>OY754311.1:34654882-35854882 GCA_963573325.1 Astragalus glycyphyllos | reverse complement strand
GCCTTTTGTTTGATAAACTGAAAATATGCAGTACGTCAGTACGAGTTATATGAGCATATGAAAAACAACTCCCGTAATTCACACACACACATATATATATTAATCAACATCAACCATTTATATCTCCAGAAGGTTGATGTTATAATACATGTTGTTAGCTGAATAATTAATAGCCATTATCTTCCTTTATTTCTTTTAGTTAAATCTGTTAAAGTTTATTACAAAGTTAGTTAACCGCAGCAGTGAGTTGATAACTGTTTCCCTTTGTAAACTCTGCACTTATAAGAGTGCGTTCTGTTGTAATTCAGTTAATTCGTTCAATTGAATAAAAAGGGAGAGTTTCACAATTTACCTCCAACTCACTCTTCTCTCTCTGTCTATGGATTCTGTGTTCTAACACAGCAGAAATTTTACTTTCCTAATTCAACGATACTGAGAACCAATAGAATGGATTTTCAAACTTTCTGTTACGACACCGAATTGAGGTACACGGATCCTTAACCCACATTTAACAAAAGATAAAACCGTGACGATAAAGGTGGTAGTGTGTAATGATCCAAGAATAATCAAAGTAATGGTCCAATTCAAGAGACACAAGCGCAAAATACCTAGGAGAGTATGTGACCTAATAAGAAGCACCTAGAAGGTTCTAGAGGCATATGAGTCATCATTTTATTCCACCTACAACACTAATACACCTCCATCATACCACACCTCATATTTTTCATCAACAAATAGCTTTTCGTTGTATCCTTGCCAACAACCTCCATCTTATTCTACTAACATCCCTATTTCAACCCCATCACCAAATCACTTCTACCCTATTGAAGCCTCAACCCCAAATCTGAGTTTAAGTCAAAATTACTCACCACCATTTGCAAGCTATTACAATGGATCTGAAAATACAGAATACTCAAGCTACTATGAATGTAGCAACTATCCCATGTTTTATGGCAAAGAAGATGCATATTGGTGGATCCTTTGCACTGAAAAATATTTCAAAACTAAAGGAATATCAGATGTAGACAAGATGACCGTGACAGCAATGGCCATGAGAGGTGAAGCTCTCAAATGGTGGTTGTGGTGGTCTAAATGTCATCCACAGTTGGGTTGGGAGGATTTTACCACTCATTTTCTTTGGAGATTTAAGCCTGAATATCGTGAGATTTTGCCTATTCCAAATGAGGAAGAACCAAAATCACACTTGAAAGAAGATTCAAAGGAGCTGTTTGAGGAAGAAAGGGACAAACAACAAGATGAGAAAGAACCAGAGGAACAACGAAATGATGAAGAAGAAAAATCAGATCTGGTAAGAACTTCTAACACTGTTTTTCAGCTAGCCAATAATATCATATCAAAACCCTCTTCTTCTAGCTGCCTTCAATCCCAAATTTCTTTTGCTGACAGCAAGAAAATCATGGCAAAAGCTTCAAATAAGTGTGCCAAAGAATTTTTTGAAACTGTAGTTCCTCCTCGTTTTTCTGCTTGTCATGGTGCAATACCCATTGTTAGTGTTGGTCAAATTTCTGATTATGTGAAACCCGAAGATACATCCACACTCACCACGCCTTTTCCACCACCGAAACCACCAGATAGATATTCGATTTCACCTCCTCCGTCACCACCGACTGAACCACCAGCTCGAAGTTCCACCCCCACCGTTCGCAACATCTCACATCCGACCATATCAGTCGCATCATTTAAAATACACCAGTCACCGTTTGATTATTCTTGGATCATTACATTTTACTTTCCTAATTCAACGATACTGAGAACCAATAGAATGGATTTTCAAACTTTCTGTTACGACACCGAATTGAGGTACACGGATCCTTAACCCACATTTAACAAAAGATAAAACCGTGACAATAAAGGTGGTAGTGATTAACAATAAAAAATTGATACAAATAAGGTGGCAATGATTAATCATTACTTATAAATGCTCGGACCCTTAACCTACCGTTAACGCACGGATCCCTTTCATTACTAAAAATAAGAGTGCAGAAGGTAATCTAAATAATCTCGTTTCTCTCCCCACCGCGATAGTGGAAATTAACACATGAGTAGCTTTTAGTTGTAGTAATAAATTTGTATTGAGATGTATTTTTTTTTTCAATTCCTAGGCGAAAACAAACAAGCACTAGTAAGTACTCCCTCCGTTTCTAATCTTTGGTACTTTTGACACTTTATTTTTGTTCCAAAATAATAGTACTTTTAAAAACTCAATGTACAATTCACTCAATTTTTCCTAATATACCCTCTATTTTATTGAGTCATTTAGAGTTCCAAAGTATGAATTGACTGTCTCAAGACTATTTTACTTTGATTTCAGTTATTCCAAGACAACTACAAATGGGTTATTTTAGTACTTAACCAAGGCAAATTAATGCTACCTTAATATGTGTGTAACAAGCCAAAAGTATCAAAGATTGCGAACGGATAGAGTAAGTTATAAAAAGAAAACTACAAGTTATACTATAAAATGTGTAATCTAAAAAAATTGACTTTTGATTTTCGTGATTCAAGCTCGCAGGCGGAACCTAACTGCTCACGTACTTGACTTGAACTAGTCAACTAAAAAAATATAATTAATGTTAAACTCAAGTCAAGTTACGAACTAAGTCATTTCTTATTGAATTAAGTCAAGTTCAACATGACTCGACTTATTTCCAACTCTAATGCCCAACATGTCATCAAAATGCAATAACTCGCCGGGTATCAATAACTTCAAGAAAACAAGAACTATTGGATGAGTATCTTGTTCAACTTAGCGTGACAAGAGCACCATCGGGGAGACCCGGTCCCCTAACTTTCTGTGGGTAAGCCAACAAGGAGGTATGTCCTTAACACATCTCCAAGGACAAGAGTTTGGTATCTAGGGGGTTGGATTAAGTTCAATTGGAAATGTAAGCAGTCTGTAAGTTTAAAGTCGCCCGATTAGATCATACAATCCAAATTTTAAGGATAGTTTCTAATTTTTACTTAGTAAAAATCTGACTTTGAAATTTAAACCGTTCAATCAAGATCGGACGATCCTCAACTTGTTGATTGTCTGACTGCATGCAATTCTGATGGTACTCAAACCAGATCGGGGTTGAGAATGTGACCTCCCTTCCCATGATAACCAATACAAAGAATGAGATTTCACCAACGGTCTATATGTGGGAAGTTTCATCAACTCAAAGGATATCTGAATTAGTGTTTCATCGGTAGAAATTTTACGCTAATATATAATGAAAGTCTTTCGCACCGTCATTCTTTTAATTTAAAAAAAGATATTTTTACATCAAAATATCACACTACTTATACTACATGTTTATTGATGAATATAAGGGTAGAGAAAATGAATGTTGGGAAAGTAAATAAAGTCATATGAAAGTTATATAATAAAATGTTTTATAAATGCCACCATCATTTTTTCTCTGTTCCTTTATGAGAAAGGTAAGTATAACAAAAAAGTTTGTGAATTCAGGTGCTGGATTAACAATACTATTAATATTATCATTGGAAACTTGACTCAGCCTTGCAGTAAAATAAATATTTCGTACACACCCCTCTGTTAACAACTCTCAGAAACATAATCAAATAAAAATAAAAGTTTAGTACATACATTTTTGCTAACAATTCCCAGAAACATAGTCAAATATGTGGAAAAAAATTCTGGCTTTTGCTAATGATTTTAGGAAATGGAAAACGTTAAACGAAAGCAAGATTGAAACTAGATTTCGCAAGCAACATTTATATGCAAATGAAAGCCTGGATTATTTACCCCCTTAACTAAGATTTAGTGTAGATGGCTTTTATTGTTAGAAATGAAAATGAAATGATTAGAGAAAAAGTTTGGATAGCTCTAAATACCTCGAGTGATTAATCTCTGGCTGGCATATTTCTACATTATCCCAAAGAGATAAACATCTTTTATAGAGAATGAGAGAAACCTCAAGTATAAATCTTTCAGGGGTCCATCATTCCTGGCATCCACAAACTCTACCACATGGGTGCCTGAGTGGGTCACGTGTGGTGCTGCTTGATCTACAGAGAGACTAGACTAGAGCCATCTTTAACTCAAAAGCCTATCTTTAGAAGCCATGGCCACTATTCATTTCCACCGCTTCTTTTCCTCATGATCATATAATAATTCCATGTATTCTCTTTCCAAGCTCCTATTCCCCTCCACACACACACAAAGGACAGCAGAGAACCACGAGCAAATCACTTTAAAAACGGGATTCCCACTCACCGCCATTGTCTCAGTCTCTCAGAGGCATTTCAAGGAACGAATCAAAGATTTTTTTCACAGAGAATCTCCAAGTCCAAAGAAGCAAACTAACAAACACCCTAGGGGGACCACCAACCCACAAACTTTACGCCACTACTAGTTTAATCTGCATATGCCAATATCCTCTAAAATATCTACCTGTAGATACTTTTTTAAAAAATTCAACGCATTTTGACCATAATTGAGTTTTCTTGTTCTGCAATTTTCATCCTTAGACTAGAATCAACGATTCCTCTAACAAGCGAGGGAGATTTTCATTCAGTTACACTCTAGTTATGAGTAACACTGACGCAAGGAATAAGCTAAGAAACTCATATCAACAACAAAAACGAAGTAAATGAACTTCAAACCGAAAAATGCGTGCTAAAAAACAGGGATACAACGAAACAAACGGTGCCGTTTTTATTTTCTCGCTTTCGTTTTTGGTTTTCCTCAAATTTTCTCAGCAGCCAAACAGCAATTTCTAGTTCTCGTTCTCATTCAAAACTAATTCAAGTAGTAGAGATAATCGAAACAAGATCATCACCAAAATTTCAAAACAAAACCTAAAATCAAAGACATGCAACAATCAAGCACTTTGCAAGATCAACAATATAACACTCCGATTCAAACGCAAAATCAATTGAGTCAATCATCAAACACCAAAAAAACGCGGAAAAAGCGAGAAATCTAACCTGAACGATGTGAAATTCAACCAAGTGCGAATGCTGCTTTTTGGTTTGAGTTTCTTCTGATCGGAACGAGTGAGTAAAAACGGAAGTTCCGTGATTTTTGCGGGGAGAGAGAGAGAGAGTTTTGCTTTAATGTTGGGTTTCTGAAAGAAGTAGAGAGTAACGGAAGGGTTTATATAGGAAGTGAAGGAGAGAAATGGTATCGGTAGGAAGGAATTCTTTTTGGCGGGGCAGAGAGGAGTAGGGTGGGGGAGGGGGGTGTGGAGGGAATTTGTTCCACTTTTTGTTATATTTTAGAAAGTTTAAATTTCCTTTTCTCCACTCACATTATTCTTTTCTTTAATCTTTTGACTGCTAATCCTTTTTTAAATCTTCTAAAAAGAACTCATCTTATGTAAGTTCCTAGAGGGGGAAAGGAGGGGGGTGTATACAATATATTTGTAAATTGAAAATATTCTTCTACTTTACAACTTCGGCATCTTTTTTTTGGTGTTCCTTGGGGTGCTTCTTAGTTTTTAGCCTCGTAGGGCATTGACCTCTAGTTGGAATTAATTGAACATGAATTATATGTTTTTTTTCATAATAATGTTTTAAAAGTTGGACAAGACGTGGAACCAATCAGATCTCTGAGTCATGAAATCACTTTAAGATGTTAAACTAGGATAAAATTATGCTCATATCGTTCAAATGATCAAACCTTAGACTACATAGATTTATAGTTTAACCGGTTGAGCTGTTTGGTTAGTGTGGCTTTTAAAACACTGGTTTTTAATAAATATTCTACTAATCGAGAGATCAATATACACTTATATGTTTGTTAAGATAGAGCTTGTTTTGTACATTCATATGTATAGTCCTTCGTTGACAGTGTTGGGACACTGCGTGGGTCGCCCGCGAGGGTCAGATACCAAAAAATATGTATAGTAATGTTTTGAAGATCAGATCAGACATTCATCCAATAATGCATTGATTCGGGGTTCAATCATTCAATTTGGAATGATGGTCGAACTGCTAGTATTTAGATTTATATTTCATATATTATATGTTATATTAAATGATACACTTGCCGGAACCAAATGGATCCAACAATAATGACCAAGATTGATTTTCAAGATAACAAAAATCATAAGAGAATAATGATACTCTAACGTGTTTTTCAAGTGTGCATAAATTGCTTAATCTATAAGAGAAACAATGGTCAGGGGTATGAGAAGCTAGAATCATAAAATATCATGGTTGGCAGCGCTATCATCTGTCGAAAACAAGACAACATCTGTTAAACGCATGAACCTTTTGTTCCCATAAGCATGTGATTTTTAAAAGGATCAACTACCAGAGTGCATCAATGTAGTGCAAGGCGTATGTCAAGCAAGCATTTGTTTTAGTTCAAGCTACACAATGCAAGCTTCTAGTTTTACTTTCTCTACTAAAACATAAAAAGTCATTTATTACGGACATAATGACAATCTGAGTTCGATGAATCAAATGAACAAAAGGGAGGAGGAATTAAAGAAGAATCACTTACAAAGTAACAAGAAAATTTTGTTAAGTTGAGGCCTCAAACATGTTGCAAAAGTACAATATTCAAACGGTGATAGCAGAGAAAGTGTCGACCTGATTTCATTTAATGGAGTTGTCTCTCAACAAGAAACTCTAATCTCAACGGATAGATTTGTATCTCTGAAGAAGGCATCAACTACTATAATTCATATCTATCTACAAGTTTGTTGGAGAAGATCAACGAAGCTAGTACCACTACCAAACAACTAGAAAGCAAAGCAAAGCTACCTGGATATTCCGAAGTAAACTTGACGACGATAAGGTGGAAATAAATAAGGCAAGTTTCGCTCAAGCTTATTCCCAGGAGGAAGGTATTGGTCATAGTAAAACCTTTACCCCTATTACTATGCTAGAAGCTATTAGAATTATTTTTTCAATTGATTCACATCACAAACTCGAATGTGAAAAGTGCATTTTCAAATGGTTTTATAAAGAAAAATGCTACATGTTACAAGAGATTTTTGCAAAACAGATAAGAATGGTATGTGACAGCATGCAACACTTCCAACTAATTGTAACTACCCACTATCCCATGCATTGTTAGCCTATTGTTGATTAGTAAATGCCCTAGTTTTATGCATTCTTTTCTTTCCTGAAAAAATCTCTCGCGCAAATAGCAATGATCTTCTATAAATGAAGATGTGTATGTTAAATAACTTCCTCGCTTTGAAGACAGAATTTTCAAATCATGTTTTCAAACTTAAAAAACCTTATAGTGTGTCTGACTAAGTTCACTTTTAATGGTCCTAGAAGGGTAGCTCATGTGGTTGAGTGAAAGGGACATCGTTGGTGAAAATGTAGGCGTACGGGGTTCGAATCCCACTCCCCCCTCCCCTCTAACTACTAACACACTAATTTCTAACCACTTTGCCTATAAAAAAAAGTTCACTTTTAATGGCAAACAATTTTGAAAGAGGTCTGGTGGACGCTATGATATTAAGAAAATCATGGAAAAGGGACTTTATAATAGGTCAAATTTATGTTGATTATATCATTTTTTGTGCTATCAATGAAAAGTTATGCAAAGAATTCTCAAAGCTAATACAGAATGGGTTCTAGATGAGCATGATGGGAGAACTCAAATTTTTCTTGGGTATTTAAATCAGGCAAACACCATAAGGAATTTACATTCATCAAACTAAATATGTCAAAGAGCTTATGAATAAGTTCAATCTAGATGATTGTAAACCCATTAAGACACATATGCATCCTTCGTGTATAATACGTAAGAATGAGGTATGAGGTAAGGTAGAACAGAAGCTATACAGAAGTATGATTGGTTCTCTCTTATACTTAACTGCGTCAAGGCTTGACATTATGTTTAGCGTATGCTTATGTGCAAGATTTCAATCAGATCTTTGAGAGATTAGAGTTTTTATCTTTTGCTTATGTTTAACCAAAAATCCTCGTCTACATTCAAAGGATAAGCATATAGAAATTAAGCATCATTTCATTAGAGACTATGTTCAGAAAGGAATTTTAGAAACTAAATTTGTTGATGTTGACCACCAATGAACAAATACCTTTACAAAACCTCCTGCTAAAGATAGATTCACATTTATAAGGGAAAACCTTAGGCCCTGTGCAGGGGGTTTCTGGTTTTTGTTTTCTGTTTTGAAATTTTCTAAAACCAAAACAAGTTTTTGTTTTTAGTTTTAAAATCTTCAAAAACCAAAACAAATTCAGTTTTGAGTTAAGAAATTTTCAAAAATCAAAATCAATTTCAAATATAAACATTAAAATAAATATTCATCATAAACTTATCTTAAATCAAAATAATATATGACATTAGCTTTGAAAAAGAAATAAAATATTACAATATATATTGTATTTATTTAGTAATAATTTTAATAACAGTGATTGAAATTAAGTAGTAGTTGTCGACAGATACATATCGAAGTGGTAATCAGTGGTGGTGGTGGTGGTGGTCGAATTGGTAGTCAATGGTGGTGAACAGCGGTGGTCATATTGGTGTTGTCTAGCGTTGGTCAGAGTAGTGATTTCTAGCGGTCGACAGTGGTTAGAGTAATGATCTGTGGTGGTCGAAGTGGTGTTTGGCAGTGGTCAGAGGGGTGGTTGGTGGTGGTCGGATTGGTAGTTTATGGTGCCCAAAATCGTGGTGACGGTGGTTGGAGTGATTGTCGGAGTGGTAGTCGGCGATGATTAGAGTGGTCGGTGAATGGAGAGGTGGTTGACGATGGCAAAAGTAGTGGTCGATGATGGTTAGAGTTGTAGTCAATGGCGGTTGAAGTGACGGTTGACGGTGGTTGAAGTGGTAGTTGGTGGTGATCATATTGATGATTAGAGGTGGTCATAGTGGTGGTCAGTGGTGTTCAAAGTGATGGTTAGAGTGGTGGTTGGTGGTGGTCAAAGTGGTGGTTAACAGTGACGAGAGTGGTGGTTGGTGGTGGTTGATGGTGACTGGAGTGGTGGTCGGTAGTAGTTGGAGTGGTGGTCGACAGTGGTTGGAGTGTTGGTCAAAAATGGTTGGAGTGGTGGTTGGCGATGGTCAGAGTGATAGCTAGTTGGTGGTGGTCGGAGTGGTAGTCGATGATCATTCGTGCTGACATGTTAATGTTAAAACAAAAACCAAAATTAAAATGCCTATATTTTTTATTTTGAATTTTAATGGAAAACAGATTGATCACCAGAAGTGGTTAAAGTGGTGGTCGGTGATAGTTGGAAGGGTAATTGATGATGGTCGAAGCTGTAGTTTTACAGATTAGAGGAAACTTATATCTACCTTCATTTCTTTGTTTTATTGATTTACATTTTTATTTCTTTATGATTAGCACTAACTTGAGGACTAAAGAGGTGCTAACTTGGTGAATTTTTGGCTTCTTGCTTACATAGACAAACTAATTATTGGGAAGTTTTTTTTTTTTTTTTTACAATTACTTATTAGGAAGGTAAGTACTGCATTAATATCTTAACATATATTTTTGACTTCAATTAGAAAGACATACAAAATTATATTTTCTCTAAACTTTGTCCATTTAATTAAGTCAGACATTTTATCATTGGCATCCCTCAGATAAAAATCTTGGCTCCACCCCCTAACGACAACCACCATCTGCTTGATAGCTTGTGTGAAACCACCAAAACCACCAAAAGTTTGGCAAGTGGGAGAAAGCTTACGTGTATGAAATAATTTAATGTTGCTTGATAACTTGAATTCTTTTTACCCAGGTTAGTTTCTTTAGTAGTCTTCACACACCTTTTATACAGAGATGAGAAGTGCAGTCGTTGATGCATTCCATGAGATAGAAATCTATCAGTATATATTAGGGTTTCTCTTAAGAGACAATCGCAATAACTGCAATCAGGTCGTACACCGTCTCTACTATTCTGTACTCTATTATCGTCGTTTGATATGTACTATGTAGCAGTTTTGAGACATCACCTTAGCAAATCTTTCCTGTTGCTTTGTGAATCATTCTCTTTAAATTCTTCCATTTGTTCCTCGATTTCTCGTACTCAGTATATCATTGAGTAAAAGAATCTTTATCTTCTGGTACACAAGAGCGAGATCAAAAGATTTGTGTTGAGTAGCTTGAACTAAACATATGTTTGTTCATCGAACGCCTTGCGCTGTGTGGATGCACTCTAATGGTTGAGCTTTTATAATCAAATACTTTTGGGAATAGAAGGTTCATGCATTGAGCAGTAAGAAATCATGTCTTGTGATCATGCATTGAGCAGTAAGAAATCATGTCTTGTGATATACAAATGATAGCATTGCAAACCAATATCCTAGAGAAGGTATCTTCTTATACTTTTTAATATGGTTTTTATCATAGATCGAGCAATTTCCACACACTTGAAAAACATGTTAGGCTATGTTTGGCAAAAAGTAGCGGATAGCGGATAAACTAGCAGGTAGCGGATAGCCGATTGAATTTAAAGTATTTGGTAAAATTAGCGGTTGAACTAGCTTATAAATATAAAATGACATAAATAGACATTTGTAATTAATGTTTAAATATGAAAGAGAATGTTAATTAAATGGAGGATGAATAAGGAATTTAATTAAAGTAGCAACAGTAAAAGTGAGAGGAAAAATGAAACGCCTTAAACTATAAGCTCAAACGCTACTTGAAGTAGAGTTTCAAAAAAACGTAAGCTACTAAAAAACACTATAAGCTACCCATGTCAAACACTTACCAAAGGTCAATCCGCTATAAGCTAGCAGACATTGCCAAACTGAGCCTTAGAGTACAATTATTCTCTTATGATAATTATTATCTTCAAAATCAATTTAAGGGTCATTATTTTTGGATCCACTTGGTCCAACAAAAAAAATTACACACTTTGCCGAGACGTTTGAACAAACTTTGGATTCCGTGTTGTCGTGTTCTCCTCAAATTTTCTACAAGCTTTTGATGAAGACCCTTAAGTAGAAAGTTTACAATTAAAGTTAATCTTATTTATTGAGAAACTTTTACTCACCTCTCCTATATTTTGTTTAAATGACATAAACACCTCTTTATCCTTACATAATCTAGGAGAGATGTGTATAATCTAAGAGAGGTAAGTGTCTTTTACAAAATAATAAAGGGGTATGTGTGTTATTTAATTAAAACTTAGAAAAGGTAAGTGTAAGATATAATGACATGTCACATGAGTTTCAAAGAAGAGAAATCTCCTTGCAGAAAAGACACAAACTTTACTGGATTATTGTCCAAACAAATGTTGGATTCTATGTTATTGTGTTTAGCCACAAATTTAATTTTGTATTAGCTTTTGATGAGGAGCATTGATACAGCCCCCGAGCAGTATGGAACATCAATGTGGAATCCACTTCGATTTGCGCTAGGATTCTTTATTTATCGAAGCCACATTGATTTTGGTAGGCTACTTTTGAGCCTTGTCTAGTTGTGTGTGGTTGGAGTCAGCTTTTGTGGAAAAGTAAACTGATACGCGATATCACTAAGATGTGATGGCCCCATGGCCCCTTCACCTTTCAATTTCCTCACTCCCTTGCTTTACATTTCCCTTTGGAATCTCTCCTTTCATTTTCCCAAAATCTCCCTCCTTTCTCTTTATCTCTCTTACTTTCACTCACTCTCATCATTAAAAATGATGAGAGTGAGTGAAAGTAAGAGAGAGATAGAGAGGAAGAAGGGAGATGTAGGGAGAGTGAAATGAGAGGATCCAAGTCCTTACATTTCCATCTTCCCACTCACGTGAGTGAGGTCACTAGCCCCTCTCCACTTTTTAGTGTCTCATTATTCGTTCATCATTGCTTCTATTCTTTTCTGTTTATTTATTACTCCCTCCATCTCAATGTAATTGTCGTTTAAGATTATACACGAACTTAAGAAAATAATTAGATTATAGTCAAAAAATATGGTAGTACCAAATTTTCCCTATATTATTATGGGGAGAGAGGAATGGAAAAGTTGGAAATATAAATTATATTGGAAATAAATAATAAATGTTGCATTGGTATTCTAAAGTGATTTGAGACAAAGCAAATGACAAACAAGACACTTAAATTGAGATAGAGGGAGTATTATAGCTCACTACAAACAACAAAACATGGAGAGGACCCTTTCGTTCATCTTCCATTAGAGTCATGGATTAATCCTTCACAAGCACTATTATCGATTGCTATTAAAAAAAACCTATCAATGTTTACCTTTTTTTTAGTTTAGACGAATTGATAGATAAATATCACACACTTTATCATACTATCACACTTGAGTTTGAACTCGAAAACTGACGTCTTAATATTGCTAAAATTGTCAATACAACCGACAATAAGAGCTTTAAATAATCATTTTATAAAAGCCTTCCTTTGATTTTTTAAGGGCAAACATAATAGACTATATTAAAAGTTGAGTACAACCCATATACATATGAATAATCCACCTCCAAAAAAGAAGAAACAACCAAAATGGAAGCAACAACCAAAAATAAAAAAAGCTACCTCCTGGAAATGCAATCTTTAGGATCTAGAAACCACTCATAAAATAAGCGGATGGAGAAACATCCCTAGCTAGCCCGAAATAGATAAAATCCGGTCAAAACTACTCACAAAAAAATCAATTACATCTCTTGAGAAAATACAACTATTTCTCAAATGCAAAATATCCCAAAAAACAGTATACCAGATAAGTATGAAACCACGTATGCATCTTGTCGGACCACTCACATGAATAAACGGGAGAAACAAAGATGAAATGTTTTGCTACATCCCAAAGTCAAAACCGATTCATTTGGCTTGTTATAATGGACTTGGCACTCTACTTTAATACCCTCTATGTATATGGAAAGAATTTACAATCTCACGGTTAATCATATGCACATTACTCATTCCTAATATCAAGGGGAAAGGGATTTTTTTTTTGTCAAATGGGTGTAGATCTATCTTAATGGTGAAGATTAAGGTATTCCTATCTTTCCAAATGCGCCACACATAAACACAAGAAAAGTGGCCCAACTAAGAGCCTCTCTAAGGTTTAATTTATGAGAAAGAAGCATCCAATCAATACTAATTAAAACACGTTGGCAACTCTTCCAACGCTAAAACAAACCGACCATAAAGTTTTTGAGTTAAAAGAAATCGTTTTATAATCAACCATAATACGTTGTGTGCTTTACAACTTTTTCATTAGAAAACAGAAAGACGTAAGTTTTTGATGAGAAAGATGATGTTACTTTCTTTTCCACTTTACTTAAAATGGATTTTTAAGTCAACCAAAGAAAATGCACTCTTTTCTTCGTGGTTTTTGACCGGGAGTACTGGGTAGCACGTAGTAGTATGCTGTATGCAACTTTACGGTGTCTTTAACATTGTCTAGTCATATGGGCTCTCCAAGCATGTTGAAAATTCGTCCTAGAGTTGCACCGCCGATTGGAACTCTTAGAGGAGCTCCCGTGTCAATCACGTCCAGTCCTCTCTGTAGACCATCTGTAGCACTCATAGCTACAGCTCTAACTCGATTATTTCCTAATAATTGCTGTACTTCACAAGTTACGTTAATATTTAACTATCCACTTGGATAATTTAATTATTAACGAAAATGTTAGACAATTGTCTTTAGTTTTTCATATATGTTAGAATTGGTAAAATCTGAACTTATTTATTGAATGAGGGATTAATCCCTATATATACAACAATATACACAACTAAATCAGTTAAGGGAAGCTGCACTAGTTACTAAGTCTAACAAACTAGCAATTGTACCAACTCATCTAGAGACTAACTCATACCAAGTGAGCTATAGGACTAAATAATACAAAGTGAACTATACAATAAAATATTGCCTATTCTAACAGCCTCCCTCAAGCTGGATCATGAGTAACAATCATGTTCAGCTTGAAGAGAATAGTAGAAAAACTAGGACATGTGAGAAGAGTCTTTTTGTTCTGAATATCCACCAAGTGATCTTTGGAGGCAATTGGCATGAGGTAAATGAATCCTTTTCTTTGTTTTGTGCTTGGACATCTTTGATATATCTGAGAGGCCCATTGACAAAGGAAAAAACCATTCCAGAGCACTGAAACAACTAATACATGAATAATTCCATAAGATAATATTTGATCAGCATTATCAATAGTAGAACCTTTGCTGGAGCCTTTACCATTACTTGGTAGAACTGTTGCAACTATTAGCATGAACAAGGCCCCAAATTATTTGAATTGATTGCTTTTGCCTCTGCATGAAATATCATTTTGCAGTGCATGTAGCAGCAGGAAGTCCTGATGCAGTCAATGCACCAACCAAAGTCCATTCTTTATAGCTTCCTCCTTAAACTACCTTCTTTTCCTATGAATACCACTGTAAGTATAACCTTTGCAGCTTCACATGCCAAAACAAATGAAAGAATCGGGGAAGGTGTAGGTAGGATGAGACTTTGAAGCAAGAACCGAAACAGAAATAGCAAGAACCGAATCCGGGAAAGCGATTCAAGATTAGAATCGTCTTAAGATGAAGGAGAAATGTGATGGTTGCAAAGAAGAGAAAACCAAAAAAAAACGGTTACACAAACACAAAGAGAGTCACGGAGAAAGATAGAGAATATATGACCTAATTGCAGAAAACCAGATGCAAACCAAGAAATTGAAGAATCGGTGAAAACAGACGAAAACGGCTGTGGCCTTTTTTTTTGTGTGCAGAAGAAAAGAAACGCGAAGGTGAGAGAGAATGATGGAGGTCACAGAACTGAAAAATTAGGGAAAATTACAACCAAAACTAAAATCGATTTAGGCATATGATCGATTCAGAGAGGACGAAACAATAACAGAAATCGTGATTCGAAGTGAGAACATAAAGAGAAAAAAAATATCGCGAACTGGAAACGCGGTCGGAAGCAAGAACACGATTGTGAATCAGAGAAGAATCAATTCAAGAAACAGGTGAGACGGAATCGAAATTGCTAATAGAAACCGATCTAATCCAGAATCGGAGGAGAAAAAAATACAATATCGATTCAAGAGAAAGACTGTTCAGAGTCGAAAAGGAAAAGAGCGATTCACATCGAAAAGGAAACTGAAACAGATTTCAAACCAGAAATCAAGAATAAGAAACCCGATAAGCAAGAAATGCGATGAACTGAAGAAAAAAACGATTTCTGGATCTGAATCAGAGAAATGAAATCAAGAATCAGAGATGAACAAGGAACAGAAAACTTACGCGATGCAGCAGTAGTGTTCAAAGTTGCTTGCTGAGACAGAATCGCGAAGAGAGATGATCCTTGGCAGAGTAAAGCGGAAGTCAGTTTTCAGAGAGAGAGGAGGAAAACCGTTCATGGCTATCTGCAAAGGGAGAGGACTCACGAGAGAGAAGAAAAGTTTTAGAGAGAGAGACTCGCGAGTGAGAGGGTGAAGTTCAGAAAATTACTTTCATCTGAAACCATGTTAGAATTGGTAAAATCTGAACTTGTTTATTGAATGAGGGATCAATCCCTATATATACAACAATATACACAACTGAATCAGTTAAGGGAAGCTGAACCAGTTACTAAGTCTAACAAACTAGCAATTGTACAAACTCATCTAGAGACTAACTCATACCAAGTGAGCTATAGGACTAAATAATACAAAGTGAACTATACAATAAAATATTGCCTATTCTAACAATATATAAAAAGGTTATTTTACATGTGTTTCATCAAAGACAGTTGGCTATCCACGGAGTGTTCTAACGCTTTTCATCAAAGACTAATCTCTACATGTGTTTAAGATCAAATTTCGGACTGACCAACATCGAATTTTTCCACTACGAGAGTTTAATGCAATTCGGAAGCACCGGGTCGCCCCCCGTCTCAGAATAAAATAGGTTGTAGTCTAAAAACACTAATATACAAAGTGACTTCATTTGGTGTAAGTTTATTGAATGTAATATTAGTAATATTGAAGGTTTCACCATACTAAATCTCTCCTACCATAACAATAGCCAATTTCTATTTTGTTACCTTATGGCTTATGTTACTAAACAATAAACTACTATTTCCTTACTTTAAACTAGAAGTATAGGCATGCATACGCACATGTGACATCATATTGTTTGAAATAAATAGACAGAGACAAAATTCAATTGCAATAAACCTTTCAAGTTGATAAAAAATAATAGTAATGAAGTTATATATAGCAACAACATGTAATATTAATTATCCCAAAAAAATGCAATATTTACACGTTGAAACTAAAAAATATATAAAATTTGGTGTTAAGAAATATAAAATATATATATTTTAAATTTTTTTAGTATTTTCTTATAGCGGCTCAAAATAAAAATGTCCATTTATAAGAAATAAAGACATTCATGAAAATAAATATAAAAAATGATTATGTCAACAACATGTTACCTTTCCCGTAAGAAGTCAAAAATAACGAAATTGTATCAATATGTAATGTTTATCTGTTATACCTAATAAAAAATTAAGATAAAAAAGATCTATAAAAAATAAAATATCCATATATAATAGTAAAGATACTTTTCCGTCCAATATTTTAGAAATGAGTAGTTTGGTATTTTTTTAAATAGGTATTTGTCAAAAAAAAATAGATAGTAGATATATAGAGATATATAGTTAAAGATAGTTGATGATTAGTGTTTTGATTAAATAGATAGTGATAGATTAAAAAAGTGAAATGTGGAGAGAGAGAGAGAGAGAGAGAGAGAGAGAGAGAGAGAAGAGTGAGAGAGAGGAAAGAGTGGGTTTTAAATGTGAGATAAAAAAGTTTAAAAGATGATGTGAGAAAGTGGAACCCACAAAAATAAAAAGTGAGATAGAATAGTTATAAAAGTGAGTGATTAAAACATGAACTTTCAATTTTACCCTTAAAATTGCAAAAATTTAAATGGGTAATTTGGTAATTTTGTCAACCCATTATTTTTTAAGATAGATAGTTGATTGATTGATTTCTAACAATGTTATCCGAGTAGCGTTCGGTCATAACCTAAGAGGTAAGATATTTCCTCTTGTCACCAATTATTTTTAAACTATTTATTCTTTTTTTTTGACAAAACTATTTATTCTATAATCCCAATAAACTACTATTCAATTAAGTTAGAAAATCAAGCCTCTAATTCAAACACAAAGGAGTACAAGTAGCCACACAACTCGACTTTGCTTGAGTTCAAGCCCAAAACTAAAATATGGAGAAATGAGATCATGTTCCTCAACAACCTGACCCTCTTGTGTTTAAGACCTACTAATGTTGTAAACTGCAAACCTTAAGACTCAAGTTTAGATTGAGAGCAGAGACCCGTGCCATTAAGACTCTATTTGCTAAGTCCTCTCTGCTAGCGAATTTGAGTAGCGGATGATGAATAGACGTATTTGATAAACACTAGTATTTAGCATTTTTCGGGTAGCGTTGAGGGTTTTTCTAACGCTACTTCAAGTAGCGTTTTTTGAAACGCTAACGGGTAGTGTATAACATCTCACTTTTTTCCTGTCATTTTTACCTTCATTATTTTTCTTAAATTCATTCTCTATCCTCTTTAAATTGAACTAAACAATAATAAATCTTTAATTTTTATGTCATTTTACATTTATTATATAGTGGCATAATGTGTGAAAGAGTTGAGGTGATGCAATATTTTCAAATTTAACTATGATTCTTATGTACATCAATGCAAAAGGAAATAAGTTCAAAATCTCAATTGGAGCAACTAAGAACTATGCATGGAGTTGCCATTATCACCTCATTCTCTCTACCTTGAGTATTTTAGTTGCCTCTGGGGTAGGATGAGTTGTCCCTCAAGACTTGGCTCATCATTAGCTAGCTAGGTTGCCTAGGGGCAAAGCTTGCCTCTTGTTGCTCCTGACTGTGAACTCTGGTTTTGGTGAGTTGTTGTTGGTGATGGTTGTGCTCGACTTGAGAGGGTTCTCTCCAACTAGCAATTTTGGTGGCGACCTTATCATTAAGGTGATGACTTGCGGTCCAGATCAGTTTTACTGAGTCCACAGTGGATGCTAGATGTTGATATTCCGATTTGCACTACGTGCGGTGGATCTCCTCTTCTAGTAGTTGAGCACATCTCCAAATTAGCGGGAAGTGTACCTCCAGAAGGCACTGCGATGCCTAAGTTAGTTAGGGCTTTAGAGTTTAGAATGTAATGAAAACTAGAGTAAAAGTGAAGTGATCAAAACTGGGGGGGGGGGGGGGGGGGGGGTAATAATCCTCTTTATATACACAAGAGTCCTCCTAGTCAACTTGTTCTTATTTTCTCGGAAATAGGGCTTCAACTCCTATTATATCAGAACTAGTACGTTAGTGGACGAGATCATGATATACCCCCCGTTGGCAACTGCTTCCTTTGAAAGCGGGACAAGCCTTCTAGAATCTATCAGTATTGGTGTTTGCTGGTGTTTTTAGCAAACAATCACTAGTTTTATTAGAAGGTTTGTGAGATCAAACTAGAAAAATCTCAAAGCAATTGCCTTTGAATTGCAAAAGTTTTTGTTTCAGAAAATGTAGAAAAGGGGACGATTTGCAAATGATTAACAGAATTGAAAAGAAAAGAAGCAGTAAATGGTGCAGGAATTGTAAAGAAAAGAAGAACAAATTGCATTGAATCATAAAAATGGTACACGATCACATACAGGGATTCTTCCACTCGTTTTTCGCTCTGGCTTGGAAGTTAGAGTTTCAGGAATCGGGTGTGTATTGTGATTTTCGCGACCCCTGTTTCTTCTCAGAAACAGTTATTTATACAAAGGAAAAAGGGGGGAAATTCGAACTAAGTAACTGCTTAACAATTTGAAAATAAGTAACTGTTCCTACTTTCGGCCAAGTAACCGCTCCTACTTTCGACCGAAACCGCTCTGTCACGCTTCGACCAACTGCTAGTCTTCAACGCATAACTGCTCTGTTTTCTGTCTGTCGAAAGCCTGTGTCGAATTTCCTCTCTCTTGCTTTTGCTTCCCTGGAAACTTGTCGAGTTTACCTTGTGCATGACCATTTTCTTTGTCGAAATAATATGGTCTTTGTGAAATAAATATAAGTCAGGCCATGTTGACCATCTTTAATGAAGCCTGTCGAAATTACAGGCTAACAAGTTGCCCCCCAAAAATGTCTTTTTCGACTGAACTTGAAGAGGAAGAAGAGAAAGACATTTTTGAATTCACCATCGAAATAGACTTTGCACTTGAGTAGAACAACTGTATACCTGATGTCGCCACTGTTAAGTGTTGCTTCCATATTCAAACCTTGAACTTGAACAGCCTGTAAATTCGGCCTTTGACTATGTTTTGGCAACTTAAATGCCATGTTTTTACGCTTTCTTTATATTTATTCCAGCGTTATTTTAACTTCTTGCAACGTTGGCTTATACTTTTTCAAGTATTTGCCATTTATACGCAAAATTCTTTCATCAGCGCCAATCTCTTCGACCTCATATGCGCCGTTTGAATAAACTTGTAAAATTTTAAATGGTCCTTCCCAACTTGGGGACCATTTACCAAAGACTCTATCTTTTTTATCCATAGGCAATAGGACCTTCCACACTAGATCACCTGAATTAAAGGCTTTAGACTTAACCTTTTTGTTATAAGTTTTAGCTACCCTCTCTTTCTGTCGAATAAGCGTATCTAAAGCTAATAACCTTTCTTCGTCTAAATCAACCAATTCATCAAGCATCATATTCCAATAATAATCAGAGGGAATCTCCCACTGTCTTTGAATTCTTGTTGATTGTAGACAAATTTCAACAGGCAACACTGCATCGTGTCCAAATGTTAGCCTATAAGGAGTAGTGTTGATAGATTCTTTGGGTGAATTTCGACATGCCCATAATGCTTGATCAAGGGTATTATGCCAATTCTTGGGTTTCTGCCCAACATGCTTCTTAATCAAATTAATAATAACTTTATTGGCAGCTTCTACTTGTCCATTGGCTTGCGCATAATATGGTGTCGAAGTTAATAACTTAAAACCAATTTCGGAAGCAAACTCTACCATTTTTCTACCAGTAAAAACTGATCCCTGATCTGTAGTAATGGTTTCTGGAATTCCAAACCTATAAATGATATGGTTTTGAATAAACCTTATCACTGCTTCCTGATCGACATTGGCTAAAGGTATAGCTTCAACCCATTTGGTGAAGTAATCAATTCCCACAAGGATGTATCTATGGCCCTTCGACGAAGTTGGCTTTATCTCTCCAATCACATCTAGAGCCCAACCTCTAAATGGCCAAGGTTTGACTATGGCATGCAATTCATTTGCAGGTACATGTTGTATCCCAGCATGCTTTTGACACTCTTGGCATCCCTTAGCAAATTCTATGCAATCTTTCAGCATAGTTGGCCAATACATTCCTTGTCGAAATAATAACCACTTCATTTTCTGGCCTACTTGGTGTGAACCACATGTTCCACTATGTGTATCAGAGACTGCTAAATATGCCTCATTTTCACTAAGACATTTTAATAGTACTCCTTCAGGAGTCTTTTTAAACAATTCGTTTCCAATTATCACATAGCTCAAAGCTCTGTATTTTACCTTTTTATTGGTATTTCTTGTGGGATTTTGCAAATATTCCGCAATAGGCCTTCGCCAATCATTATGGGTCATATTGTCAAGAGCAAGAATATCTGCTAAGTCAAAGTCACCAAAAAATTGACGTTTTTCGACAACAGCTAGTTCCTCGTTTGCATTTGTATCTGTTGCCCCCCCAGTTGTTGGTGTTGACAATAGTGACGAAGAATAGTCATTAGAAATGATTTTATCCTTTATTTCAATTAACTCCTCTAGGCTTTGCTTTGAAACTTTATAGCCTGAAGCGATTTGTGCCAATTCATTTGCCACATGATTATCAATTCGTGGTAAATGTTCTAAGTGAACAAACTCAAATCTTTTTAACAAAGCATTGGCAACAACAAAGTATCTAATAAGGTGCTCTTTAATGCATTTGTACTCTCTTGTCAATTGTTTGACAACCAACTCAGAGTCACCTTTTATTTCGACATGACTTGCCCCCAGCTCAAGTAAAATTTTAAGGCCTACTATTAAAGCCTCATACTCAGCTTCATTATTGGAACAGACATCCCGAATTTTAAACTTATACTTCGTTGGAATGTTAGTAGGAGATATTATTAAAATACCAATCCCAACTCCATGTCTATGGCTTGAACCATCAAAGTACAACCTCCAAGGATATACGTCTACAAAACTTAATGTTTCCTCGACAACAGAATGGTCTACAATAAAATCAGCAACCACTTGCCCTTTAATTGATTTTAGAGGTTGATAAGTCAAGTTGTATTCTGACAAAGCCAAAGCCCATTTACCAATTCGGCTATGCATTATTGGTTTTGACAGCATGTGTTTAATAACATCAAAATGCGAATAAACAGAAACATCAGCTGGTTTTATATATTGCTTTAACTTTGTACACGAGAAATACAAACAAAGGCACAACTTTTCTATAGGAGTGTACCTCGTTTCGGCATCATTTAGGATCCTACTGAGGTAATAAATGGCTCTTTCGATACCACTATCATCCTCTTGTGCTAACATGCTACCTATTGTTCTATCAGAAGCTGCTATATACAATTTGAGCACTTTGTGTTTAACAACAGGTAACAAAACTGGTGGTTTCATCAAATAAGACTTGATTTCGTCGAAGGCTGCTTGATGCATTGGTTCCCATTTGAACTCTTCTTCCTTCTTCAGTCTTAATAATGGCGAAAAAACTTGTGTTTTGCCACTTAGATTTGATATAAATCTTCGTAGGAAATTGATTTTTCCCAGCAACGACTGAAGCTCTTTTTTGGTCGAAGGGGCCTTCGTTTCCATAATTGCCTTAGTCTTATTTTGATTGATTTCAATGCCTTTTTTGTGCACTATAAAACCCAAGAAATCACCTGCACGCACACAAAAGGCACATTTTAATGGATTTAATTTCAATCCATATTTCCTCATTCTTTCAAAAGAACGGCGAAGATGGTCTAAATGACCACTTTCTGAGGAAGATTTAACCACCACATCATCTATGTATACTTGCATAAAATCGTCAATGAAATCATGAAACATAGAATTCATGGCTCTCTGATATGTAGCACCAGCATTCTTTAAGCCAAAAGGCATTACTACCCATTCATAAACACCCAATGCCCCTGGACATCTAAAAGCAGTTTTCGACACATCCTCTTCAGCAATGAAGATTTGATTATACCCTGAATAACCATCGAGCATACTAAGATAATCAAATCCTGCTGCTGAATCTATTAGCATTTCTGCCACAGGCATTGCGTATTCATCCTTGGGAGATGCATTATTTAAATCCCTAAAATCTATGCAAACTCTAAGAGTCCCATTTTTCTTTATTACAGGAACTATATTGGCTAACCATTCGACATACCTGGCAGTTCTGATGAATTTGTTTCTGAATAGCCTTTCGATTTCCTCTTTGATCTTAGCCAACACTTGAAGAGCAAATCTTCTTGGCACTTGCTTCACTGGTTTCTTCCCTGGTCGAATTGGTAATTGCATTTCCACTACTTCTCGACTTAACCCAGGCATCTCGTCGTAATCCCAAGCAAAACAGTCTTTGAACTCCCTTAGCAATGTAATGACTTGGGTTTTTAGAGAAACATCAATATTTGCACTAATATAAGTTGGCCTTTTTATTGAGCCATTTCCCAAATCAACTTCTTCTAACGGGTCTTGAGCTTGCATATGCTTTGTCAAATCTCTAGGATCCTTTTCAAAACCTAATGGATCATTATCATAGATACAGTCAAATCTTTCATCTATGACTATGCCATTTTCTTCACGTAACTCACTGGCTTCAACAGCCATTGTTTGTTGAATAATTTCGGTCTCCATAGCCGCTTTAAACTTATTTTCGGCCATATAAGCCGTAATTTTGTCCCATGCATTGGGCACTGACATAAGAACACTTTCAAGAACGAGTGTTCCACCCCGTTGGTCGAAAAACACCATCAGGATAGACACTATCATCTCCCATTATTTCTCTTTCCCAAACAAAACCATAATTTGGGTCAAGATGAACTGAGGCAAAAACATTATCCGCAGGAACATATGCCTCATTAGAAGATGAACATGGCGCAATCTTCGCCATTTGTTTCTCAAAATTTTTCTTGGTAACTTGGTTCACATCAGCACAGAAGTAGCTCTGATCGGCTTCAACATACTCTACCAAACCATCTTCCTTCCACATTACTAAACGTTGATGCAAAGTTGAAGGAACAGCACCAACTCCATGGATCCACTCTCTACCAAGGAGTAAACTAAAATTCGCTTTAGAGGCTATCACTAAGAACAATGTAGTCCTCTTTATGGAACCAACAATTAAGTCTACCTCAATGGCCCCCAAAGAGTGGCCAGTTTTGCCTTCATAGTTGCTTAAGACAATGTTATGTGGCCTGAGGTCAGTATCGAACTTACCAATCTTCTTCAAAAGACCATCCGGCATCAAATTCACTGCAGCTCCACCATCCACTAACACTTTGTTAATTCCAACACCATTAACCTTGGCTTGGACATACAGGGGTTTCAAGTGGTTTTGCATACTCATATCTGGCTTCTCGAAGGTAGCCATTTGGTCTTCGACACAACCATCGTTCATCACATAGTAACACATTGGCTTATGATGAGCCATGTCCTCTGTGAAATCTTCTTCAACGTCATTTGGTACCGTGATAACATCATACTCAAGAGGCAGTATTGATACCACATTGCAAACAACGTCGAGGTCATCTTCAGAATCATTGAAATCAGACTCCATGTCTTCATCCATGTCGAAATCAGCATTTCTTTCTTTCACTGTTGACAATGGAGGAAATATTCTTTCAAGAGCAGGCCTTCTTGGCTTTTCTGTTACCACAGCCTTGCCTTTGGCCTTATTCGCTGCACACACATGACTAGCAGCATCAGCATTCCTCTTTGTAGCAACTTCAGCTTTGTGAACCTCACTCTTCGCCACTATCACGCTGCGTGGAACTTGGTTATTAGCCAAGTGACTTGGAACCTGGTTAATGTCAAAGTGTGCCTTCTTCTTCTGTTGTCTTTGGTAACGACGCCACTGTGTTCTAGTCATAGGGTTCTTACCCTTATAGTTATTCTTATAATTAAACTTAATAGCATCAGTACCTGGCTTAACAGCTTTAGCACGTTGATTATTGGGTACCCACGCTTCGACATGAGCACTAGCACTTGGGACAAAGGATTTACCTGTTGACAGCTTCAAATAACCTGTTGCTGAGGACTTCCCCTTAGCCATTTGTTGTTTACTTGTTGAAGGCTTTGCTGACACATTAGCCTCATATCCAAAAAGATCTCCCTTTGCAAAGTCAAATTTTGGCCTGTTATCAAGCCATTTTCTTTTGCGTTGTTGTTGATCCTGATAACCTTCGACAGCTTTAGCTGCTTCTTTATCGAAGACAGCACTGCACCTTGGGCAAAGCATAACTTCAGAGTTATTCCACTTACACCGATTGAGGAAATCTATCAATTCTTCCTCGGCCTTTGGATACACAGCATGTATCTTCCCATCATATTCTTTTAGGGTCACTTCCTGTTTTTTACCTTCAGCATACATAAAACCTTTTAATTTTTCGGTGGTAATCTTAACACACTTAGGAGGGTCTGCCATTTGAGCATCCACCATGCCTACATCAGCTTCGACAGGTTCAAAATACATAGCTTCAGCCTTAGGCAATGGATCAACATCAATCTGCATAGGAGCTTTCATTTTCTTATCAGCAAATTTGAGTCTTCCTTCGTCAATTGCTTTTTGCACGATATCCCTGAAGAGCACACAACGGTCAGTGTTATGTCCCAAAAAATTATGGAACTTACAATAACCCTTTTTCTTTCTTTGGTCAAGAGTTGGTATTTTAAGGCCTTTAGGCACTAATATTTGACCATCAGTTACTAAAAGATCAAAAATTTCATCACATTTGGTAACATCAAAAGTATAAGTCTTAGGCATAAATCTATCGTTCTTAGGCTCTACAGGGTTATTCCCATTCGCAGGCCTTAATAATTTACAGGTATAAGGAGGACCAGGCTTAAGTTCATCCACGTCTATCTCCTCTTCTTCGACATTACTATATGTAACGTCTAATTCTTCTTCAACATATGCCACTTTTTCTCTTTTATGATACCTATTTGACCTAGATTTTTCCTCTCTAAGTCTTTCAACTTGTCGAACTCTATCAGCCAAATGAGCCATATCTCGCAAATGAGATGTGTCTAATTTCTTTCTAATTGAGTAATCAAGGCCACCAGCAGCCATTTCGACAAGCTCATGTTCAGGGACTTGTGTGAAGCAACGAGATTTCAACAGCCTGAATCTGTTTAAGTAATCATCAATAGTTTCAGGCATTTTGCGCCGAACACTAGCCAATTCTTTAAGACTAATTTTCGACTGGCCCATGTAAAACTGTGCATGGAATGCCTTTTCTAATTGCCCCCATGTGTACATAGAACCAGGGGGTAAGGTCGTGAACCAAGTGAAAGCATTTTTAGTTAGAGAATTTGGAAAGTATTTCATCTTCAAATTCTCATTTTGTGCTAAGTCCCCAGCTTCAGTCAAAAAACGAGCAATGTGTTCGACTGTGGACTCATTTGTATCACCACCAAACTTAGTAAACTTGGGAACTTTCCATCCCCTTGGCAACTCAGTTTGTAATACGTATTCACATAATGGTGATACGAAGTTAGGCCTTTGTAAACCTATGTTAAGGCCATTTTGAGCCAAAATTGTTTCGACTAAAGTAGCTATATTGTTTTCTGCGCCAACATTGTATTGTTGCCCTTGTCGAACAACTTCATCAGCGTTCTGGTGTCTATTTACCAAAACTACTTCAGGGACGTGGTTTACTACCCCTTGTAGTTCGCCTACAACTGTCGACGCTTCGACTGCAACTGCTTCTTGGGGGTTAACTGGCGACGCATTACCCGCAATAATAGGAACATGCCTGTTATTAACCGCTGGAACCCCAAAAAAGTCTGCAATCCTACTCATCTGATTTGCCAACATTTGATAACTGTTATTGGTATTTTGAATCAATGGATTGAAAACTGTACCAATTTGTTGGGCAAGCATATTAACCATATCGTGATTACTCTCGTCTACTTGCTGTCTTAAGGCCAACAAAGACGTATTGGTTAATGCTGGGGGATTTCGACCAAATACGCTCTCAGAAGAGATATGTGTAGGGGAAAAGGTCGAAATATGTGGCATTCCAGTAGGCATGCCATACATTCCCAGAGGAAATGGGGGTAGACACACGTCATTCAAACGTGGGTCTAAACCGTTTCCCATTGCCATGCGAGGGCTATGAAGCCCTGCACTTAACGGCAAAGACATAGGCAAAGATGCCATTTCTGACTGTGTTGAACCAACATTAGTCATTGATAATGAAGGAACGGTTACCGACGATGATGGTCCTGCGCTAATGTTCGCAGAATCCATTGTTGTTCCTTGCCCTTGTGAAACAACAGGGTTGGAACTAGATGCATTATTCGTACTGGACCGAACCATTTTACCACTTCTTAAGTGCATACAACAGCGAATACGAATAAGAGAGTATGAAAATGAACAAAATCAAAGGCAAAGTCCCACCGGGCGTGCCAATTTGTTTGCTGGTGTTTTTAGCAAACAATCACTAGTTTTATTAGAAGGTTTGTGAGATCAAACTAGAAAAATCTCAAAGCAATTTCCTTTGAATTGCAAAAGTTTTTGTTTCAGAAAATGTAGAAAAGGGGACGATTTGCAAATGATTAACAGAATTGAAAAGAAAAGAAGCAGTAAATGGTGCAGGAATTGTAAAGAAAAGAAGAACAAATTGCATTGAATCATAAAAATGGTACACGATCACATACAGGGATTCTTCCACTCGTTTTTCGCTCTGGCTTGGAAGTTAGAGTTTCAGGAATCGGGTGTGTATTGTGATTTTCGCGACCCCTGTTTCTTCTCAGAAACAGTTATTTATACAAAGGAAAAAGGGGGGAAATTCGAACTAAGTAACTGCTTAACAATTTGAAAATAAGTAACTGTTCCTACTTTCGGCCAAGTAACCGCTCCTACTTTCGACCGAAACCGCTCTGTCACGCTTCGACCAACTGCTAGTCTTCAACGCATAACTGCTCTGTTTTCTGTCTGTCGAAAGCCTGTGTCGAATTTCCTCTCTCTTGCTTTTGCTTCCCTGGAAACTTGTCGAGTTTACCTTGTGCATGACCATTTTCTTTGTCGAAATAATATGGTCTTTGTGAAATAAATATAAGTCAGGCCATGTTGACCATCTTTAATGAAGCCTGTCGAAATTACAGGCTAACAATTGGTCAGAGCTAAGGTCACTCCATGGGCGAGCTGGACTAAGACACAAGAGGCTTAGCTTCATGTTCCTTCTATCCGAGTTGTAAGTGCCTGCATTGTACCTAAATCATGAGCTCCTTTAGGGAGCACCTCTTCAATTCAACTGCTCAGCTCGGTCGAGGTCAGAGCTTGATGATAGAGATCGGCGTAAGAACTTGATGCCATCAGAACCAATAAAATAAATATTTTTACTATATAATCGAGTCTAATGGCAAAAGTTGGTCACACTTGTTTTTTGGCTTGTAACTTTTTTTCTTTTCACGATCAAACAAATCCTATATGATACTAGGGGTGGGCGTTGGATGGGTTTTGATGCATTTAAACACTCAACCCAATTAAATACTTATGAATTGGCGGTTCGACAAAATTAGACCAAAATTTTCGCGTGACCCAAGCCAATGTCAAATGGGTTGGGTTGGATACTGGGTTCTTTAGCAAAATATCTTTTAAAGAAAAAAATAAAAAAATGTCTTAATTTGGACTTTCACTACAACTAATTCAATCAAATACAAAAGAAAAATGTATTCAGAAAAACAATAAGCTCGTGCAAAAGAAAATTTTCTTGATACGAAAATATCTTAAAGAAACTAAGGCATGTCACACACACACAAAATTAGTATATGTAAGTTCTTAATGGTATGGTTGGGTTGGGTTTAATGAGTTTCAAATTTTCAGATCCGCTACCCAACTCATACTTTATAGGTCTTCTTATTTTAAAACCAACCCAAATTTTGTAGATTGAGTTAAATTGGATTGCGAGTTGAGTTTGTTCAAAGTGTACTCATATCCACCCCTGTACGATACACTTACACTAAAAAATATCACTAAGGATTCTCTTACTCGAAGAAAATGAAAAGGCAAAATGAGTTGAAGCGAAGACAAAGGAAGACGTTAGACGTTAGACGTTATGATGGGAGCCCTTGATTTGAGGAGCAGAATATATTACTTGATTGAGTTGATTCCATATTCAACACCCGTTGTGATCTTTTCAGCTTTGTTTTAGATTCTGTGGCGTACTAAAGATGACATGAATTGATGCTGACAAATTCCAACAATCCTAATCTTGTTCACCTATTGGTCTTATTCACACTGCAAATCCTTTCCCCTGCCCTAGAACCACCTTTGTTCCCCACCTTTGTTCCCCACCTTTATCTCAGACCAATGACAATTTTTTCCCTAGGTTATTGGTGTGCAGTATCCATCAACTTTGTCTGTGATTAGTCTATGTTGAAGAACTGGTTGGCCACTTGTACTAAGCTTTGCCGGTCCGTGCACTTCTCCCCTCCCAGCAAAGTTTTTGTCACACTTAAGATACGAACCCGAGACCTTCAATGAGATACAAGCCCAACTACCACTAGAACCAATCATTATTGATCCAGTCATCCAGACCACTGACAATTATATCAAGAGTATATTTTTTTGGGTGTAAATATCACTTTAATCTATGCAAATATAACGAATATCCATTTTGGTTCCTGCAACTTTTTTTAAATAGCACTTGCAAAATCAGAAGTTATTCATTTTGGTGCTTGGAAAAAGTTGTTTATTAACGGAATAACCTTTGCGAAATTTAAAATTACTCATTTTGGTTCCTGAGGTCATTTTAAAACTAATGTCACATTTTAGATGAGATGACTACTGGAACCAAAATGAATAATTTTAAATTTTGAAACGGCTATTAAAAAAAAACTTTTTACAAAGACCAAAATGAATAGTTTTAAATTTTTAAAAGGTTATTATTTTTAAAAAAACTTTTTGTAGAGACAAAATGAATACTTTTAAATTTTGGAAGATCTATTTCTTTTAAAAAAATTGCAAGGGACCAAAATGGATATTCACTGTACTTGTAAGGACCAAAATAATATTTAAGCCTTTTTCTGAAAAAAGTTTATTTTTTGTTACCGTGTTATTAGCGTGTAGTATTCATCGATTAATCTAGGTTGAGAAACCTGATTCGCCAAATGCACTTAACTTTGTCGATCTGTATGATTCTCCCCTCACATTTTAGACGAGCTCATTTTAAAGCTAATGTCACATTTTAGATGAGATGACTACATAGACCAAAATGAATAATTTTAAAATTTTCAAGGGCTATTAAAAAAATTACAAGGACCAAAATGATTTTTTTTAAAAAAGTTTTCAAGGGCTATTTTTTTTAAAAAAAAACTTTTTGCAGGGACCAAAATGAATAATTTTAAACACTGGAAAGCCTAATTTTTTTTTAGAAAAAAGTGCAAGGACAAAAATGGATATTCGCTGTATTTGTAAGGACAAAAACAACATTTAAGCCTTTTTTAAGAAAAATGTTTATTATTTCTTACCGTGTTATTAGTATGCAGTATTCATCGATTAATTTAGGTTGGGGAAACCTGACTTGCCATGTGTACTCAACTTTGTCGGTCTGTGTGATTCTTTCCTTTAATAAAGTTTTTCCCACACCCAAGACTTAGTAAAGTATTTATAATTTATTTTTCATAGAAGATATTTTATGATTTAATATTTTAATATGTTGAATATTATATATTTTTATATACTACATTTTTTATATAGTAACTATTTTTTTCACCAAAAAATATTTATTTATTCAAATTTTTAGAGTATATCAAAAATATCACAAATTCAACATCACTAAAATCTAGAAGGATAAATCTGTAAATAAACTCATAACACTTAGTTTAATATCGCGAGTCTATCTTTGATTTATGGAAAAAAATGTATATGATACACCAAAAAACAATATATGTATTATACATTGTTAATTATTAGATAAGTTTATGCTAATCTCATCAAGCATATAAACTAACAATTGTATATTTTGTCAAAAAAACTTAAAATTATATACTCATTTTATTAATAAAAAGAAACAAGATATTGTTGGGTTCTTTTTATATTAAGATTTATTTATAGCTAGAGGATGGGTAGAGAGGCTCACACAAAAATGATGCCGGAGGTACACAACATTAATTAATGGAATAATCTTAATTATCCAAAAAAATATGTTATTTTTTTAGCCAAAGATAATTATCTGTAGATAAAAATATTAACAAGCAAATTAATATAATATATATATATATATATATATTCACAAAAAAGATTTATATTAGGTGTAAAGTTGAAATTAGGTAGAAGGCATGGGTGTGAAAAAGTGAAGGCTAGTTGCTTTACGAACTGAAGATGGTGCCGTCATTAACGAATTTCTAACCATTTGAAAGGGAGACACATGAAGTTGGGATGGTGAACATGGATACGAGGAAGTCAACAATGAGAATCATAATTCATGAAACAAAGTGTTAATATGGTTTAAATGATGGTTGTGTTGCTGCCTGCAATGGAGGAAACTGCTTAAACTTTAGGTCTCCCTCACCAACAAACTGGATCGTACAATCAATTGACCAAATAGCATTTCATGTCACCACAAAGCCACTCATCACGTCCTTTATATTCTTTTTTTCTTTGGGATGTTTGTGGCCGGTTTCAAATGTCAACATGTCAAAACTTGATGAGTTGATGATGGATTCGATTTAGATTTTGTGAGATCTATTTTATTTCCAAACACGAGTGCGAAAAGAAAATAAAACTAAGGCTTAAATATTTGATTCTCTGCAAATATCCCAATTTTTCATTTACCTCCTGTAAAAAAAAAGTTTTAAAATCAATCTTGCAAATAATAAGTGTTTCTAGTTACCCCCTGCAGGAGGTAACGGTAAACTTTTTATATTTTGCTGGGGGATAACCGTACATGGTTTATACCCATTATACACTACATAATCTAACAGAGGGAGTGACCGAAAACTGTTTATATTTGCAGGGGGTAACCGTAAACTTTTTTTTTACAGGGGGTAAATGGAAAATGGGTATACTTGTAGGGGGGATCAAATATTTAACCCTAAAACTAATGGAGATGTAAATATATAGCCTAGCATGAGGGGTATTCAACTCATATACAACAAAAAATATTTGATGCGACAAAAGGAAAAATGTCGAAATTTAACAGCTACCTCTTAGAAATAGTCTATAGGATTAGCATACTGCTCATAAAATAAACAAGAAAAAAAATTCCCCTAGCTTAAGACCTCCACCAGAAAATAGATAATATATTGTCAAAACATCTCCCAAAATTAAGTACACCTAAAAAAATACATCTATTTCTCATATGTCAAATAATCCAAAGAGCAGTATGCAGACAAGCATATAACCACGCCTACACCAAGATAGACCACCTACATGTATGAATTGAACAATCAAGAATATATTAATATCCTACTACAAGACGAAGTTGTATCCCAACCAACTGATGATATCATACCAATTTGCAGAAGCAAACCTGCACCTAAAAAAAGTTGGAGGGAGGACTCCTAAAAATCCCCGCACAAGATAAAATTTGTGGCATCCAAAATCCGAGATCACCCCTCTACTAAGGTTAGACCGAGTAGATACTCTATCCAAGAGGCGCTGTCAAGAGAAGGCGACTACCTTAGAAGATGCAAAACTTTTCCACACCATTTTACAACATGGAGCATCTGATCAGACAACGTCATAACACAAGACTACGACTGAGAGAGAGTCTTATTTAGATTGGGTCTGACCTAGACTAGGCCAGTGGCGATCCAGAAATTTGTTATAGTGGGAGCAAAAAATAATCTTATATTTTCTTAGAAAAAAAATATTATGAACATTTTTTTTTTGACAAAATATTATGAACATTTATAAAATACATATTCTTAGTATCAAAAATGATTCTATAAAGAAAGAAGGATCAAAATGGGTAGATTTTCAAAATAATACAAAAATAGAGATTTATTTAGTCGCCAAGAAGCAAAAAGTATTAATTTGATCTGCAAATGTTGGTCAAATTAGTCATTTTAAAATAATTTTAGATACATTTTAATTTATTTTAGAGACTAGTTTAACTAATAATTTATTTTATTAATGGTAAAAATTAGTATTTTTCATTTTTTAGTGATCAAATAGGTCTCAGTATTTTGTAGAAGATTCTTTTTGGGGGCTTTACTCCTAAAATAACCTACTTATATTTTTCAAGTGCATATTTAGTGTTAGAAGAGACATAAACAATACAAGTTAGAAGAGAAAAAGACTAAAATTAGTACTAATTTCTCTCTTAGGCGGAAACATAAAAATTAAAAGAATAAAATTATATGACTTATAATTTTGGACAAACATTTAAAATATAATTGTGAAATGGGGGAAAACCTTATTTTTTATGGGGGCAAATTTTTTTATTTATCAAGTATACCCAAATAAAACATGTTTACTTGGTGGGGGGAAAATGCCCTCACGGTATGGATCCGCCATTGGACTAGGCCATTGGTTCGAGACGGTCAACCTAATTAACCTATTCCCACCCCTACAAACAAGTTAAGTTCAATTTTATATGTTAATAACATAATCAAGCTAATTGTCAAAAAAAAAAACATAATCAAGCTAAAGCAAGTTAGGGATATAATACCTATTCCAGGGCAAATCCGATCTCAATCTCTTTTTGATCTGGTTAATGTAAATCAGCTCTTTAAACTTTCACCTTTTATTAGTTTTTGATTTAGGGGTCTTTCGCAGTAACAAGTTAGAGCTCTCTATTACTGCTTTGATTACAATTTTTTTTGCCAAGGGTATTGGTTTAGCCTTCCATTGAATTCTCCTTTATCCTCGTTTTTTTATCTTATTTTTTTAATAAAAATAGGGGGAAGTACTCTTTTTCCTTCTTGGTGTTTTTTGTATCAAAATTTTTTAACTAGGCTTCATTTATTCTCTTCGGAAAAAAAAATCTAAAGCAAGAGTTAGCTTCAATTTTGTTTGTTAATCTCATAATCAAATTTAAAGGTGATATGTATCAGATTACATAAGATTCCAAACAAGTACCTACCTAGTTTGAAGAGAAGTTTTCCTTTGTTTTCCTCTTTAGATTTTCCACATCACTCTATGTAAATTCCGTTTGTTAGGCATGTTGGATAAAGGTTCAAGTTAGGAGACTTAGGAAATAATTATGGTACGTAGACGAGAGTTGAAAAACATGGGGAGCAAACAAAAGAGAGAGGCTGGTAAAGTTGCAAACGAGCAGAGTCAAATCATTGTTTCTTCATATTTATAAATAGCCCTCTTAATAACTTCAGAATTCAATTAACTTTTTCAGAATATCCTAGACAAATAGGATCTCTTAAGATATGATTTGTTTGTTCCTTTATACAGAATCGACACTAACAGTGTTACATTCATTTTTCCCACTAATTTCTGGTAACAATAAACTTCAAGCAGACAAATTATGTGACTTCCACTCCGCTTTATCTTGTAATTATCAACTCCAACATTTTGTACAAGCCTTTCTTGACAATTTGGTTGAAATGTCCTTGTAGTTGAAGGAGATGTTGTGGATCAAATGACAACTCAATGCCATTACCTACTTGTAAATAAGACACAAGAAAGCCAAACTTAACTAGAACCCCAAACACCCCCTCCCCCTTTTTTAACAGCAAAATATTAGTATTATATATAATTGTCTTAAGGAACAAAAAACGTGTAGATAATAGAAACTTGTCAGTCAAGGCCTGAGCAAGAAAATAAAACAAGCCAAAACTCCAAGACAATTTTGTGTCGATTCAAAAGATCCAAAAGATTAATTGTGTTTTGACAACTTTTAATGTTTAATTTTGAAGCCTTAATATTCTTTACATGACATTTGACATATTGATAGGGAAGGGGAGAGTTTGTTTTTCATTTCTAAATTACAAAAGCTATAAAATATTTCTAAAAATAAGTAAAGTGTAATTGAAATTGAAATGTTGTACAATCATATATCATATTAATCATTCAATTTATTTTAAAATATATATTGAAATATAGACTAAGCCCTCAAAAAACTCCGCTCCAAACTCTGAAAACTTCTCCCTAACACATACTAGGAGTCGTAGATCATGGTTATGGGCCTGGTTGCTATCAATCCCCACCTCTAGGGTGCTTGCTAATATTTCAGTTGCACCCAACTTACTCGGTTGGTACTCGGGGAAATTATATGTGTTTGTATTAAAATTCGCAAAAAACGGCATGACTTATGATTACATTATTAATGGACTACAATTGTCTCCATTTTGTAGGAAATTATCATGTATGTACATACTTGGCAGTTATTCTAGATAAGACCGTTAGGTGTTTCATAAATGAGAGTATAACGTAAGATAAAACACGGTCATTCCAGGGTAAGTCATATTACACTTACCAAATCTGATGTTACGAACCCAAAGGGATAATGATATTAAGAACTCAATGTTCAAATACAAGACACGTTTTAAATGAATTTCAACTATATATGATATGTTACCTATTTTAGAGTCCCCGGGGACTATTGAGATTTGTAGATCTTACCCATTTATGTAGGAATTTTCTATTCAGTACATCGAAACAACCATCAAGGAAAAAAGAAAGAAATTTTCTAGTACTTAATCTCGCCACTGATTATTAAATTGTGTTACTCAAAAGAGACCGTTGGTACAAAATTGATGATCTAACAAAGATTAATTTCATATAAGGGTAATGAGAAGAATATATGAGGCAGGCTAAGGAGTTTATATGATTGCTTGTAGTAGTCTTAATATCTAAGAACTTATGAACTTAAGTTATGTTGTTATGTAAAATGGTGTACTAGAAACATAGGCTGAAATCAATTGACAAAAACAAATAGAATTGTGCAACCTGAATAATTAAAAAGGCATAAGGACAAAGACCCAAGGCTGAGCAAAACATGGAAATGACATCCAAGAGATGAAAAAAGCACTATGCTATATCTGATAATGAAAAGAAGAATATATAATAATATTCTTTTATGCTATTTCATCACCCAGTTCCACACCAACTTGGTGTGTACATCTCGGGTTCTACAACTTCCTTGAACCCAGATTAATTTGAAATTCTGTTATAATGGGTGAACTAGGTTTTTGCTTAGCTGTCACAATTTTCCCGCTTTCTGAAAACCTAATCTTTCTCCCTACTCCCCTTTAGGAGAATTTAGCCTAAGATATTACAAATCAGAAAAATGAATGCTAGCGTTACTCTACATCACAAATTTTCTTTCTTAAATTGCAAATTTGAGGGTAGTTATATATTATTGTGAGATAAATCAACTTTAACTAATTCACCCAACCAAATACTAACTAACTACTAGTTAAAAAATAATTAACAGAAAATTACCCTAACTATAATAAGCCACTAACTAACGAATCTCCATCTTGGCGTATTAGTAGGCATAGATCAATTTGAGCCCCTTCAAGCTGAACCCAAACTTGTGCTTTACCCTTTAATTATCAACAATGAGCAAGTTCAAATGGTGTTTGAACTTACTTAAGGGAACCACCTTTGTGATAAAATCAGTTGCATAGTCAGTGTCCACATATCCCAAAGCTCCACGTTGCTCTTGGTCTCTTTTACGGTACCTAAGTCACACATGTTGGCTTCACAGCAACCCAATGTTGGCTTCCAGGGTTGCCATGTACCTGCTTAGAAGACTCTGTGAATAGGCCAAATCGGGCCTAGTACATACCATAAAGTACATCGAACTCCCTACAACACTTACATAGGGTACATATTCCATATCTCTCTCTTCAATGATGATTTTAGGATAATCTTCCCTTGACAATTTAAAATATGAAGCTACAGGCACTTTGGCCGCCTTAGCTTCCAACATATTAAACCTGTGTAGGACTCTAACAACATAATCCTTTTGTATGATACTCATAATTCCACTCTTTAGGTCTCTTTCAATTTCCATCCCTAAAATCCTTCTGACGAGACCAATGTCTTTCTTTTCAAACTCAAGTTTCAATTGTCTCTTGAGTTTCTATATTTCTTCCATATCTTTACTTGCAATGAGCATGTCATCAACATATAGAAGAAGATAGATGAATCACTTTCCTGCTAGATCCTTATAATAGACACACCTGCCATGTCTGCTTCAATTATATTTTAGGGTTAGAATGAAGTTGTCAAACCTTTTTATACCATTGTCATGGTGACTGTTTCAAACCATATGCGAATTTTTGAAGTAGGCACTCCTAATCCGCTTTAGTCTTTTCCTCAATCCATCAGGTTGTTTCATTAGGATCCTTCCTTCGAACTTTTCATGTAAGAAAGCCGTTTTCACATCCATTTTTTCAAGCCATAGTCCAAGTTGAGTAACCATAGGATTACCCTGATTGGACTATGCTTAACAATTGGTGAGAAATATCATTGAAATCAATCTCTTCCCTCTGTGAGTACCTTTTAGTAACGAACCTAGCCTTGTACCTAGGCGGGTCACCTTTTGGACTTCCCTCCTTTATTTTGTAAATCCTTTACACCCAACAAGTTTGGCGTTGGCTCGTTTCTTAATCAATTTCTAAGTCTCATTCTCGTGGAGAGACTCCGTCTCTTCCTTCATGGCCAATTTCCATGTTCCATTCTCGTGGGAATAGGCTGGGCCGAGCTAGGCTTTGCTTGGCCTAGGCCTGTGTTGAAGTGTTAGGCCTGAGCCTAGCCTGTGGCCTATCATAGGCCCAATTTTTAGGCCTGGTCTGGCATTTGTGAAAGCCTAGCAAGACCTGATAGCCTGTTTAGAAGCCTATTTCACAATTTTTTTTACAAAAACTTACAATCTTTAAGTGATGTATGCTTTTGGTAAATAACAAAGAAGCTAATAGATTAATAAAATTTTGTTCTATTTTATATGACATCGTATTTAAATTCTACTTTATAATAATAACTTTAAATATGTCAAAAATGGATGTAATAGTTTAAATTAACATGAAATACTAACAAATTTATGATTTAACATGAAATACAAAATTTAATACAATGGCCTGTGATCTGACCTTTTTAGCTAAATAGGCTTTTAAAAAAGCCTAAGCCTTATCTGTTTAAATAAAAAGTCTGGCCTGACGTAGGTTGGGCCGTAGGCCCTTGTCGCTCGGCCTGGTCTATTGCCACCCCTACATGATCCTTAATGCTGATAGCCTCATGAGATGTTTTTGGCTCAACAGAGTTAAGGGTCATGGTAGTGTTTGGAGCATAAGTAATCACATCTTCTTGACCAAACCTCTTAGGAGGTATAATGTTCCTCTGAGTTCGGTCTCTGCATAATAAGTACCCATCCTGGTTTTCTGATCCCCCATTTTTATATGGTTTTTCCAAGTTTGTCCCTTGAATAGTTTCATCTACTGTCCTTGTACCTGTGTGCTCCACGTCGGATATAGTATGCTTCACCTGAATTTCAACATTGTCTTTGGTAGTGTCTGTAGTGCGTTTTCTTTTCGGCATATCAGTTTCATTAAATTTTTCATTCCTGCTGTAATGTATTTCCTTTTATCTATAGACTAGATCCTGTGTACCCCTTTACAACACTTAGATATCCCATGAACAATCCTTCTTAGTCCTTGGTTCCAACTTACCTTCACTCACATGAAAGTAGGTAGGACAGCCAAGGACCCTTAGGTTGTCATAGCTTGTTGGTTTCCCACTCCAAACCTCTTGGGGTAGCATGTAGTGCATGTAGCCTCCGCCCAAAACAATTCAGACAAGTTAGCATTGGAAAGCATACACCTAGCCTTTTTCAAAATGGTTCTATTAATTCTTTCTGCTAATTTCTAACTATACATGCTAACCTTTTTCAAAATGGTTCTATTAATTCTTTCTGCTAATTTCTAACTATACATGCTCTTTGCAGTAATTGTTAAACTCATTTTCTAAAAATTCCAAACCATTGTTGTTTCTAAGAGTTTTAATTTTTCTATGACATTGGTTCTCTGCCATATTTTTCCATTGAACAAAGGTTTCAAGAGCCTCATTTTTACTTTTAAGCCAATATATCCATACCTTCCTGCTAAAGTCATCGATAAAAGTGATAAAATACTGATTACCTCCACGAGTAGGGTTCCTAGATGGTCCCCACAAGTCAGAATGTAGGTAGTCCATGTTTCCCTTAGTTTTGTGAATACCTGTTTTAAAACTTAATCTTGTTTTCTTACCATAAATGCATGCTCGCAGAATTGTAGGTCTTCAAGTTTTTCTTTCCTTAGCAAGTTCTTTTTTCTAATTCATTCAAGCATTTTTCACTCATGTGTCCAAGTAATTGGTGCCATAGCATAGTCTTACTAGGTCTCTTATCTTCTGTAACCGAAGATACATTCACAACAGTTTCTCCCTTTAAGACATATAGGCAATTTCCTCTTCCTTCACCTTTCATAACCACCATAGACACCTTAGAGACCTTTTGATGAGATCCTAAGTGCCCTCAGCATGTGGAAGGAATCATACAAAGAAAAAGAAAAATATTCCGCTCCTAATCATTGGATAACCAATATTTTCTATTTTATTTTTAATTTTCGTATTTTATTTTATTAAAATAATTATAGGTGTCTTTTGGCTTTCCTAAGTTAGTTTTTGGGTTTTAAAGTCTTGTTAAGTCATTATAATGGCTAGTGGATTCTTTTGATGAGGACATGGAGTCAACAAACTTGTCAATCAAGCAAACTTGCTCACCAAGCAAACTTGCTAATCAAGAAAGGCAGGTAGAGCAAAAAAAAGGAGTTAGAAGATCCAAGTCATTTATGACGCATTCATTGCCAAATCAACAAGATTAATTATGATTATGTTTTATTTTCTAGGTATTAAATATTGTAAATGCACTTATCAGTTTATTTGATAATTGCATGGAAGTGGGAATTTAATTAGTTTATTAGGATTTGATATTTATTAGTATATTTTAATTTCTAGGGTTTCATGAGTCCATTGGGCCTGAGATTCTTTTTGGTCAATTGGACTTGAGGTTTCCTATATATTGTAATTCCTTTCGATGAAATAAACAAGTTGAATTTTGAGTAAAAATTTAGAGACGTGTCTCTATGGTTCTCTGAGCCGTTCTTGGAGCTTATCGGCTTGCCGTGGCGCTCATCCCGACTTATCAACCGGTTGTGGCGTCTCCTTGACTTATCGATCGGTCTTCCATCCCCGCTCGTGGTGTCTCATTCACTCCCACCTACATGACTACCGAAATAGTCACCGACGACTCCGAGGTTGCCATCACCTTTACTATAATGTTTCCCCCCTTGAAGGTGCACCTAGATTTTTCATTAGTCCCTAGGGAAATGAGATATTCTTTTCAAATGTGGAACACACCTTACTTGAGTAAGAATTCTTTCCATCCCATCAGCCATTTTTATCCTGATTGAGTTAATTCCTGCTACCCTAGCAGTAACATTGTTTCCCATGTAGACCGGTCCTCCATCAAAAGATTTGTACTCAAAAAATTAGTCCATATTTGGACTCGTGTGATAGGAACGACCTGAGTCCACGACCCATTCAGTGTTCCCTTGACCATCTGAAGTAACTAGCACATGTGATTCTCCTTGTACATCAGATGGAATCAATACATCAGAACTTGAGTGCCCATCAGCATAAGAGACACTTTTGTTGTCTCCACCCTTTTCCTTCTTTTCTTTTCTATCTGGACAGTCTTTTTATAGTGCCTTTCTTTGGTTCATATGAAGCACTTGTATTTCCCTTTTGGTTTTGATCGTCCTCTGTTGAATTTTGATAGGTAAAGGAAGGTGACAGTGAACAAAGTAAAGTGACTGCAAGATCCTCCTCTTCGAATTTGACATCAATATTCTTCAAATCCAGAACAATCCTATTGAATTTTGATAGGTGTTCTTTCAAAGAAGAGCTGTCTTTCAATTTTAGGGAGTGAACCTATTTCTTGAGCACCAACTTACTGGTGTTGGACTTAGTCGTGTACAATTGCTCGAGTTTCAACCATACTCCAGCAGGGATGTAACATCCCAAAGTAATTATTTTAATTACTTTGATTATTAAGTCATTTTCATTGGCTAAATGAGTTAATTATTGGCTGTTTGGATTGATATTGAGATGCCTTGATATGTGATTTAATTATTTGATCATTTTGGACTGATAATGTATTGTGCGCTTAGTTGTTAAATTAATTATAGCGTTAGGTGAAGGAATGTTAGGGGATGCAACTAGAAAACATATTTTTTATTTGATTCAGCCCAAGAGAAATAGGACCCAACCCACCACTTACCTTTAAAACCCTCAGCTGGAATAGCTAGAGGGAAAGAGCTCACTTTAATTGTTGGAGTTTTAGAAAGGGATTTTTTTTTTTACCCCACCCATTGACTCCATACCCCCACGCAGTCCGTGAAAAGTCGAAAATACCCCTAAAAAATTTACAAATTTACAAAATATTTACCATTTGGCACTTACTTACGATTTGACTTGTCCAATTTCAGAGCTCATCGTATTTACCTCTTGAGAGATGAATACGATTTCCACCAAAAATTCGCATCATATCTAGCTATATACGATTTCCTCCCCAGAAACTGCAAACAAGTAAGCGTATTTCGCTTTTTTTTTTGATAAATACGATTAGCCTTAAAATTTCGCATCGTATTTACCTCTCTTTAGGGTAAATACGATTTCCCTTTTTTTTAATTAATTTGTTTTTTTATTCAGTGTCTTCTTCTCGACGGACTAACCAGGCGTCGTCGTCTTCCGCTCCCAGCACACGCACCCGCCGGAGAGTTGCGGGACACGCCTCCACTAGGCGTAGGCGCGTTGAGGCCAGACAGCTCCCACAGCCGGAGTCCCCAGAGTTTGAGTACGAGCCGGGCCAGCAGCACCACCAGTATGAGGAGGAGGAGGACCAGCATATGGGTGAGCCTCAGCAGTATGCGCAGGACCAGTATATGGGCGAGCCTCAACAGCAGTTCTATCAGGACCAGGACCGCCATCAGCAGTTCCACCACGATCAGGAGGAGCCTTCTCTATTCACTGGGCTGGAGTCTCATGTCTGCTGCCGTGTTCGGCTTAACCCGGTTAGTGAAATTTATTTTTTTACATTGTGTTTGTATTTAAATTCATCTTTTTACATAGCGTAAGTTTTTTTTTTTAAATACAGAACTATGAGCGTAAAGTGAAGGCTACCAACCATGGTAACAAGCTAGCTAAGAGACTACTGGTCTATTCCCAGAACCACCAGTTTTGGGAGAGGTTCACAGCTACAGGTTTGGCCCCCCTCATATCGACAAGACATACTACTGTGGACCACGAGCTGCTGTCCGCTTTTGTTGAGAGATGGCACCAGGAGACTTCGTCATTTCACTTACCATTCGGTGAAATGACCATTACTTTGAATGACATCTCCTGGTTGCTGCACCTTCCGCTCTCAGGCAGATACTACAGAGCACCGCCCACTAGTGTCACCGCTGATAAGGTAGTTCAGCTTGCTGTGGCATATCTCGGGGTTACTGAGGAGGAGGCCTGTGCTGAGTGTCGACTTGGTCAGGGGCCGTATTACAGTTTTAGCTGGCTCCAGGACATAGTTGCTGCATCGTCCATGTCTGCTGACATGACTCCTGGTGTTAGGGCGATGATCCTTCTGGTTCTGAGTTGGAGCATCTTCACAGTGAAGACATATGATACGGCCGAGGCCAAGTGGCTGCTGCTACTTGAGGACCTTACTGCTGCTGGTGCTGGATCATATGCATGGGGTGTGGCTGGACTTGCTCATATGTACAACCAGTTGAACTATGGATCGTTGGACCCGGCCAAACATTTAGCTGGCTACCCCTCCCTGTTACAGGTAAATAATTATGTTTTTAATTTAAATAATTATGTTTTTAATTTAAATAATTATGTTTTCAATTTAAATAACTCAGTTATTTATCTTTGCATTTCAGAGCTGGATTTTATGGTACTTTCCTCATCTGGTGGAGAGGCAGTCATCTGATGTGCACACACCACTCTGTGGGGTTTGGAAGAGGAAGAAGACAGATGCACTGAAGTTGGTCGATTACAGGCGGAGGATTGATGACCTCACTGCTGATGATGTATGCTGGCGACCATTTGAGGGTCATCGGGATGTTAGACCCTTTGAGCATGTTGCATTCTACAGGGGTTTCCTCAGTTGGGGAGACATCACCGTTCTGTACGTGCCAGATAGATGCCTCCGCCAGTTTGGGTACGTCCAGGTCATCCCACATCCCCCTCTCACTGGTCGTCCTAGCCATGATACCTGCATCTTCCAGATTTCTAACTTTTTGCCCAGTGTGCACGATGTGCTTCAGACGACTAGGCCTGCTCGGGATTTAGGTGAGGTTGCTGCGGACTACTTAGAGTGGTACATCAGAGTATCTATTCCCAGACTGTTGCCGGTTGCACCACCACCACCAGAGCTGGCAGCTGCACCACCACCCCCACAGCGCGATCCTGAGTGGGTACAGAGTGTGACAGATGCGGTACAAGAGGGGCTTCGTCGCGGCCATATTCGTATGGCCACTCCGACGTACACACGCCTCTACCAGTTGATGCAGATGCTAGAGATAGAGAGTGATGAGTAGGGCATTTTATATTATTACTTTTATTTTATGTCTGTACTTTCTGGATTTATTTTTGAACTTTTTTATTTTATATCAGTTGATTACTATTTCTTACGAGTTTGGTTAAAATTTCCATTTCATTCATTTCATTGATTTGATAAAAGAAAGTTACATAAAAGATAAAACACAACAAACTAAATCCTAATATCTCATTCACGCTCCGTTGTGTTTCCACGTACAGCTCCAAAGGCTTATACCCCATAAGCCTATCATGAATGTTGAACATGGTCGCCACGTGTTCGTCGGTCTTGATAGACATGGACGAGTAGGAAATGCAGCGAACATCTCCACGCTCAGGTTTCCGATAAGTGATACTATTGACGTCACGGTTGTCCCCAATCACTTGAACTTTTGACCAGACTTTATCCTTCAACCCATCAAACCCCATGGCGCGGTGGATTCGGCATAACTCCGGCTTCGGACTCCAAAAATAGATGCCATCTTCTCTCATCGTGATGTTTCCCCCATAATGTATAGCCCAGAGCCTATTCTCAGTAGACCGTTGTGTTAGGCAAATCTGCATTCTGGATGTGTGAGAAACGTATTTGAGAGTGAAATCTTGGTGTGAAATGAATGAGGGTGGGGGTGGGTATTTATAGAATTCGTGAATGAATATCAACCGTTGATACTATCCGTGCAATCTACACCGTTAAATAAATAGCCGTTGGGCCAGCAGAGTAAATCTGGCCGTCGATTAAAATACAAATCGTATTTACCTATGGGTTAGGGTAAATACGATTTGTATTTTAACAAATCGTATTAACCTAGGATGACGGTAAATACGATTTGTATTTTACAAACGTAAGTACCCCCACCCATAGGTAAATACGATTTGTATTTTACATGAATCGTATTTACCTCACCCCAAGGTAAATACGCTTTGTTTTTTTACTTCTATCGTATTTACCTCAGCCTAGGTAAATACGATTGGAATATTTTCAGGATTATCGTATGTACCCACCTATAGGTACATACGATTTGTAAAAAAATAAATCGTATTTATGTCTTAAAAACTTAAATCCGATTGAGCCAAAAATAGGCAGGGGTATTTTCGTCCAAAAAAATGTGTGTGGGTATATGGGTAAACAGTGGGGGTAAAAAAAATCCCTTTTAGAAATTGAGCGAAACATAGAAGGAGAGAAGAGAGAGATCGAGAATGAGAATGAGAATACGAGAGGGAAAGTGGGAGAGGGCTGAAACATTAATTACTTCCTTCCACCACCAAATGTGTTCTTCCAACTTCAACTTCAAAGAGAATACTCACTACCTCCATCATCTTTATTTGTTATTGACACTTCTCATCTCCCACATTTCCCACCATTGTTGAGTAGAACCAGAGTTTTTCATCTCTTCTTCCATAAACACAAAACCATCACCTATTTTCACCCTGTTTGAACCTTATAACTGATTTACAATCAGTTTGCAAATGTTATTAGTAGCAAAAAATAAAACCATTGCAACCACATGAGATTCGAGTGTTGCATGTTGTCTTAGGAGTTGGAAACAAGTTGGGTGATTGCATGATGGTTTTGGGAGCTGGTCTAGGTTATTAGAGAGCCACATTTCGATTTACAAGAGTCAATGAAGGGTAGTTGAGGATTGGGTTTGGAGTTTGAAGCTTGAGGGGGCTGTGTGGTGTCTAGAACCGATTTGGGAGAGTTCGGGAACCACATTGTATACGAACTTTGATTTCACTCCGAGACTTGTGAGTTCTTCGATTTCTTGTTATGTCTAAATGATTCTATTTATGATGTATTCTGAAGTGGTAAAATGATTTTGAATGTGTTTGATGAAATTTCGTGGGTTATGGTGTTAATTAGATAAATTGTTATGTGGAAGAAAATTTCTGGTTGTGCAATCCTGTATATATGTTCAGTATTTTTGAAATTGTGAGCTCTCAGTTTATCCTAAATTCGTAGGGTTTGTTTTTCTGGAAACTAGACTTAATGATCTTCATTTTTGGCACCTGTTTGAATGTTTTTTTGGTGAGTATAACTGGAGATATAGTCGTCACAAGTTAGGTCAAAATTCTGGAACGATTCTGTGTATAGGTTCAGTATTTCGTATATACCGTTTTCATTTGAACTCATTTTTGAATGGTTCTTGATACATTGAAAACTAGATTTAATTTTATTCGGTTTAGGCGCAAGTCCCATGTCATTTGATTGAGTTTGGATCTTTCTAGAGGTGTCACAAGTTAGGTCATGGTGACTGTTTTGTTTCTGAACCCTGTTGTTTGTTTGTTGAAACTGTACTAATTGACCCATTATTTTGCAAAAAAAAAGAGTCAGAAACTAGACATTCTTAGCTTTCCGTAGATGGGTGGTTTACTGAATTCCGTTGCCGTTTAATAGGTTAATTAATTCCTCAAAGTTTATGTATGTTTGCTGAAAATTGCTTTATAGACTGTTTGTGGTAATGCATCATTCAATTTTGTTGTCGATGTTTGAAAAGAAATACATATGGCTGAATCCTATGAACCATACCCAATAACTGTTATGTTGTATGTTTTGATTATATTTGGATTATCGTTTAATGTACGAATTGATGGATTTACCGACGTTTTGCGGTTTTGTTAAAATGACTCGTTTTGAACGAAAACACGTGTGAGATGACTACAGTAGCACATATATAAGTGCAACGTATAATTGATTGAAGAACGGAGGATGTGAATGCCTTGAGTAATGTTACCCATTGTATTTTTGATCGAGGGATCAGGTTCCCTGAGTGTGTGCCAACATCTGTGTAAGACTACACTTTTATGGGGGGATACATCCTAGGCTACAGTTCAAAACTCACTGAGATAAGATCTGACCCCTCATGTTTTGTTGATTTCAGATTCACAAATGAAGGTAAAAAGAGGTTACAGTTCAGGTTCAAGGGCCCTAATGCTTGAGGGTCACCATGATGAGGAGATTAGCAATGTTTTTGCTAATAGTATTTGATGAGTAAATCTCTTCATATTTATTACTAACTATGAAAACTAAAATTAATTATAATACTTAATACATTTTCAATAAAATATAAACAAATTATTCTCATTGAATAAAGTAAAGAAGTGTTAACACCCAAAATAAATTAAGTTGTTGACCGAGGGAAAATGGGGGGTCCGAGGCTAGGTTTGAGCCGAGGCGAGGCATGAAGACATTGGAACTTAGGTGGAAGACATTTTCCAAGTGATATAGATAGGGGAAGCTCGATATGAATTAATGCCTAAGGAAGAAATAATAAGGAAGCTGAGTTCCCATGGAATTGGCCGAGGTAAAGTGGAACTCGGTTAAAGAGTGTCTTTGTTACAAGGCAACTCGGCTAAGGCACCAACGGCCGAAGGCCGAGGAAGCAGCATGACCGAGGGAGTTGTAGCCGTGGCAAAGAAGGCTTGCTTGGAGCTCAAGTACTCAATGCACGTGGACATAACGTTGGAGCGGTTAAGATTAGCGAAGATTGGAGCGCCGTAGAAATAGAAGCGAAGCAGTTTGACCCCACTAATTCGTGCAAGTGAGGTCGTGGAAATGGACATTGAGTTTGATTCGCCTGGGCTGGATTACCATTGGTGTTTGTACTTACGCTCTGGTAGAAGCCTAAGCATGCAACCGAATTTTGTGTCCAAAAAGACGGTTACGAAAAAAGGCTAAGAATACGCAGCCAACGTACGACAGTCATGGAACCTAATGATCAATTACAGTCGTTTGACGAGGAACCTGGGGTAATGACCACGTCGTTCATTCGGCAGCACATAGACATGGGAATTCATGATATTATGTACCAAGTCTCCCAACAACTGGCTGACATAGTTAAACCTATGGTTCACAACGAAGTTCAATAGGCCAATGAATAGGAGAAGAGACGTGCCATGCAAGCCATTAGTGCGACCAGTCTTGGTGTCCCCGACCTATAACAAGAAGGACCGCCGAGTCCAATGAGGAATGTGCAACAAGTCCCACCATACACTAACGATGGAAGACCTCAGTAGGCACCTTCTCATATTCATATGGGAAGTGTGTAACAGATTCCACCGTACGCTAATATGGCAGTACCACAGCAGACACCTTCTTCTCAAGTATATCCTAATCTTGTATTTCCCCAGCCTTGTAATTTTTCCAATGCCCACACTGGAGGAAAGTTTATGGCGAATGTTACTAACACGACTACTCTTCAACATGGACAGGTGCAGATGGTCAGAAGGCTACAGATTGATAGGTTTACCGCAAGAATCATCTCATGGATGCCCTTTGACAGTGAACCATCAACCCTACGTAGGGAGCAAGCCTTTGGCCCAGAACTAGGGCTCGGCAAGTCAGGTGGATACTACCTGAATCAGCAGCCATGGGACCCCGAACCTACCTGGCTCAGTTTTCCACCTAGTCAGTCTTATCTTGAAGCACTTGTGCCATTTCCAGTGGGCTCACATCAATACCCGCAGCTAGTTGGGAACTTTATCGAGCAACCATGGAGGTAAATTCCCCCTTGCCATAGTGCTCAAACAACTATTTAAGGAATTTTCCATGCCAACCCGATTAAGTGATGCCTGGGCAGCCATGGGCCAATAGCTCACCTCAGGCACCCCCTTCAACCGGAAGTGCAGGGTCCTCCAGAAACACGATGGAGACCAACAGTTCCTATCGAGCCAAGGCCCTGGGGTCCCAACTCTTGGACCTGAATCTCATAGCTAACACCATCAAGATGTTCTTCGGTGTACAATTGAAACCACTCGATAGGCCGGTGTAATTGAAGCCTTACCCCGAGTGGGTGGACAGATTGGTGCCTTTGCCGAGAGGATTTAAAACGCCTGACTTTGCCACATTAATCAATCAATTAATCTACTATTTATCTCGCAATTAACTTTATCCTTTACAGTTTTTCTTTATGCTTCTGTCTTTAGATAATCCAAGCCACACATCCCTCTTACCTAACCTAACACTCTTTGGAGGAGTTATGGAACCCATAGGTGAGGAGCAAAGTTCTTTCCTTGACGCAATTGCTTTAAAAAACAGAGGAATCAAAAGAGTTCAAACCCCTGACCGATCCCACGGCGTGTTTGACAACAAGAAGAAGAGATTTCCTTTTCTATATGTCTACAAGAAAAATATTGTCACTAGTAGGAATTTTTCCATTTTTATTCATATAAGCCTATATTTGTACTTTCAAAGAATTGGCCATCATTCACAATAGACTTGTAGTTGTACATTTTAATCATTGAACATGTGTGGCAAAATAATTCCAAAAGAAATAAAGCAATTGAGAATGTACAAGTAGTTGCTTGAAGAAGACATTCTTAAAATTCTTAAATATGAAATCATAAAAGTAAAAAATCTATAAAGAAAGCAAGCCTTAAAAATTTGGGTTTCTCTACCTAATTCTAAAATAAAAATACGCAATAAACATATTTCATAATTTAAATTGTACTACCTCCGGTCCACTTTGTAAGAGATAAATAGTGTTTTTTGGTGGTTCACAATATAAGAAACAAAAATCATTTTTAAGGTGTATTAAATGATTAATCCCAATCTTACTCTTATTTAAGTGGTGTAATTACAGGTGATGTAATTAATTAAGAGTATAAACTGCCACTTAATATAAAGGGCAATTTTCGAAAAATGTTCAATGTAACATCCCAAAATAGCTTAGTTTAATTTTTACGATTTAGCCCAAAGTGTTGTCCTAATTATTTTGGATTAGCAAATGACTTTAATTAATTATAGCTAATTGAGTTGATTGAGTGTGTTTGAATAGATGATTAATGATTATAATTGCCTAATTGTGTTAATTGTATGCATTGTTGAGTGATTAAATGATAAAATGAGGTTTTTAAGTAAGAAGTTGAGAGTAAGGGCAAAACAGCCTTTTCACTCCCTAAACACCACTCAACCCTCAACTCACTAAACCCTCCCACTCACTCACACAACACACACAGAATTCAGTTTTTAAAAAAAAAGAACAAAAAGAAGAAAAGAAGTTGAGAGAGAGAGAGAGGGGTCGAAAAGAGAGGGAAAGAAGAGTTGAAGAGAGGTGAACCCTTTTCCTTCTTTCTTCCACTTCAAAAACTGAATCACTTTCTGAAATCTCTCACCTTCAACTTCCTCCATTCCAAATATAAACTAGAATCTCCACATTTGAAGTTAAAAATCAGAATTTGGGAGAACTCTTCCTAGTCATTAATTTGAATTGCATGAGGGATTTTTGACTAGGACTAAAGTTCAAGTTCTCCATTGTTAACCAATCTTGACTTCTCACCACCTTCGCCACCATTTCACTCCAGCTCACTTATAACTTCAGAATCATCACTTCCTTTTATCCCTTGAAGTCGAGTTGCATGTGTGGTTTGAGTTGGAATAGAAGATTGGAATGCTTGCATGTTGGTGTATGGCAAAAAATTGAAGATTAGAAAGCCACATTTGGGTTTGGAGCATTGAATTCTGAGCTTGGGGTAATAGTGGAGCACTTTGGAGTTGTTGTTGGTGTCTTAGATTTCGGTTTTGGGGGTTTTAAGAGTCATTTGGTACTTCAAGTTTAAATTGCTTGCTTGATTGTGGTTGCTCAGCTTGTCCGAGGTGAGTTCTTACTCCGTTCTAGGGTTTTCGTTGTTGGTTTTGGTATTGAATGTGACTGACTTTGTTCGGTATGAGTTTTACGAAAAATGGGTTTCGTTTTAAAAACCGTCAAATTGAGAATTGTTGACAAATTTTGGTACGGAATGTTACAATTCTTTACTCATATGATTGATTGCATGAATTGGTTGATTGAGCATGTTTTGATGTTGTTATGAACTGTAGTTGAGTTAGGAATTGAGTACAATAGGTATGGGAATCGAACGGAATAGCCAATTTCGTGAAAATGGGATAATTTTTCAAAGTTGTCATAGCTATTCCTTTTGATTCCAAACCTCTCCCAATCCCTTCCTCAACCTTCCCCAATGACAATAGACTAGTAATACTCCAATTGAGCCTGTGTCCAATTGAGCCTGTGTTCGATGTTGTGCTAAGAGTAGCTGCTAGACTGGGCTACAAGTAAAAGATAAATAAAACACCGAGAGTTGAGTTGTGAGGGGTCATGAAAGAGCTCACTGAGATTATTATCTCACTGTTTAAATTTGTGGTGTTTACAGATAAACAAGGAAAGGCAAAGGAAAAGAAGAACGAGTAGCTGCTGTTCTGAGTTACTGAGACTTGAGGGATTATTGAGATCCAATGCTTACTGTTCCGGCCAGGATTACCCGGCTAGCACATCCGCTCGGTTCTTAAAGGGTTTGGCCCAGAGAGAAACCGGGCGGCCTCCAAAGTCAAGCTGCGCCCTCCCCCAAAAAGGAATGAGGCACAATCAAAGGGGAAATATCCCTGATTTCCCTCCCCTGTCTGTAACGGTCAGCTTGGCAATAATTATGTAATAATTAGCATTTTTTTTGACAAGAGTAATAATTAGCATTTATGTACAGTGTAATATAAATACTGCCCTTTGAGGCCAATAAACGGATCCCAACATTCATTCTCTCAATTCAAACTCTCAACACACACAGACACGCGTTCGGTCCTTTCTCATCAAGAGAAACCGACCGTAATATTGGCGCCCACCGTGGGGTGTTGCGTAAAAACGTGATAGTGCAAGTATACACTGTCAACAAGTAATAAAGAGAAAGTAAAGTTCGTTCCCACGAGGATTAGCACTTAAACAAAGCTTAATTTAATCAACAAATTAGTGATGGTAAAAATAAAGTAAATGACACAAATATTTGGTAACATGCAAAATAATAAAAAGTATCAGGGTAAATAAGATCAGATATTTGGAACAAGTTGAGATGCATTCACTTTCAGTAATTTCATTAAAGTGTACAAAAATGCTATGTTAAGTGCTGCAGCACTAGGTGCTGCCGCAATTGCGTATTTTCTCAAATACTAGACACTAGGTTTTTTCCCTACTAGTTTATCTCTAGACCAGAAAGGAGTACTGTCCCAGGCTATTGAAGCACCCGCAGTGTTCACCTCATGGCTTATGCCTCCCCTATCTCTAGGGTTAAGACAAGGAACAACAATATCTCTATTATGCAATATACCATGTTATCTTGTGGGGTAAATTTACAAACCATCTCTGTCAATATAAATGCTACTTAGATTAGACGGCCAATCCTAATCTAAGATGGAAATATTAAAAGCACACAAGATAAAGTACTCAACACTTAAACATAAACATTAATAACACAATAAGTTCATTACATTCAGTTCTGTATCCCAACTACAAGAGTTTAGCTCATGTTGAGCTTTGACAATAAGGAAAATAACTTAAACATTAACATAAATGCAGAAGTTATACTAAATCCCAAGGAGAGAGTTTACACTACAATCTTTGAACGTGAGAATAGCTCCAATGAAGATCAAAGGAACAAACTCCAGCTCTCCAACGTAGCTTCTTCCAAGAGATGAAGCTTCAGTGTTGCTGCAGCAATCAAAATCCAGCAATTGATCTTTTTGGTGACTTGGAGAAGGCACGAAGCTTGAGGCTATCTCTATACCTCAAATTCGGCTTAACCTAATTCTTGGAATGTAGTCCTTTATATAGAGGAGGCTAGGGATGAGAGGTAACCCTAATTGGGGAGGCGCCTTTTGTCCTTTAATGAGGGCAAAATGTCCTTTTTGCCCAAATCTCTAGGTCATCAGCGAATATTCCATGATTGGTACGCACACCCACGTCTGGAGACAGCTGACAGGTGTCCTTTCCTCAATTTCCGTGTTTCTTATTGCTTTCTCTCTCATGTTGTGCATTTTTGCACTGCTGCCACAAAGTGCCAATTATAACAAATTCAAGCTTACACCTTAAGCTACTCTAAACTAACATATTTACAACATTAATTACTATATTGCTTGAGAATTAACAATGATTTAAGCTTGAAATAAGAGGTAATAACAATCATATTTGATTGTTATCACACCCCCAAACTTGAACCATTGCTTGTCCTCAAGCAATGACACTTGACAGAGACAAGCACTATACCAGCAAGCAAACCAGATAGCTGAATTATTCACAAAGGCACACAAACAGAATATTAAGTTGAGCATAAAACTTTCAGATTGGTCACTCAATTGCAAATCACTGAATCGTAAGTTCCCTAAATTACTCCTGCTCAAAAGTGTGTGTGTGACACTTAACTCAGTTCAGAACATTGCAAGGTTCAAAATTTCACTTAACTAAAACTAGAGAGGCTTTCTTTTGAGATTGCCAAAGATGTTTCAAAACTAAGGGTAGACTAACAATTCAAGCATAGAATGGGGGGATGAGCATGACAAAGGGCTTTGATTTAGCAATTCAGAACTCTAGGCCAGTGCACTTATTACAACTTGACTGAAGTGCTGCAGCAACAGTTGCTGCAGCAACAAAGACTAAGACAGAATTCAAAAACAAACAATACGTGACACATGTGCTGCATTGCCCTTATTCTTTGACTTTATTTTTCATGGCTTTTTGCTTTTTGCTTTTCTCTTTTTTTTTTATATGCTTGGGCAATGACAACAATTAACACTATTTACAACATTAGTTCTTTATAACATAGCACATTACACAATATATTGACTTTAATTACCTCCTAAACTATGTGCACTTGACCTAATTCCATTCCTTCATGCTTTGCCTTAATATAGCTCAAAAAACCCCCAAACTTAGTTTCTTATGCTACCCTAAGTTTTTAGTAAGAATTTGGCAAGTCTCTAGGTCTACCAACACTAGCCTAGCTTCAGATCATTTCTAATTCACTAAGTCTTTCCTAAGTTTCATGCAAAAGTGTAGGAACAGGAGCAGTAGAGTTCACTCACAAACAAGGGCACTAATCACTCAATTCTCACCATTTCATCACTAAGTTTTGCTCAACTTAACTTCTAAAATTTAAAATTTCATTCAACTAATAAACATGCTAGTACAATACATAGATCATAGGTCCTCGCCCCTACTTAAGACCTTGCAGTGTCCTCACTGCTCATGCATACGAAAGGGAAGGCCTATTTAAAAGCAAAACAGAAGCAAAACAAACAACTAACACAACTGTTGAGTGCTATCACAGAACAAAAGCACTCAACAGGTTTATTCAAAGAAAAAATTAAAAACATAAAATTAAAACACATGAACTAAAAGATTAAGGTGCAGAGGCCCCTGGTTTTGCCCTTGGGCTTTGTCTTGTGGCTGTTCCTCTTCCATTGCTGCAGCATCAGAAGCTACAATATCAGCAATGCCCTTCACCACAGTAGCAATAGTGGCGCCAGTCTGCGCATCTTCTTTCTCAATCACCTTAGCAGCATCCTGCTCCTCTTCCTCTGGTACCTCATCAAGCTTCCTCTTTGTTTCCATTCTCTTTGATCTTTGCTTCTTGAATGGTTTAACAGCAGCTCCTTCTTCACTGTTAGCAGCATCAGTTGCTGCAGCAACTACTGCTGTCACACCCTCAAACTTCAAATTGCTCATAATTAATTCCTGCAAAACAAATAAAAGCAACCAATTTATTAGATTAAAAACCCTGGGCTGCCTCCTAATAGCGCTTAGTTTAAGAGTCATCAGCCTGACTTCCTTCAAAGATCTTGGGTTCTTGAATTTAGTGGTGAATTTGCTCCTCACCACTGATTCTCCATAGTATTTCTTCACCCTTTGACCATTAACCTTGACGGTTTAATTTCTTGAATCATCGTATAAGTCCACAGCTCATTGAGGGTACACCTTTTGGCCCAAACCAGTCTATAGGGGGACATTCCCAAAGGAGTCTTGTAAGCAGTTCTATAAGCCCATAAAGCATCATCAAAATGATTTGACCACTCCTTTCTGGTAGGCCCTACCATTTTCTCCAACATTCTTTTGATCTCTCTATTGGATAACTCTGCCTGACCACTAGTTTGAGGATGATATGCAGTTGCAATCTTGTGCTTAACCCCATACTTGGCCAAGAGATTTTCAATCAATTTGTTGCAAAAATGAGATCCTTCATGACTGATTATTGCTCTTGGAGTCCCAAACCTTGTAAAGATGTTTCTTAGTAAGAACTTGCTGACAGATTTTGCATCATTGTTAGGTAAAGCCACTGCTTCAACCCACTTTGATACATAATCTACAGCAACAAGGATGTAAGCGTTGCCAAAAGAAGGGGGAAAAGGTCCCATGAAGTCCATACCCCAAACATCAAAGAGTTCAACGTCTAAGATGTTCGACATTGGCATTTCATTCCTATTTGAAATGTTTCCACTTCTTTGACAACTATCACATTTTCTAATCAACTCATGAGCATCTTTGAAAATTGTAGGCCAAAAGTAACCAGATTGAAGCACTTTTGCTGCTGTCCTCATACCCCCAAAGTGTCCTCCATATGCTGCAGCATGACATTGCTGCAGCACCTCTTGTTGTTCTTCATCAGCCACACATCTCCTTAGTAACTGATCAGGGCACTTTTTGTATAAGAATGGTTCATCCCAAAAATACTGCTTGACATTGTGGAAGAACCTCTTCTTCTGTTGGTAATTCAGATCACATGGTATCACTTTGCTGACTAGAAAGTTGACAATGTCTGCATACCAAGGTGCTGCAGCATCTGTTGCTGCAGCCTCAACTGCTAACAATTGCTCATCAGGGAAGTTTTCTTTGATTTCTCCAAAATTATTACCTTCCAATCTAGACAAATGATCAGCAACTTGGTTCTCCAACCCCTTTTTATCTTTAATTTCAAGATCAAATTCTTGGAGGAGGAGAACCCATCTTATTAGCCTAGGTTTTGCATCTTTCTTAGCAATCAAATACTTAATGGCAGAATGATCAGTGAAAACAATTACTTTTGTGCCAACTATGTATGATCTAAATTTATCAAATGCAAAAACCACAGCTAATAATTCTTTTTCAGTGGTAGTGTAATTCAATTGAGCATCAATAAGTGTTTTGCTAGGATAATAAATAGAATGAAAGACTTTTCCATACCTTTGGCCAAGGACAACACCTATGGCATAATCACTAGCATCACACATGAGCTCAAAAGGCTTGCTCCAATCAGGAGTTCCTATCAAGCATTTGGTCTATGAATGGTAGAGGGAAGTGATCTTTTCTTGTAGCCTTGTTGAGTTTTCTATAATCCATGCAAATCCTCCACCCAGTCACTGTTCTTGTAGGAATTAGCTCATTTTTCTCATTAGCTACCACTGTGACCCCTCATTTCTTTGGAACACATTGCACAGGGCTCAAGAGATTCATATTGCCTACTCCATAGCTCTTTTATCTCAGCCTCCTTGTGCACAATACCTTCTTTCACAAGTTCACTTTTATCAACTTCAGCAAGAGCCTTCACCAAATGATCATTCTACTTGTGGAAGTGTTTCTGAACCACAGAATCAAGAGACATCACAAAGGAACACTCCTCAGTTCCTTGATCAGGAAACTTAAGAGCATTCATCACATTGAACTTGATTTCTTGATCATTGACTCTCATAGTCAATTCTCCTTTTTGCACATCAATTAGAGTCTTTCCAGTAGCCAAGAAAGGTCTTCCAAGAATTATAGGCACTTCCTTATCTGCATCAAAATCTAAAATCACAAAGTCAGCAGGAAATACAAATTTATCTACCTTTATCAAGACATCTTCAATGATTCCTTCTAGGTATGCAATGGATCTATCTGCAAGTTGGAGAGTAACAGTTGTTGGTCTAGCAACCCCTATACCCAACTGAGTGAACACAGACTTAGGCATCAAATCGATGCTTGCACCTAAGTCACAAAGAGCTCTGCCAGTATAAGTTTCACCAATTGAACAGGGAATAGTGAAACTGCCTGGATCCTTCAATTTGCTTGGAAACTTGCTTTGCATGATCATACTACACTCTTCTGACATAGCTACTGTTTCAAATTCTCCCAGTCTCTTCCTCTTGGATAGCACATCCTTCATGAATTTTGCATAATTGGGCATTTGTTGAAGTGCTTCAACCAAAGGAACATTGATGTGAAATTGTTTTAGCACCTTTAGAAATTTGCTAAATTGCTTGTCTTGCTGTGCTTTCTTCAACCTTTGAGGAAAAGGTGCAGATGGAACAGGTTGATCAGCAACTGGTGATGGAACTGGGGCAGCATCAACTGTGACAGCATCTGTTGCCTTCTTTTTCTCATTTTTCTGATTTTTTTGGTTTTTGTTGGTGTCATCACTAGGATCAGTAGATGGTCCATTCAAGTCCTTCCCACTCCTTAGAGATATAGCCTTGACTTGTTCCTTCCCCTTAGAAGATGATGGTTCAGTAGTGGATGGTAATGATCCACTAGGTCTTTGGGTAAGAGTAGTGGCTATTTGGCCAATTTGATTCTCCAAGTTCTTGATTGCAGCCACTTGAGTTTGATACTGAGTTTTTGTTTCATTCATGAAGGCCTTGAGCATGGTCTCCATAGAGTTTTCAACTACTGGTGCTGCTGCCTTGGGTTGAGCAGGGAATATTGGTGGTGTTGCAGGAGCTGTAGCAGGTGTTGCATTGTTGCTCCATTTGAAATTAGGATGGTTCTTCCACCCAAGATTGTAGGTACGAGAATATGGATTATTGTTCTTGTCATATCCCACATAGTTGACTGAAATAGAGTTTGCAGGGCATTCTTCATACAAATGGCCTCCTCCACAGTACACACAACTAGCAGAACCCACTGGTGCTTGTTCAATTGCTGCTACTTTTGTCTTTGGTACAGATTCAGTTGCTGCAGCAGGTGTTGCGCTCATATTTTTGATCATGTTAGACAAGGATGCAACCTGAGCAGATAAAGCAGTAACTTCACTCACTTCATGCATACCAGCAAATTTCTTCTGAGCACTAACCCTGGCTGTTGGCCATTGATAACTGTTTGCAGCAATAGTTTCAATAAGATCACAAGCATCTTGGTAAGAGCCATTCAGCAAGACTCCACCAGAAGAAGCATCAAGCATTAGTCTAGTTTGAGGTTCCAAACCATTATAAAAAGTTTCCATTTGAACAACCACAGGCAACCCATTATGTGGACATTTTCTTAACAATTCTTTGAATCTTTCCCATGCTTCAAACAAAGTTTCAAATTCAGTTTGTCTAAAAGATGTAATTTCAGTTCTCATCCTGGCATTCTTGATAGGTGGAAAGTATTTTGTCATAAATTTCTCAGCCATTTCATTCCAAGTAGTGATAGAGTTAGGTTCCAAGGAATTTAACCAAACCTTAGCTCTATCCTTCAAGGAATAAGGGAAAAGTTTAAGTTTAAAAGCATCATCACTCACACCAGGGAGAATGAAATTACTACAAACTTCTACAAATTGTTTTAAATGCAAATGTGGGTCCTCAGTAGGTGTAGCGACCGAAAAATCCGGGAGAGGATTCCTCGAAGGTTCAAAGATGAAGCCGCCCCCAAAGTTTAGTTTAAGGGCAAATATTGGAAAATCCCTGTGGTTTGGATAAGGGTCCTTGAGACCAGATTAGGGTTCGGGAGTCGGTTATTCATGGGGAAGGTGTTAGCACCCCACGGCATCCTTCCTAAGGAAGGTTACTTGCTAATTAGTTGTAGGAGAGAAAGTTAATTTTTAAAATATTTAATTTTACCCCTTTTTTTATTGCTAGCCAAAAGAAATTTAAAAGAAAGGGCTTTGCTATTTTTGAATTTTAAGAATAGGATTATATAGAAGAAAGACTAAAAAATGTTTTTTTATTAGTGCACTTTACAGAGGTGGGCCCGCCCTCTGCTCCTACGTATCTCTTGGTAGAGAATCAAAGGCTACGTAGTTTTTGGTAGAAAAAATTTGTTTGTTTGATGTTTTTTAATTAGGGATTTTAGGACTCTTGAGTGATCAGTTCATTTGTCCTTAATCCCCTTTTTGAAAATTTGTTTTTATTGGAGAAAAATGTCGTGTTTGTGTTTTTATTTTGAAATTATTTATTTCGGATAGGGATTTTAGGACCTGATCCGTCATGATTCATTAGTGGTCTCAAAAATGAGACTAACTCGACTGTACAGTCGACTTAATCCCTATTTATATTTTTTAGAAATTAAAGAATTTATTTATGTATTTTTAATAGTTTTTTTTTTGGAAAATAAATGGTGTTTGTTTTTGCTTTCTTTTTTGAAGAGAAATGAGAAAAAGAAACAAAAAAGTGGTGTGCGGTAGTAAAGTAGGGTGTAATTAAAAAAGGGGGGCTGTATTGAAAAAAGGAGGGGTCAGTTTAGAAGCCCACAGTATTTTGTGTTTGGTCTGACTCACGAATTTGGCTTTTGTGCAGGGGGTGCGAGGTTTAAAAGAAAGGGGTGCAATAAGTAAACTGATATTAAAATTTAAAATTAAATAAAATAGAAACAGGAACTATATAAGGAAACAATTTACAAGAGTAACCCTAATTTTGTATCCTCTTCTCACCAGCACCGCTCACCACTCTTCTTGGAAGAGAGAGAAGAAAACTTCCAAGTGGAGAGAGAGGGAATATTGGAGAGAGAAAACGAGAGAGTTCGTGGGAGAGGGAAGACGAGAAATGGAGAGAGCGATGGAGGGAGAGAACGAGATAGTGGTAGATGGTGGTTTGTTCCGGCGACGTGGCAAGTCCGTTCGCCGTCGACGGCGAGGACTGTGACGATAGAGAGTTTTTCACGTGGCTTCATGACGGTGGGGAATATAGGGATGCGACGGTGATGGGGGACGAATGACGGAGTTTAGGTTTAAGGTCTCCAGCCACCGTCTACGGTGGTCGGAGCTAGCAGAGGTTAGTTCCATTTTTTTTGTTGTTTCTTCTAATTCCTACTCCTTTCATTTTCTGAAATCGAAATCTATCCCAAATTTTCTAACTTTGTTTTCTTTTATTTTTCTGAAATAAATTAAATCCTAATTTCTGAACCAAAACCATAATTTTTGACCTAACATTGATTATTAATTTTTTGAGACAGAATTACTACCCTATTTTTTTTTAAAATCTGAAACTAATTTCTTACAAACCCTAAATTCTAATTTGGTTTTGCTTTTTTGGAATCCTAGTCTCGTTTTTTTTTATTTATAAAACACCAAAAGGATACTGATCCTGATTTTTAGTCCTAATCTTTATTCTGAACCTAAGCTAGTAAGTTGCTAGTTAAACATAGCTTTCTATTTTCAGGTTTGGGCCAGTTGGTAAAACTTCCTCAACAAGATTAGGTTAGGTTTGGAGGAATTTGCTCAGCAAAGAGCGGGGAAGAAGAGGCTACACATGGAGGCTTAAGACATCCGTTTTTGTTATTTTCTGTACTTTGGGACCTTTCTTTTTTGACAATTGTAATATTATTTAATTTAATTTAATTAGTTAATTCTGATATTGTTTAATATTTTTGGTTATTTTGTGACTTTTGCTTTTATAAGTTAAGTGAAGAAAATAAAAAATGAAGTTGGGCCAAAAACAAGAACGAAAACCGAGCCCAACGCAACAACGCGCTAAAAGAAGCCCAAATTGCTAAGATGGGCCCAAATGAACCAAAAACTAATTTGTAATGGATTAATCAACAAAAGAACAATTAGTAAAAAAAGGATCGGACAAAATTGGGTATGATAGCTGCCCCTCTTTATTTATATTCCGTAGAAAATAGGGGTGTTCAAAACCAAACCAAACCAATTGGAAAACCGCAAACCGAATCAAATCAAACCGAAAACCGCACAAACCGTTTCTAATCGGTTTTGTTCGGTTCTTTTTTTCATTACACCGCGCGGTTCGGTTCGGTTCGCGGTTTTGATTTCAAAAACCAAACCAAACCAAACCGCAAGTAACACTAAGACTTGTTGAATTACATCCTTCCTTACTAACTTACTAGCCCAAATGCAACTAAAACCCAACTCTCACTCACTTGCTAGCCCAAATCCAATTAGATCTTTGACTCACTTACAAACAATCCATATTGTTATGCTATATTTAAAAATTACAATAAAATATTTAATTCAAATTCTTTTAAAAATTGTCTTAGCTATCTTAAAAGAATTAAAATAGATGAATTTATATACTACATATATTTGAGTAAATTTTTTCCTAAAGATTTATGTTAGCCATTTTTTATGTTACTTAATTTTAACTTTGTTTTAAATTATGTTTTGTCTTGGAAAAAACCGAACCAACCGAACCAATCCAAACCGCATTGGTTTGGTTTGGTTTGGTTCGGTTTTATTTTAGGAAGCCAACCGAACCAAACCAAACCGCATGTAATTTTACATTGCGGTTCGGTTCACTTTTTGTCTTAAAACCGAACCAAACCGCACCGCGAACACCCCTAGTAGAAAATGAATGGTTTTCAAGATTTCATTGTAAGAATAGAAATAAAGATAAAACAAATACCGATTTTGTCCAATTAGAGGGGAACGAGGATTAAAAGAAAAATTTGTGGTTAATACTTGGGGTGTTGACAGGAAAAGTAAAGAAGGAGCACTGGGGCTCTAAAGGACCACTAGGGATCTGAAGGAGCGCTAGGGCTCTGAAGGACCACTAGGGATCTGAAGGAGCGCTAGGGCTCTGAAGGACTATTTAGTCTGAAGGGCTGCCTGGGCCTGATGGACCAAAAATGGTTTGATGGACTGCTACTAGACACGGTACTAGTAAAACAGTCTGAGGGTGACCTACGTCGTTGTGGTCGTGGGTGTCAAGATCAAATCCGGAACTAATATGTTGATCACGAAGGATTTACGCCATGTCTTAGGCAGACACAACTAATCTGAAGGACCACTTGGGGTCTGAAGGATCTGCCGCGCTCAGTGGCGACGTTAGGATTTGAAGGTAGAGTCCGAAACCGTCCTTTTGACGTATTAAATCGAACTGAACTGAAGGACCGATTTGGTCTGAAGGATCTATGCTAGACTCTGCGCTAACACTTCGATCTAGTATATGATATGGGGTGCAGCAATCAAAATCCAGCAATTGATCTTTTTGGTGACTTGGAGAAGGCACGAAACTTGAGGCTATCTCTATACCTCAAATTCGACTTAACCTAATTAATTCTGGGAATGTGGTCCTTTATATAGAGGAGACTAGGGATGAGAGGTAACCCTAATTGGGGAGGCACCTTTTGTCCTTTAATGAGGGCAAAATGTCCTTTTTGCCCAAATCCCTAGGTCATCAGCGAATATTCCATGATTGGTACGCACACCCACGTCTGGAGACAGCTGACAGGTGTCCTTTCCTCAATTTCCGTGTTTCTTATTGCTTTCTCTCTCATGTTGTGCATTTTTGCACTGCTGCCACATTAGATGCCGCAGCAATTAAACAAACACATTAAACCGCAATTGGGCACCAAAGTGCCAATTATAACAAATTCAAGCTTACACCTTAAGCTACTCTAAACTAACATATTTACAACATTAATTACTATATTGCTTGAGAATTAACAATGATTTAAGCTTGAAATAAGAGGTAATAACAATCATATTTGATTGTTATCATGGGGCCTGGTAAAAATTCTCCCACGTCCCACACCATGAACACAGAAGAGATGGAAGACAACCACAGCAACCTGGAGTACTTATTGCGAACCACACAGTGGCTTCAAAGCCGCAACATGGAGTTGGAGCAACAAGGACAGAACCTGGCAGACCAGATCTGCAACCAGGAGGATAGAATACGGCGACTGCGTGAACACCTCAAGGACGCCGCGAGGCTAGCCCAGGTCCTGGAGGAAGATTCATTGAGGAGAGAGGAAAATCGCCAAAGGAAGGCACACTAGTTGAACCTCCAGGTCCACCGTGCCGTGACTCGGGTGCGCCACCAGCAGGAAGAAACCGCAATGGCCGAGGATGGGCAGATTCTGACTATTGTCGGTGGCTTTGCCGGCGGAGGAGCATCCGCTAACGCTAGAAAGAGTTACTCCTGTTCCATCATGAATTTAAATACTGACAGTCCTTTTGTAGTGTTTGGATATTCCACAGTCACATCAGGGCAGAAGACTTCAAGGGGATCCAATCGCATGACGGCGATCCCCTCGTAATATCCGTCGCCATCAGAAGCGTCAGCATCCACCGAGTGTTAGTCGATGGAGGCAGCTCCGTCAATATCATGTACTGGAGATGCTTGGAGCTTTTGCAGATCCCGCAGGAGGCCATAAGAAACTATCCCGGCACCCTAACGGGATTCACTGGGCACAGGGCAGAAGTTCACGGCTACTTGGACATGCATCGCCACAACCTTCGGAGATCAAGGACAGCAGAAAACGGTGGTACTGAGGTACATGGTGATCGACACCCCCTCAGCATACAACCTCGTCTTAGGACGGTCGGCCCTAAATGATCTTGCAGCAGCAGTGTCTTACCCGCAACTATGTATGAAATTCCCCTTGCCAGACGACCAAACACTCACTATCAGAGGAGACCAAACAATCGCGCGCAAATGTTATGCCGAAAGCGCGAAGGTGCAGATGGTTCGGGACTTAACAATGCAACCCCAAGACATCGGGCTATTGGATCTGGACCCCAGGCTGTATGACCTAGCAAGAGAAGAAAAGCGCCCGAAGCCAGCGGAAGACCTCAAAGAAATTGTGATAGGACCGGTCGCCCACCAGAAGACAAAGATAGGAGCAAGCCTATTCCCAACTACCGAACGCGATCTCATCAAATTCCTCTTGGACAACCTTGATGTTTTCGCATGGTCCCCCTAGGACATGCCAGGTATAAACCCGAACTTTATCTGCCATCGTTTATCACTAAGTCCTACTGTTAAGCCTCTGGCCCAGAGAAAGAGAAAGCAGGGTGAGGAGAAGACGCTGGCTGTGAAGGAGGAAACCGAGAAGCTAAAAAAACAAAATTCATCAGAGAGGTGAAATACCCCACTTGGCTAGCAAACCTGGTGATGGTGAGAAAAGCCAATGGTAGATGGAGGATGTGCGTGGACTACACAGACCTAAACAAAGCCTGCCCAAAGGACTCTTATCCGCTGCCGAGCATTGACAGCCTAGTAGACGGAGCGTCAGGATACAAGTTGATGAGTTTCATGGACGCTTACTCCGGATGCAATCAAATCCGCATGTGCCCTACAGACGAAGAAAAGACAGCCTTCATGACCGACCGATCGAATTATTGCTACAAAGTCATGCCCTTCGGCCTGAAGAACACTGTAGCAACTTACCAATGCCTGATGGACAGGGTCTTTGAAGATGTGATCGGCCAAGCAATAGAAGTTTACGTAGATGACATGGTGGTAAAGGCTGAAACAGACGCAGCGCATCTCACCAACCTTGACAGGACTTTCCAACTGCTGAAGAAGCACAACCTCAGGCTCAATCTCGACAAGTGTTCCTTCAAAGTACAACCAGAAGAATTCCTCGGCTTCGTCCTCACCCGCAGGGGGATCGAAGCAAACCCTTCCAAGTGCATAGCGATCATTGACATGCAAAGCCCAGAGCAGGCTAAAGAAGTACAAATCCTGACGGGAAGAATCGTGGCGTTATCTCGGTTCATGGCCTGATCGGCAGATAAAGTGAGACCGGTCTTCCAACTGCTCAAGAAAAATACTTCCTTCCAGTGGACCGAAGAATGTGAGCAAGCGTTCCAGACGATCAAAAGATTCATAGCAACACCACCCATCCTGACGGCTCGAAAATCAGGAAAACCACTGCTACTTTATTTGGCTATCTCAGAGAACGCGTGCAGTGCAGTGCTAATCTAAGAACAAGACAAACAACAGCGCCCCGTTTACTACGTAAGCAGGGTGTGGCAAGGAGTAGAGGCGAGGTATCAAAAAATCGAGAAAGCAGCATATGCAGTAGTCTTGGCCTCCAGAAAGCTGAGACAGTACTTTCAAAGTCACCAGATAATAGTCAAGACAGACCTCCCGGTCAAAAAAGTTCCCAGCAAGCCGGACCTAGCAAGCAGGATGGTAGCCTGGTCAGTCGAACTATCGGAATAGACATCAAATATGAACCAAAGGGGACCGATCAAGGGACAGACACTAGCAGACTTTGCAGTAGAGCTGGTAAACGAAGGAACCGAAGTAAAAGAGGAAGAAAGTTGGGTCCTCTCAGTCGACGACTCCTCAAACCTAAGGGGGAGCGGCACCGGAATAACCCTCGAAGGGCCAAATGGAGTGTTGTTGGAGCAATCCCTAAGATTCGGGTGGAAGGCCAGCAACAATCAAACCGAGTACGAGGCCTTGATCGCAGGAATGACCCTAGCTGCGGAAGTCGGCGTAGAAAACTTAAAGGCGAGAAGTGACTCACTATTAATCACCGGACAGGTCACAGGAACGTTCACTACCAGAGACGAGATGCTGACAAAGTATCGAGAGAAAGTACAGAAGCTGAAAGAAAAGTTCAAAACCTTCGAGTTGACGCATGTACCAAGGGAGTAGAATAGCAGAGCAGACATACTCTCCAAGCTGGCCAGCACCAAAGCGTTCGGCATTAACCGGACGGTCATACAAGAAACAGTCCAACACTGCTATAAAAGAGGGTTCCGAACTCTATAAAAGAGGGTTCTCAACACCGCTGCTTAAATGTGTAACCCTTAGCCAGTCGCAAGAAATCATCCGAGAAATACATGAAGGGGTTTGCGGGAGCCACATCGGCGGTAGGGCCTTGGCGGCCAAAATCACAAGAGCCGGTTACTATTGGCCAACTATCAGGCAAGATTCCATGGACTTCGTGAGGAAATGTGACAAATGCCAACGCCACTCCAACATCCCTAGGGCTCCCCCCACCTACCTGCAGGCCATCTCGCCCTCATGGCCGTTCATCACATGGGGAGTTGACATCCTGGGACCATTCCCACCAGCGGCTGGACAGGTGAGGTACTTGATAGTGGCTGTTGATTATTTCACCAAGTGGATCGAAGCCGAACTAGTGGCTACGATCACTGCTCAAAGGGTGAAGAAGTTTTACTGGAGGAAACTAATATGCAGATTCGGAGTTTCAAAAACCATCATAACTGACAACGGGACCCAGTTTGCATCAGAAGTGGTGGCCGAGTTTTGCGCAAAATGGAAGATCCAGCAAGTGTTCACCTCAGTGGAGCACCCGCAGACAAACGGTCAGGCGGAGTCAGCCAATAAGATACTACTGAACGGCTTAAAAAGGCGGCGAGATAAGGGACAATTAGGCCGAAGAGCTCCCCTCCGTGATCTGGTCCTACCACACTACTGTGCAGTCGGCAACTAGAGAAACCCCCTTGAAACTCACATACGGGAGCGATGCCATGATCCCTCTGGAAATTCTGGAACCAAGCGCATGGAGGCTGCTGACTGAAAAAGACTCCAACGAAGAGCAACTGCGGGCCGATCTCGATCTGCTAGACGAAGTCTGTGCAATGGCAAACGTAAAGGAAGAAGCAGCCAAGCAAAGGGCCGCCAAAAAGTTCAACACCAAAGTGAGGCCACGAGAGTTCAGACCGGGTGACCTCGTGCTCAAACATACGGTCACAACCGGAGCAGTCGAAAAGCTATCTCCAGACTGGGACGGCCCATTTAGAATCAAAGAAGTGATCGGCAAAGGGGCGTACAAGCTAGAGAAACTGAACGGCAGAAACATTCTCAGGTTGTGGAACGCCACAAACCTCCGATTCTACTATAGCTAGAATAACAATAATGTACTGTTTTGTAATGCCTGAATAAAGGCCGTAAGAAAAAATGTACGCTCCAAAGTATCAATTAAATGATCTTTCACACAAAACATTAGAATGCACCCAACAATCCCTAACGAAAGTCCCGAAGCGGTAAGGACCGAGCAACGCCTCGATGTTACTTTTGGGCAAAACAAACAAGTCCCGACAGGCAATAGGCGGGGCTGACGAGCCTCCACCCCACCCTTGGCCATACCTCACGGTAATTAAGCGAAACTGACGCATTTTTCGCGTCGTGAGGAATCTTCTTAGACAAAAAGGCAAAGTCGGGAGGGGCGCCTCAACACGACCAAAAGGTCAATGTTGCTCTAAGAAGGAATAACAAGTTCCGATAGGTGAAGACTGGATAAAACCGAAGTTCATCGTTGGGGACCAAACGCGCGGCTCAAAGCCAACCGTTTGGTCGAAATAAAATATTCCCAACAGGGCGGCCCCCTGCTGGATGCACGGGCATTCTAATCATGAAATTCTAAGAAGCGACACTGAAACGGGATACACTGATATCTCGAGCGTAAAAAATAATAAACCAAACAAACGAAAGTCCCGGTTGGGCATGACCTCTAAAACCGAGCGATATTACATTAAGTAACAAAACGCAAAAACTACATCAATCTAGCCGAGGAAGAAGAAAACAAAAATTTACATATCTTACAAACTAACAACAGAAACATGTTTCCTTGGCTCCTTTTACCTTTACAGGACCCACAGGGCAGCGAAGATGATGGCGAGTTGGAGGAACAGAAGAAGATTCTACTGAAAATGTCAATAATACTCCTTCTAAATACTGGCATTGAAGTTGATGGTGCTGAGCAATTTTTGGCTGATGGAGGCACTAACGCTGAGCCTTCAGATGCTCCTCCGAGGAACAGAAGAAGACTGGGAGCTACCCTAAAACAAATGGTCTCTCCATTGGGAACACCAAATCCCCAAGAGAACATTCGAAGAGGACTCTTCCCCCAGCAATTGCTTGAAAACGCTCCAGCTGGGGAAAGTAACCCGGGTTCACTGAGCGCCCTCGAAAAGAGGTATCACTTGAGTAGAGGACCATCAGCAAAGAAGTGCTGGCGAAGATCCAAAATTTGAAAAACCAAAAAGCCACCGCCGCAGCAGGGCGGAGCTCCCACCAGAACAACGCCTGCCAACAAGCCCCTTGTACGATGAAAACTTGGACGAAGAAAGAGGACAGAAAAGCGCCCAGGAATGCCTGAACGGAGGAGCACTCCCACCTCTATATAACGAGGTCCAAAGACAGTTACTGCATCCACACTTATGAGGGCACCAGAAACGACAAGTCAAATGGGAAAACCGATGCATTCAACAAAGGTCAAGCTGTCAGCACATTAAATCAAGACATCAAGTCCCATCAATAACTTCAAAAATCGAGAAACGTCAAGTCACCAACCAAGCAACGTACAAACGCTCAGAACCACCCAAACTGAAGGGCTGAGCACCAAAGCACCAAGTCCAAACACGCTGAAGGGCTATTCAAAACCGAGCTCCACTTGTTTGAACGACTTCGCGCCACGCGCTCGCCGCTCGAAGGGCTCTGTTCAGGCCAGGATTACCCGGCTAGCACATCCGCTCGGTTCTTGAAGGGCTTGACCCAGAGAGAAACCGGTCGGCCTCCAAAGTCAAGCTGCGCCCTCCCCCAAAAAGGAATGAGGCGCAATCAGAGGGGAAATATCCCTGATTTCCCTCCCCTGTCTGTAACGATCAAATCGGCCATAATTATGTAATAATTAGCATTTATGTACAGTGTAATATAAATACTGCCCTTTGAGGCCAATAAACGGATCCCAACATTCATTCTCTCAATTCAAACTCTCAACACACACAGACACGCGTTCGGTCCTTTCTCATCAAGAGAAACCGACCGTAACACTTACTTTGCTTAGTTTCCCTAGGATTATGTTGTATTCCGATATTTGGATGAGTTTTCATCAAGTTAGTTTTGTTCAATGTCTTAAAATAGAATGATTACTCTGATGTATGCTAAATATGAATGTTCCAGTATTTCTTTCAAGGTTGAAATACTAGGGTATTACATTCAACTTTTAACCTTATAAAAAGACAATAGTTGATTTCAATGCTATTCAATAGTCTGCGTGATATAGGGGTTTGTCTCTTATACTGTCTACCAAGGGTAGTCTTTTATAAAATCCCCAATGAGTTAGGTTTTCATCTAAATAAATTTTAGGCTAAGAATACAATTTTGGTCATTTATCTTTCACTCCTTTCATTTACGTCTTTTATCTTTTAAAATATTTGTTTACATCATTTATCTTTTTAAAGTTAATTAAAATGGTTTTTCCGTTAAGTGACCATTAATTAGTGCCTAAGTGGACAGTGACGTGGATAAATTGCCAACATAAAGAGTTTACTGTGTAATTAGACGATTAATTATTTTTTCATTTACGTCTTTTATCTTTTTTAAAATATTCGTTTACGTCCTTTATCTTTTATAAAATATTCGTTTACGTTCTTTATCTTTTCACAGTTAATTAAAATGGTTAATTCGAGTATGTGGTTGAAGATTATATTTTCTATTTTCTGGTTTTGGTCCTTTATCTTTTTAAAAATGATCATTTACGTCCTTTATTTATTTAAAATGTTCAGTTACGTTCTTTATCTTTTTACAAGGTAGGTAGTAGTATATTATGGTTACCATTTACCACCAAGATTTTAACTTTGGTCACTTTTTTCTATTTCAATTATCGTCTTTTTTATTTTTTATTCAATTGTCATTTTTCATTTTATATATAATACCAATAGAACATTTTTTGTCATTTTTAATACGCATTAACAAAATAACCATTTATATAACTGTAAAAGGAGAAATGACGTAAACGAATATTTTAAAAAAGATAAAGGATGTAAATGAATATTTAGAAAAGATAAAAGATGAAAACGAAAAAATAGAAAACATAATTAACAACCACTTAAAGGAATGGCTATTTTAATTAGCTGTGAAAAGATATAAAAATGACGTAAACGAAAAAACATTTAATGTTATAATAACACAGTCAATAGCTATCGTGGCCAATATATCCACATTATTGTCCTCATAAAATAATTAACAGTCTCTTACCGAAATAACCATTTTATTTAAGTTTGAAAAGATAAAGGACGTAAATAAATATTTTTTTGGTATTGAAGAGGACTAAAAAGCCCGAAATAAATATTTTAAAAGATAAAGAATGTGAAAAAAAAGAGTAAAAGATAAATGACCAAAATTGTATTTTAACCTAAGTTTTATTTTATCACATTATTTGCTTCTCAATTTTCCAAATCTTATTCCCGAATAAAAAAAATCATAAATAACCAAATTTAAGGTAAGATGTGGGCGTGTCTTGTTAAAACTAACGAACAAAGTTGCGGTGCTTGGTGGGTGCTTTTCCAAATTGCAACTTGCAAATGGCAATGAAGAGACTGTTACTGCTGCTAAAACCCTCTGGTGTATCTACCCCACCGTCCCACCACACTCATCCTCAGGTAGTGCTTCTTCTCAATCTTGGCACCCACTTCAAGGGATTACAGGCTAGAGGCTCGGCTGGACACTTTCTCATTTGCACGCAACCTGCTTGATAAAATGTGTGTGCGAAATCACATTGTCAAAGAATAAACACCCTCAATATTTATCTCTGTCCATCATTTTAGATTCCAGTATAAAACATGATTATCTTCCGATGCTCTCACTTTAGACAGGATAAAGTGAGTTCTGGATAAATGAACTCGATTTCATCACTGGCTTATGTCTACATCTTGCTATGAGCTAACTGGGGACTAACCTCTTAACTAATTAAAGCAACTAAGTAACTGATCCTAACAGCCTATAAATGCATCAAGTGGCTATACAACTATACATTTATGTTAATAGAGGTCACTGATATAGCTGAATTTTATAAGTTGATTCTGTGGATGTATCCAGGATTTTGTTCCTTACATTAATTCTTATTTAACAGGAATTGTTCTGTCTGTCCAGCTACATCCCTTTTCCACCTGCCTATTTCATTTTGTCGTAGGAAAAACTTTATTAGTTAAGTGGTCAATGCTTTTATTTATGCATTTTTATGTTGGAAAAAGAGTGAGTAGTAGTTCTTGCTGTCGAAGTAGAACCAAGAAAATAATTCTGTGTGTGTTGATATGGGAACTAGGAAGTGTATAACCTGGGAGTGTGAGAGCATGAGAGGAACGGTATGTAGTTACATATATTAGTAATTTTAAGGAACTCCGCCATTATATGAATTCAGAATTCCTACTTAATAAGGGATATCTGTGTAATTTACGTTTTACTTGGATGGTAGGCATAATTATAGGTCTTTTATTGTAATTTGAAGTTTAAATTCTGTTAGAATATTGCAGATATTAAATTTCTTGGATAGTAGGCATAAGGTGCACCAGGATTCCATAAACTTTTGTCAAGAAATCCTGCGGAAAAAGTCAGTTCAATGGAAAGCTGTGCTGCGAAACAATTTTTCACAGCCTATCAAGGATGTGGACCTGGTTGTTACAATTGGTGGTGATGGAACTCTTCTGCAGGCCAGCCATTTCATGGATGACAAAATTCCTGTTCTCGGAGTGAACTCCGATCCTACACGGATTGATGAGGTATTTGTACATGTAGTCTTCGTTTCACACATTTTATGTGAACGTGTTTTGGAATATTCCAATTCCAGTTTTCTTTGGGAAAAATAACCAACCTTACCAGGTAACTTATTTTGGTCATGTTTCAATTGCAATAGGTTGAACAATTCAGCAGTGAGTTTGATGCTACCAGAAGCACTGGTCATCTTTGTGCTGCAACTGTTGAAAACTTTGAACAAGTAAGATTAGTTCTTTCCTACCTTTTGGAGGAAATAGTAGATGCAATTGTTTTGATCATTTTTTTCTTTCTTGCAATGCCTTGACATTGTGGGTGTAGCGGCTAGGAAACTGTGGAATGAAAACTTGGTATTTTGTTTCATTTTCCCTCTCATAATTGTAGAAAAGATAAACTTCTTACCACATAGATATGAATACATCTGGTAATTACTGGCAACTTAATTGATATATACATATATATGGAGCTATATATTTTTGTCTTCATGTTTGTTCATATCCATGCTAATGAGAACATTAAATTAATTTTTCGATTTCCATAGACCCCTGTTTAACATCAGATGAAAAAAACTTTCCTGTAATTCACAATGCTTCAATCCAAATAATTTGAATACAGAAAAGCGCCATCTTCGTGATTCCATTTCATCCTTTTCATTGAACCTTGAACAAGCGTAAACTCGATCATTTTAGCTGGTTAGCTGTTTCTTATCCATCTTTTGAAAATCTTTTTCAGGTTTTAGATGGTATACTTGAAGGTCGAATTGTTCCTTCAGAGCTTACAAGGATAATGGTAACCGTTAATGCACTACGGATGTCAACTTATGCTCTTAATGATATCCTAGTTGCACATCCATGTCCTGCTTCAGCCTCTAGGTTCTCCTTTCGGTAAGAGCTTCCTCATGAGATATTAAAACTCTTTTTTCAACTTAGAGCATTCATTCTGTTTCCCAGCCCCCAAAGGAGTTGATAAGAAAAAATAATAGAAAACGAAAAGAAGCCAATTCAGCTTATATGTTTGCAGAATCACAAAGGAAGATCAGCCATGTTCCCCACTAGTTAATTGCAGATCAAGTGGTCTAAGAGTTTCAACAGCTGCTGGTTCAACAGCCGCAATGCATTCAGCAGGAGGATTTCCAATGCCTATTTTATCTCGGGATCTCCAATTCATGGTAAGGGAGCCTATTTCACCTGGGGCAGTGTCAGAATTTATGCATGGATTGATTAAACATGGCGAGACAATGAACGCGGCATGGTCTTGTAGAAAAGGTGTGATATATATTGATGGTTCTCATATCAACTATGACATTCAAGATGGGGACATCATTGAGATTTCTTCCAAAGCTCCTAGTCTGAAAGTTTTCTTGCCTCATTTATTATAATTGAAAAGGATGTGAAGTAAAGTGAATTCTACTGTACATCATCATTAGGAGGATACACAAATTTTGTTGGAGGATCAGTATGCGCATTGAAAAATTTAGGCCACATGAGCTGACATAATCTTGCAATGTCCCATTTCTTCTTAAAGGTTGAGCTACAAATAAAACTCAGAGTTGCTTATTCATTGGTACCGAGCCCTACATATGAAGCTGACTTGACTTCAGAATTGAGAAGGATAAAGTTTCTGATGTAAGTATTACTCGTTACTCCTACGGGAATTCTTTGCCAGGAAAGTTTATATTGGTCTCTCTAGAGGGATCAGGAGTTTTGATAGGCTGTAAAGAATGCTTCTGAACATGTTTGCTGTATTTTGTTGTAAATAGCTATAAAGAATGCCTCTGCATTCCATTTACATGACCAAATATGCTCGTCCCTTACTAGGGGTTTCGGTATTTTGATACCGAATCCTCCTGGTAGCAAGATATCGTGTGTCGTGAATTGTGTGACGTGAATTGTGTGAGAACTCATTTCCATTACACACTCTGTACCAAGGGGCTTCAGATTGAATCCTGATACTGAATCCTTTCAATAACAAGATACAAGGCATTAGTAAGTTGCACAAAGAAAAAGGGTTGTGTACCATTACCTGCAAAGAGGAGAATGGGAGGGGGTATTTCAGCAATTTCAAGTGGGTAGGGGGAGATTGACCAAAAAAAAAGTGGCTAGGGGGAGGGGGGGGAGTGTAAAAAAAAATACCTAAACATATCACCTGACACCTACTACTAGTGAAACAATGGAGTAGGTTTCGTTAAACCGTTACAGAAGAGGTTATATCTCTTCTTCAACTCTCTTCATGTTGAAATTCTATTGTCCACATTTATCATAGAGCCAACAAGCGAAAGTCCTAGCTAACAAGAATCACTCAATTTTGCATGACGATTCATGGGGTATTTTTTAATTCTAGTTTTCCTTGGTGCAATTTGAGTCATGCCTTGGTGCAAATCTAGTTTTCCTTTGTTGAATTTGTATTTACTTGCCCATACAAGTGGGGTTTGTAGTGCTTCAATAGTTGCTTTAGTGGTGTCCTTTTTCCGTATAAAAATAAAAACAATGTACCAGGCCATATTCAGTTTCTAAAAGCTCTTCATTGAGATAATAGGTGTTGAAATGAAACAGATAAAAATTGAAGGGTTTTTTCTTTTGTACCCCCACCCCTTTGACACTATACCCCCACGCACTCTCGAAAAGACCAAAATACCCTTCACGAAATTCAAGGATCAATACTCTTCAAGAAGAAACTTCTTTAAGGACACAGGGGCTCAAATTTCCAAATTTCATCGTTTACTATTTTTTATTAATTTTTTTAATTTTTCACAGTCTCCAAAAAATCTAAAAAAATTTACATAGCCTTATTTTGGTTTTATTAGATTTTTAGTAGTGTTTTTATAATTTTTGGATGAGTTTTGACTTTTTAACAGATTTTTAGAAGCGTTTTTATAACTTTTTTTAAAAATGTAAATAAAAAAAAAATTAATAACAAAATCGGATTTACCTTGGGGGGAGGTAAATCCGATTTTCTTTTTTTAGGGAAATCGGATTTACCTCCCCCAGGGTAAATCCGACTTTGAAAATTAACAAATCGGATTTATCTCCCCCCTAGGTAAATCCGATTTGTTATTTTTAAAGTCGAATGTATCTACCCTTCTACCCCCACTAGATACATCCGACAGTTAAAAATTAACAAGTCGTATTTATCCCCTAAAAAGGTAAATCCGAGCGAGTTTATTTTAGGCAGGGGTATTTTCGTCTAAAAAATTCTTGTGGGGGTATTGAGGGAAAGGTGGGGGTACAAAAAAAATTTCCCAAAATTGAACCGAGACACCGTATTCTATGGGCCATTCATTGTATAAAGAGCCTACATGGCCAAGAAATGGGCTTATGATTTGGAGAGGCCCATGCTTATCCCACTTCTCCTCCTACTCACCACACACCTCCTAACCTCCAATATTCCAAAATGGCCCTCAAGTGAAACACGCTCCTAAACTACTAATTTGTTTTGAAGTTTCTGAATTCTGTAACATTGAAAAGGGGGAGTTTCTTGTAGTAGTAGGTAATATACTATTTAACATTGAACATAAATTACAAGAATTGAAATTTAAAGAGGGAAAATCATATAGAAGAAGCTCTCTAATTTACTAATTATGCTATGTATCAAATCGTTGAGAGTTAATCAAATTCATAATTGAGTAGACCAGTTATTTGCACATGGTTAACCAATGTCTAATAACAAAACTAAATTGGAACAACAAAAGAATAGATAGTTAACTCAATTGTTTAATTTAAAGTTGACTATTTTTAATATTCAGGTGGCTCCATTGGTAAGATATCAAAAGAGTTTAACCATAAGATTTATGGTTCAAATCCTGAAATCTAACAATTTTTGTTCATATTATTACTTATCTATTGTTAGTTTTCAGAATTTGAACCATAAACCTTTTGCTCAAACTCTTTTAATATCTCAAGCCACCTAAATAATAAAAATAGTCAACTTTTTTTTTTGGGTTCAAAATAGTCATCTTTTAAAAAAGCAATTGAGTTAACTATCTATTCTTTTGTGGTTCCAAATCAGTTTAGTTACATCTACCTATGAAAACATTGAATTTTCGGCATCAATGCAAAAAATATCACTACACTTGCCTCAATCCATTCCACCCACATAGGTCCATCCCATGTGGTGAATTAATATTTTCTCCATTCCTCTTTTTTCCTAAAACCATGGTACATCTCATCTTGTACTACAAAATATCCCATTCATACTACAACTCATTTTCATTTCTCCCCCCTTTTGCCTAAACAATGGGGTCTAGCTTCACCCTTGAAAATTATCCAAAACCTCCATTCCTTTTTCTTTGGAACAACATGGCATGACCAAACCCTTTTGCCATCTCATTTTGCTTACATAAAACAATACACTTCCCAAAATAAGTGGATATCCCTTCTCACTCTGTTATCAAAAAACATAAAAATCAAAAGGGACATTTTATTATATTATAAAAAAGATATTTGTGATTGTCAAAAGAAAAAAGATATTTGTGACAATAATTTCAAAACAAAAGTGCTGTTTTTTTAATTAAAAAAACACAACCAAGATATTTGTTTTTTTTTAAGACTTTGATTTTCTTACAATGTAGTGAATGTACAATGACCAAAGCCAGCAAAGGCGGTCTCCTGAGCCACGACACTACCCAATTGTTGCCACGTGTACACGAACCTCGTGGCCTAAAAAATATCCTCACTTCTTCTTAAATCTCTTCCTCTATGTGTTTGTACTCCAAAACCTTTTCTTTCTCTCTCTTCTTCTACCTGAATTTTTGACTATTTTTCTGTTGTTTAGAGGATAAAGTTTGAAACTTTGGTGAGGGAAAAGGGAATTTTGAATTGGGTTTTGATTGGAATAGGAAAAAAAGATGAAGATTCAGTGCAACGTGTGTGAAGCTGCTGAGGCTAAGGTTTTGTGTTGTGCTGATGAGGCGGCGTTGTGTTGGGAATGTGATGAGAAAGTTCATGCTGCTAATAAACTTGCTAGTAAACATCAGAGAGTTCCTCTTTCTACCTCTTCCTCTCACATGCCTAAATGTGATGTTTGTCAGGTATTTTCTTTGTTTATTTTGTTTTTAATTTTTGAAATTTTGAATTTCAGTTATAATACCATTTATTCGATTGATTGTGTGGAGCTTTTATGTGATTCTGGAGCATCTTAATTGAATTAGACATACTTGGAACTGAGCTTTAATTCTTGATAGATTAGGAGCAATGAAATTCTTTGGAATTGTGTTGATCACTATTTGAAATCTACACTTTTTAATTCTTATGTCTAACTTGAGAATTATGCAATTTTTATAAGATTATGAACCCAAAGTGTAAATAAGTGAATGACAACTAATCAAAAATTTGTGTAAAAAAAAAAAACTAATCAAAAATTAACACATGTTTGATATTTTTTCCTTGTCATCTTGAAAGGCACATATAACATCAATTTTGTCTTATTGAGTTGAATTGGTTGATAGTGTAAAAAATCTTTACACAGACAGTTAATACAAATTAAACTTGTTTTTATTAATTCCATATTAATTCATGACCTGTTTTTTACTCACATCTTTTTGTTTTTTTGGTCTTCCTCATTCCCTCTTTCTTTTTGTCTGTATTCATATTTTGACTATGGAGATCGGATTGGAAGGATGTATGGAAGTTAGAGCATGTTTCTTAGAAGGATCATGAACGTGTTAATTGTTGTTCAAAACGTTTTTCCTTTTTGGTGGTAAATGGTAACCGTAATATACTACTACCTACCTTTTATGGCAAGCTATTAAGTGGAAAATGCATGAGATATTTATTGATCATGAATTACTTTCACCTTAGATTGTGTAGTGAATTCTTTCCCTTCTTGGAATTAGAGCCTTATTATTTGTTATTTGTCCTGGTCAGTTTGAATGAATTAGAAGTGTGTCATTTAGTATGAGTTTGAGATGATTGTAGAATCTGCTACTCTCTACAGGAAGCATTTGGCTATTTCTTTTGTCTAGAGGATCGCGCGTTACTCTGCAGAAAATGTGATTTAGCAATACACACAGCAAATGCATATGTCTCAAATCATCAAAGGTTTCTTCTAACTGGTGTTAAAGTAGGCCTTGAAGCTACTGAGCCTGGTGCTTCCTCAACTTCTATGAAATCAGATTCTGGGGAGAAAGTTTCGGATACAAAATCTTCTTCTGTATCTAGAAAGGTTTCCACAATGCCTCAGTCATCAGATTACAATGAAGTGTTAGCCGCTGAAGCTGGAGGAGTTGGTGAGTTTCCACCAGCTAAGATTTCTTATGGTGGTGGTTCTACAGCTGGAAATATGTCACAGTGGACAATTGATGAATTTTTTGGAATTAATGATTTCAGTCAGAATTATAATTACATGGATGGATCATCAAGGGTATGTTCATAGTTGCTGCTGTTCACTGGTTTTGTAGATTACTTATCTTTTCATGTTTTATTGCTTGACATTGTCATATGACTTAATCACTGACAAATGTTGGTTTCTTAAGTACACTATCAATGTAAATTTGTTACGAACTTGGGGTATATATACGATTCGTTGATTGAAGCGCTTGTGCTTTGTTTCTTTCTTTCCCTTACTTGTAAGCACTTTTAACCACGGAAAACTTTCCTTTCGAGAAGTGCAATATACGAACTAGGGGTTTTGCTTGATGTCTCTCCTTGCCTGTATTTCTTTTTTCTTTTTTTGATTAATAAATTTTGAGTGTGCAGCAGATGATTGGTAAGGTAGAGATGCCAACTTGGTTGGGATGTCTGACTTTCACAGTGATTTCATTTGTTGTTAAAAAAACATTATAAACACCGATAGATATAGAGAAGACTGAGGTTTTTAGTATTCGCGTTACTGACATTTTTTTGCCGTGTTACTCTATTCTCATTTTTACCATGTACAGATAGTTGTGCTAATTGCAGTAGTATATACATCGTAACCGCGTCTATATTTTCGCCTAAATTAGTTTTCGTGCTTATTTCTCACCCCTTCTTTTTGCAGGCTGATAGTGGTAAGTTTGAGGATTCTGATTCTCCTATTTTAAGATCTGGTGAAGAGGAAATGGACGATGATGACTACTTAGGACGCGTTCCAGATTCATCGTGGACAGTTCCTCAGATTCCTTCACCTCCCACAGCTTCCGGTTTACACTGGCCAAAGAATTTTCAATATCCATGTGATAGTGCTCTCTCTGTTCCTGATATATGCTTTTCTAGCATGCAACAGCATCAGAATAGTAGTAATTTTTCAAGATCGCGGAACCGTCATTAATTTGTTACCTCTGATCTCTTCCACATAAGCTGTTTTATTTGTTATGATGCTAAATGCTCTCCTCTTACAGAGAAATTTTAAGTTGATTATGGATTATGGTTCATGGTTGTCTAAGTTTCTTCTTTGAAGTAAATTTCTAACTCCACTTAATAGGAGTGTAGAAGGCTTTTCAACTATGTTTGCTATTGTAAGCTTTTTCATTGGGCTTCAAAACTCCAATATAGATGTATCTATTGGTTTCCTTGAATTACTAACTATTTAAAATGACAAAGCTGATGGCAATTTTTTGTTAGTGCATAATATCTATTAGCATCGTCAGTGACTAATCTATACGGGGAATTTGGTTGGCTATGTGTATATCCGGCTTTATCAATTTGTGTGATTCTTCTCTTCCAACAAAATTTTTACCATACACAAGATTTGAACCTTAGACATTGGAGTGGGATTTTAGCTACCGCTTTGACTAACCCTGGTTGGTTAGGGAAAAAGATTAAAAAAAAATATTGTGGGGATAGATTACTTAGGTGAGCTAAATAGGAAATTCAAGAAAAGACTAATTAATGGTCAAGCTAGATATGAAATTCAAGAAAAGACGAATTAATCACTATTGGTCCAGCGACAAATTATCTTGAGACAGGGGTTGACCCAGTGCTCCTAAGTTTTTTTCTTGCAATATACAAATTCAGTGTTGGTCAGTTGAAATTTACTCCTAAACACAAGAGAAAATTAATTTTTTTGTTAAAAGTTTTGAGACACTCGATGATTAAAATTGTTGAAACACTTTGCGAATAACCATCAAAAGTAAAAAAAAAGTTACACCGCTGTTTATCCTTCGTCAAAGGCTAGAAAAGCACAAGCAAATAAATAAATAAAGAAGGGTAGCTAGAAATTGAATGGACAAAATCTCAGTCTACAAGACCTAAAAATGACAAGAAGGATATTCCTTGGGAATTGGGATACATGTCCCGCCAGCCTTTATAAGATATTGTTATATTGTTATTTCACCTAAAATATCTCCCTCTTGATTGATACATCTCACCAAGTTTTCACATTTTGTACCCTACATGTTTTAGTCTTTGAACAAAAATATCTCCATGTAAACCTCCAATTTAGTATACTAAATTACACTCTCTTCTATATGATTTTTAAAGTACATAAAACTAATAATTATTTTTAAAGTTTGTGATTTAATTTTTTATTTTTTTTGTCAAAAAAAAAGTTTGTGAATTTCGTTCATTAGTCTTTAAAGTTTCATATGCGGGTTAAAATTTTGTAAAATCCGCCTAATTAATTCTTGAATGAAACAATTTATAAATTATAGACACTAATTTTTCGAATTTCATATTCATTATTAACCACTTATTACTTTCATATTTTTTAAAAAGAAAAAATTAAGTAAGAAAGTAGATGCATGTTTTTAAAATTTGTAAAATTGTTTTATTATTCTTTAAAAAAGTTTTATAAATAGTTCGATAAATTTTGAGAAATTCATCCAATTAATTTTCATAAGAAACTAATTAGTCAAATTTTATACTCTATGATATTTTCATATATCTTAAGATTCAGATAAGAAAGGTGATGTATGTTTAAAGCCAAATCAAAAATTTATTCAAAGTTCAAAATATCCTCAGTTATGGATATTTTATAAAAGAATAATATCCACAACAGTATAAGCGCTTTTTTTGGTTACAACAGTATAAGCGCTTTGAAACCGTGTATAGTTAAATTTCTTAATAACTCCATAATGTTTTCATTTACATATCATGTGAATGAGAATTGAACACCAAACACAATTTTGCGGTACACACCCTACTTGTGTGGGACAAAAAATTGACTCAAGCCATCATGCAAAACGTCATTGTTTGTGCTTTGAATTAGATTTGTTAGCAACTTGAATTTGCTTTGGCCTTCTTTGTAAGTGTACAATGCATATGTCAACATCAACATTGAAAGTGAGGGGTTCAATTTTTTGTATAACACTTTTGAAGTTGGACTAGGAGGTTCTAGAATATTTGGTTGTATTGACATGTAGATGTAGCTGACTGGTCTGATTTCATATCCAGAATTAATATATAAGATTCTTCGAAAGAGACAAATACCAATGATTATGGACCTTACTATCTAAACTGTTTTTTTGAAAATTGCAACTTCATCACATAATAAAGGTTAAATATCCACCAACACAAACACAATATAGTACAAGGAGTATCATGAGTTTCTCAACTCCATCGAATTCTTCATAATGCAATAATGGTGATGAGGACATGAAGCACCAAGATGCCATTCAAAGTTTTCAAAGTTTAGGAGGTCCGATGACTAGGGCAAGATCAATGAAAGTCTAAGAAAGCTTAGTCCAATTCATGACTAAGGGTATTGCAAAAGAGGGCAACAATGTAATTGCACCGAAAACCATGCTTGTCATACAAGCTATGGAGGAGGCGCAATTTGCATGACAAAGGCCCCAAAGCTATTTCATTTTTATTCAATAAAAAGTGCATGTGACCAATTGATTTATTTGGGACCAAAGCACTAAGTTATTTCATTTTAAGTTATTTTTTTTTAGTGTGTTTAATCCACTTCAAGTGGTCTATGTGTGGAACATATTTTTGTGAGTTGATGGAGTCAATAAACTTGCTAATGAAGCAACTTGCTAATCAAGAAAGGCAAACTTGCTAACCAAGCAAACTTGCTAATCAAGAAAGACTTTATCAAAGATTTTGAGTTCATACTCTTTGGTTCTGGATTGGACCAGCTTATTCGATCTTATCAATAATTCCTTTTCTTGTGGTGATCCTCACACTCATAGGCTTATCCTTGTCTTGGATTAGATCAAGGTGGCGCCCCTAACCTAAACACCATCTTCTTCACGAATTCAAAAATCAATTCATTCTTCTCGTTAGTCTTAAACTGTTCCTAAACTCACCATCCCAAAACCCACAAAATTCTTCACTCCCTTTCCCCATTATTCATCCTTATATATCCAAAAACACAAAAATATAAATTACAACCAGAATCCATATTGAAAATCAAAAGAATGGCCAGTTTCCACAACAAGGAGGCCATCAAATGGTCTCTTAAAAATTCTTTGAGCTTCCTCAATATTCCATTGCTATTGCTTTTAGATAGAAAATGCCTTAAAACTATAAGGACTATGATTTTCAAAACTATAAGAACTAAGATTTCTTATGGTGGTGGTTCTACAGATGGAAATATGTCACAGTGGACAATTGATGAATTTTTGGATGGATCATCAAGGGTATGTTCATAGTTGCTGCTGTTCACTGGTTTTGTAGATTACTATCTTTCGATGTTTTATTACTTTGAGTTCAGATTCATAATTTGTACCATTGTCTTCAGGAGTTACTGTTCGTTTTCCTAAGGACAATGTGAATGTATGTTTGTTACGAACTTGGGGTATATGATTGATTGGTTGATTGATTGAAGCGCCCGTGCTTCAGATATTTCTTTCCTGTTTTGGACTTGGCTGAAGGCCCAATCCATCCAAAGACTTACCGAGAACGGCCCAAAATGCAAGATAGATGATCAATGACCAACCTAGCTTGATCAACGGTCGAGATCGACCCGCACCAGATCTAACAGCCAACGATGGTCTTTTGACACTATATATAGAGGTCCTACCTTGTCTGACAAGTACACTTTTTACCCATACCGTTACTCTGCTCACACTCTTACTCCAGTGACTTGGGCGTCGGAGTATCGTTGCAGGTACAACCCGGGCTGAACTCTGCTCACATTCAACAACTCAACAGAAAGATCAGACACCTCAATCGGCCGATCTGCCCGACCTTGAGGTACGGTTCAGTGGCGACCCCAGTGGGAGGACAGGCGCTATCCCACATCATCCCTTATGTCTTTGCAGGGAAGACCATGGGCGGATCCGCACGTTCAGAGTGTGGCTATGATCCCTGACCAGCGACAACCTGTTCTAGAAGGCGCAGCAGTCAACGCTGAAGACACTGCCCCCGGCGCCCAACCCAGGTCGATTCCACAGGCCAACGTCACTTTGCTGGCAACCATCGTCCAAGAGCTTAGAGAACATCTCAATGTGTGAGATCTCCACATTGCGCAGCAAGAGGAACACATCACTCAAATCGAGAGAGAAGTGGCTTTGGGGCAAGCGAACACCGCGCCTGAGCCACGTCGCCGTAACGACGAATCCCCCTTCCGTCGGACGAATCATCTAGGCGTCATCATTCGCCTCCTAGAAGACATCTCGTCCACCGATCGCCACCTCGACAGAGGGGCCGTGGAGGAGCCCAAACACAACCAAGGACACCACCTTCAACGACTGATCCCAAATATTTCCCGAACGAGCCCTCGTACCAGGAATCCTCGTACGACTCATCTGGGTCGCCCACCTGGTCAAGAAGCAGTTCGCGTGATCAGTATGCTCATCATAATCAGAAGTACTCCCAGAGCGACATGGTCATCGAGGCCGACGCTTCAAGGACTGACCACCTCGCGGGAGGAGGAGCGACACAAGGATGGGACCCTTCACCTGAGACATAGACGAATATCCAATCCCCCGTGCTCTTGAAAACCCCCTTCAGATTTAAGAATGTATAATGGCTTCAAAGATCCCGATTTCCATTTGAATTATTTCGATCTAATGATGCAGTACTGGGGGGCATGCAGATCGGTGAAGTGCAGAATCTTCCCATTAACCCTTGAAGGACCGACTTTAGAGTGGTTTACAGAGCTAAAGCCAAACACTATCTCATCGTGGGATCAGTTAGCCAGAGTTTTCTCTGCCCGTTTTACAGCTGCAAGGGTGAAACCAAAATCACACGCAATTCTCAAAGCAATCAGGCAAGGAGAGAGTGAGACCCTCTGCGACTATGTGGAACGATTTAATAAAGAAGCCGCCAACGTGAGAGGCTTGGAAGACGATATGCGACTCTGGTTCCTGTGAGACAAGCTCAAGATCGGCAGCTTGTTCGAGATTTAAGTCGGTGTGAACGAACCGCCCAACCTAGCTACCTTCCTCCGCAGATCGCAAAGATTCATGAACTATGTAGAAAGGGCGATGGCCACACGAGCAGCCGTAAGAAGAACTACTGAGAGACCAAAGGAGAGCGCGACTAAAGACCAAGAATAGACCAAGGAGGCTCATCTCGAGACTTCAAATTAAGAAAATTTGCCGACCGCACCAAGCTAAATACCTCTTATGCTCAGATTTTGTCCGAATGTGCAAACACAAAATTCAGGGACGTCAAGAGGCCCGAGCTGCTCATTCTCAAAGAAGGGAAACTCCCGTCCCGTAAGTATTGCCGTTATCACTGTAGTAACGGGCATGACACCAACAACTGTATGGCCCTTAAAGACGACATCAAGGAGTTAATTCGAAAGGGTAGCTGACCTAGTATGTAAAGAAAGGACAAACGGACAATCGAGAAGAGAAAAATGTAGCCCTCTCCCCTCGGAAAGGAAAGGCAGTAGTCAATGAGGTGGCTAGAGGTAGCAACGAGGATGAGGAAGAAGTTGACACCAGAAAATCCAAAGGGCGATCAGTGGCCATGGTGATCACCGGAGGATGCCCAATTGACGGGAGAGAAACCAACAAGTCCATGAAAAGAAGGTTGAAAGAGATTATGAGCGTCGCCTCAACATCCATCCCCAGAACTCTCTCGAAGAGACCGTCTTTATCATTTGCGGATGAGGACTTACTTGACGGTAAGTCGAATAAATACGTCCCGCTTCTAATCACTGCTGTGATGGCCAATGTGGAGGTAAGAAGAATCCTGGTCGACCAGGGAAGTTCAGTGGACATCATCTTTGAAGATCTCCTTGAAGTACTGAAAATATCCAAGGACGACCTTAGACCTTATTGGGGAGCAAATCTGATCGACTTCAATGGGTCGTCCACGACGCCCCTCGGTCGTATAGAGTTGATGGTCATGTTTGGGGACGACAACGCAGAAAAGCCCATGTGTAGAACAGTCAAGACAAATTTCCTAGTACTACCATGCAAATTAGTGTACTAATGCATCATAGGCCGACCAACACTGGAAAGGCTTGAGGCGGTCACGTCGACCGTCGACCTAAATATGAAGTTCTACTCTGATACGGATGAGGTGATCACCCTCCGGGACGACCTCAGCTAGAAGATGCCACTATATGAGCTTGAAGGAACAAGGGGAGCTTGAAACTAAAACAATAGAAACCTTGAACAAAGGAGGGAACTAAGTGAACGTGTCCGATTTGGATGCCCGTTATGATCCTGATAGCGAAGAGGAAGAGGGGGATGACCTCCAAACGAGGTGCGAGAATAATTCATCCAATGCCTGAAAGAACATGCCAACCTATTCGCCTAGAGTGCGACCGATATGCGGAGAATTCCACCAGAAGTAGCATGCCACCATTTGGCTGTCGACCCCTCGGCCAAGTGGGTCGCTCAAAGAAGATGGGTTCAGAAAGAAGAAAAGGCGCTTGCAGTCGAGAAGGCGGTCGAAAGATTTGATCGAGGCAAGCTTGATCAAAGAGATCAAGTCCACGACATGGTTATCTAACGTAGTTTTGGTAAAGAAAGCAAACAGGAAATGGCGCATGTGTGTAGACTACACTGACCTTAATCGAGCCTGTCCTAAAGATGCATTCCTAGTCCCAAGTGTGGACTAACTAGTTGATAGCGCCAGTGGATTTCAGTTATTACACTCGTGGATGCATACTCGGGGTACAATCAGATCTCTATGTACCCACCCGACTAGGAGAAGACGACCTTCATGACTGAGAAGGGAAATTATTGTTATCGAGTAATGCCCTTTGGGTTAAAGAATGCAGGGGAGACCTATCAAAGAATGATGAACAGAGTCTTCCAAACCCAAATTGGAAGGGTAGTTGAAGTTTATCTGGACGACATGATCGTTAAAAGCAAGACAGGCCCTGATCATGTGGCCGACTTGAGAGAAGTATTTGCAGAAGCCCGTAAAAGCTCCCTTAGGATGAACCCTGAAAAATGCACGTTTGGGGTGAGGGCGGGAAAGTTTCTCGGCTTTTCTCGGACGGAGAGAGGGATTGAAGCCAACCCAGATAAATGTAGGGCGGTGTTGCACCCCGAAAAATCCTTTGGAGGGATTTCTCTTCGCACAACATGAATTGGAGTCGCCACCAATATTTTTTTAGAGGTAAAACATTGAAAAAAACCTTTCTTGAAAGACAATGGTCCTTGGAACCACGAGATTTGAGTTCGGGGGTCGGTTATGAATGAGGAAGGTACGAGCACCCCACACATCCTTTCTACTGAAAGGGAACCTCGATTTGACGTGTGATTTAAAAGGTTGATTTAAGAAATGCTTTGTTTTTATCTCTCTTTATCTCTCCTTACTTTATGGAAAAACTTAAGGAAAATTTAATCTTTTGCGCTTGACGGGAGGGCACCGTGCCTACGTATCCTGGGGAGGGAATCAAAGCAACGTAGTTCTTGTTTTCGAAAATTGTTTTGTTTTTAGAAATTGCCTTGTTTTGGAAAAGGGTTTGTTTTTTTGAAAAGAAAATGGTTTTCATTTGTCGTGCTTGACGGGAATGTGACCCGCTCCTACGTATCTCCCAGTGCGATGGAGAATTCAAAGCTTACGTAGTTCTCGGTTGTCGAGAAAAGGTTTTAATTTTTAGTTGTTTAATTGCGAAAATTGAATGTTCACAGTGATCAAACAACAAAGGTTTCGAGTGATCACCACTAGCATCCCATTATTGACGATCGTGCAAGCAAAGGCTTCGCATTATCCTCAACAAAGTTTTTAATTTGTGAAATGAGAGTTCTTTTGAAAAAGGAGTGTTCATGATAATCAATTGAGCAAAGACTCCAAGTGATCACCACTAGCACCCCATTGTTGACAATCGTGCAAGCAAAGGCTTCGCATTATCCTCAACAAAGTTTGATTTGTGAAAAATAGTTTGAAATTGTTTTGAGAAGAAGTGAAATTGTTTATCAATGATTATGTAAATGCAAAAAAATGTTTTGAAGTTGGAATGTTACTAACGAGTAACAAGTTGTTCTTTGTATGCAACATGGTTTTGAAGTTTTGGAGAGTTACTAACGAGTAACAATTGGTGGAAATCAAAACAAGCAAATTGTGAACACCAATTCAACATTTTAATGCACCACAAGCACATAAACAAGTATATCAAGCATGGAGTACCAAGCTTCAATTCAAGAATGCATGAGTAGGCAAGGATGCAAGAATAGGTAAGAATGCATGAATATGCAAAATGCATGTGCATCAAGGTTAAATGAACCTATCCTTTGCCGAAACTTCACAAGCTTCAAACAACAATTTACAATAAACTCAAAGAGCAAAGAAAGCATGATTAAACTTGAGGATGCATCAAGGTCATTGGAGACCAATCATGTGCGCAAATTCAATTGTTTATAGACCCCTTTTTGCTCACATTTCACAAGCACATCAAATGGGAATTGAATTTTTAAATGCTTACAAGCATAGGCATCAAGGTTGAAGTAACCTATCTCTTGCCAACTTAGCATAACCCAAGATCATTTGTGGATCATAAATGAACCAAAACCCAAATTCATTTTTCTCAAATCACAAATTTCACAATTAACAACATAGGTTTGAATATTTGCAAGTTTAATGGCCAATCATCAATTTATTCTAACAAGTCAACCATATCAAGCAAGCGAGTGACATAACCAAAACATAGATGCATTTATTCACAAGATTCAACCATGATAACCAAAAAAAAATCATAAAAGACATATTTATTTGAAGCATGCGAAATCATTATCAAAGCAAATAACATTTTATTTCACTTAAAACAACAAAATCATGCATATAACCCCAAAATCAAAGCATCAAAACAAAGATTCATGAGATTAACATATGTACAAGCATAAAAATGAAGTTAAAAGAGAGGATCTACATTTTTGGAAGTGGAAATCTCACAAATATGCAAGAAATGATGACTTTATGCAAGGATTTACAAGAGAAGGGGTCTAGGAATCACATACCTTAAGATGAGCTCCAAATAAACACAATAGATGAAGAAACAATCAACCAAATCAACTTATCTTCAAGCTTGGTCTCCAATCTCCAAAAAAATGACCCTTGATCTTGAACTTTTGTGTGATTTTATGAAGGATTGATGGTTGAAAATTAGTGTTTAGGCTTGGAAGATGGATTGAATGTGTGTGGGTAGATGAGAAATGAAGAAGTGAGTTAGAGAGAAGGGAGAGGGGGTGGCGCATAAAATGGAGAGAAGGTGAGGAGGGAGTTGTGTGCTAGGGTTTATGAGTGAATGGTGAGGCCAAAAGCTTTTTTTTTGTGAGGTGAGGTTAATAGGGTATATATAGAAAGCAATTAGGTTTAAGGGTAGTTAGGTCATTGTGCACTAGTTGTGCTCTAGGATTTGATTTTAATTTTGAATCAAAGGCTAGGATTGAGGCTCACATGGATTGAGGACATTGAGAAAACACAAAATGAGAGAATAGAGAGGGGGTGGCGCATAAACATTGGGAGGGGTCTTTGGTGACCAAGTTTTGCAAGTTGTCATCTTGTACTATTGTACTATTATATGACCATTCCATTATCCCTTCATTTTTGATTATTCTTCTTAGGATAATTGTACAAAAATACACCCAATTTAGGCCATATACAAGGTATCTTGAGGAATATGCCATTTTATGAGATCACCATGACCAAAAATATCATAAAAACCTCATCTTGAAGTTTTTGTAGAATATTCCTTTTTGATGCCTTTTTTGAATTTGAATTTTGTGCACAATGTATGCATGCATGCGCATACATACATACATGACCAAAAATGTTTTGCCTCAAATAAATTTCTCTAAAATTTCACAATGATTCTTGATGAGAAATTATCTTATTTTTGACAATGACCAAAATACCCTTTTGCCCTAAAAACATTGTTTTTTAACAACAAATGCATTTCCACTCTAACAATGAATTTAAAAGCCCTAGAATGACTTTTAAAACCCAAAAATGCATGCACAATGCTCTTCACTCTTCAAAATAAAACCACACTTCTCAATTTATTTATTTTTTGCGGAAAATTAGGGTTTTAAACCTAGGCAGACAAAATTAGGGTATGACAGGCGGTAACAGAGATGAGGCTGCCCACCACTAAGAAAGAGATTCAGAAATTGAATGGTTTGGTGGTCGTACTATCTCGATTCATTGCAAAGGTATCGAGTAAATCACTTCCACTCTTCAAGTTGCTCAAGAAGGAGGTCGAGTTAGAATGGACACCTGAGTGCCAGCAGGCACTTGATCAAATCAAGACCGCTCTACTACAACCACCTATTCTGATGAGACTGGAACCTGGGGAAACATAGTACCTCTACCTAGCAATCACTGACGAGGCACAGGCCGCAGTATTAGTACGAGAAAGTGACTCCAAACAAAACCCATTTACTTTGTTAGCAAGGAGCTCTAAGGTCCTGAGCTCGATATCAGAAAATAGAGAAGCTGGCTTTAGCATTGGTAGTGGCCGCTCGAAGACTGAGGTCGTACTTTGTGGCTCATCAGATCGTCCTCAGGACCGACCAACCTATACGATAGATCCTTCACAGGCCCGACCTAGCAGGAAGAATGATTAAGTGGGCAATTGAGTTTTCAAAGTTTTGTATCAAGTACAAAGCTAGGTCGGCCACAAAAGCACAGATATTGACCGACTTCCTCGCTAAAATGACCCCAATTCCAGAAGAATCAATGCCGTCGACCTAGAGATTACATGTAGATGGCTCGTCCTATAGCAAAGGCAGTGGAGCGAGCTTAATCCTTGAGAGCTCCGAGGGAACGACTATTGAAGTGTCATTGACCTTCTCCTTCTCCACTTCCAACAATCAGGCCGAGTATGAAGCATGTATAGTTGGTCTTCTGCTCGACCGTGAATTCAATGTCAAAAGGGTGGAGTTGCACTCTGCCTCCCTCTTTGCAGTGTCACAGATCAAGTAAGTGTTCGACGCGAAAGACGTGATCTTGCAGAAAACCTGGCAAGAGTTAGGGAATTCCTCGGGCTCTTCGATTATGCAGAAGTAAAGCACGTCCTTAAAACAGAAAACACTAGGGCCGACATTCTTTCAAAACTTGCCAACACGAAGAGTTCTGGGAATCATAGAAGTGTGATCCAAAAAGTACTACCCCAGCCCAGTGTTCGACTTGAAGTCGCTCACGCCTTAGATGTTTGTGTGAACGACCCAGAAGAAAGCTGGATCGACCCTATCTTCAGATACATCAAAGATGGTGAAGAACCTGATGATCCCAAGAAATCAGCTCTGGTAAGAAGGCGGGCTTCATCCTACTCGATCATTAACAGAAAACTCTTTCGAAGAGGGTTCTCGATGCCGCTCTTGAAGTGCCTCCCACCAGAGGAAACTGATTATGTCTTGCGAGAAATACATGAAGGAATATGCGGGAATTATCTAGAAGGATGAGCACTAGCAAAGAAGGCACTGAGGGCGGGATACTACTGGCTCACAATGGATGAAGACCCAAAGAAATTAGTGAAAAAGTGTGACAAACGCCAGCGACTTGCTGACGTTCACATCGCTCCCCCAACTGAGTTAAATAGTATGACTGCGCCATGGCTGTTCGCCTGGTGGGGGATCGACCTCTTGGGACCATTTCCAGTCGCCCCAGGAAGTTGTCCATAAATTAATTCACCTATAGTTATTTCAATGGGAATTATCTCTCTCACTCTCTCTCACTCTTTTTCATTTGTTTTTGCTATTCTTTATGCATAGGTGCATACAAATGGTTGACTAGAGTTTTTAGAATTTTGCAAGATGGTTGATTCTCAATTTAATTTTGAATAAAGTCGACTAATTGTAATAACTTAATCATTTATGTACAATTTAAAACATGTCTGTTTGGGATGGATTGTGGGTTGCTTCGTACAATTAATTAGTTGTAATTCATTGAAAATATGTTTAGTCGTGGCATTAAATATTCGAATTGAATACATTGAATACATGAATTCCAATGTTAGAGTTTTGATGAAGTGCAGATTTTGACCAGGGGTCATTTCTGTTCAAATTCGGCCCATCGAATAACCTATATATTTTCTTGTTTTCGAATTATTCACAAAACTCCAAAATATTAGAAAACACTAATATCTCGAGTTTCGTCGAGATTTGATCGCCGTAGAATTCATTTCAAGTAACAATTCTACCAGACAACTTGCTGTAAGAAAAACTTTGTTAGCCGTTCCTATCGAAACTAAAACTAGTACTTTCATATATGCTTTAAGATATTGAGTAGTACCTAAAAAGAATATCTCATACGTTTAGTCATCAATAGGAAACAAAAGTTTCCATCCATTAATATATTTATTAAGTACAGAATATAGTAAAGTCAGCGTATTTATGACGCAAATTTAGGTCTTACAGTAGCCATTTCAATGAGAATTATCTCTCTCTGTCTCCCTATCTCTCAATAATGGTCATTCACCCTCATTTTATCCTATGTTACACAAAATCAGCCCGAAAACTTCAGAAATATACTATCACGAAGAGAGAGATAGACAAATTTGATATCATTATCAATTTACCAAATAAGATACTCATGTCATATCCTTTCAGTCGTGTCGTGCCACCTAAAGATGTTGTTGCTTTCAAGGTTCTGTTTAGATCATTTTGAACATTGGTCGGTACTTTTGCATTAAAACTTTCTACTTCTCTACAACAACAATCGTTCCTTTCTGCAACAATAAGATTCTTAAAATAAAAATTTGTAACTTATGTTAAAATAGACTTCATTATTTATAATATTACTTTGTATATTTTTTACAATGAAAATGTGTGACGTTTTTAATTTGTTTTTGCTATTCTTTAGGGGAGGATCAGTCCACTGGGCCCAATCTAGTAGTGGCCATCCAACTCAGCAAGAGGAGGATAAGATCAGCTGCTTATTGAGGATAAGATCGACCGTGTTTTGGGCCCCTAGTATAATTGGGCTATCCAGATCAGCCCACTCGCCTACTATCTCTATAAATAATACCAGTCACCAGGTTTCAGGTACACAATTCATTCGAATATTCACTAGATTGTACTGTAGCTCGATATAGCTGACTTGGGCGTCGGAGTGTCCTTGCAGGTACACCCCCCCGCGTGTTCAGGTCATCCTCAGCCTACAGTAGCAGACGATCGGTCCCTCGATCATCCACGTGGAAGACCCGAACGAAACGGTTCAATATCCAAGCTTTTGAACAGCTACAACTTTTAGTAGAAATCATGAAAATAATCACAAAAATCCAAAACATGGATATACTCCCAAACATCGCGCCACCTGCAAGACAAAAGGCTTGTCTACACTGTTGCACCCCGAAAAAATCCGGTTTGGACCTTTCATCGTACAACGTGAAAATTTGTGAAGCCGCCATCAACATTTTTTATTTAGGGACCAAAACATTGAAAAAGGGTCCTTTTTAAGGCGGGTGGCCCTTTGAGAACTAGAGATGTAGGTTCGGGGGTCGGTTAGGTGTGGGGAAGGTATTAGCACCCCACACCTCCTTTCTACTGAAAGGGAACCTTTAACTTGATGTGCGGTTATGACAGAGTTGATTTGAAACAATTCGTTCTACTTCTTTTTTTATTTGAGAAAAGTGTTTTTGAAAACGGGGGAAAAGAAGAATCTTTTTATTATTTTTTAAAAGTGTGCTTGACGGGATGTGACCCGCTCCTACGTATCTCCCGGTGCGATGGAGAATTCAAAGCTTACGTAGTTCTCCTGAGTTGAGAAACTTTGCGTTGGTGTTTTTTATTGTAGGGGTTTTCGGTCCTAGACTGTACAGTCTACTAGACCTAGAACAAAGACAACCCCGCCTGTACAGACGACGTGCCCCCCTACTTATTGAAAATGTTTTTTTTGATTAAGGAAGAAAAAGATTTGTTGTGAGGTTGGTTGCTTTTATTTAAGCAAGTATCTTAGGCTCGCACGAACTGTACAGCTCGCTAACCCTAAGACGCTAACCAATACCGGATGTACATCCGACTCGATTCCTTACTCATTTTTGAAATAGGGTTCAAGTTGTTAATTACTTGTTTTGACTCTCATAAGTATCCCAAGATGTTTGAGCTGTACAGCTCCGATCTTAGGACGCTAGACAACACCGGCCGTACGTCCGACTTGCCTCCTTATGAGTTTTCAAAGAGGTTTATTGTTGATCTTAGAAAGAATTTGATTGTCTTATGAAAACGATTTGAGAAAAGATTGAGTTTGGAAAAGCTTTAGAAAATGATTGATTTGAGGAAAGGAGAAGGGAGTTTGAGGGTGACATTGGTCACAAAAGATTTGTTGGGATGGCGTGGCATCCAAAAGGAAAAGAAAGTAGAACATTCAATCAATTTCCAAGTCAAGAACCAAAGCGCAACATTTATCAAATTGCAAGCAAAACAATCAACAATGCAAGCATAAGCATAAACATTACCGATTACAAAATTTGAGCGCAAGAATGACACTTAGTCATCAACATCTAATGGCATGCATATGTAAGATCAACATTAACCAAATAGATTGCAAGAATAGGCACACAAATAGATAATGCAAAGGTTTAATTCAATTAAGTGTCAACACAAGATAAAGCACAAGGTTGAATCCCTTTTGGTAATCCTTGACACTTGAGACAATGCACAAGTGCATAAGTGTCTAGTCCTTTTACCAAATCATCAACATTAAAGCATAACATTGACCTAGAAAGAACATCACATTTGCAAGACCAAAAGTGACCAAAAGAGGGCATTAACAAGTCATTTTTATAACCAAAATTGATTAATCAAGTTAGAAACTAGCATTTGCATTTTCAAGCAAGAATTGCACAAAGAAAATTGAATCATCTTAGGCAATCCTCATCACTTAAAATGAAGTGCCTAAGGCACAAGTGAGAGTCCTCTTGCCAATCATCAACATAGAATAATTTTGCAAACAAGTTACTAACAAGCAAACCAAAGTTTACAATCAAAGCACAAGGTTGTGTTGAATCATCTTAGGCAATCCTCAACACTTAAAGTGAAGTGCACAAGGCACAAGTGTGAGTCCTCTTGCCAATCATCAACATATAACAATTTGCAAGCAAGATACAATCAATTAGCAACAATATTTTGCAATCAAAACATCAAATCAATTGCGTTGAATCATTTTAGTCAATCCTCAACACTTAAAGTTAAGTGCTCAAAGGCACAAGTGTGAGTCCTCTTGCCAATCATCAACATAGAGTAATTTTGCAAGCAAAGTACATAACAACCAAACCAAAACAACTTGAGAAATCATTTTACCCAATATTGCAAACCCATTTCACAAGAAAATTAACAAACCCTAATTCTAATCATGATTTGCGAAGCATCACATCATTTTATTCAACAAAATGCAAAATCATAGTAAAAACAACATAAATCACAATTTATTCAACAAAATGCAAGATCATAGTAAAAACAACATAAATCACAATTTATTCAACAAAAATGCAAGATCATAGTAAAAACAACATAAATCACAATTTATTCAAGGGTGAGAAGCAATCTCAAACACCCAAGCCTCCCTAAGTGCTTGTCAAAATGTTTGAGACACCTCTCACCAACAACAATCAACAAATCAACAATATAACAACACTAAAATGCATGAATATGGTAGGATGCAAAATTAGAAACATGATATCTACATTTTGATGCAAAAAAAATTGAAGATGATGCTAGGTTTTAAGAAGTTTACCTCAAATCCAAGCTAAGGAATGACTAATATGAAGAACAAGACCACAAATCAACTTGAATCTTCACCAAACTTCAATGAAACCCACGAAATGCTTGCTTAAAAATGCCCTTTGATGATGCAAGCTTGAATTAAATTAGGAGAGAAGGAAGATATATGAAGTAGGAATGGAAATGAGGTGAGAAAATGGAAGTGAAATGAAGAAAAATGGAGGAGGGAATGGAGAGGAAATTCGGCCAAGGGAGGAGAGGAGAGGAGAGGTTTGTGTGCTAGGGTTTTGTGAATGAATTGTGAGGCCAAAAGTTCTTTTTGAGGTGAGGTTTCTAAGGTATATATAGAGAGCAACTAGGTTTAAGGGTATTTAGGACATTGTGCTTTTGCAAACCATTGAGATTTGAGCTAGAATTTGAATCAAAGGCCAAGATTGCAATGCACATGGATTAGGGACAAGGAGAAAACACAAATGAGTGAGGAATAGCTGGTCATACACAAAAATTATGAGTTTTTGTTGCACAAAAATTGTTGAGGGCACCTAGGTCATTCTACACAAAGTTGTAGCCTAGGATTTGATCTAGAATTTTAATCAATGGCTAGGAATACAACTCACATGGATCAAGGGCATGAGGAAACACAAAATGAGGTGAAAATGAGCTGGAAAATTCGGAGCAAAGAGGCCTGGTGCCCAAGTTTTGCAAGCTTGTCAAGAAAAATAGTACATTTTGTCTTATTGGGGACACTTCCTTATTTTCACCATTTTTGATTATTCTTTTCTAGATAATTCCATAAAAATCATGCCACTTTGGGCCATATCCTAGGAATCAATGATTGGGCCCAAAATTCCATGATATCACCCTTCCCAAAATTGATTTGAGACCTCACCTTGATGGAAATTCCCATTTTGCCCTTTTGCTTAAAATTTGAATTTTATGCCAAAAATCATGCATGCATGCGCACAAAAATTCATAACCCAAATCATCTAGATCCAAATAAATTCCTCTGAGATTGAACAATGATTTTTGGTGAGAAATTGCTTAATTTTGGAAATGACCAAAATACCCTTTTGCCCTAAAAACATTGTTTTTTTTACAACAAATGCATTTCCACTCTAACAATGAATTTAAAAGCCCTAGAATGACTTTTAAAAACCCAAAAATGCATGCACAATGCTCTTCACTCTTCAAAATAAAACCACACTTCTCAATTTATTTATTTTTTTGCGGAAAATTAGGGTTTTAAACCTAGGCGGATAAAATTAGGGTATGACATACACATATGTGTTAGTTGGTAGGAATGATAAGATATGACACAACATTGTTAGAGGCTCACGGTTTTGAACTGGAGAGATGAGGGGGTGAATGAGATATGTGGGAAAGTTTAGAGTAAAGTAAAATTTGAGTAAGATTGAGTAGCAAATTAAAACTAAAAGTGAGGGTGTGGGGAGGGGCCAGCCGAATGATTTATAAGGAGGGATTAAGCTTTTTTTTTTAAAAGGTAACTTAGTGATTAAGTTTGCTAAGAAAATATTTATTCATCCTTATCCATTAAACTTACCATTTTGACACCTAATAAAAATTAAAATACTTTGCCGTCGCAACAACAGGTTGCCCAGTCCACGGGTTAACCTGTCTAGGAGACATCGTTGGCCTCCCAGGAGACAGCTCGTCCACGGGTCGACCTGTCTAGGAGACATCGTTCGCCTCCCAGGAGACAGCTCGTCCACAGATCTCCACCCCGCCGGAGGGGACGAGGAGGAGGACCAACCCTGCCTAGGATCACTCCCTCCACTTCAGATTATACCTACTGGCCGGAGGAGTCTTCGCAGCAGGAATCCTCCTATGCTTCGTCTGGCTCACCCGGCTCGCCCACTCGATCGCGCAGCCGGTCTTACGAAAGGCGCCCACGCAACAATCCAAGAGACAATCTAATGAAGAACGATGTGGTCATCGAGGTCGACACTTCGAGGACCGACCACCTCGTAGAGGTAGAGTTGACATGAGTCTGGGACCATTCACAAGAGAAATAGACGAGTTTCGCGTTCCACACTCGTTACAGAAACCCCCGTCCGGTCTTAAAATGTACAATGGCCTGCAAGATCCCGACGCCCATCTGAAGCACTTCGACATTATGATGAAATATAGGGGGGCGCCCGGTCCCGTCAAGTGCAAGATCTTTCCCTTGACCTTGGAAGGATCAGCCTTGGAATGGTTTACTGAGTTACGGCCTAACACCATTTCTTCATGGGAACAGATGGCCAGAGTCTTCTCTGCCCGTTTCACAACTTCAAGGGTAAAGCCTAAGTCTCAGGATGTCTTGATCGCGATCAGACAAGGACCCAATGAGTCCCTTCGAAGCTATGTGGAGTGTTTCAATCGGGAGGCCGACCAGGTGAGGAATCTGGATGACAACCAGAGATTGTGGTTCTTGAGGACCGGACTCCTCCGAGGGAGTAGATTTGAAGTGGAAGTAGGCTTACACTTGCCAAGAGATTTGGAAACCTTCCTCCGCAGATCTTAGAGGTTCATGAATTATGAAGAGAGCAAGATGGCTATTGAAGCCGCTGAAAGAGGGATCAATCGACAACCTCGCGAAGATCGCGACCAAAGGCCTAGAAGGGATCAGGGAGGACCACCAAGAGATTCCACGAGCAGAAAGTTCACGGACCGAGCGAAACTAAATACCTCATACGCACAGATCCTATCAGAATGTGCAAACGCAGAGTTCAGAGAGATGAGAAGACCAAACCCTCTCATCCTCAAGGAAGGGCAGCGCCCATCCAAAAAGTACTGCCGTCACCATAAGAGCAACAGACACGATACCAATAACTGCATGGCCCTCAAAGACGACATCGAAGAGCTGATCAGAAAAGGGAAACTGGCTCAATATGTATAGAAGGACCAGGCCGACTGGAGGGATGACAGGAAGGAGGTGCGATCACCTAGAAAGGGAAAGGCACCGATTGACGAAGTGGCCAAAGTCAGAGAAGAAGAGGCGGACGAGGACGATGATGTCCCGGATACGAGAAGATCAAGGGGAAGGCAAGTTACCTTGTAAGAACTGATTGTATGTCATGAATGAAAAGACGGGCGGAACACTCTTTTTCCCATAAGGTTTTTTATCGAGGTCCGCCCGACCGTTAAATAAGACAATTTCTTTTATATATGTGTTCATATGTCTCTTTAATTACGAACGGCCAATCGAGAACGAAGCTCAAAGGTTCGATGTACCGTACGAGTTAAGTTCGAACCGCGTTCGATAAACTGCGCGGTCAGGATACAACACTTAAACGAATTTAAGTACAAACGAAGCGGCCTAAGATTGGTCGTACCCCTGAGGACGAGTTAAATCTCTGTAGGAGGTCGGTAAACTGTCCAAGGGCGCTTAAACGAATTCAAGCACAATCGAAGCGACCTGAGATTGGTCGCACCCCTGAGGACGAGTTAAATCTGGGTAGAAACCTGGTAAACTGTCCATGGGCGTTGACGATCCCACTCGAACGAAACGGGTGGAAAGAATAAAATAACACGCAAAAATACCGAGCCAAGCGAATAAGGCAATAAGGTAACGAGCGATCCTCCTTCGGGGAGGATCGAGTTCTCCTCCTTCGGGGAGGATCGAGCACTCCTCCTTCGGGGAGGATCGAGTGCTCCTCCTTCGGGGAGGATCGAGTGCTCCTCCTTCGGGAGGACCAACTCAAGTGGAGCGACCAGATGACGTCAACGAACATGTACTTAAGCGAATATGTCAAGGGGTAGGGCCGAGACCCGAAGCGTGAAGCGATAAAGACGACCTCACTCACGCACAAAGCGCGAAAGAGGAATCTCGCCCTCACTATAGTCTGCAAGCCATAACGTTGGCTGTGGTTATTCGATTGAGGCATACGAGCATGCGTTGGAAAGATGAGAAGTAGAGATACAATTCGTATGTTGAGCTAGAAATCCAATTCTGAAATCATCGACCCTTGCTGGTCTCCCAAGATTGGGGCAACCACCGCGTGCAACCTTGGAGGGCTGTCCAATATGAAGCCTATAACTTCGTCCATGTTTATCCGATGGAGACGTGTGAGCATGCATTGGAAAGCTAAGAAGCATGCGTACAACTTTCATGTTGGAGTAAAAATCTAATTTGAACGTGTTCGACCCCTTCAGGTCGCCCAAGATAGGGGTGACCACTTCTTGGTCGCGGGCGCAACCTTGGAGGACGGTCTGGTCTGAAGAGCACAACTTCGTCCATGTTTGTTCGATGGGGGCATATGAGCATGTGTTGGAAAGGTTAGAAGCAGAGCTACAATTCATATGTTGAGAACAAAATCTAATTCGGACGTATTCAACCCCTACTGGTCGTCTAAGTTTTGGGCACCCACAGCACAAAAAATGGGCAATCGGCACGATGGGGGTGTGTGAGCATGCGTTGGAAAGCTAAGAAGCATGCCTACAACTTTCATGTTGGAGTCAAAATCTAATTCGGACGTATTCAACCCCTGCTGGTCATCTAAGTTTTGGGCGCCCACAGCACAAAAAATGGGCAATCGGCACCATGGAGGGCTGTCTAGTCTGACAACCTTAGAGGCATGGGCAACCAAAAGCTACTCAGCATCGATCGTGCAAGGATGAAAAAGCAAATGAACTTAAGCAAAGTAAATCATGCAACAAAGTACCAAAGCATGAATCATTGCGCAGGTCGCCTTTAAATCGTCAAGCTCTTCAATCTGCTGACCGACCGTCTCGGCCGTCTTCCTGGCCAATTTCAGTTCCTCCTCGGACAACCTCAAGCTACTATCCAAAGACTTGACCTTCCCTTCAGCTTCCTCCAAAGCTATCTCTAACTCAGTCGCCCTCTTAGCTTCGGCACCAGCTTTGGCAAGAGCCTCATCCCTCTCCCTCCTTAGAGCGGAAAAAGAAAGAGACATGAGCAAACAACATATCAAAGACAACAGAAAGAAGTTACTAGTATCGAACACACTACCTCTAAGCTTCCCCATCTCCACAAAACGCTGCTTGCAGAGGGCAACGGAGGCCTCAAAGGGATCCTCACAACTAGCAGTGAGTAGATTCTCCATCCAACGGGGAATGGGCTTGCCCTGATACTCCTTCCCACGCTTAGATTTTTTCGACCGGTCAGACTCGACAGGTTCCCCTCTGATCGCATCAGACTTACCTCTCTTTTTCTTAGCCTTAGGACGATCACGGACAAGATCCGCCCCAGGGCTTTGATCCACCGGAGTGACATGAGAACTGTTAGATGGAACCTGGGGGTAGGAGGAGGAGCAGAGGCCGAACCATCGGCAGGTCCTTTCCTAGCCAGTACACGCAGCCGAGCAAAGGTCGAACCCTTCCTTACCATCGTATCTGCAAATAAAGAAGAGAAAAACATTAGTCACAAAGAAAAGATGTTAAGCAAAATAAAGATCATGGGCAACCCAAAGAGTATGGGAGACCATGCTCACGAGACGACCCAAAGATTGTGGGCAACGATACAAGAACCAAGTCACAAGATAAAGAAGACAACAAACCTAAAGCCTCAACCAAATCATCAGGAGATCTAGCCAGATCTAGATCATCCAAATCTAGATCGTCCAACTCTGGATCGTCCAAATCTAGATCGTCCAACCCTAGATCGTCCATATCTAGATCGTCCAAATCCAGATCGTCCAAATCTTGGTCATCCACCTTCAAAGATGGGCCCCGTCAAAGTCTCCTTGCCCGACAAAATCAAAGATGACTCGTGAGATCACTCTTAGCTTGTCCGGGACTGAAGAGGACCTCGTTTGTCACCGGTGGTCCTCCTACCTCGCACGTGAGAAGCGCTTTGGTCGCCGCCAGGTGAGAGGTCGTCCAAGAAGAACCCTCGTCCGAGAGGAGTGGTCACCCAAGAGGGGTGGTCATCCAAAGAGGGTGGTCACCCAAGAAGGATAGCTCGTCCAAAGAGGCTGGTCACCCAATATGACGCCCAAGTAGTGGTCGTCCTAGACATGAAGTGATCATCAAGAGAAAGAGAATAAGCAATCAAATCGTAAAGAAGCAAAAAGAAGCACAAGCGAACTTTGAAGTAATTGTCAAAATATTCTAAGTCAATCAGATCTTACCCAATTACAAGAAGGGCTGAAGGAAAAGTACCTGGAATCCAGCAGTGTGGTCACCCGTGACGGTGATCAACCGTGATGGTGTTCGTCCAAAAGAGGGGGTCGCCCAATCTGGAAGGGAAGATCGCCCTCGAAGTGTACTCCTAAACACAACCTTGTAAATCAAAACACCAAAGTTGTTGAATCCTGCCAAGCTCACCACATTGAAATCAAATAATGCATAAAGAAAAGAGGGTACCGTGAAGAATGAGGTCGCCTACCAACGGTGCTCGCGTGAGGGAGCCTCACGCACGACTGCGTAATCGTCAACGCAGGTCGTCCAACAGACAAGAGCGACCAGGTCATCCACGCAGGTCGTCCCTAAGCAGATCGAGTCATCCACGAGAAGAGCGGGTCGTCGCTTTAAGAACGACGCACAGGTCGCCTGCGCTTTAGAAGAATAGATCGCACGCGATGAAGAAAGCGGATCGCCTGTGTGGATCACCTGTCTTGGAATCGGCGCGAGGAGAAGAGGAGCAGATCGGGTCGTCCACGAGTCTTAGTCGTGTGCACCCACGGGAAGGAGCAGAGAAGAGGGTGCGTGATCCCCTTTTGAAAAGCTCGCACAGGATGAGCTGGATGTCACGAGAACGGGTCGCCCGTGACGGAGAGCTAATCGTCTTCCTTAGCGCGACCTGCGGGTCGTCCGAAAAGGGTTGGGTCTGATCGCATCTAAGAATCGGGTCGCCTAGAATGGGCGCTCGCCGTGATTCGCTGGTCGCCCACGAGTCAGGTCGTCTGCAAAGGAAGTGGTCGCCCGCGTGTAGTGGCTGTTTGATTGGACGGTCGTCCCGTGAGACAGATCGCCCAAGGTAAGGATCACTCCAACAAACGTCAAGTGATCCTCCAGAGGAAATTTTTAGAGAAAAATGCTTATTTTGGAGCTTGTGGTGAGAATGAAGGGAAAGAAAGACCCCTCTCATCCACCTTATATAGGGGCCCAAGAAAATGGCCCAATAATAACAAAAAGAAAAAAATCAAGATTCAGTGAAGTCAAGACGACGCGAAAAATACCCGCCAATGATCAAACGATCCGTTACGATCCAGATCGCCGAAAAACTTCGCAAGTAACGACTGGGGGCACGACCACCCGGATTACACATCAAGCCTACGCCCGCTCAACGATCGATCTTGGCTTGGGGGGCAACTGTTATGGACTGGGCCAGTCGTCAGGCCCAACTCAGTAGTGGTCATCCAACTCAGCAAGAGGAGGATAAGATCAGCTACTTATTGAGGATAAGATCGACTGTGTTTTGGGCCCCTAGTATAATTGGGCTATCTAGATCAGCCCACTCGCCTACTATCTCTATAAATAACGTCAGTCACCAGGTTTCAGGTTTCACTATAATTGGGCGTCGAAGTGTCCTTGCAGGTACACACCCCCCCCCCCCCCCCCCCCCGCGTGTTCAGGTCATCCTCAACCTACAGTAGCAGACGACCCGTCCCTCGATCATCCACGCGGAAGACCCGAACGAAACAGTTCAATATCCAAGCTTTTGAACAACTAAAACTTTTAGTAGAAATCATGAAAATAATCACAAAAATCCAAAACATAGATATACTCCCAAACATCGCGCCACCTGCAAGACAAAAGGCTTGTCTACACATTTGTGTTAGTTGGTAGGAATGATAAGATATGACACAACATTGTTAGAGGCTCACGGTTTTGAACTGGAGAGATGAGGGGGTGAATGAGATATGTGGGAAAGTTTAGAGTAAAGTAAAATTTGAGTAAGATTGAGTAGCAAATTAAAACTAAAAGTGAGAGTGTGGGGAGGGGCCAGCCGAATGATTTATAAGGAGGGATTAAGCTTTTTTTTATTAAAAGTAACTTAGTGATAAAGTTTGCTAAGAAAATATTTATTCATCCTTATCCATTAAACTTACCATTTTGACACCTAATAAAGTATTAAAATATGTATAGAAAATTTTGATCTTATGCGTTTGGCTTAGGTGACAACCTTTACATGCTTCCCTAAAAAATCGTTCCTTTTCCGAAACAGTAAGATTCTTAAAATTAGACTTCTTAACTTATGTTAAAATAGACTTAAGGTTCTTTTTTTGTCACCCTTTCGCCCAAGAAAAGAAAAATCGTTTTAATTATCTATAATATTACTCTGTATATTTTTTTACATTGAAACTGTGTGATGTTTTTCATTTATTTTTGCTATTCTTTATGCATAGGTGCATACAAATGGTTGTCCAGAGTTTCTATAATATTGCAAGACGACTAATTTTCAATTTAATTTTGAATAAAATTGACGTATTGGATTAACTAAATCCTTTATGTACCAATTAAAACATATCTGTTTGGGTTGGACTGCGGGTTGCTTCGTTGTTACCCGAACCTTTGAACACCTCTTTTTTACGTAATTAATTATTTGTAATTCATTGAAAATATGTTTAGTATTGGCATTAAATATTTGAATTTACATTGAATACATAAATTCCAATGTTAGAGCTTTACATTATTATACTAACTGAACTTTCATTTTACAAAATATATATATCATATTATATATTGGTTACAAGTGAAGCAGTCGACCACAAAAACGTTGATGGTGTAGTCAACCTCGATACGATCGAAAGAAGAAGAAAACATCGAGGAAAAGCTACAACATTGATAGGAGCATTAATCTTACAAACTATTTATTGTATTATTTCTTATCATTCCTCCCAACTAAAACCTGTGTGGAGACAAGCCATTTGTCTCGAAGGTGGTGCCATGTTTGGGAGAATATCCAAGTGTTTGAATAATGGATGTCAAAATGGATGGATTGGATGGATATGGATTTGGATTATAATGGATGGATTGGAAAAATCCATTTAAAAATTTATATCCATTAGGATTGTACCAAATAAATCCAATTCAATCCATCAACTGAAAAAAAAACTCCATCCAATCCATCCATTAACAACTTTTTGATCGATGGATATCCAATCCATCCACTATCACCTTTAAAACTTAAAAAAAATCTTTTAATAATGCAACAATTTATTTTTTAATAATGCAGCAATTTATTTTATTTTTTTGACAATTTTTAAAATTTTTAAATATAAATATATATTTAAATATGTTGTGGTGGCATGAGGCGGCCGGCGGCGACTACGGTGGCCGGTGGCGGGGTTGGTTGATAGTTTAATATTAATATATATTTATATTATATATATATATATATATAAACTGAAAATTCTGGATTTAAAACAAAATTCTGGAAATTTTTTAAAAAAAACTGAATTGTTTTGTAAAAAAACTGAATAGTATTTTAAAAAAAAAATAATAAAAAAATATTTTTTATAATTGTCCAATGAATTTTGATTTTGTACATATTGGTAATCCATCGGATTAAAAAAAAATAATGGATGGATCACAACCATCCACAAATCAAGTGGATGGATCCAATCCAATCCATTAATTATTATTTTTTTGTAACGGATGGATTGGATGGATTTTGGTATGGATGGATTGGATATCCAATTGACAAATGGATCACTTTGACACCCCAACTTTTAGTACAAATCATGAAAATCATCACAGAAATCCAAAACATGGATATACTCCCAAACATCGCGCCACCTGCATGTTGGAAATTCAAGTGTGAGTGGTTATAAGTCCCACATCGGCTATGAATGAGCTATATGAAGGACATATAAGAGAGGGGACCCATTTATCTGACACCTTAAGGTTTTGGGTTGAGATGTGGTGTCCAAGTCTCTTAGTGGTCCGGTTCATTGGATAGTTCGGTGTTTCTCCCGGTGCTCCCCTGGACTCCCCAACAAGTGCCATGACTCGGCTTGGTGGGGGAGTGGGTAGTGGATCCTGGTTTGGATCAAGTATAGAGATGTGGGTGACTCACACTTGGGGGGAGATGTTGGAAATTCAAGTGTGAGTGGTTATAAGTCCCACATCGGCTATGAATGAGCTATATGAAGGACATATAAGAGAGGGGACCCATTTATCTGACACCTTAAGGTTTTGGGTGGAGATGTGGCGTCCAAGTCTCTTAGTGGTCCGGTTCATTGAATAGCTCGGTGTTTCTCCCGGTGCTCACCCGGACTCCCCAACACTGCAAGACAAAATGTTTGACGACACACGTGTTAGTTGGTAGGTATAATAAGATATGATACAACATTGTTAGAGGCTCACAGGTTATAACTGGAGAGATGAGGGGGTGAGTAAGATATGTGGGAAAGTTTAGAGTAAAGAAAAATTTGAGTAAGATTGAGTAACAAATTAAAACTGAAAGTAAGGGTGTGGGGAGGGGCCAGCCGAATAATTTATATGGAGGGATTGGGCTTTTTTTTTTGAAAGGTAACTTAGTGATTAAGTTTGTTAAGAAAATATCTATTCATCCTTATCCATTAAACTTACCGACCAATCCCATTTCGACACCTAATAAATACTAATACACTTTAATTTATTTATAGAAAATTTTGATCTTATCCTTTTGGCTTCGGTGGCAAACTTTGATTGTTTCCCTAAAAAAATCATCTCTTTTAATATGTTGTAATGCTAATCAATTTAGCTATCGGTAATCAGTTTGGTCTTGATTTGTCAATCTCTCGGTGCCGAGGAATCGATGAAGTGGTAAAATTCCTAGTAAAAACTCCTAATTAAGTTAGACCGTCTCATCTTCAACCGAATATTTTTCATTGAACAAATATAATCCTCTCTATATTTGGAAACTTGTGATGAAATGCAGATTACCACCCGGGGTCATTTCTGTTCAATTTCGGTTCATCAAAAAACCTAAATATTTTTTTGTATTCAAATTATTCTCAAAACTCCAAAATATTAAAAACACTCAGATCTCGCGTTTCGTCGAGATTTGGTCACTGTAGAATTCATTTCAAGTAACAATTTTACCAAACAACTTACTCTAAGAAAAACTTTGTTTGCTGTTCCTATCGAAACTGAAACTAGTACTTTCATACATGCTTTATGATTTATAAGTGAGAGTGTGGGGAGGGGCCAGCCGAATGATTTATAAGTAGGGATTAAGATTTTTATTTAAAAGGTAACTTAGTGATTAGGTTTGCTAAGAAAATATTTATTCATACTTATCCATTAAACTTACCATTTTGACACCTAATAAATGATAAAATACTTTAATTCATGTATAGAAAATTTTGATCTTATCCGTTTGGCATACGTGGCAACCTTTACTTGCTTCCCTAAAAAATCGTTCCTTTTGCGTAAGATTCTTAAAATTAGATTTCTTAACTTATGTTAAATTAGATTTAAGGTTCTTTTTTTGTCTCCCTTTCGTCCAAGAATAGAAAAATCGTCTTAATTATCTATAATATTACTTTGTATATTTTTTTACATTGAAACTGTGTGATGTTTTTCATTTGTTTTTGCTATTCTTTATGCATAGGTACATACAAATGGTTATCCAGAGTTTCTAGAATGTTGCAAGATGACTAATTATCAATTTAATTTTGAATAAAATTGACGTATTGTATTAACTTAGTCCTTTATGTACCAATTAAAACATGTCAGTTTGGTTGGACTGCGGGTTGCTTCATTGTTACCCAAACCTTTTTCACGTAATTAATTATTTGTAATTCATTGAAAATATGTTTAGTAGTGGCATTGAATATTTGAATTTACATTGAAAACATAAATTCCAATGTTAGAGCTTTACATTATTATACTAACTGAACTTTCATTTTACAAGATATATATGTATCAAATTATATATTGGTTACAAGTGAAGTAGTCGACCCACAAAAACGTTGATGGTGTAGTCAACCTGGATACGATCGAAGGAAGAAGAAAACATCGAAGAAAAGCTACAACATTGATAGGAGCATTAATCTTACAAACTCTTTATTGTGCTATTTCTTACCATTCCTCCCAACTAAAACTTGTGTGGAGACAAGCCATTTGTCTCGAAGGTGGTGCCATGTTTGGGAGAATATCCAAGCGTTTCAATAACTTAAACTTTTAGTAGAAATCATGAAAATCATTACAGAAATCTAAAATATGGACATACTCCCAAACATCGCGCCACCTGCAAGACAAAATGCTTGTCTACACACATGTGTTTGTTGGTAGGAATGATAAGATATGATAAAACATTGTTAGAGGCTCACAGGTTATAACTGGAGAGATGAGGGGGTGAGTGAGATATGTGGGAAAGTTTAGAGTAAAGAAAAATTTGAGTAACATTGAGTAACAAATTAAAACTGAAAGTAAGAGTGTGGGGTGGGGCCAGCCAAATGATTTATATGGAGGGATTAGGCTTTTTTTTTGAAAGGTAACTTAGTGATTAAGTTTGTTAAGAAAATATCTATTCATCCTTATTCATTAAACTTATAGAAAATTTGTTAACACCTAATAAATACTAATACACTTTAATTCATTTATAGAAAATTTTGATCTTATCCTTTTGGCTTAGGTGGCAAACTTTGATTGTTTACCTAAAAAAATCTTCTCTTTTAATATATGTTATAATGCTAATCAACTTAATTATCGGTTATCAGTTTGGTCTTGATTTGTCAATCTCTCGGTCCCGAGGAATCAATGAAGCAGTAAAATTCCTAGTGAAAATTCCTAATTAAGTTAGACCGTCTCATCTTCAACCAAATTTTTTTCTTTGCACAAATATAATCCTCTCTATATTTGGAAACTTGTGATGAAATGCAGATTTCGAGCAGGGGTCATTTCTGTTCAATTTCAGTCCATCAAAAAACCTAAATATTTTTTTGTATTCAAATTATTCTCAAAACTCCAAAATATTAAAAAACACTCAGATCTCGCGTTTCGTTGAGATTTGATCACTGTAGAATTCATTTCAAGTAACAATTTTACCAAACAACTTACTGTAAGAAAAACTTTGTTTGCTGTTCCTATCGAAACTGAAACTAGTACTTTCATTTATGCTTTAAGATATTGAGTAGTACCTAAAAAGAATATCTCATACGTTTAGTCATCAATAGGAAACAGGAGTTTACATCCATTAATATATTTACTAAGTACAGAATATAGTAAAATAAGTGTATTTTCGACGGAAATTTAGGTCTTACATTAGTCATTTCAATATTGAGAATGATCTCTCCCTGTCTCTCTATCTCTCAATAACGGTTATTGATCGTCATTTTATCCTATGTTACACAAAATCAGCACGAAAAATTCGGAAATCTACTATCATAAAGAGATAGATAGAAAAACTTAATATCATTATCAATTTACCAAATAAGATACTCATGTCATATCCTTTCAGTCGTGTCGTTCCACTTAAAGATGTTGTTGCTATCAAGGTTCTGTTTAGATCATTTTGAACATTGGTTGGTACTTTTGCATTAAAACTTTCTACTTCTCTACAACAACAATCGTTCCTTTCCGCAACAGTAAGATTCTTAAAATTAGATTTCTTAACTTATGTTAAAATAGACTTAAGGTTCTTTTTTTATCACACTTTCGCCCAGGAATAGAAAAATCGTCTTAATTATCTATAATATTACTTTGTATATTTTTTTACATTGAAAATGTGTGATGTTTTTCATTTGTTTTTGCTATTCTTTTTGCATAGGTGCATACAAATGGATGTCCAGAGTTTCTAGAATATTGCAAGATGACAAATTTTCAATTTAATTTTGAATAAAGTTGACGAATTGTATTAACTCAATCCTTTATGTACCAATTAAAACATGTGTGTTTGGGTTGGACTGCGGGTTGCTTCGTTGTTACCCAAACCTTTGAACACCTCTTTTTCACGTAAATAATTATTTGTAATTCATTGAAAATAAGTTTAGTAGTGGCATTAAATATTTGAATTTACATTGAATACATAAATTTCAATGTTAGAACTTTACATTATTATACTAACTGAACTTTTGATCAGTACCTTGAGGTCGGCTGTAGAGCTGGTCAAGGGACTGGTCCTTTGATGTTGTAGAAAAGCGATCGGCTTGATGCTGTTAAGCTCCTACCTGGGCGCGCGGGAGGGTGTACCTGCGAGGACAGTCCGACGCTCAAGTCAGCTAGGTCGAGCTGTTATACTATCAAGTAATAATTATAATAGATTGTGTACGTGGCATCTTGGTGGAAAGTGCTATTTATAGTGGCTGAGAGATTCGAGAGAGCCGTCGGATTCGAGTGGAGTGATCCGGATCGCTGATCCCGGAGGCCCATTGATCTGTTGGGCTGATCCGCTAATGTATTGGGCCTGACGACTGGCCCAGTCCAGAACAACTTTCATTTTACAAAATATATATATCATATTATATATTGGTTACATGTGAAGCAGTCGACCCACAAAAACGTTGATGGTGTAGTAAACCTCGATACGATCAAAAGAAGAAGAAAACATCGAGGAAAATCTACAACATTATTAGGAGCATTAATCTTATTAACTATTTATTGTGCTATTTCATATCATTCCTCCCAAATAAAACCTGTGTGGAGACAAACCATTTGTCTTGAAGGTGGTGCCATGTTTGGGAGAATATCTAAGCATTTCAATAACTTAAACTTTTAGTAGAAATCATGAAAATCATTACAGAAATCCAAAACTTGGATATACTCCCAAACATCGCGCCACCTGCAAGACAAAATGCTTGTCTACACACATGTGTTAGTTGGTAGGAATGATAAGATATGATACAACATTGTTAGAGGCTCACAGGTTATAACTGGAGAGATGAGGGGGTGAGTGAGATATGTGGGAAATTTTGGAGTAAAGAAAAATTTGAGTAGGATTGAGTAACAAATTAAAACAGAAAGTGAGAGTGTGGGGAGGGGCCAGCCGAATGATTTATATGGAGGGATTAAGCTTTTTTTTGGAAAGGTAACTTAGTGATTAAGTTTGTTAAGAAAATATCTATTCATCGTTATCCATTAAATTACCGACCAATCCCATTTTTACACCTAATAAATACTAATATACTTTAATTCATTTATAGAAACTTTTGATCTTATTCTTTTGGCTTAGGTGGCAAACTTTGATTGTTTCCCAAAAAAAAATCTTCTCTTTTAATATGTTATAATGCTAATCAACTTAATTAGCAGTAATCAGTTTGGTCTTGATTTGTCAATCTCTCGGTCCCGAGGAATCAATGAAGCAGTAAAATTCCTAGTGAAAATTCCTAATTAAGTTAGACCGTCTCATCTTCAACCAAATTTTTTTCATTGCACAAATATAATCCTCTCTATATTTGGAAACTTGTGATGAAATGCAGATTTCGAGCAGGGGTCATTTCTGTTCAATTTCAGTCCATCAAAAAACCTAAATATTTTTTTGTATTCAAATTATTCTCAAAACTCCAAAATATTAAAAAACACTCAGATCTCGCGTTTCGTTGAGATTTGATCACTGTAGAATTCATTTCAAGTAACAATTTTACCAAACAACTTACTGTAAGAAAAACTTTGTTTGCTGTTCCTATCGAAACTGAAACTAGTACTTTCATTTATGCTTTAAGATATTGAGTAGTACCTAAAAAGAATATCTCATACGTTTAGTCATCAATAGGAAACAGGAGTTTACATCCATTAATATATTTACTAAGTACAGAATATAGTAAAATAAGTGTATTTTCGACGGAAATTTAGGTCTTACATTAGTCATTTCAATATTGAGAATGATCTCTCCCTGTCTCTCTATCTCTCAATAACGGTTATTGATCGTCATTTTATCCTATGTTACACAAAATCAGCACGAAAAATTCGGAAATCTACTATCATAAAGAGATAGATAGAAAAACTTAATATCATTATCAATTTACCAAATAAGATACTCATGTCATATCCTTTCAGTCGTGTCGTTCCACCTAAAGATGTTGTTGCTATCAAGGTTCTGTTTAGATCATTTTGAACATTGGTTGGTACTTTTGCATTAAAACTTTCTACTTCTCTACAACAACAATCGTTCCTTTCCGCAACAGTAAGATTCTTAAAATTAGATTTCTTAACTTATGTTAAAATAGACTTAAGGTTCTTTTTTTATCACACTTTCGCCCAGGAATAGAAAAATCGTCTTAATTATCTATAATATTACTTTGTATATTTTTTTACATTGAAAATGTGTGATGTTTTTCATTTGTTTTTGCTATTCTTTTTGCATAGGTGCATACAAATGGATGTCCAGAGTTTCTAGAATATTGCAAGATGACAAATTTTCAATTTAATTTTGAATAAAGTTGACGAATTGTATTAACTCAATCCTTTATGTACCAATTAAAACATGTGTGTTTGGGTTGGACTGCGGGTTGCTTCGTTGTTACCCAAACCTTTGAACACCTCTTTTTCACGTAAATAATTATTTGTAATTCATTGAAAATAAGTTTAGTAGTGGCATTAAATATTTGAATTTACATTGAATACATAAATTTCAATGTTAGAACTTTACATTATTATACTAACTGAACTTTTGATCAGTACCTTGAGGTCGGCTGTAGAGCTGGTCAAGGGACTGGTCCTTTGATGTTGTAGAAAAGCGATCGGCTTGATGCTGTTAAGCTCCTACCTGGGCGCGCGGGAGGGTGTACCTGCGAGGACAGTCCGACGCTCAAGTCAGCTAGGTCGAGCTGTTATACTATCAAGTAATAATTATAATAGATTGTGTACGTGGCATCTTGGTGGAAAGTGCTATTTATAGTGGCTGAGAGATTCGAGAGAGCCGTCGGATTCGAGTGGAGTGATCCGGATCGCTGATCCCGGAGGCCCATTGATCTGTTGGGCTGATCCGCTAATGTATTGGGCCTGACGACTGGCCCAGTCCAGAACAACTTTCATTTTACAAAATATATATATCATATTATATATTGGTTACATGTGAAGCAGTCGACCCACAAAAACGTTGATGGTGTAGTAAACCTCGATACGATCAAAAGAAGAAGAAAACATCGAGGAAAATCTACAACATTATTAGGAGCATTAATCTTATTAACTATTTATTGTGCTATTTCATATCATTCCTCCCAAATAAAACCTGTGTGGAGACAAACCATTTGTCTTGAAGGTGGTGCCATGTTTGGGAGAATATCTAAGCATTTCAATAACTTAAACTTTTAGTAGAAATCATGAAAATCATTACAGAAATCCAAAACTTGGATATACTCCCAAACATCGCGCCACCTGCAAGACAAAATGCTTGTCTACACACATGTGTTAGTTGGTAGGAATGATAAGATATGATACAACATTGTTAGAGGCTCACAGGTTATAACTGGAGAGATGAGGGGGTGAGTGAGATATGTGGGAAATTTTGGAGTAAAGAAAAATTTGAGTAGGATTGAGTAACAAATTAAAACAGAAAGTGAGAGTGTGGGGAGGGGCCAGCCGAATGATTTATATGGAGGGATTAAGCTTTTTTTTGGAAAGGTAACTTAGTGATTAAGTTTGTTAAGAAAATATCTATTCATCGTTATCCATTAAATTACCGACCAATCCCATTTTTACACCTAATAAATACTAATATACTTTAATTCATTTATAGAAACTTTTGATCTTATTCTTTTGGCTTAGGTGGCAAACTTTGATTGTTTCCCAAAAAAAAATCTTCTCTTTTAATATGTTATAATGCTAATCAACTTAATTAGCAGTAATCAGTTTGGTCTTGATTTGTCAATCTCTCGGTCCCGAGGAATCAATGAAGCAGTAAAATTCCTAGTGAAAATTCCTAATTAAGTTAGACCGTCTCATCTTCAACCAAATTTTTTTCATTGCACAAATATAATCCTCTCTATATTTGGAAACTTGTGATGAAATGCAGATTTCGAGCAGGGGTCATTTCTGTTCAATTTCAGTCCATCAAAAAACCTAAATATTTTTTTGTATTCAAATTATTCTCAAAACTCCAAAATATTAAAAAACACTCAGATCTCGCGTTTCGTTGAGATTTGATCACTGTAGAATTCATTTCAAGTAACAATTTTACCAAACAACTTACTGTAAGAAAAACTTTGTTTGCTGTTCCTATCGAAACTGAAACTAGTACTTTCATTTATGCTTTAAGATATTGAGTAGTACCTAAAAAGAATATCTCATACGTTTAGTCATCAATAGGAAACAGGAGTTTACATCCATTAATATATTTACTAAGTACAGAATATAGTAAAATAAGTGTATTTTCGACGGAAATTTAGGTCTTACATTAGTCATTTCAATATTGAGAATGATCTCTCCCTGTCTCTCTATCTCTCAATAACGGTTATTGATCGTCATTTTATCCTATGTTACACAAAATCAGCACGAAAAATTCGGAAATCTACTATCATAAAGAGATAGATAGAAAAACTTAATATCATTATCAATTTACCAAATAAGATACTCATGTCATATCCTTTCAGTCGTGTCGTTCCACCTAAAGATGTTGTTGCTATCAAGGTTCTGTTTAGATCATTTTGAACATTGGTTGGTACTTTTGCATTAAAACTTTCTACTTCTCTACAACAACAATCGTTCCTTTCCGCAACAGTAAGATTCTTAAAATTAGATTTCTTAACTTATGTTAAAATAGACTTAAGGTTCTTTTTTTATCACACTTTCGCCCAGGAATAGAAAAATCGTCTTAATTATCTATAATATTACTTTGTATATTTTTTTACATTGAAAATGTGTGATGTTTTTCATTTGTTTTTGCTATTCTTTTTGCATAGGTGCATACAAATGGATGTCCAGAGTTTCTAGAATATTGCAAGATGACAAATTTTCAATTTAATTTTGAATAAAGTTGACGAATTGTATTAACTCAATCCTTTATGTACCAATTAAAACATGTGTGTTTGGGTTGGACTGCGGGTTGCTTCGTTGTTACCCAAACCTTTGAACACCTCTTTTTCACGTAAATAATTATTTGTAATTCATTGAAAATAAGTTTAGTAGTGGCATTAAATATTTGAATTTACATTGAATACATAAATTTCAATGTTAGAACTTTACATTATTATACTAACTGAACTTTTGATCAGTACCTTGAGGTCGGCTGTAGAGCTGGTCAAGGGACTGGTCCTTTGATGTTGTAGAAAAGCGATCGGCTTGATGCTGTTAAGCTCCTACCTGGGCGCGCGGGAGGGTGTACCTGCGAGGACAGTCCGACGCTCAAGTCAGCTAGGTCGAGCTGTTATACTATCAAGTAATAATTATAATAGATTGTGTACGTGGCATCTTGGTGGAAAGTGCTATTTATAGTGGCTGAGAGATTCGAGAGAGCCGTCGGATTCGAGTGGAGTGATCCGGATCGCTGATCCCGGAGGCCCATTGATCTGTTGGGCTGATCCGCTAATGTATTGGGCCTGACGACTGGCCCAGTCCAGAACAACTTTCATTTTACAAAATATATATATCATATTATATATTGGTTACATGTGAAGCAGTCGACCCACAAAAACGTTGATGGTGTAGTAAACCTCGATACGATCAAAAGAAGAAGAAAACATCGAGGAAAATCTACAACATTATTAGGAGCATTAATCTTATTAACTATTTATTGTGCTATTTCATATCATTCCTCCCAAATAAAACCTGTGTGGAGACAAACCATTTGTCTTGAAGGTGGTGCCATGTTTGGGAGAATATCTAAGCATTTCAATAACTTAAACTTTTAGTAGAAATCATGAAAATCATTACAGAAATCCAAAACTTGGATATACTCCCAAACATCGCGCCACCTGCAAGACAAAATGCTTGTCTACACACATGTGTTAGTTGGTAGGAATGATAAGATATGATACAACATTGTTAGAGGCTCACAGGTTATAACTGGAGAGATGAGGGGGTGAGTGAGATATGTGGGAAATTTTGGAGTAAAGAAAAATTTGAGTAGGATTGAGTAACAAATTAAAACAGAAAGTGAGAGTGTGGGGAGGGGCCAGCCGAATGATTTATATGGAGGGATTAAGCTTTTTTTTGGAAAGGTAACTTAGTGATTAAGTTTGTTAAGAAAATATCTATTCATCGTTATCCATTAAATTACCGACCAATCCCATTTTTACACCTAATAAATACTAATATACTTTAATTCATTTATAGAAACTTTTGATCTTATTCTTTTGGCTTAGGTGGCAAACTTTGATTGTTTCCCAAAAAAAAATCTTCTCTTTTAATATGTTATAATGCTAATCAACTTAATTAGCAGTAATCAGTTTGGTCTTGATTTGTCAATCTCTCGGTCCCGAGGAATCAATGAAGCAGTAAAATTCCTAGTGAAAATTCCTAATTAAGTTAGACCGTCTCATCTTCAACCAAATTTTTTTCATTGCACAAATATAATCCTCTCTATATTTGGAAACTTGTGATGAAATGCAGATTTCGAGCAGGGGTCATTTCTGTTCAATTTCAGTCCATCAAAAAACCTAAATATTTTTTTGTATTCAAATTATTCTCAAAACTCCAAAATATTAAAAAACACTCAGATCTCGCGTTTCGTTGAGATTTGATCACTGTAGAATTCATTTCAAGTAACAATTTTACCAAACAACTTACTGTAAGAAAAACTTTGTTTGCTGTTCCTATCGAAACTGAAACTAGTACTTTCATTTATGCTTTAAGATATTGAGTAGTACCTAAAAAGAATATCTCATACGTTTAGTCATCAATAGGAAACAGGAGTTTACATCTATTAATATATTTACTAAGTACAGAATATAGTAAAATAAGTGTATTTTCGACGGAAATTTAGGTCTTACATTAGTCATTTCAATATTGAGAATGATCTCTCCCTGTCTCTCTATCTCTCAATAACGGTTATTGATCGTCATTTTATCCTATGTTACACAAAATCAGCACGAAAAATTCGGAAATCTACTATCATAAAGAGATAGATAGAAAAACTTAATATCATTATCAATTTACCAAATAAGATACTCATGTCATATCCTTTCAGTCGTGTCGTTCCACCTAAAGATGTTGTTGCTATCAAGGTTCTGTTTAGATCATTTTGAACATTGGTTGGTACTTTTGCATTAAAACTTTCTACTTCTCTACAACAACAATCGTTCCTTTCCGCAACAGTAAGATTCTTAAAATTAGATTTCTTAACTTATGTTAAAATAGACTTAAGGTTCTTTTTTTATCACACTTTCGCCCAGGAATAGAAAAATCGTCTTAATTATCTATAATATTACTTTGTATATTTTTTTACATTGAAAATGTGTGATGTTTTTCATTTGTTTTTGCTATTCTTTTTGCATAGGTGCATACAAATGGATGTCCAGAGTTTCTAGAATATTGCAAGATGACAAATTTTCAATTTAATTTTGAATAAAGTTGACGAATTGTATTAACTCAATCCTTTATGTACCAATTAAAACATGTGTGTTTGGGTTGGACTGCGGGTTGCTTCGTTGTTACCCAAACCTTTGAACACCTCTTTTTCACGTAAATAATTATTTGTAATTCATTGAAAATAAGTTTAGTAGTGGCATTAAATATTTGAATTTACATTGAATACATAAATTTCAATGTTAGAACTTTACATTATTATACTAACTGAACTTTTGATCAGTACCTTGAGGTCGGCTGTAGAGCTGGTCAAGGGACTGGTCCTTTGATGTTGTAGAAAAGCGATCGGCTTGATGCTGTTAAGCTCCTACCTGGGCGCGCGGGAGGGTGTACCTGCGAGGACAGTCCGACGCTCAAGTCAGCTAGGTCGAGCTGTTATACTATCAAGTAATAATTATAATAGATTGTGTACGTGGCATCTTGGTGGAAAGTGCTATTTATAGTGGCTGAGAGATTCGAGAGAGCCGTCGGATTCGAGTGGAGTGATCCGGATCGCTGATCCCGGAGGCCCATTGATCTGTTGGGCTGATCCGCTAATGTATTGGGCCTGACGACTGGCCCAGTCCAGAACAACTTTCATTTTACAAAATATATATATCATATTATATATTGGTTACATGTGAAGCAGTCGACCCACAAAAACGTTGATGGTGTAGTAAACCTCGATACGATCAAAAGAAGAAGAAAACATCGAGGAAAATCTACAACATTATTAGGAGCATTAATCTTATTAACTATTTATTGTGCTATTTCATATCATTCCTCCCAAATAAAACCTGTGTGGAGACAAACCATTTGTCTTGAAGGTGGTGCCATGTTTGGGAGAATATCTAAGCATTTCAATAACTTAAACTTTTAGTAGAAATCATGAAAATCATTACAGAAATCCAAAACTTGGATATACTCCCAAACATCGCGCCACCTGCAAGACAAAATGCTTGTCTACACACATGTGTTAGTTGGTAGGAATGATAAGATATGATACAACATTGTTAGAGGCTCACAGGTTATAACTGGAGAGATGAGGGGGTGAGTGAGATATGTGGGAAATTTTGGAGTAAAGAAAAATTTGAGTAGGATTGAGTAACAAATTAAAACAGAAAGTGAGAGTGTGGGGAGGGGCCAGCCGAATGATTTATATGGAGGGATTAAGCTTTTTTTTGGAAAGGTAACTTAGTGATTAAGTTTGTTAAGAAAATATCTATTCATCGTTATCCATTAAATTACCGACCAATCCCATTTTTACACCTAATAAATACTAATATACTTTAATTCATTTATAGAAACTTTTGATCTTATTCTTTTGGCTTAGGTGGCAAACTTTGATTGTTTCCCAAAAAAAAATCTTCTCTTTTAATATGTTATAATGCTAATCAACTTAATTAGCAGTAATCAGTTTGGTCTTGATTTGTCAATCTCTCGGTCCCGAGGAATCAATGAAGCAGTAAAATTCCTAGTGAAAATTCCTAATTAAGTTAGACCGTCTCATCTTCAACCAAATTTTTTTCATTGCACAAATATAATCCTCTCTATATTTGGAAACTTGTGATGAAATGCAGATTTCGAGCAGGGGTCATTTCTGTTCAATTTCAGTCCATCAAAAAACCTAAATATTTTTTTGTATTCAAATTATTCTCAAAACTCCAAAATATTAAAAAACACTCAGATCTCACGTTTCGTTGAGATTTGATCACTGTAGAATTCATTTCAAGTAACAATTTTACCAAACAACTTACTGTAAGAAAAACTTTGTTTGCTGTTCCTATCGAAACTGAAACTAGTACTTTCATTTATGCTTTAAGATATTGAGTAGTACCTAAAAAGAATATCTCATACGTTTAGTCATCAGTAGGAAACAGGAGTTTACATCTATTAATATATTTACTAAGTACAGAATATAGTAAAATAAGTGTATTTTCGACGGAAATTTAGGTCTTACATTAGTCATTTCAATATTGAGAATGATCTCTCCCTGTCTCTCTATCTCTCAATAACGGTTATTGATCGTCATTTTATCCTATGTTACACAAAATCAGCACGAAAAATTCGGAAATCTACTATCATAAAGAGATAGATAGAAAAACTTAATATCATTATCAATTTACCAAATAAGATACTCATGTCATATCCTTTCAGTCGTGTCGTTCCACCTAAAGATGTTGTTGCTATCAAGGTTCTGTTTAGATCATTTTGAACATTGGTCGGTACTTTTGCATTAAAACTTTCTACTTCTCTACAACAACAATCGTTCCTTTCCGCAACAGTCAGATTCTTAAAATTAGATTTCTTAACTTATGTTAAAATAGACTTAAGGTTCTTTTTTTATCATACTTTCGCCCAGGAATAGAAAAATCGTCTTAATTATCTATAATATTACTTTGTCTATTTTTTTACATTGAAAATGTGTGATGTTATTCATTTGTTTTTGCTATTCTTTTTGCATAGGTGCATACAAATGGATGTCCAGAGTTTCTAGAATATTGCAAGATGACAAATTTTCAATTTAATTTTGAATAAAGTTGACGAATTGTATTAACTCAATCCTTTATGTACCAATTAAAACATGTGTGTTTGGGTTGGACTGCGGGTTGCTTCGTTGTTACCCAAACCTTTGAACACCTCTTTTTCACGTAAATAATTATTTGTAATTCATTGAAAATATGTTTAGTAGTGGCATTAAATATTTGAATTTACATTGAATACATAAATTCCAATGTTAGAGCTTTACATTATTATAGTAACTGAACTTTCATTTTACAAAATATATATATATCATATTATATATTGGTTACAAGTGAAGCAGTCGATCCACAAAAACGTTGATGGTGTAGTAAACCTCGATACAATCGAAAGAAGAAGAAAACACCGAGGAAAAGCTACAACATTGATAGGAGCATTAATCTTACAAACTATTTATTGTGCTATTTCTTATCATTCCTCCCAACTAAAACCTGTGTGGAGACAAACCATTTGTCTCGAAGGTGGTGCCATGTTTGGGAGAATACCCAAGCGTTTGAATAACTTCAACTTTTAGTAGAAATCAGGAAAATCATCACAGAAATCCAAAACATGGATATACTTGTTAAGATTTCGACAAGTGTACCGAATCGTTGCAAGTAATAATAAAATAGTAAGAACCACTAGTCGTATCCACAGGGATTGAGAGTTATTATTCACTAAGCAAGTTAGGTAATTCTTAGTTATAATGTGATTAGATATTTGGTAGTTTATAGTAACCGCGAACGAATGATGTGTGAATAAAATTCGGAAATAAAAGTGGTTAGGAATCGAATCCGAGACTATCATGCACTATACCATTGATCAATTCCAATTATATTACCCAATTAAAAGATTCAATTCAGTTATAAAAGATTTAGGACAATCCCTTGCCTCAAAACCCCTTTCATCTAATGGAAAACCCTAATTCCTTAAGTGTATCACCACTAAACAAATCATTAAACACGGAGAATTAACGGAATTCATGATAATAATCTATTCCTATGATCATCACGCTCATGACCTTAAACCCCAATATACGGAAAACATAACTCATCACCCAATGGTGAAAGTAAACCCTAATTCATTACAACAACAATCATTATTGTAAAGCAATAAGAACGGAGGTAAAGACAAAATTAAAAGGATAACTAAATTGTAATGATCATAACAATGGAATCACATGATAGTTTTGGAGAGATTCATCTCCTCCTAACCATAAGAAATTTAGCTACTCATGTTCAAAGGATTCAAAGAAAGGATAAAAGAGAAGTTACACAAAGATGAGTACATTTGATCCTTCAATTCCTTGTTCCCAAGTGTAGAGAAGCTTCAAATCTTCCTCAATTTTGCAGCTCCAATCCTCTTTTTCACAGCCAAGACCAAAAGTGCCCTAATTTTCTGATTTTTGGGCTTAAATATTGAAATCTACAGTCTATCGCGAGGCGATGTGATTCTGTCGCGAGGCGATGGACAGATTTTTGCCTTGATCACGAGGCGATGCACGCTGGTCGCGAGGCGATAGAGACCAGAAACTTTTCTTCTTTTCTCTGCTGCATTGCTAGGCAAGCAATCTGGTTTGCTAGCCAACAAAACATCAAATTGAAGGATTTGCTTTACTACAACCCTTTGAAAAGAGGGTAACAACTTACAAATCAATCCTAATGACATCAATTGTAATCTAAGCTATTTCCCCATAGAAATTAACTAAAAAACAAATAAACATTCACATTATGCTTGTAAAACTGAGCAACGGTATACATATGACCATGTGTCAACAATACTCCCAAACTTGGAATTTTGCTTATCCTCAAGCAATCATTCAATTCAGGCTGTGGCAAAAAAAAAATTTAATTCAGCTTTCACACTTTTCACACATACCATTAGATACTTCAACACATCAACAACCATCGTCTCGAATAATATCAAATGATTAACAGGACAAGTCAAATTGGAAAATACAAGATCATATTGAGGCAAGCATTCTCAAGTTCTCTCTTTTCACACATCTCACCAATTTGCCTCTCTTCTCAGAAGTGTATATGGTAATCACTCAATTCACAATACATGCATCATCCTTTCATAGGCTTGAACAAGTTCTTGAAAAGTCCACACAAATGATACGCGCACACACTATTCGAGGACTTAAGGGTTGTAATGGGGCTTAGGTAAGGGTGGATATTATTTGGGTAAGTAGGTTCAACACTTGGAGTTAGACACAATTCTCTTTAGTCTCAAACTTTAAACAATCTCACCACTCACAATTTTCTCCCAACAAAATTTCACAAGAGAAGAATTTTTTTTTTTTTTTTTTTTTTGTATTATACTTTTTTCTTTTCTTTTTTTTCTTTAATATATGTATATGTATTTCTCTCTCTCTCTCTCTCTCTCTCTCTCTCTCTCTCTCTCTTGTATATACCACCCCAAACTTAATTTGTTGCTATTCCATGAGCAACCCCAAACTTAGACATTTCCCACACTTGCATACATTTTTCTGCCTAACTCCAAGTCAATAGAAACAAACTATGAATTTAGTTTGCCTGGTGTGGTGTATGTCAGAACAAAACAATAAAAACATTTAGGCTCAAAGGGGCTAGCAAAGGATAAATAATTATTAGGTGGTTTGAAAGGCTCTGGGTTTCCAAGAAAAATTGCCTCAGTGTGTGTATAAATCAAATGTAAGGCAATTAAGCACAAGTTCGAGTTCTGCAGAATAATACATGCAAGGAATGCCCACATAGTCAACCAATTATAAGTATTTAGGCTCAAATCTCACGGCTGGGATTTTAAGAGATTGAACTATCAAAAGTTTCCAAACATATGATCTAGATTTTCCTCAATATTTATCCTAACCAAATGACAATGCATGATGCTTAATGATTCCAGCAGTTGATGTCAAAGTGATCCAATGGTAAGATGCAAAAAATATTTGAGCCAAACAACCACAGTCATCATCATCATTGAGAATGCAGATATGGGTTCAAAGGTGCATCATAATCAATGTAACAGTCATATCAGCATAGTACAGACCAAAATGCAAAATGTTACCTCTACCATGGGTTGCCTCCCATGAAGCGCTTGTTTATTGTCCTAAGCTTGACATTGAGGGGATTCATCAATTTGGCTCAGGTGGAGGACTCTGCTTCTCAGGTTCCTCCTTTAGTGCTCCTTGGGTACCTTTTCTTTTAAGCTTAAGTTTCCTCTTCCTAGAAGTTGCATGAGAGGAATATAACAGAGGATCCACTGACATAGCCACAACTTCTTTTTCCTTGGTGTCGCCCCCTTTTTCAAAATCTTCTGATACAACAAGTGAGTTTTCAAGAGGTGAGTGGAGGGCTTGATCATGAATTATTTTTTTAATTATGGGATCAAGCGCCTCAATACGGTAACACCCTTCTTTTCCCTTTTTAGGGTCCATGGACTTGAGCACATTGAAAGTTATAACATCATCTTGGACTCTCAATGTCAAAGTTCCATCCGCCACATCAATTACAACTCTACTAGTAGCTAGGAAAGGTCTTCCCAAGATCAATGGGATGTCATTTTCTTCTTCCATGTCAAGAACCATAAAATCCACTGGAAATATGAATTTGTCAATTTTTACCAAAACATCTTCTAAGACTCCATAAGGATGCTTTATAGATCTATCAGCAAGTTGTAATGACATCCTAGTTGGTTTCACCTCACCACCTCAAAGTCTCTTCAACATTGACAAGGGAATCAAATTAATACTTGCTCCTAAATCACAAAGAGCTTTGCCAATAGTTGAGTTACCAATTGTGAAAGGGATGGTGAAACTCCCGGGATCTTTCAACTTTGGAGGAAGATTTCTTTGAATAATGGCACTACACTCTTCTGTTAATGCCACTGTTTCATCTTTCTTGAACTTCCTCTTCTTTGTCAACAACTCCTTCATGAACTTGGCGTAAGCGGGCATTTTCTCCAGAGCGTCTGCAAATGGTCGGTTGATCTGAAGGCGTTTGAAAATAACCATGAACTTCGCAAACTACTCATCATGTTTATTCTTCTTACTAAAATGAGGGTATGGCAATTTCATGTATGAGGGAATTGCCTTGGGCTTCTGTTCTACCTGCAATTTTTCATTCAATAATAAATTGTTTTCTTTTGAGTTAGACTTCACAATTCCCTCATTTTTTTCACTCAACTCATTTTCAACTTCTTCATTTTTTTCATTCAACTCCTCACACGAAACCTTTTTCTCACAATTTTTTTTTCTAAGATTGGGTGTCTCCATCACAGAAGGTTTCAACTCCTTACCACTTCTCAGCGAGATAGCATTACAACTTTCATTCTTAGGGTTATCAATAGTACTAGCAGGAAAGCCCCTGTTAGATGTTTCAGCAAGCTTCTTCGACAACTGCCCAATTTGAATCTCCAAGTTCTTCATAGAAGCTTCATGGTTTTTCTCCATATTTTTCATAGCTTGCTCTTGAGATTGGAAAGTGGTCTTGGTCATTTGCATGAATTGGGTCAGAGCATCTTCCAAATGAGTTGCACAGTCACACTCATGGGCTTCTCTACCACAATAATTGCACCTAACAACTTGCACTGCTTGAACAGTTGCTGGAGTTCGAGAACCAACTTCCAAACTAGCAGCTAATTGTTTAGTAAGAGCTTCAATTTGAAGAGACATTAGCTTTTGTTGAGCCAACACTGCACTGTTAGAGTCATACTCCAACATTCCCTTTTTTACTACTGCTCCTCGATCATTTTGAATTCTGTACTCATTTGAAGCCATATGCTCCACCAACTGCCTTGTTTCCTCTGAAGTTTTAGTGCCTATAGACCCTCCTGCTGAGGCATCTAACATCATCCTTGTCTGAGGTCTCAACCCATGACTGAAGGTTTGCAACTGTAGAAAATCATCAATACCATCTGTTGCACCCCGAAAAATCCGGATTGGACCTTTCATCGTACAACGTGAAAATTTGTGAAGCCGCCATCAACATTTTTTATTTAGGGACCAAAACATTGAAAAAGGGTCCTTTTTAAGGCGGGGTGGTCCTTTGAGAACTAGAGATGTAGGTTCGGGGGTCGGTTAGGTGTGGGGAAGGTATTAGCATCCCACACCTCTTTTCTACCGAAAGGGAACCTTTAACTTGATGTGCGGTTTTGACAGAGTTGATTTGAAACAATTCGTTCTACTTCTTTTTTATTTGAGAAAATGTTTTTGAAAACAGGGGAAAAGAAGAATCTTTTTATTATCTTTTAAAAGTGTGCTTGACGGGATGTGACCCGCTCCTACGTATCTCCCGGTGCGATGGAGAATTCAAAGCTTACGTAGTTCTCTTTAGTCGAGAAACTTTGGTGTTGGTGTTTTTTATTGTAGGGGTTTTCGGTCCTAGACTGTACAGTCCACTAGACCTAGAACAAAGACAACCCCGCCTGTACAGACGACGTGCCCCCTACTTATTGAAAATGTTTTTTTGATTAAGGAAGAAAAAGATTTGTTGTGAGGTTGGTTGCTTTTATTTGAGCAAGTATCTTAGGCTCGCACGAACTGTACAGCTCGCTAACCCTAAGACGCTAATCAATACCGGATGTACATCCGACTCGATTCCTTACTCATTTTTTGAAATAGGGTTCAAGTTGTTAATTACTTGTTTTGATTCTCATAAGTATCCCAAGATGTTTGAGCTGTACAGCTCCGATCTTAGGACGCTAGACAACACCGGCCGTACGTCCGACTTGCCTCCTTATGAGTTTTCAAAAAGGTTTATTGTTGATCTTAGAAAGAATTTGATTGTCTTATGAAAACAATTTGAGAAAAGATTGAGTTTGGAAAAAGCTTTAGAAAATGATTGATTTGAAGAAAGGAGAAGGGAGTTTGAGGGTGACATTGGTCACAAAAGGTTTGTTGGGATGGCGTGGCATCCAAAAGGAAAAGAAAGTAGAACATTCAATCAATTTCCAAGTCAAGAACCAAAGTGTAAACTTTGACAAGTTGCAAGCAAAACAATCAACAATGCAAGCGTAAGCATATACAATTAAGGTGTTGAATCCCTTTAGGTAATCTTTAACACTTGGGATATGCACAAGTGCATAAGTGTTAAATCCTCTTACCAAATCATCAACACAAACATGATTTTCAAAGCAAGCAACAAAAACAAGCACAAACCCTAATTATCTCATGAAATGCGACACCAACATAGAGCTAAAACCTCATTTTATTCTTTGAAAGCAACAAAATCATGCAAGCAAATGACATAGATCAAGCTTTTTGGCAAGGATTCACATGATTAAGCAAAGGAATGCACTAAAATCACACAAACCCTAATTTTTCTACAATATGCGAAATGAAACATAATCCCAAATCACAATTTTATTCATGAAAATGCAAACACAAAATGAAAATAGCACAAACACACAATTTATTCCAAGAGAGAGATGCATTTCAAGCATCCAAACCTCCCAAAGTGTTTGTCAAAATGCTTGAAACACATCTCTCATTCAACAACAACAATTATATCAACATATCAACAAAAAAATAGAACACTAAAATGCAAAGAAATGCTTGATATGCAAAAATAGATTGATGATCTACATTTTTATGCTAAAATTTTGATGATGTTAAGATTGAGAGTATACCTCAACTCCAAGCTAGAATAGCAAAAGAAATAAGGTGAATGAACACTAAACCACTTGAATCAACCCTCTAACCTTCAATCTTGAGCTTTATTCTTGAGATTTGAAGATGGATCTTTGAAGAGAATGCAAGGATGATGAAGGATTTAGGACTAGAATGTTGATTTGAAGTGAAAAAGTGAAGAAATGAGGTGAGGGAATGAGGAGGTGTATTCGGCCAAGAAGGGAGAAGAGGAGAGGCTAGGTTTTTGAGTGTGAATTGTGAGCCAAAACCTTGTGAGAGGTGAGGATATGAGGGTATATATAGAAAGCAATTAGGTTTAAGGGTAGTTAGGTCATTGTGCATCTCATCTCACCCTAGGATTGCATCTAAAATTTGAATGGAGGGTGAGGATTGAATCACACATGGATTGAGGTCAAAAAAATGCAAAACGAGAGGGAAATGAAGGGGAGTGAATTCGGCCAAGCAATGAGAGAAGAGTGGTGCCCAAGTTTTGCAAGTTGTCATCTTGTAGTATTGTACTATTATATGACCATTCTATTATCCCTTCATTTTTGATTATTCTTCTTAGGATAATTGTACAAAAATACACCCAATTTAGGCCACATACTAGGAATCTTAGGAATATGCCATTTTATGAGGTCACCATGACCAAAAATATCATAAAAACCTCATCTTGAAATTTTTGTAGAATATTCCTTTTTGATGCCTTTTTTGAATTTGAATTTTTATGCAATTGCGTGCATGTATGCGCAAAAAAAATATATGACCAAGGGTGTCTTGCTTCAAATAATTTCCTCTAAAATTGCACAATGATTTTTGATGAAAAATTATCCTATTTTTAGAAAATGACCAAAATACCCTTTTGCCCTAAAAACTCAAAAAAATGTATGCACAATGTTCTTCACACTCTTCAAAATAATGCCACACTTCTCAATTTATTTATTTTTGTTGAGAATTAGGGTTTTGACCTAGGCGGACAAAATTAGGGTATGACAGCTGCCCCTCTTTATTTGGATTTTAACAAGGAATATGAATTGGCCGAAACATATTCCGAGGCAAAATAGAAATAAAGAATCCAGAAATTATACCAATTTTGTCTACTTAGAGAAACCAGAATTTTCCTTTTTCTTTTTTTTTCTCTTTTTTTGTTCCTTTTTGAAATATGATACAAATGCAATGAAAATATTTTTTTTCTTCTCTTTTTTTGTTTTTCTTTTTGGAATCAATTGGTGCCAACCCTCAATAAGCCAGCGAAAGCAGTAAAGAAAACAAAAAAAAGGGTGCCGGCCCTCATTAAGCCGGCGATGGAGGCTGCCTAAAGCCTTTTAACGAATCGCGAACGATCCGACCTTGCACTTGGGCCTGGGGAGCACGTGGGCTCAAAGGGGTGGTCTTTCGAGCGACCGGGGGAGGGTACTATATCAAGTCTAGATCTCGATATTTCCCTAGGACTGCGCCATGTTTTAGGCCAACACAGCTATCCTTTTCGACTGGACCTATTGAGGTCAAAGGGACTTACTCGCAGCTCGAATACGAAGTGAAGTCAATCTTCTGGGGGACACGTGGGTCCAAAGGGGGATCTGCAAATCCAATTAGTTTTCTTCAGCTAATCAATGCTACCGCACTGATCCAGGGTACCTGCATACGTTAGTTGATGCAAGGGATGGTGCATGAATGCAAGGGTGCAGGTTATGCAAAAGCATGTTATGGGAGTGCGTGTGATGCGAGTGCATGCGATGTGATGATTTGATGAATGCCGTGAAAATGCTTTTGATTTTCTTTTGATTCTTCTTGATCAGCTTTTTTTTTTTTTTTCTAATCGTTTTTTTTTTGACTTATTTTCTCTTTGCTGGTTCGACCGACCCGTGACACTCATGGCACAAGACTGGGGAACTTATTAGAGTTGCTGCGGTGCACGGGCTGGGTGCAGGTTTGCTTTATGATTTCCCATCTGAAGTGTTTGATGGGCGCAATTATTTTCCTTGCAACATTAATTTGTTTTTGAGAAATCACTTCCTTCCCGTGACTTTTGGGGATTTCGCAATGATTGCAATGCTCTAGGATTTATGCACATGTTTTACAATTCAGTATTACCATCATCATAAAACGTTTATTTTGAGCAGAAAATAGAAAAGCAAACTGATATGAGAAAAATTGAACTTTATTGATGTGGAAACCGGTCGTACAGAAAGTTACGCCGACTGTTCAATACATTTGAAAATTTAAACTGCAAAAAGACACGAAAGAGAGAGAAAAGCTAGTTTCTAAATGTCCGTCTCTGTGGAACAATGCCAAACATTTATGTCCTTGACCTTGATCACCCCTCTGTCCGAACCTTCAGGAGTGCTGTATGCCCTTGTTTATTTTCATGCCCAAGTTTTCTGACCCTAATTTTTGCCTGGATCGCCCTTTGCGGGTTTTCAATCCACCGGGTCGCTCTGATTTTGCCTAGGCCGCCCTTTCGGGTTTTCAACCTAGCGAGCTAATTCTTACTTGGCTTATCTTTCTCTTTTTTCGTCTATTTCTTTCAGGCATAATACTTCTTCACCGAATCTGAATTGACTGGGTTTCTGAGTTCTTCACCGTCCATGTTGGTGAGTATTAGTGCTCCTCCAGAGAAGGCTTTCTTGACCACATAAGGTCCATCATAAGTGGGAGTCCATTTTCCTCGGGGATCGCTCTGAATGGGCAATATCTTTTTGAGCACAAGATCTCCCTTGTTGAACTCTCGAGGGCGAACTTTCTTGTCGAAGGCCGTCCTCATCCTCTGTTGATACAGCTGTCCATGACACAAAGCTGCAATTCTTTTTTCCTCAATGAGATTTAACTGATCCAGACGAGCTTGTACCCATTCAGCTTCTTCCAACTTGGTTTCCATCAATACCCGCAGGGAGGGTATTTCAACCTCAATAGGGAGGACTGCTTCTGACCCATATACTAGAGAAAAAGGGGTTGCCCCAGTTGAGGTACGCACTGAAGTGCGGTATCCGTGCAAAGCAAAAGGAAGCAACTCATGCCAATCTTTGTAGGTTACCACCATCTTTTGAACTATTCTCTTGATATTCTTGTTGGCCGCTTCGACTGCCCCATTCATCTTGGGTCGATAGGGGGAAGAATTATGATGCTGGATTTTGAATTCTGTGCACAGGTCTTTCATCATCTTGCTATTCAGGTTGCTGCCGTTATCGGTGATGATCCTGTTTGGAAGGCCGTAACGACAAACCAGATCTTTCTTTACAAACTTTGCAACCACAGAGCTAGTGATGCTTGAGTATGAGGCAGCTTCAACCCACTTGGTGAAATAGTCAATGGCGACAAGGATGAAGCGATGCCCGTTTGATGCTTTTGGCTCGATAGGACCGATGACATCCATCCCCCACATTGAGAATGGCCAAGAAGCAGTCAGAACGTTTAATGAAGCAGGTGGTACATGGATATGATCGGCATAGATTTGGCATTTGTGACACTTTCTTACAAAGCTGTAACATTCAGATTCCATTTGCAGCCAATAATAGCCGGCTCTTAAGATTTTTCTGGCCATGGTGTGTCCACTAGAATGAACCCCAAATGAGCCTTCATGGACCTCTTTCATAATCTTTTCGGCCTCCTCTTTCACAACACACCTTAGGAGAACCATGTCATAATTTCTCTTGTAGAGAACTTCACCATTCAGGAAGAAATTCCTCGACAGCCTTCTGAGCGTTCTCTTGTCATTTTCTGATGCCCCAGGAGGGTATTCCCTGGTGGTGATGTACTGCTTGATATCATGGTACCACGGCTTGTCATCAGGCTCTTCATCTATTGCAGTGCAGTAATGATGTGCTGGTAGATCCCTATGCTGGATTCTGAGGTGAGCTAAACTCTTGTCACAGCTGATGTTGAACATTGACGACAAGGTTGCCAAAGCATCGGCCAACTGGTTTTCGCTTCGAGGGATATGCTGGAAAGTGACTTCCTCAAAGGACTCCATCAATTCTTGAACATAATCACAATAGGGAATCAATTTGGGATCTCTGGTCTCCCAATCACCTCGCACCTGATGAATAACCAAGGCTGAATCACCATACACATCAAGCCTTTTGACCTTCCATTCAAGGGCTGCCTGAATACCCAGGATGCATGCTTCATATTCCGCAATGTTATTTGTAACATAAAAGCTCAGTCTTGCAGTGACCGGAATGAAGCGATTGTCTGGAGAGATTAACACAGCTCCGGCCCCATGCCCCCACATGTTGGATGCACCATCAAATATCATCCTCCATCTTTCATCTTCTTGGGACTTCCCCTCGTCGAATAGTGCCATGATGTCTTCATCGGGAAAATCATACTGCATCGACTGGTATTCTAGGATAGGCTGACAAGCTAAGTACTCAGCAAGTGCGCTGCCCTTGACTGCCTTCTGCGTGACGTACAGGATATCATATTCTGACAATAACATCTGCCAACGGGCAATCCGTCCTGCGAGAGCTGGTTTCTCAAAAATGTACTTGATCGGATCCATTTTAGACACCAACCAAGTTGTATGGCTCAGCATGTACTGCCTTAAACGATGAGCAGCCCAAGCCAAAGCATAACAAGTCTTCTCCAGCATTGTGTATCTTGTCTCGCAGTCAGTAAATTTCTTGCTCAGGTAATAAATAGCATGTTCTTTCTTGTCTGACTCATCATGCTGCCCCAGCACACACCCCATCGAATTGTCTAACACGGTTAGGTACAAGATCAGCGGTCTTCCGGACACCGGTGGCATCAGAATTGGTGGATTCTGAAGATACTCTTTAATTCTCTCGAAGGCTCTCTGACAATCATCGTTCCATTTGGATTCTTGGTTCTTGCACAACAGCTTAAAGAGAGGCTCGCAAGTGGCTGTCAGTTGGGATATGAACCTTGAGATGTAATTCAGTCTCCCAAGAAAACCACGGACCTCCCTTTCAGTCTTTGGTACTGGCATTTCGAGGATTGCTTTGACTTTATCTGGATCAACTTCTATCCCTTTCTGACTGACGATGAACCCCAGTAGCTTTCCGGATCTTACACCGAAGGTGCATTTAGCTGGGTTTAATCTGAGTTTGAACTTCCTTAGACGTTCAAAGAGTTTTTGCAGATTCACAATATGCTCTTCATCAGTCTTGGATTTAGCAATCATATCATCCACATACACTTCGATTTCCTTGTGCATCATGTCGTGGAACAATGTCACCATGGCCCTCTGATACGTTGCACCGGCGTTTTTGAGTCCGAAAGGCATCACCTTGTAGCAAAAGGTTCCCCAGAGAGTTATGAAGGTTGTTTTCTCCATATCTTCTGGAGCCATCTTTATCTGATTGTATCCTGAGTATCCGTCCATGAAGGAGAATAAAGAGTGTTGGGCTGTACTGTCCACCAGAATATCAATGTGGGGTAGGGGGAAATCATCTTTGGGGCTGGCTCTGTTCAGATCCCTGTAATCGACACACATCCTGACTTTCCCGTCCTTCTTCGGAACCGGGACGATATTGGCAACCCATTGAGGATACTTGGCAACCGCTAGAAACCTGGCATCAAACTGCTTCTTTACCTCATCCCGGATTTTCAACGACATCTCTGGCTTCATTCTTCTTAGTCTTTGCTTTACAGGCGGGCATTCTGGCTTTACTGGCAACTTGTGAACAACAATATCGGTATCCAACCCAGGCATATCTTGATACGACCATGCAAAAATGTCAACGTAATCGCGCAGGAGCTGAGTTAACTTCATACGATCACTGTCGTTCATTGCGGTACCGACCTTAACCTCTTTCTTGTTCTCATCTGTACCCAAGCTGATTACCTCAGTTGATTCTCCGTGAGGCTGAATGACCCTTTCTTCCTGTTCCATTAATCTCATTAGTTCTGGAGGAGCTTCCCAGTTGTTCTCAACATCTCCCTCAGTTTGATTAATTGGATGATCAAAGTCAAAATATGGATCATCGACATTGTTATTTTCAGAGATAATTATTGTTGATCTGCATTTGCAGAGGCAAAAAGCAGAATGAAAGGCGAAACAAACAGGCAAAATAAAATAAAGCGGAGAAGGCACATGAAATTAAGGGAAATGATTTTATTGATGAATTTCAAAAACAACGTTTTTATTGATGATGATAGCAATGAAGATAAAAACATGCGTGCCCCTAACAACTTATCCTATGGCCTTGGGCAGAGCCACAGGGGTGCATTACAAATTATTACTTTGAATTAAAAGCCACGGGAAAGTCAGCAGCTTCCCAATTCTTCAACTTTTCCCCGGCAAAGCAACGGCGGACTAGGCTGGTATCACCTTTTTCAGCTCCAGGACCATCCCCAATGGCAGCGATTTGATTAGGGTCCAGCAACCCTGCACTCTTAAAGCTCTGGCGAATATCACAGATAGGGATCTTTTTTGACCAAGGATCATGGCCTCTCAGTTTGGCCAACCACCTGCTCTTTCTTTCCTCTACCATCCCCAATGGCCTCGGATTGTAATCATATAAAATCTCAATTGGCCTTCTGACTTCTCTGCCATTATTAGACTGAAGGGTCATCACGCTTTCTTCTGTTTCAAAAGTAACTACCTGAACTACACGGCGGTCCATCAAGTCTTGCAAGATCTGCTTAAAAACTTCACAGACCCCTTTACACAGGGAGTCAGCACACCCATTCTCCTGACAACATCCTTTCTCAATGACCTCAAATCGACACAATTCAGCGTGAATGGCATCCAAGGGAGTTTTAATTTTTTCAACCTCCCTTATCACCTGTCCAGTAGAATCTTCTATTGCATTGGTCGACGGATTCCCATGTCCTGGCAATGGATTTGTAGTTATACTTGGACTGTTCTGTTTGAAAGAAATCCAATTAGCGTCGATTAAGTCCTGAACTACGTGCTTAAAAGCTTTGCAGTCCTCCACTGTGTGACCGATTCCACCCTCATGAAAACTACAAGTAGCATTGGCATTATAGCTCCTAGGGAAAGGAGGCTGGAGAGGCTTCATCGAGCGAGTGTTGATTAGGTTTTTGGAGACCAGATGATTGAACAGCTCCGTGTAAGTCATCGGGATTGGATCAAAACTGACGCGCTTCTTATACCGGTAGTTCTGGGCTTTATAACCATCATTGGCTCGTTGAGGTTGCACTGGTGCCGAGAATGGTACTGTCTGCGGTGGAGTACTGAAAGATGGATTTCCTCCGAAAATTACATTGGTCTCTCCCTCTTTCTTTTTAGGGAAATGAGAAGAGGGCTTTCTTTGTCCACCTGAACTGCCTGAACTACCTGAACTACCAAAGTGGTTGGCGATCTTCCCGCTACGCAAACCGTTTTCAAGCCTTTCCCCAATAACTACCATGTCTGAGAAATTTGACGAGACACTCCCTATCAGTCTGTCGTAGTAGATTGCCGGAAGAGTTTCCATGAACATGTATACCATCTCTTTCTCTGTTAGTGATGGCTTTACTTGTGCAGCTGTACTTCTCCACCGTTGGGCGTATTCTTTAAAAGATTCTTTATCTCCTTTGCCCATGTGCTGTAACAGAGATCGATCTGGAGCCATATCCATATTGTACTGGTACTGTTTCAAAAAGGCTTCTGAGAGGTCCTTCCAACTATGGATGTCGGAAGACTTTAACTGCATGTGCCAGTCTAAGGATGCCCCAGCTAAGCTATTCTGAAAGTAGTGGATCAACAGCTTATCATCACTAGCATGCGCAGCCATTTTTCGGCAATACATGGTTATATGACTTGATGGACAACCAACACCCTGGTACTTGTCAAAATCAGGTGCCTTAAACTTTGGAGGAAGGACTATATCTGGAACGAGACACAAATCACGGGCATCCTTGACTCTAACACATGTACCTTCCACAGCCCTTAACCGTTCTTCAAGCACACGATACTGGTCTCTGGGCTGAGAGTTTTCAAACACATGCCCCTGAGGATGACTACTCATGCCATAATAATTTCCCCCAAACTGAGCGGAACTTCCTACTTGATACGCAACATTCTAAGGATTGGTAGTGATCCAAGGAGTAGGACTGAGTGGATTTCTCTGTAGCGCAGCATCATGATTAAGAGCGTGGACCTGTGGTCTACCAACAACTCCACCAGGTACGACCACAGCAGCCTGACTTGGCCCTGTTACCCCAGCTGGATTGGATTCAACATTTTGAGGCGTATAACCGACTGGCATTCCCCACGGGTACCTCTGAGCAGCTGGATGGCTCTGACCGCTTGCCCCTGGAGAGTGGACAAAATGAGGGATCCCTGTTCCCGGAGGAGGAATAGTAGTTGCAGTATTAACAGGCCTCGGAGGGGGAATGAAGGTGACAACTCCATCAGGGTTTACAACGGCGGTGGCCTCGGCACTGGCCCCACCTTTGAGATTCCTCAGCATACCCATCATTTCAACCATCTGGGCCTCCATAGCCCCTACCTTATCCTTCAAAACCCGGTTTTCTTGAGCTAGCTGCTCGGGGTTGAGTATCTCTATAACCGGATCATCTAGACCAGAGTGATAACTCTCAATCTCAATGTCTGGACTTTCTTGATTCTCTGCCATGAGCCTTGCCTGTAGACGAGTGTAGTAACGGTGATGGCGAACCAGCTTGCCTTTTCTGTTTGTTTAAATATTTATTGTGTAAGAGCCTGAATGAATAGATGCATGGATGCATGAAATGAATGGATGCATAAGTATATGTGTATGCATGCGATGCAAAATGCGTTTTTTTTCTGGTATCTACAATTTCCCCGGCACTGGTGAGAATGCATGCAAAGTGTATGAATGGATGCATGATGAAAATTTTTTTTTTTTTTTCAACATAACAGTTTTTCAAAAGCTAGAAATTCACATACATTTTTTTTTGAAAATTTTCGGTTTATTTGCAAAAATCTTTATTCAGATGCAGGGGTATGCAGCTCCTTTGTGTCCTACAAGGTTTCTTAGAGACAGGGTCTATGGCTATTTCTACGGGTACACACTTGTCATACCCTAATTTTGTCCACCTAGGTTTAAAACCCTAATTTTCCGCAAAAATAAATAAATTGAGAAGTGTGGTTTTATTTTGAAGAGTGAAGAGCATTGTGCATGCATTTTTGGGTTTTAAAAGTCATTCTAGGGCTTTTAAATTCATTGTTAGAGTGGAAATGCATTTGTTGTTAAAAAACAAGGTTTTTAGGGCAAAAGGGTATTTTGGTCATTGTCAAAAATAAGATAATTTCTCATCAAGAATCATTGTGCAATTTTAGAGAAATTTATTTGAGGCAAAACATTTTTGGTCATGTATGTATGTATGCGCATGCATGCATACATTATGCACAAAATTCAAATTCAAAAAAGGCATCAAAAAGGAATATTCTACAAAAAGTTCCAAGATGTGATTTTTATGACATTTTTGGTCATGGTGATCACATAAAATGGCATATTCCTAAGATTCCTAGTATGTGGCCTAAATTGGGTGTATTTTTGTACAATTATCCTAAGAAGAATAATCAAAAATGAAGGGATAATGGAATGGTCATATAATAGTACAATAGTACAAGATGACAACTAGCAAAACTTGGTCACCAAGGACCCCTCCCTTGCTATTTCGAATTTCTCCTCTCTATTCTCTCATTTTGTGTTTTCTCAATGTCCTCAATCCATGTGAGCCTCAATCCTAGCCTTTGATTCAAAATTAAAATCAAATCCTAGAGCACAACTAGTGCACAATGACCTAACCACCCTTAAACCTAATTGCTTTCTATATATACCCTATTCACCTCACCAAAAAAAAAAAGCTTTTGGCCTCACAATTCATTCACAAAACCCTAGCACACAAACCTCTCCTCTCCTCTCCTCCTTTGGCCGAAACCACCAACAACCACTCCCTCCTCCATTTTTCTTCATTTCACTTCCATTTTCCATCTCATATTAACTCCTACTTCATATATCTTCCTTCTCTCCTAATTTAATTCAAACTTGCATCATCAAAGGGCATTTTTAAGCAAGCATTTCGTGGGTTTCATTGAAGTTTGGTGAAGATTCAAGTTGATTTGTGGTCTTGTTCTTCATATTAGTCATTTCTTAGCTTGGATTTGAGGTAAACTTCTTAAAACCTAGCATCATCTTCAACTTTTTTGCATCAAAATGTAGATATCATGTTTCTAATTTTTCATCCTACCATCTTCATGCATTTTAGTGTTGTTATATTGTTGATTTGTTGATTGTTGTTGGTGAGAGGTGTCTCAAACATTTTGACAAGCACTTAGGGAGGCTTGGGTGTTTGAGATTGCTTCTCACCCTTGAATAAATTGTGATTTGTGTTGTTATCATTTTGCTTGTTGCATTTTGTGAAATAAAATTGTGTTAGGAAGCTATGAATGTTTCGCACCTTTAGTATAAAAATAGGTTTAATCGAGTTTTGATGCATTTCTTTATGCAATCTTGTTATTGGGGCTTGATTTTGAAGTTCCCATGTCCAAACATGTTGTTTGATTTTGCAAATATTCATTTTTCATGCCTTCTTACTTTCACAAAAATCAAAAAAATATGAATAGTTGTTGATTTTGGTGTTTGATCGCTTGGATCTTGTGAATAAATGTTCCTAAGTCTTGCTAGTGTCATTTGCTTGCTTGATTTGGTTGACTTGTTGAAATAAATTGATGATTAATTTGTGATTTGAGAAAATGAATTTGGGTTTTGGTTCATTTATGGTCCACAAATGATCTTGGGTTATGCTAAGTTGGCAAGAGATAGGTTACTTCAACCTTGATGCCTATGCTTGTAAGCATTTAAAAATTCAATTCCCATTTGATGTGCTTGTGAAATGTGAGCCAAAAGGGGTCTATAAACCATTGAATTTGCGCACATGATTGGTCTCCAATGACCTTGATGCATCCTCAAGTTTAATCATGCTTTCTTTGCTCTTTGAGTTTAATGTAAATTGTTGTTTGAAGCTTGTGAAGTTTTGGCAAAGGATAGGCCACTTAGAGCCTTGATGCACCATTGCATTGTCTTAATAAATTGCAAAGGAGAGACTACTTGGAGTCTTGATGCACTTTCCATTTCTCAATCGGCAAAGGATAGGTTCATTTAACCTTGATGCACATGCATTTTGCATATTCATGCATTCTTACCTATTCTTGCATCCTTGCCTACTCATGCATTCTTGAATTGAAGCTTGGTACTCAATGCTTGATATACTTGTTTATGTGCTTGTGGTGCATTAAAATGTTGAATTGGTGTTCACAATTTGCTTGTTTTGATTTCCACCAATTGTTACTCGTTAGTAACTCTCCAAAACTTCAAAACCATGTTGCATACAAAGAACAACTTGTTACTCGTTAGTAACGTTCCAACTTCAAAACATTTTTTTTGCATTTACATAATCATTGATAAACAACTTCACTTCTTCTCAAAACAATTTCAAACTATTTTTCACAAATCAAACTTTGTTGAGGATAATGCGAAGCCTTTGCTTGCACGATTGTCAACAATGGGGTGCTAGTGGTGATCACTTGGAGTCTTTGCTCAATTGATTATCATGAACACTCATTTTTCAAAAGAACTCTCATTTCACAAATTAAAAACTTTGTTGAGGGTAATGCGAAGCCTTTGCTTGCACGATCGTCAATAATGGGGTGCTAGTGGTGATCACTTGGAGTCTTTGCTCAATTGATTATCATGAACACTCATTTTTCAAAAGAACTCTCATTTCACGAATTGAAAACTTTGTTGAGGATAATGCGAAGCCTTTGCTTGCACGATTGTCAACAATGGGGTGCTAGTGGTGATCACTTGGAGTCTTTGCTCAATTGATTATCATGAACACTCATTTTTCAAAAGAACTCTCATTTCACAAATTAAAAACTTTGTTGAGGATAATGCGAAGCCTTTGCTTGCACGATCGTCAATAATGGGATGCTAGTGGTGATCACTCGAAACCTTTGTTGTTTGATCACTGTGAACATTCAATTTTCACAATTAAACAACTAAAAAATAAAAACCTTTTCTCGACAACCGAGAACTACGTAAGCTTTGAATTCTCCATCGCACCAGGAGATACGTAGGAGCGGGTCACATTCCCGTCAAGCACGACAAATGAAAACCATTTTCTTTTCAAAAAAACAAACCCTTTTCCAAAACAAGGAAATTTCTAAAAACAAAACAATTTTCGAAAACAAGAACTACGTTGCTTTGATTCCCTCCCCGGTATACGTAGGCACGGTGCCCTCCCGTCAAGCGCAAAAGATTAAATTTTCCTTAAGTTTTTCCATAAAGTAAGGAGAGATAAAGAGAGATAAAAACAAAGCATTTCTTAAATCAACCTTTTAAATCACACGTCAAATCGAGGTTCCCTTTCAGTAGAAAGGATGTGTGGGGTGCTCGTACCTTCCCCATGCATAACCGACCCCCGAACTCAAATCTCGTGGTTCCAAGGACCATTGTCTTTCAAGAAAGGTTTTTTTCAATGTTTTACCTCTAAAAAAAATATTGGTGGCGACTCCAATTCATGTTGTGCGAAGAGAAATCCCTCCAAAGGATTTTTTGGGGTGCAACAACACTTCAAGGATAGCACTAAAAGAAGGACCCTAAATAAGGTTCCTAGAGCCAACGACCTCATCTGAGAGCACCGATCCCAGGGACGTACGTCCAAGTGATGATGTCTTCAAACAAAGCCAAACTCTAGGTGAAGTCTTCGCAACCACCCAACAAGACGTACGTCCAGTGAGCAGCCACTAATGACTTCGTTCTAGCCTAAGGTATGCTCTAGCCCGGGTATAGGGCTGTCTCACCAAAAAAATAAAGGTAAAAAGAGTGCAACGTGTGTGTAGGAGCACGACGACAAACATACCCCCCCACCTGCAAAGAAAATCCAGAAACAGTCCATACAAAGAGTCGTCTACCCTAGGGTTTTGCAAGCATATATCATTTCAATACAAACAAGTAAACTAACCTAGGGTTCCAACAACAATCATATGCACTGCTTACCTCAAGAAAGGGAGCCAAGAAGAGGGGTCATAATAGAATCGGGGGAATGCATGAACTTACCTTGAAGAAAGGGAGCAAAGAAGAAGGGATCATAGTAGAATTGGGGGAATGATGCATGAGCTTACCTTGAAGAAAGGGAGCAAAGAAGAAGGGGACATGGGGATTGGAGAAATGCATGATCATATTAAGCATATAAACAAAAGAAGATGAAAGGAGAAGAAGGAACAAGAAGCGAACATAGAAGAAGAAGAGTCAAATGCACATGAATGCAACATAACAACACGAGAATGCAAGAGAACATTCAAACATCAGAAAGAGAGAAGAAAAAGAAGGGGAATAAAAGAGAGAAATAGAACAATCACATTCAAATCAAACAATTAAACCGCACATCAAGTTAATTAGGCCTGACCCTCGTTTTAAAAATGAAAGTCCCCAGTGAAGTCGCCAGCTGTTGCACCCCGAAAAATCCGGATTGGACCTTTCATCGTACAACGTGAAAATTTGTGAACCCGCCATCAACATTTTTTATTTAGGGACCAAAACATTGAAAAAGGGTCCTTTTTAAGGCGGGGTGGTCCTTTGAGAACTAGAGATGTAGGTTCGGGGGTCGGTTAGGTGTGGGGAAGGTATTAGCATCCCACACCTCCTTTCTACCGAAAGGGAACCTTTAACTTGATGTGCGGTTTTGACAGAGTTGATTTGAAACAATTCGTTCTACTTCTTTTTTATTTGAGAAAATGTTTTTGAAAACAGGGGAAAAGAAGAATCTTTTTATTATTTTTTAAAAGTGTGCTTGACGGGATGTGACCCGCTCCTACGTATCTCCCGGTGCGATGGAGAATTCAAAGCTTACGTAGTTCTCTTTAGTCGAGAAACTTTGGTGTTGGTGTTTTTTATTGTAGGGGTTTTCGGTCCTAGACTGTACAGTCCACTAGACCTAGAACAAAGACAACCCCGCCTGTACAGACGACGTGCCCCCTACTTATTGAAAATGTTTTTTTGATTAAGGAAGAAAAAGATTTGTTGTGAGGTTGGTTGCTTTTATTTGAGCAAGTATCTTAGGCTCGCACGAACTGTACAGCTCGCTAACCTAAGACGCTAATCAATACCGGATGTACATCCGACTCGATTCCTTACTCATTTTTTGAAATAGGGTTCAAGTTGTTAATTACTTGTTTTGATTCTCATAAGTATCCCAAGATGTTTGAGCTGTACAGCTCCGATCTTAGGACGCTAGACAACACCGGCCGTACGTCCGACTTGCCTCCTTATGAGTTTTCAAAAAGGTTTATTGTTGATCTTAGAAAGAATTTGATTGTCTTATGAAAACAATTTGAGAAAAGATTGAGTTTGGAAAAAGCTTTAGAAAATGATTGATTTGAAGAAAGGAGAAGGGAGTTTGAGGGTGACATTGGTCACAAAAGGTTTGTTGGGATGGCGTGGCATCCAAAAGGAAAAGAAAGTAGAACATTCAATCAATTTCCAAGTCAAGAACCAAAGTGTAAACTTTGACAAGTTGCAAGCAAAACAATCAACAATGCAAGCGTAAGCATATACAATTAAGGTGTTGAATCCCTCTAGGTAATCTTTAACACTTGGGATATGCACAAGTGCATAAGTGTTAAATCCTCTTACCAAATCATCAACACAAACATGATTTTCAAAGCAAGCAACAAAAACAAGCACAAACCCTAATTATCTCATGAAATGCGACACCAACATAGAGTTAAAACCTCATTTTATTCTTTGAAAGCAACAAAATCATGCAAGCAAATGACATAGATCAAGCTTTTTGGCAAGGATTCACATGATTAAGCAAAGGAATGCACTAAAATCACACAAACCCTAATTTTTCTACAATATGCGAAATGAAACATAATCCCAAATCACAATTTTATTCATGAAAATGCAAACACAAAATGAAAATAGCACAAACACACAATTTATTCCAAGAGAGAGATGCATTTCAAGCATCCAAACCTCCCAAAGTGTTTGTCAAAATGCTTGAAACACATCTCTCATTCAACAACAACAATTATATCAACATTTCAACAAAAAAATAGAACACTAAAATGCAAAGAAATGCTTGATATGCAAAAATAGATTGATGATCTACATTTTTTATGCTAAAATTTTGATGATGTTAAGATTGAGAGTATACCTCAACTCCAAGCTAGAATAGCAAAAGAAATAAGGTGAATGAACACTAAACCACTTGAATCAACCCTCTAACCTTCAATCTTGAGCTTTATTCTTGAGATTTGAAGATGGATCTTTGAAGAGAATGCAAGGATGATGAAAGATTTAGGACTAGAATGTTGATTTGAAGTGAAAAAGTGAAGAAATGAGGTGAGGGAATGAGGAGGTGTATTTGGCCAAGAAGGGAGAAGAGGAGAGGCTAGGTTTTTGAGTGTGAATTGTGAGCCAAAACCTTGTGAGAGGTGAGGATATGAGGGTATATATAGAAAGCAATTAGGTTTAAGGGTAGTTAGGTCATTGTGCATCTCATCTCACCCTAGGATTGCATCTAAAATTTGAATGGAGGGTGAGGATTGAATCACACATGGATTGAGGTCAAAAAAATGCAAAATGAGAGGGAAATGAAGGGGAGTGAATTCGGCCAAGCAATGAGAGAAGAGTGGTGCCCAAGTTTTGCAAGTTGTCATCTTGTACTATTGTACTATTATATGACCATTCTATTATCCCTTCATTTTTGATTATTCTTCTTAGGATAATTGTACAAAAATACACCCAATTTAGGCCACATACTAGGAATCTTAGGAATATGCCATTTTATGAGGTCACCATGACCAAAAATATCATAAAAACCTCATCTTGAAATTTTTGTAGAATATTCCTTTTTGATGCCTTTTTTGAATTTGAATTTTTATGCAATTGCGTGCATGTATGCGCAACAAAAATATATGACCAAGGGTGTCTTGCTTCAAATAATTTCCTCTAAAATTGCACAATGATTTTTGATGAAAAATTATCCTATTTTTAGAAAATGACCAAAATACCCTTTTGCCCTAAAAACTCAAAAAAATGTATGCACAATGTTCTTCACACTCTTCAAAATAATGCCACATTTCTCAATTTATTTATTTTTGTTGAGAATTAGGGTTTTGACCTAGGCGGACAAAATTAAGGTATGACACCATGCCCTGGACATCTTTTTAACAACAATTTGAGTCTTTCCCATGCATCATATAGAGATTCTGCATCCCCTTGAATCTAACATCATCCTTAATGAACATGGAAATTGGGAAGAACCTTTCTAAGAATTAGTTTTCAAGGTCGTCCCAATTATTGACAGCTCCTGCTGGGATAGTATTGAGCCAATCCTTTGCCCTACCTGTTAAAGTAAATTGAAATAGGCACATCTTCTTAAAATCTTCACTAACTCCCGCGGGACTTGTGGTTCCACAAATCTCATAGAATTGGAACAAGTGTTGGTTGGGGAATGATGTCAAATGGTGCAGCTAAGAATAGAGGACTTGATGTCAAATGGTGCAGCTCCCACTGGTTGAAAGGTGTAAGCTTGAACGCCTTGATTTCTCCTCCCAAAGTCACCGAGAGTGCGCCTTGGAGGTGGATTTTCGCCGATTACTTCCTCCAAAGGAATTACCAAAGCCTGCGAATGCTCTTCCTCTTGTGTTGGAGGATCCTCGGGAATACAGGTTAAAACTGAGTGACCCTGAGACTCTCTCTGGGCCTGTTGCTTTGCTAACTTAGTTTTCTTCCGATTTGCCTTTGCCGATTTTTCAATGTCTGGATCAAACAACAAATCTTGCGAATTCCTGCCCCGCATAAACAAATCTCTGAAACACTAAGCAAACCATCAACAAGTCCAACACAAATCACTGGGTATATAAAAAAACCAAAAATAAAATAAATGAAAACAAATGAACTAAGAATTAACTCCTTTGCCTTGTTAATAATGAAATCAACAATCCCCGACAACGGCGCCAAAAACTTGTTAAGATTTCGGCAAGTGTACCGAATCGCTGCAAGTAATAATAAAATAGTAAGAACCACTAGTCGTATCCACAGGGATTGAGAGTTATTATTCACTAAGCAAGTTAGGTAATTCTTAGTTATAATGTGATTAAATATTTGGTAGTTTATAGTAACCGCGAACGAATGATGTGTGAATAAAATTCGGAAATAAAAGTGGCTAGGAATCGAATCCTCTCCCCAGCTCTATCATGCACTATACTATTGATCAATTCCAATTTAATTACCTAATTAAAAGATTCAATTCAGTTATAAAAGATTTAGGACAATCCCTTGCCTCAAAACCCCTTTCATCTAATGAAAAACCCTAATTTCTTAAGTGTATCACCACTAAACAAAGCATTAAACACGGAGAATTAACGTAATTCACGATAATAATCTCATATTCCTATGATCATCACGCTCATGACCTTAAACCCCAATATCCGGCAAACATAACCCATCTCTTAAAGGTGAAAGTAAACCCTAATTCATTACAACAATAATCATTATTGTAAAGCAATAAGAACGGAGGTAAAGACAAATTTAAAAGGATAACTAAATTGCATTGATATAACAATGGAATCACATGATAGTTTTGGAGAGATTCATCTCCTCCTAACCATAAGAAATTTAGCTACTCATGTTCAAAGGATTGAAAGAAAGGGTAAAAGAGAAGTTACACAAAGATGAGTACATTTGATCCTTCAATTCCTTGTTCCCAAGTGTAGAGAAGCTCCAAATCTTCCTCAATTTCGCAGCTCCAATCCTCTTTTTCACAGCCAAGACCAAAAGTGCCCTAATTTTCTGATTTTTGGGCTTAAATATTGAAATCTACAGTCTATCGCGAGGCGATGCGATTCTGTCGCGAGGCGATGGACAGATTTTTGCCTTAATCGCGAGGCGATGAACGCGGGTCGCGAGGAGATAGAGACCAGAAACTTTTTTTCTTTTCTCTGCTGCATTGCTAGGCAAGCAATCTGGTTTGCTAGCCAACAAAACATCAAATTGAAGGATTTGATGACTACAACCTTTTGAAAAGAGGGTAACAACTTACAAATCAATCCTAATGACATCAATTGTAATCTAAGCTATTTCCCCATAGAAATTAACTAAAAAACAAATAAACATTCACATCAATTGTAATCTAAGCTATTTCTCCCACCAAGCGCTGCTCATTCACCTAGCACGTTTAGCAATGGGCAGCGCTTCCCTTTACCAAGCGCTGCCCATTGCTATACGTGCTAGGTGAATGAGCAGCGCTTCTCCCACCAAGCGTTCCCCATTGTTTAATTTTTTTTTTCCTTTTTTCTGTTTTTTTGTATTTTCCTTTTTACATTTGATAATTTCCTGGTCATAGACAGCCAATTAATACCAATCTAATCCATTATATACTAACAACACATATATATATATATATATATATATAAACTAGTTATATATCCAAATGCACTAATATGATCACAAACCAAAACAAACTAGCTAACAAGTTATTATATGTATCCAAAACTTAGCAACTTACAATATTAATAAATTAATATGTATCCAAATCAAACTCTCTAACAATATGTATCCAAAACTAGCAAGCTACTTACAATATGTATCTAAATTAAAACAAGTTAGCAACTTACATATGCATGAACCAATTCATATGCATGTATCCAAAACTAGCAAGCTACTTACAATATGTATCTAAATTAAAACAAGTTAGCAACTTACATATGCATGAACCAATTCATATGAATGTATCCAAATAAAACTCTAACAATTTACAACACTACAATCTATCTAAAATTAAAAGAATTGCGAGACATAATGGCACCACTCTCCTCTAAGCTCATCAAGCTGTGCAGTAGAGTATGTCTTCCACCGACAATCGGGAAAATACTGAAATTATATAATTAAATAAAATTAGAATTGAAATATATGGTTAAATCAAAATAAAAAAGAGTTCTGTAAAGATACCTGTCTGGGGATAACCATTTGGTTGTGGGTAATAATTTCCTTCATAAATCTCATCACGTAATACCCACAATCAGTGTTATTTGGTTGTTTCGGACACTACAAAACAAAAGATTAATTAATTGTTAAATTTAATTTAATACATTTTTTTGACAACAATAATGTAAATAAATATATGAGAAGACTGATTACAAACTTACCTCTATTGGCACCCATTTTGTCTGTGATTGTTCCAATCCCCAATATTCCTTCAAACAACTGAACCTTGTATCGATGATCACTATGATCCGCCATCTGACCTGCAATAAAACATTATCATTGTGTTTGCTGGTGTTTTTAGCAAACAATCACTAGTTTTATTAGAAGGTTTGTGAGATCAAACTAGAAAAATCTCAAAGCAATTGCCTTTGAATTGCGCGTAGTTTTTGTTTCAGAAAATGTAGAAAAGGGGACGATTTGCAATGATTAACAGAATTGAAAAGAAAAGAAGCAGTAAATGGTGCATGAATTGTAAAGAAAAGACAAATAAATTGCATTGAATTGTAAAAGTGGTACACGATCACGTACAGCGATTCTTCCACTCGTTTTTCGCTCTGGCTTGGAAGTTAGAGTTTCAGGAATCGGGTTGTGTATTGTGATTTGCGACCTCTGTTTCTTCTCAGAAACTACTATTTATACAAAGGAAAAGAGGGGGAAAAACTGAACTAAGTAACTGCCTAGAAATTTGAAAATTAATAACTACTACTCCTACTTTCGACCAGAACCGCTCTATCACGCTTCGACCAACTGCTAGTCTTCAGCGCATAACTGCTCTGTTTTCTGTCTGTCGAAAGCTTGTGTCCATTATCCTCTCTCTTGCTTTTGCTTCCCCGGAAGCTTGTCGAGTTTACCTTGCGCATGACCATTTTCTCTGTCGAAATAATTTGGTCTTTGTCGAAATATAAGTCAGGCCTTATTGACCATTTTCAATGAAGCCTGTCGAAATTACAGGCTAACAAATTGCCCCCCAAAAATGTCTTTTTCGACTGAACTTGAGGAGGAAGAAGAGAAAGACATTTTTGAATTCACCATCGAAATAACTTTGCGCTTGAGTAAAATAGCTGTATACCTGATGTCACCACTGTTAAGTGTTGTTGACGTTACTCCTATATTGGTGTATTACGTGGCCTTCAACGTTTTACTTCTCAGTAAATGCCTTATCTCACCACTCCATGATTTTTTTTTCTTTTCCTTTCCCGTTCCAGGATCATTCCCTTTGCTTTGAGTCTTCCGCGTAACCTCATCTCTCATAATTGCAGTGAGGTTGCCGGGAGGTTCAAAGTGATGGTTTTTGATCTCTGCGAATTATGGCTTTGCTCCTTTTTTCTTCATGTCTCTTGATCTTGCAACTTTCTGAGTTTATGCGGGAGACTCAAAGTGGGAGCAGGAAGATTCATCAGGTGTTTTGCCTTGATGATGACTGTCTTCCTGAGGTTTACCAAGCAAGGAAATGCCCAGTTGAAAGGCTTACAAGCCTAACGCGCAGACGAAAGAATGACCCCCCGAACGACGGGAAGCGTCAACGTGGTCGAAGAAGACCACCCAAAAGAGAAGTTACTTGGTCGTAAAAAGACCAACTGCAATTCAGCGTTCATTTTATGCCTAGTTTATTTACCCTTTCGGCACTATGTAATTCACAAATGCCTCCTTTGGCACATGTAACTTGGCAACATTATAATGATGTTTCTTCCATTTTATTCTTGAGCAATTTTTATTCTGTGCTTTCGACAACGTTTTGGCAACTTAAATGCCATGTTTTTACGCTTTCTTTATATTTATTCCAGCGTTATTTTAACTTCTTGCAACGTTGGCTTATACTTTTTCAAGTATTTGCCATTTATACGCAAAATTCTTTCATCAGCGCCAATCTCTTTGACCTCATATGCGCCGTTTGAATAAACTTGTAAAATTTTAAATGGTCCTTCCCAACTTGGGGACCATTTACCAAAGACTCTATCTTTTTTATCCATAGGCAATAGGACCTTCCACACTAGATCACCTGAATCAAAGGCTTTAAACTTAACCTTTTTGTTATAAGTTTTAGCTACCCTCTCTTTCTGTCGAATAAGCATATCTAAAGCTAATAACCTTTCTTCGTCTAAATCAACCAATTCATCAAGCATCATATTCCAATAATAATCAGAGGGAATCTCCCACTGTCTTTGAATTCTTGTTGATTGTAGACAAATTTCAACAGGCAACACTGCATCGTGTCCAAATGTTAGCCTATAAGGAGTAGTGTTGATAGATTCTTTGGGTGAATTTCGACAAGCCCATAATGCTTGATCAAGGGTATTATGCCAATTTTTGGGTTTCTGCCCAACATGCTTTTTAATCAAATTAATAATAACTTTATTGGCAGCTTCTACTTGTCCATTGGCTTGCGCATAATATGGTGTCGAAGTTAATAACTTAAAACCATTTTCAGAAGCAAACTCTACCATTTTTCTACCAGTGAAAACTGATCCCTGATCTGTAGTAATGGTTTCTGGAATTCCAAACCTATAAATGATATGATTTTGAATAAACCTTATCACTGCTTCTTGATCAACATTGGCTAAAGGTATAGCTTCAACCCATTTGGTGAAGTAATCAATTCCCACAAGGATATATCTATGGCCTTTCGACGAAGTTGGCTTTATCTCTCCAATCACATCTAGAGCCCAACCTCTAAATGGCCAAGGTTTGACTATGGCATGCAATTCATTTGCAGGTACATGTTGTATCCCAGCATGCTTTTGACACTCTTGGCATCCCTTAGCAAATTCTATGCAATCTTTCAGCATAGTTGGCCAATACATTCGTTGTCGAAATAATAACCACTTCATTTTGTGGCCTACTTGGTGTGAACCACATGCTCCACTATGTGTATCAGAAACTGCTAAATATGCCTCATTTTCACTAAGACATTTTAATAGTACTCCTTCAGGAGTCTTTTTAAACAATTCGTTTCCAATTATCACATAGCTCAAAGCTCTGTATTTTACCTTTTTATTGGTATTTCTTGTGGGATTTTGCAAATATTCCACAATAGGCCTTCGCCAATCATTATTGGTCATATTGTCAAGAGCAAAAATTTCTGCTAAGTCAAAGTCACCAAAAAATTGACGTTTTTCGACAACGACTAGTTCCTCGTTTGCGTTTGTTGCCCCCCCCCCCCCCCCCCCCAGTTTTTGGTGTTGACAATAGTGACGAAGAATAGTCATTAGAAATGATTTTATCCTTTATTTCAATTAACTCTTCCAGGCTTTGTTTTGAAACTTTATAGCCTGAAGCAATTTGTGCCAATTCATTTGCCACTTGATTATCAATTCGTGGTAAATGTTCTAAGTGAACAGACTCAAATCTTTTTAACAAAGCATTGGCAACAACAAAGTATCTGATAAGGTGCTCTTTAATGCATTTGTACTCCCTTGTCAATTGTTTGACAACCAACTCAGAGTCACCTTTTATTTCGACATGACTTGCCCCCAGCTCATGTAAAATTTCAAGGCCTACTATTAAAGCCTCATACTCAGCTTCATTATTGGAGCAAACATCTCGAATTTTAAACTTATACTTCGTTGGAATGTTAGTAGGAGATATTATTAAAATACCAATCCCAACTCCATGTTTATGGCTTGAACCATCAAAGTACAACCTCCAAGGATATATGTCTACAAAACTTAATGTTTCTTCGACAACAGAATGGTCTACTATAAAATCAGCAACCACTTGTCCTTTAATTGATTTTAGAGGTTGATAAGTTAAGTTGTATTCTGACAAAGCCAAAGCCCATTTACCAATTCGGCTATGCATTATTGGTTTCGACACCATATGCTTAATAACATCAAAATGCGAATAAACAGAAACATCAGCTGGTTTTATATATTGCTTTAACTTTGTACACGAGAAATACAAACAAAGGCACAACTTTTCTATAGGAGTGTACCTCGTTTCGGCATCATTTAAGACCCTACTGAGGTAATAAATGGCTCTTTCGACACCACTATCATCCTCTTGTGCTAACATGCTACCTATTGTTCTATCAGAAGCTGCTATATACAATTTGAGCACTTTGTGTTTAATAACAGGCAACAAAATTGGTGGTTTCATCAAATAAGACTTGATTTCGTCGAAGGCTGCTTGATGCATTGGTTCCCATTTGAACTCTTCTTCCTTCTTTAGTCTTAACAATGGCGAAAAAACTTGTGTTTTGCCACTTAGATTTGATCTAAATCTTCGAAGGAAATTGATTTTTCCAGCAACGACTGAAGCTCCTTTTTGGTCGAAGGGGCCTTCGTTTCCATAATTGCCTTAGTCTTATTTTGATTGATTTCAATGCCTTTTTTGTGCACTATAAAACCCAAGAAATCACCTGCACGTACACAAAAAGCACATTTTAATGGATTTATTTTCAATCCATATTTCCTCATTCTTTCAAAAGAACGGCGAAGATGGTCTAAATGACCACTTTCTGAGGAAGATTTAACCACCACATCATCTATGTATACTTGCATAAAATCATCAATAAAATCATGAAACATAGAATTCATGGCCCTCTGATATGTAGCACCAGCATTCTTTAAGCCAAAGGGCATTACTACCCATTCATAAACACCCAATGCCCCTGGACATCTAAAAGCAGTTTTCGACACATCCTCTTCAGCAATGAAGATTTGATTATACCCAGAATAACCATCGAGCATACTAAGATAATCAAATCCTGCTGCTGAATCTATTAGCATTTCTGCCACAGGCATTGCGTATTCATCCTTGGGAGTTGCATTATTTAAATCCCTAAAGTCTATGCAAACTCTAAGAGTCCCATTTTTCTTTATTACAGGAACTATATTGGCTAACCATTCGACATACCTGGCAGTTCTGATGAATTTGTTTCTGAATAGCCTTTCGATTTCCTCTTTGAACTTAGCCAACACTTGAGGAGCAAATCTTCTTGGCACTTGCTTCACTGGTTTCTTCCCTGGTCGAATTGGTAATTGCATTTCCACTACTTCTCGACTTAACCCAGGCATTTCGTCGTAATCCCAAGCAAAGCAGTCTTTGAACTCCCTTAGCAATGTGATGACTTGGGTTTTTAGAGAAGCATCAATATTCGCACTAATATAAGTTGGCCGTTTTATTGAGCCATTTCCCAAATCAACTTCTTCTAACGGGTCTTGAGCTTGCATATGCTTTGCCGAATCTCTAGGATCCTTTTCAAAACCTAATGGATCATCATCATAAATGCAGTCAAGTCTTTCATCTATGACTATGCCATTTCCTTCATGTAACTCACTGGCTTCGACAGCCATTGTTTGTTGAATAATTTCGGCCTCTATAGCCGCTTTAAACTTGTTTTCGGCCATATAAGCCGTAATTTTGTCCCATGCATTGGGCACTGACATAAGAACATTTTCAAGAACCAGTGTTCCACCCCGTTGGTCGAAGAACACCATCAGGATAAACACTATCATCTCCCATTATTTCTCTTTCCCAAACAAAACCATAATTTGGGTCAAGATAAACTGAGGCAAGAACATTATCCGCAGGAACATATGCCTCATTAGAAGATGAACATGGCGCAATCTTCGCCATTTGTTTCTCAAAATTTTCCTTGGTAATTTGGTTCACATCAGCACGGAAGTAGCTCTGATCGGCTTCAACATACTCTACCAAACCATCTTCCTTCCACATTACTAAACGTTGATGCAAAGTTGAAGGGACAACACCAACTCCATGGATCCACTCTCTTCCAAGGAGTAAATTAAAATTCGCTTTAGAGGCTATCACTAAGAACAATGTAGTCCTCTTTATGGAACCAACGATTAAGTCCACCTCGATGGCCCCCAAAGAATGGCCAGTTTTGCCTTCATAGTTGCTTAAGACAATGTTATGTGGCCTGAGGTCAGTGTCGAACTTACCAATCTTCTTCAAAAGACCATGTGGCATTAAATTCTTTGCAGCTCCACCATCCACTAACACTTTGTTAATTCCAACACCATTGACTTTGGCTTGGACATACAGGGGTTTCAAGTGGTTTTGCATACTCATATCTGGCTTCTCAAAGGTAGCCATTTGGTCTTCGACACAACCATTGTTCATCACATAGTAACACATTGGCTTATGATGAGCCATATCCTCTGTAAAATCCTCTTCAACATCATTTGGTACTGTGATAACATCGTACTCAAGAGGCAGTATTGATACCACATTGCAAACAACATCGAAATCATCTTCAGAATCATCAAAATCAGACTCCATGTCTTCATCCATGTCGAAATCAGCATTCTTTTCTTTCACTGTTGACAATGGAGGAAATATTCTTTCAAGAGCAGGCCTTCTTGGCTTTTCTGTTACTACAGCCTTGCCTTTGGCCTTATTCGCTGCACACACATGACTAGCAACATCAGCATTTCTCTTTGTGGCAACTTCAGCTTTGTGAACCTCACTCTTCGCCACTATTATGCTGCGTGGAACTTGATTATTAGCCAAATGACTTGGAACCTTGTTAATGTCAAAGTGTGCTTTCTTCTTCTGTTGTCTTTGGTAACGAGGCCACTGTGTTCTAGTCATAGGGTTCTTACCCTTATAGTTATTCTTATAATTAAACTTAACAGCATCCGTATCTGGCTTGACAGCTTTAGCACGTTGATTATTGGGCACCCACGCTTCAACAGGAGCACTAGCACTTGGGACAAAGGATTTATTTGTTGACAGCTTCGAATACCCTTTCGCTGAGGACTTCTCCTTAGCAAATTGTCGTTTGCTTGTTGAAGGCTTTGTTGACACATTAGCCTTATAGCCAGGAAGATCTCCTTTTGCAAAGTCAAATTTCGTCCTGTTATCAAGCCATTTTCTTTTACCTTGTTGTTGATCCTGATAACCTTCGACAGCTTTAGCTGCTTCTTTGTCGAAGACAGCGCTGCACCTTGGGCAAAGCATAACTTCAGAGTTATTCCACTTACACCGATTGAGGAAATCTATCAATTCTTCCTCAGCCTTTGGATACACAGCATGTATTTTCCCATCATATTCTTTTAGGGTCACTTCTTGTTTCTTACCTTCAGCATACATAAAACCTTTTAATTTTTCGGTGGCAGTCTTGACACACTTAGGAGGGTCTGCCATTTGAGCATCCACCATGCCTACATCAGCTTCGACAGGTTCAGAATACATAGCTTCAGCCTTAGGCAATGGATCAACATCAATCTGCATAGGAGCTTTCATTTTCTTATCAGCAAATTTGAGTCTTCCTTCGTCAACTGCTTTTTGCACAATATTCCTGAAGAGCACACAATGGTCAGTGTTATGTCCCAAAAAATTATGGAACTTACAATAACCCTTTTTCTTTCTTTGGTCAAGAGTTGGTATTTTAAGGCCTTTAGGCACTAATATTTGACCATCAGTTACTAAAAGATCAAAAATTTCATCACATTTAGTAACATCAAAAGTATAAGTCTTAGGCATAAATCTATCATTCTTAGGCTCTACAGGGTTATTCCCATTCGCAGGCCTTAATGATTTACAGGTATAAGGAGGACCAGGCTTAAGTTCAGCCACGTCTATCTCCTCTTCTTCGACATTACTATATGTAACGTCGAATTCTTCTTCGACATATGCCACTTTTTCTTTTTTATGATACCTATTCGACCTAGATTTTTCCTCTCTAAGCCTTTCAACTTGTCGAACTCTATCAGCCAAATGAGCCATATCTCGCAAATGAGATGTGTCTAATTTCTTTCTAATTGAGTAATCAAGGCCACCAGCAGCCATTTCGACAAGCTCATGTTCAGGGACTTGTGTGAAGCAACGAGATTTCAACAGCCTAAATCTGTTTAAGTAATCATCAATAGTTTCAGGCATTTTGCGCCGAACACTAGCCAATTCTTTAAGACTAATTTTCGACTGGCCCATGTAAAACTGTGCATGGAATGCCTTTTCTAATTGCCCCCATGTGAACATAGAACCAGGGGGTAAGGTCGTGAACCAAGTGAAAGCATTTTTAGTTAGAGAATTTGGAAAGTATTTCATCTTCAAATTCTCATTTTGTGCTAAGTCCCCAGCCTCAGTCAAGAAACGAGCAATGTGTTCGACTGTGGACTCATTTGTATCACCACCAAACTTAGTAAACTTGGGAACTTTCCATCCCCTTGGTAACTCAGTTTGTAATACGTATTCACATAATGGTGATACGAAGTTAGGCCTTTGTAAACCTATGTTAAGGCCATTTTGCGCCAAAATAGTTTCGACTAAAGTAGCTATATTGTTTTCTGCGCCAACATTGTGTTGTTGCACTTGTCGAACAACTTCATCAGCGTTCTGGTGTCTATTTACCAAAACTACTTCAGGGACGTGGTTTACTGCCCCTTGTAGTTCGCCTATAATTGTGGACGCTTCGACTGCAACTGCTTCTTGGGGGTTAACTGGCGACGCATTACCCGCAATAATAGGAACTTGCCTATTATTAACCGCTGGAGCCCCAAAGAAATCTGCAATCCTACTCATCTGATTTGCCAACATTTGGTAACTGTTATTGGTATTTTGAATCAATGGATTGAAAACTGTACCAATTTGTTGGGTAAGCATATTAACCATATCGTGATTACTCTCGTCTACTTGCTGTCTTAAGGCCAACAAAGACGTATTGGTTAATGCTGGGGGATTCCGACCAAATACACTCTCAGAAGAGACATGTGTAGGGGAAAAGGTCGAAATATGTGGCATTCCAGTAGGCATGCCATACATTCCCAAAGGAAATGGGGGTAGATGCACGTTATTCAAACGTGGGTCTAAACCGTTTCCCATTGCCATGTAAGGGCTATGAAGCCCTGCACTTAACGGCAAAGACATAGGCAAAGATGCCATTTCTGACTGCGTTGAACCAACATTAGTCATTGATAATGAAGGAACGGTTGTTGACGACGATGGTCCTGCGCTAATGCTCGCAGAATCCATTGTTGTTCCTTGCCCTTGTGAAACCACAGGGTTGGAACTAGACGCATTATTCGTACTAGAACGAACCATTTTACCACTTCTTAAGTGCATACAATAGCGAATACAAATAAGAGAGTACGAAAATGAACAAAATCAAAGGCAAAGTCCCACTGGGCGTGCCAATTTGTTTGCTGGTGTTTTTAGCAAACAATCACTAGTTTTATTAGAAGGTTTGTGAGATCAAACTAGAAAAATCTCAAAGCAATTGCCTTTGAATTGCGCGTAGTTTTTGTTTCAGAAAATGTAGAAAAGGGGACGATTTGCAATGATTAACAGAATTGAAAAGAAAAGAAGCAGTAAATGGTGCATGAATTGTAAAGAAAAGACAAATAAATTGCATTGAATTGTAAAAGTGGTACACGATCACGTACAGCGATTCTTCCACTCGTTTTTCGCTCTGGCTTGGAAGTTAGAGTTTCAGGAATCGAGTTGTGTATTGTGATTTGCGACCTCTGTTTCTTCTCAGAAACTACTATTTATACAAAGGAAAAGAGGGGGAAAAACTGAACTAAGTAACTGCCTAGAAATTTGAAAATTAATAACTGCTACTCCTACTTTCGACCAGAACCGCTCTATCACGCTTCGACCAACTGCTAGTCTTCAGCGCATAACTGCTCTGTTTTCTGTCTGTCGAAAGCTTGTGTCCATTTTCCTCTCTCTTGATTTTGCTTCCCCGAAAGCTTGTCGAGTTTACCTTGCGCATGACCATTTTCTCTGTCGAAATAATTTGGTCTTTGTCGAAATATAAGTCAGGCCTTATTGACCATTTTCAATGAAGCTTGTCGAAATTACAGGCTAACACATTGTTATTGTTATATTTATCTATCCAAAATAAATAAACAGACAAGAAGATGAAAACTATGTAAAATAACTACTTGGAAATAGATAAAAAGCATATGATGTAAGTCTAAATTACCTTTTCCTTTTCTTGGATATAATTGTATTTGCAATTCGCTTCTGAGTATTTTTTTTGACGAATCGTAATCCCATCATTATGATCGTTTTTAACATACACAAAATCCTCTATAGGAGTACTTTCCCCTACAATTGGTAGCGATGTCCCAAAGAAAGGGTCGTCCTCAATACCATCATCATCGGTTGCTTGATCCTCAATGTCATTCACCAATTTTTTATTTGTCAATAAAACAATGGACCAATTTGTATCAACTGGATCAGTGACATAAAACACTTGTTGAGCTTGGGATGCCAAAATAAAAGGCTCATCTTTATATCCTAACTTATTGAAATTCACCCGCATGAACCCCGACTCATCCATCTGTAAACCACTATTATTGTCAACCCACTTACATTGGAACACAAGCTCCCGAAACATGTTGTAATCCAACTCCCATATGTGTTCAATGACCCCAAAGTATGACATATTCGCATATATGGGATTTCTGTTTTTGGCACTTGATGTATGCAAAGCTTGAGCTACAAGAGTCACCCCACTATTTTTGATTTTACTTTGATCATCATGGTTTTTTGTATAGAACGTGTACCCGTTCATTAGATAGCTGGTGTAAGAGAAAACTTGCATATTTGGACCTTTTGCTAACCATCTCAATCTTTTTGAAATCGAGGAAGGATTCATAGCAAATTCGAAATCAATGTGCTCTTTTAGCCACACTATGAAACTCCGATTATGTTCTTTTGTTAACCAAACTTGAGTCTTATATGGGTGATCACTCTTAAGTATGTCCATGTGCTTGGAAACATATAAATCAACCTCAGTATCATTGTGCAAAACATATAAGTGTCCTTCATCTAGTTCTTTTCTTGATACCATAACTATTTTTGTTCCTGACATCCCTTTACTAATGCTTCCTAAGTGACGAGACCTTCGCAGTCCCACAGAATATTCAAGACTAGATAGATAGCCGGTACAGAATTCAATAGCTTCTTCAACTATGTAGCGCTCAACAATACAACACTCGGGTCGTGATCGGTTTTTCACATAACCTTTTAATATCTTCATGTAACGCTCAAACGGATACATCCATCTCATGTAACATGGGCCACACAATTGTGTCTCTCTAATCAGATGAACTATTAGATGAATCATTATGTCAAAAAACGAAGGTCGGAAATACATCTCAAGCTCACAAAAAGTGACAGTAATTTCTCTTTGCAATGATGGCAACTTTCCAGGGTCAATCACTCTACTACAAATCGCCTTAAAGAAGAAACTAAGTTTGGTTAGGGTCTTGCGCACTTTCTTAGGCAAAATGGAACGTATACCAATGGGTAGCAAATTCTCCATTAGAACATGGCAATCATGAGACTTTAAAGACTTTAACTTGAGGTCTTTCATCGATACAAGGTCATAACATTTGAATAGTAACCCTCTGGAACTTTAACTCCATGAAGAAACTTACAAAACACGGTCTTCTCCTTTTTAGATAAAGTATGAGCTGCCGGAGGTAGATATGTACGTGTACTCTTCTTTATCGGACCCAATTCTGGTCTCAACCCCATACTAAGCAAGTCCAACCTCGAGTTGATGGTATCTTTAGTCTTTCCTGGCATATTGAGTAAGGTACCGATGACACTTTCAAAGATATCTTTTTCAACATGCATCACATCAATGAAGTGCCTTACATATAATGACTTCCAGTATGGCAACTCAAAGAAAATTGACTTTTTCTTCCACCCCCGTTTGGCAAGCTCTCCTGCAAAAGGCTTCCCAAATTTAATGTTCAAACCTCTCACCTTTTCAAATAGTTGTTCACCCGTCAAAGCCATGGGAGCTTTACGGGTTTCGATATTCCCATTAAATGCCTTTTTCAACAGTCGATACGGATGAGTAGATGGCAAAAACCTACGATGACCACAGTAGATATTCTTCCTACCATGTTTCAACCACATCCAATCAGTGTTATCTTCACATATAGGGCACGCACACTGACCTTTGTTACTATACCCAGATAGATTGCTGTATGCTGGAAAGTCATTAATTGTGCCAAAAATCATAGCCCTCAGGGTGAAAGTTTCTTCTCTGAACCCATCATACACCCCTACTCCAGTCTCCCACATTAGCTTCAAGTCTTCAATTAACGGAGCCAAGTATACATCAATATCATTTCCCGGTTGCTTGGGCCCAAAAATTAACAAAGACAACATCATATATTTGCGTTTCATGCAAAGCCATTGAGGTAAGTTATAGATCGCCAAAATCACGGGCCATGTACTGTGGGAGCTACTCTGAATGCCGTGCGGATTAAATCCATCAGCAGACAATGCAAGTCGTAGGTTTCTTGGATCCAACCCGAAATCAGGATAATCAAAATCAATTTTCTTCCATTGCGGAGAATCCGCCGGGTGTCGTAGCATGTCATCTTTAATCCTTTCATCATCATGCCATGTCAAGTGTTTTGCATCTTCTGAACTATGGTACATGCGCCTAAGTCGAAGAATTATGGGAAAATACCACAACACCTTTTCTGGAGCAGATTCTTTCTTTTTATATTGCGATGCATTACATTTAGGACACGACTTTAACGATGCATGTTCATTCCGAAATAAAATGCAATCATTGGGACAAGCATGTATCTTCTCATAGTTCAACCCAATGGACCCTAACATTTGTTTTGCATCATACGTCCGAGAAGGGAGCACATTATCCTTCGGCAACATTTCTTTCAACAGTGCGAGTAATTCCGTAAACCTCTTATCCGTCCATCCGTGGCAAGTTTTCAAGTTATACAACTTTATCACAGCCAATAGTTTTGTGAATTCAGTACAACCTGAATACAACGGTGTCTCCGCATCCGTTATCAATTTCTCAAACATTTGAGGACAGTCATTAAGATCGTCTTCAATAGCCTTTGCCATCTCTTCAAATTCGCCCCCTTCAAATGTTGGTCTTTCGGTGTCAACTGGTGCACATCTCTCAGTACTATTACCCATATTTGAAGATTCACCTCTTTCCTCACCATGCATTGTCCAACAAGTGTAACTTTGATCTATTCCGTAACCCTTTAAATGTCCTGCCAACTCCTCTGCATTAACTGATTTTACATAACAACAACTCAAACAAGGACACTTCATGTTACTAGAAGTCCCTAAACGTTCAACAGCACACTTCACAAAATAATCCACTCCAGCAACATATTCCTTGGACAGACGATTGGCAGACATCCACTCTCTATCCATAATTTCCCAGTATTTATTTATAATAAAATCCTGATAAGAGAACTTAAAAACCTATTATAGGTGACAAACAACAAACAATTCGCATATTTAGGCATATTCGATTTTACATTGCTAGTTTCATTCACCACACATATACAAGTTTGCATAACTTATATTCTTGTTCTAGTATAAAATATATAATATAAAAAAAAGTTATCTATTTCTAAAAAATAGTAATAGAAGAGTTTGCATAACTTATATTTGATAGGTATCAAGAAAACAAAGCCTACATATCAATGCAATATCTATGAAGAAATAAATCATCATGGTTCAAAACAAACAAAAGAAATCAAACTAAAGAAAACAAATTTTTTGAAGCTAATACATTCAACTATTTTAAACTAAAGAAATCAAAGACTTTGATGTCTTCTATATTGTCATTCTTCATATAATAAATACAAGAAAACAACAAAAGTACCTGAACAAGTGGAAGCAACGATGAACTCCAACGAATGCGAACCACACACTAGCAAATGAAGCGAACTCTCGAACCACTTAGATACGAAGGAAACGAATTCGAACTCGAACTATAATGAACTCACGAACCAACAAGAACTTGAAGGAAGTATTTTCAACTCCTATAAACATTCATTAAGTTAATTAGCCATATATATTAAAATAGGGGTTTAAAGAATAGCTCAATCACATAAGTCACTTGTATTATATATACTTTCTATACCTAATAAAGACAAACATACAGTCAATTTTTGTGAAATTAATTCATTCATAAGTCACTATTATTCCTAAGTCACTTGTATTATATATACTTTCTATACCTCTAACTAGTTCATTCATTGAAATTGAATAAGAATATTTAATGTATTGATTCTTTCACTAGTTTTCGCTCTATGACTTTTTCTAGTTCACTCATTAATATCATCACAACCTATAGTTTAATGGAGTAAAATCATTAACCTACATCAAATTAACCTAGAGCAACATCAAAGCATTTCATTAACCTAGAGCAACATTAAATTAAAAAGCATTTCATTTGGACATTTCAACAAACGCTACACCTACATAAAATTAAATTAACAAGCATTTCATTTGGACATTTCAACAAACACTACAACTACATTTCTCCTCAAGTTTAGAAACACCATTTCAAAGAACTAATCATCAATCATCTTTTAATCATCTAACCTAAGGTTCCAATGCCATTAAAATAACTAGAACAACATGTAGTAATACTAACCTTTGTGAAAGAGAACCGAAAATGGGGAAGAAATGAGCTTCCACGTACAAACCGAAATCCTTTGCGAAAATGGAGAAGTGTGATGTCCTTTGGGAAAACGAAAATGAGAGAGAGCCATGAAAATCTAGAGCCACGAAAATGAGAGCTTGAGAGAACGAAAATGTCCTTTGTGAAGGGAGGAGGAGGGAGAACGTACGTGCGACCAAGGGAGGAGGAGGGAGGAGGAGAGCTTGAGAGAGTGGAGTAGTGTGCTTTACGTGGTTAACGTTGTGTGAGTGGGAAAGGAAGAAATAAAAAAAAACAAATAGGCAGCGCTTCACTTAAAAGCGCTAGCCATTAGGACGCGTAAAAAACCAATATGCAGCGCTTCACTTAAAAGCGCTAGCCATTAGGACATCCATAAGCAGCGCTTGCTGCAGAAGCGCTACCTATTGGGTAGCGCGTTTTAACCAATAAGCAGTGCTTGCTGCATAAACGCTGCCCTTTTGCCTACGTATACCCAGCGTTTTTCATTTAAGCACTGCCTTTTGCCTTGCGCGTTTTATCAATAACCAGCGCTTTCCAAGTAAGCGCTGCCTTTCCCTTGCGAGTGTTTGTCAATACCCAGCGTTTTTTAAATAAGCGCTGCCTGTCCCTTTGACCGTTTCACCTTACCTAGCGCTTTTTAATAACGCTGCTTAAGGTAGCGCCTATTTTTCCTAATTCTGGCGTAGTGCTAAACAGTCGAGAAATGAGCCTATTCTCTTGAAAATAAAGAATCAACGAGAAAATGTATGTGAATAAAACTATATGATTAAAATACTTAACATATGTCTGCTCAGGTTTATGAGAAAATATGTGATCTTAAACTAATATTTCCTTAGAACTTCTTTTGATATCATCCAAACTATAAAGTTAATTTCTTATTAATAAATATCTCATTTTTATTTGAATCTAGACTTCACAAATTAATCTTTTAGATCCTAAATGAAAGTTCTTTTTATAAGTTATTTGATAAACTCATCCAAAATTATCTAAACTTGATCAAAACTTTTCCTTTTCGTAAGAGCCCATTGTTTTTGGATTAAATTAGGGCGGAGTTTGATGAAGATATTTTTTTATCACATTCTAAGGAAGATCTTGAAAAACAAGTTACCTTGTAAGAAAAATCATCAACATAACTTCTTTGAAACCTCATCATTTTATAACTTACTTTAACCAGAAAACGAAGTGAAAGATCGAAGATTTCTTACCCAAAAGAGAAGAGAAGTGGCTGTTTTCATAAGGGAAAAGGTGGAGAAAATGTTGAACCAAGTTGCTCTTAAGCTCCATTTGCAAAGCACCACAGCACAGTAAAATCTCTCTAAGTTTCCATCATTTCTTTTTCTAAGCTTCTTAATTAACTTTACACCTAAAAGAGAAATAAGGGAATGAAAATGAAAAAGATGAAGATAAGTGAGGTTAGATGCTCACGGTTTTGGGCCGGAGAGATGAGGGGGTGAGTGAGATGTGGAAAATTTAGAGTAAAGTAAAATTTGAGTAAAATGGAATAACAAATTAAAATTGAAATTGAGAGTGTGGGGAGGGGCTAGCCAATGGATTTATAAGGAGGGATTAAGCTATTTTTTTTTTTTTGAAAGGTAACTTAGTGATTAAGTTCGCTAAGAAAATATCTATTCATCTTTATCCATTAAACTTAGCGACCAATCCCATTTTGACACCTAATAAATACTAATATACTTTAATTCATGTATAGAAAATTTTGATCTTATCCATTTGGCTTAGTTGGCAACCTTTGATTGCTTCCCTAAAAAATATTCTCTTTTAATATATTATAATACTAATCAAGTAAATTATCGGTAATCAGTTTGGTCTTGATTCGTCAATCTCTCGGTGCCGAGGAGTCGGTCTAGCGGTAAAATTCCTAGTGAAAACTCCTAATTAAGTGAGATCGACTCATCTTCAACCGAATATTTTTCACTGCAAAAATATAATCCTCTCTATATTTAGAAAACTTTAATGAAATGCAGATTTCGACCCGAGGTCATTTATGTTCAATTTCTGTCTATCGAAAAACCTAAATATTTTCTTGTATTAATATTATTCTCAAAACTCCAAAATATTAGAAAACACTCATATCTCAAGTTTCGTCGAGATCTGATCACCGTAGAATTCATTTAAGATATAGAGCAGTACCTAAAAAGAATATCTCATACATTTAGTCAGCAATAGGAAACAAAAGTTTACATCCATTAATATATTTATTAAATACAGACTATAGTAAAATCAATGTATTTATGACCCAAATTTAGGTCTTACAGTGGTCATTTCAATAAGAATTATCTCTCTCTGTCTCTCTATCTCTCAATAGTGGTCATTCACCCTCGTTTTATGCTATGTTACACAAAATCAGCCCGAAAACTTCAGAAATCTACTATCACGAAGAAAGAGAGATAGACAAATTTGATATCATTATCAATATACCAAATAAGATACTCATGTCATATCCTTTCAGTCGTACCACCTAAAGATGTTGTTTCTATCAAGGTTCTGTTTAGATAATTTTGAACATTGGTCGGTACTTTTGCATTAAAACTTTCTACTTCTCTACAACAACAATCGTTCCTTTCCGCAACAGTAAGATTCTTAAATTAAATTTCTTAACTTATGTTTAAATAGACTTAAGGTTCTTTTTTATCACCCTTTCACCAAGGAATAGAAAAATCGTCTTCATTATCTATATTATTACTTTGTATATTTTTTTACATTGAAAATGTGTTATGTTTTTCTTTTTGTTTTTGCTATTCTTTATGCATAGGTGCATACAAATGGTTGTCCACAGTTTCTAGAATATTTCAAGATGGTTCATATTCAATTTAATTTTGAATAAAGTTGACGAATTGTATTACCTTGATCCTTTATATACTATTTAAAACATGGTTCTGTTTAGATCATTTTAAACTTTGGTCGGTGCTCTTGCATTAAGACTTTCTTCTACTCTACAAAAACAATTGTTCCTTTCCACAACGATAAGAGATTCTTAAAATTAGATTGCTTAACTTAGGGGTGTTCAAAACCGAACCAACCCAATAGAAAACCGCAAACCGAACCAACCCAAACCGAAAACCGCAAAAAATCGCAAACCGCAAAATCTAATCGGTTTTATTTTCAATCAACCGTTTGGACCGCGGTTTTTGTTCCACCAACCGAACCAAACCAAACCGAACCGCAAGTAACATTAGAGCTTTATCGACTTACAATCATACTTACTAACGTACTAGCCCAACTCCAACTAAAACTCAACTCTCACTCACTTAATAGCCCAAATCCAATTAATTCTTTGACTCAATTACAAACAATCCATTTTGTTATGCTATATTTAAGAATTACAATAAAACATTTAATTCAACTTCTTTTAAACATGACCGTAGCTATATTAAAAGAATTAAAAGAGAGTAATTCATATACTACATATATTTGAGCAGATATTTTCTTAAAGATTTATGTTAACCGTTTTTTATGTTAGTTAATTTTAACTCCGTTTTAAATTATATTTTGGCTTGGAAAAAACCGAATCAAACCGCGGATTGGTTTGGTTTGGTTTGGTTTGGTTTTATTTAAGGAAGTCAACCGAACCAAACCAAACCGCATGTAGTTTTAACTTGCGGTTCGGTTCACTTTTTGTCTCAAAACCGAACCAAACCGCACCGCGAACACCCCTAGCTTAACTTATGTTTAAATAGAGTTAAAGTTGTTTTTTTATCACCCTTTCCCCAGGAACACAAAAATCATCTTCATTATCTATATTTCCATTTTGTAAATTTTTTAGGCATAGATGCATACAAATGGTTGTCTAGAGTTTCTAGAATTTCACAACATGGTTAATCTTCAACTTGATTTTGTATAAGTTTTTTTTGTCGCCTTTTCTCCCAGAAACTCAAAAATCAATTTCATTATCTATATTTCCACTTGGTATATTTTTTACATCGAAAATGAGTGATGTTTTTCATTTGTTTTTGCTATTATTATCATAGGTGGATAAAAATGGTTGTCTAGAGTTTATAGAATTTCGCTACATGTTTTATCTTCAATTCAGATGTGAATAAAGTCGACGATTTGGATTAACTATTTATGTACCATTTAAAACATGTCGGTTTGGGTTGAACTGCGGGTTGCTTCTGAGGTACCCAAAATTTTGAACACCTCTTTTTCACGCAATTAATTATTTATAATTCATTGAAAACATGTTTAATAGTAGCATTAATTATTTGAATTAAATACAATATTGAATACGTCAAATCCAATGTTAGAACTTGACATTATTATATTACTTGAACTTTCGTTTTATTATATATATCGTTTTATATATAGGTTGTAAGAGAGGCGCCATTCGAACCACAAAAATGATGATGATGGAGTCAAGCTCGACACGACAGAAAGAAGCTGAAAAAATCGGGGAAAACCTACAACACCAATAGGAGGAGTAATCTTTCAGACTCTATGGTGTGCCATATCTTATAGACATAAGACATCAATCAAGAAATAGTCATTCATTGGCATTCCAATAATTCCACATAAAGATAAAATACTTACTTAAATAGTCATTCATTGGCATTTCAAAATAAATTGAACATATAAAAAGCAAGTTAAAGAAAAACATGTATAAGAAATTTACAGAAAATAGTTGGGAACTTGTTATAGCCGCATATTATTTACTCAAGTTGAAGTTGCTAGATATGTATCTTGTCCACCTCAAAATCACCATCCAGCTTCTTTCATTTTGTTCCCTATCACTTCACTCTTAATTTCTTTTTTCTTTTTTCAATCTCTCTATCCCGTGCGTTTTGGGGGTGAAAAGGAAAGCATCCATTTTACTTCTTCCTAGTTTTACAATTACTATCTCATGCTTCCTTTTATCTTGCATTCTACAGATCAAATTTTTAATAGAAGCCGTTCACTTCAATAACAAGGTGTGTGTAGTTTGAGTTGTTAATACCAAAAATTGACTTTCTAATACTACGATTTTGTTTCTCCCCTTTTTTCTCTTTGTTATCTTTGACACCTAACATGAGATTTGCTCTCAAAATGTGTCTCTTCTCCTTTTTTTACTTCCCTTACTTCAACACCACCTTCTTTTCCTCTTCATCGACATCTCTTTCTCTCCAACGCTGAAGTCCCACTCTCTTTGTTTTATTTAGGCAAAATTGCACTTTTGGCCCTTTATGTTTAGGGTTTGTGTCAATTTGGCCCTTTATGTTTTTTTCCTTGTTTTAGCCCCTCATGTTTTTTTGTGTGTGTCATTTTGGCCCCTGCCGTTAGTTTTTTCTAACGGACGCCACGCTGGTAGTTAACTGCTGACGTGGCGTCTTAATTGTCAGGGCTGACTAGGATTCATTAAATGACGTGGCATTTTTTTTAAAATCAACAATAAATTAATAAAAACAAAATTAACAAATTAACAAAAACTTCATCTTCTTCCTTGCCATCAATCTTCAAATCTGACAAAGAAAAAGCTGAAGAAAAACAAAACTGGAAAACGAAATTAAATCAAGAAAAACGAAAATCAAGGAAGTCAGTAGCGATTGATAGAAGAGAACAACATATCTAGAAACTGTATGTGAAGAACAAATCTGGAAAATCCCTAAACAAATTTTATCGTTTCAGAAGAACAGATTTAAAAACTTAATCTGATGTTTTCGATTGATGACAGAAGAACAAATCTAGAAATTTTTTAGATTGATTGAAGAACAGATCTAGAAACTTAATATGATGTTTTCGTTTTCGTTTTAGAAGATGAAGAACAGATCTCGAGAGGATGAAGAAAACGAACAGATTGATGTTTTCGTTTCTTAATCATATGTTTTCGTTTTTCAATCTAATGTTTTCGTTTTTGAATCAGATGTTTTCGTTTTTCAATCTGATGTTTTTGTTCTCTCCTTCACTATCGCAACCCATTCACCTCCAACCCACAATTTCCTTTCTTTTCTTAATTTCTGGAAAAATAGATGAAGAACAGTTCAATTTCCTTTCTTTTCTTAATTCCTTCCCCTTCGTTTCTGCACAACTTGCGTTTCCAGATCTGATTTTGTTCTTAATTTCAAGATCTGATTTTAATGATGAAGATGATTTTGTTTCCACATATTTGTTAATTTTAGTGTAATTTGATTTTGTTTTGATTCTAGAATGTTTTGTTAATTTTGAAGGTTTTGATTTAATTTTACAATTTTTGTTCCAGAATGTTTTTGAACAATTTCGGATTTATTTCTTTTTAATTTTACCATTTTTGTTTCTTTTTAATTTTACAATTTAAAAAACAAAATGCCACGTCATTTAATGAATCCTAGTCAGCCTTAACAATTAAGAGGCCACGTCAGCAGTTAACTGCTAGCATGGCGTCCGTTAGAAAAAACTAACGGCAGGGGCAAAATGACACACAAAAAAACATGAGGGGCTAAAACGAGAAAAAAAAACATAAAGGGCCAAATTAACAGAAACTCCAAACATAAAGGGCCAAAAGTGCAATTTTGCCTTTTATTTGTTTATTGTTATTGTTATATATATTATAACTTAACTATTTTGTATTATAACTAAAAGTTTGAAATTTATATTTAGGTAGTATTTCAAATATTAGAAAACTACATTCGTGTCATATATCTTTTGATAATTTCATACTTTCAAGTCCAGATTATACATAAAATTTGAGTGTTACAAATCAGCAGGCCATGAAATCAACAAATGAGGCAAGCAATGCAAGGCCAACAAACAATGACGAATTAGATTGTGCAACAAATGATTCAAGCACAGCAGAATCGACCTCACCCTCCTCAGATATGCAACCACAAAAGGAGCCAAATCGTGCATCTTTTCGGTTTCAGAAGTTAATCCCACTTGTTGTCAGAACCATCCATTACACCGAAGCTAGAGGAAAAGGTCATCATATTTGCAACTCATATGCTTCAAAGTGGAGCCTTTCTAAAATGTAAGTTACAGGGCTTTCAATTCATTTTATGGATATTATCTGAACCGTACCTTCGGGTCTTCCGCGTGGATGATCAAGGGACGGGTCGTCTGCTACTGTAGACTGAGGATGACCTGAACGCGGGGGGGGGTGGGGGGTGGTGTACCTGCAAGGACACTCCGACGCCCAAATCAGCTATATCGAGCTACAGTACAATCTAGTGAATATTCGAATGAATTGCGTACCTGACACCTGGTGACTGATGTTATTTATAGTGATTAGTTTGCGAGTGGGATGATCTGGATAGCCCAATTGTACTGGGGGCCCAATACACGGTCGATCTTATCCTCAATAAGCAGCTGACCCTCCCTTGCCTCGGCGACTAAGCTTCCTCACGCGAGATCCAAGGTCTGGGCGATCTGTTTGGGCGAACAAGAAGAGGATGATTTGGTTTTTCACAAGGTAGAGGGCGATCACGACGGGAAGAGGCTCAAGGAAGAGGGTGACCTGCTCACCCTTCGTTGAAGACGACCCACGCGTCGTTCTTTGGGACGACCCGGGCTCCTCGCGCTTTCTTTTGGTGCCTACTTTACTTGATCTGAGGAATTTCCCTTTCAACTCTCAGTTTATTCTTTACTTGTGTGGCGAGTTTGGTAGAATCCAGATGACTCACTATATTTTGAATATTAGCTCCTCGTATTTGTTTGGTCTGATCCTCAAGTTATACGAACTTGATTGTTGCCGCTTGGTAACTTCGCCACGATTTATTGTTCGAGTACTCTAAATTACAACACTTAGTTGGTGGGCGTTTTGCAGCTTTGGGGAGCGACTGGACGACCCTTTGTCGGTGTGGGACGTGCTTTTTTGTTGCTCCTTTGCTTCTTTGGTGGTTTGATTTCCATATTGACTCGATATAGTTCTTCAGGTATGCTACCTTATCTTCCGTTGTTAGTGACTTGTTAAAATTGTTGTATGTTCCAAAGTATAGTTCCTCACGCTTAACGTTGTCAAAATTGTTCTGCTGCGAGCCTGATCATACTCTTATTTTTGTTTTCAGTGGGTGACCTTGGTCTTCACAGCAGGTGACTTGGTCTTCTTTGTCGGTAGATCTCCATTCTCAGGTATTCTTCCTTTCTTTCCTCCTTACTTATTCTCTTTACTTGTGTTTGTTTTGGTTTGGCGGGAAGGGAGATCAGGCTTGGGGCGAGACAGTCGGCCCCCTCACCCGCAAGCCTAATGACTCGTCTGACGAGCGATCGCTCCTTCCTGCAGGTCTGCACCGTGGCGAGGACCAAGCAAACTCTTCGTAAACCTGCGGCGTCTGACCCTTACTTTGCTCGGGCTGCTACCTTGAAAAAGGGACGGTCTCCTAATATGTCGGATGGTAAGGAGAGGGTGACCTCTCATGAGGAGTGTAACGCCCTAAAATTTAATCAAATTATTTCGAAGTTGGATTGCCGTAGGATGATTGTAAGAATTGAAATTATGGGCGTAGTAGCTATGTTGAAAACGAGTTAGATGATAATCACGTGTTGTGGGCTAGTTAAAAATAGCATTGGGCTCCCTTCCTATGTGGATAAAGTCCCAAATAATTTAGCCCATTATGTTTCTCACTTATTATAAGTGGAGAGGATTAATTTAGGGTTGAGAGAGAGAGGAATTTCGGATTAGAGCAGCCACCAAAGAGAGAGAAAAGAAGAGAGAAAACAATTCCCGTTTTTCTCAAACCTGTCACCGTAAAATTGTGATTCCGGTTTCGTTAACCGTTGGATCGTCTTCGTTTTTGGGCATCAGGTTTGTAAGATATAGTTCTACACTTTCACCGTTCGGATCTTCGAAACGAGTTCTGAGGAGAGAGATATTGGCTTCGCACTGAAGCTGCAGTTTGGGGGAGTCGCCGTATTCAGAGATCGAGGAACGAGGCTAGGAGGGAGTTTGCGCCACCATAGTTGAGGTAAGGGTGGGCTTAACCTTGATAATGGGTTGATGATAATTATGTGTGGGTAGTCTAGGGTTTTGTTGAATTGTTCGTGTTGTTGCATATCGTGTTTTCGTTGAGATTGGTGCTTTGATGATTATTGCACGTTATTGTGATTTGTTTCGTTATTTGTTGTTGCGTGATTGTTGTATCACGATGATGGTGTTGTTATTGTTCGTGTTTTTGTTGTTGCTGTGCGTGGTTGATTGTTGTTGTCGCGTTGTCGAATTGTCGTTTTTGTTGTGGTGGTTGCGGTGTCGTTGCCGTTAGGGTTTGGTGTTTGGCAATTTAGCGATTCTGGACACAGGTTCGGTTTTTCTAAAACTGGCGCTGTTTGGTTGATCCAAAGATTATGAGGTTGATTTTTTTTGAAAATAGACTTAACGCCGGTCGTTTTGGCACTGGTTTCGTTAAATTCGGAGTTGTATAGCTCGAGTTATAGGCGATACAAGTTAGGTTAAAATTCTGGAAACGATTTGGGTATAGATTCGGTATTTCGGTGACTGGGAACGTTGTATTGACCGAAAAATTATGTGGTTTATTTTTCTGGAAAATAGACTTAATGCTTGTTAATTTGGCACTGGTTTGGGTGCGTTTAGAGTTGTGTAGCTCGAGATATGAATTCCACAAGTTAGAGTAAGATTCTGGAAACAATCTGGACACAGGGTCAGTGTTTTGGTTACCACGTTTTCAAAAGAACTCCTTTTCGAACGAATCCAATTTCTTTGAAAACTAGACAAAATTTTCCCCAGTTTATGCACAAGTTTCATGCAATTTGATTGAGTTTTGGTCACTTTGTAATTGCTTGAATTTGAAGGACAGAAACTGTCCTCTTTTGCAACTAGCCTGTGTGCTTTTCGAAAACTGTACCTATTGGACACTCTCCTTCAAAAACTGAACTTAGGGATGATAACCAGACCCATAGGGCTTTCCAACAAGTATTTATTTGTTGAAATCCTATGTCGTTTGCTATTTTAATTAATTCGCTGAAGTAGGTGCGATGTGCCTAGGCGCTGTGCGCCAGTCTTGTGCGTGGTGTGCGTGCGTTATGTCCGCGTTGTGGAGCCGTCTGGTGTTAATATTTCAGGTGCGGTGCTGGTATGCTCAGGAGAGTTTAGTGGTAGCTGTGATGCTACAACTTGGTGCTATTTTTGGTGAAATCATTTGTTTTGATTCTGGTGATATAGTATTTATTTTAAATACTTGTTATGGTGAGTTGGTGCATAATCATGGTGTCGCATTGTCATATGCATGTTTTGGTGATATAGGCTCTGCCTTTGGTGTTTATTGGTGATATGCCCGTCGTGGCTCATTTTGGTGATCGGTACCGCATGCATATGCCCACTGGAGGGGTTGCATATCATCCCATTGTCTATGAATGTTATAATTTTGGTGGTTCACTGTCAAATGGATTTTTCCTTTGGTATCTGGTGCTGTGATATGGTGTAATTGTATTGTGTTGCTGTAGTTACCTGATGCTAGCATATTTTTATCATCTGCTTATTACCTCTGTTAGACTCACCCCTTCTGCTTGGAATGTTGCTCTCATGCGGCAACGCTGCAGGTGATCGCTAGTGCTCGTGGAGGAATTGCTAGGTTTTGCTTCCTCTCTCGTTTGGGTCTGTGTCAGCTCTGATATGTAGCACCGGGGAGTCGTTAGTTATCGTTTTGAACTATTATTTTAGTTATTGGAAATTGTTTTAATTAATTTTGGAGATGTCTTTAATTGTTAATTCTGGAGATGTTTAAACTGGTTAATATTTCCGCTGCTTGGTGATTTCTTTTATATAAATTATTTTGGAGATTTTTTTTTGGAATAAATGGTGTTTTTTTTTAAAATGGTGAAAAATGTAGCGCCCTTCGAGGTGACTCTGATAATTGTCTATTTAGTTGTAATAGTAAAAGGGGGGTGTTACATTAGTGGTATCAGAGCAGTTCGGTCTGTCCGGCCAAGTTGTCGAGTCGTCGAGTCGAGTAACACTTGAGTAATTGTTACTCGTTTCTGGTTATAGTTTCTGTTGCAGTGTTAGGTTGAGATGGCAGGACGGAACGATGCTGCACTCGCTGCTGCTTTGCAGGCTGTGGCTCAAGCTGTGAGGAATAACCCAGGTGCTGCTGCTGATGCTGGGTCGCGCAGTTTGGCTACGTTTCAGAGGGAGAATCCTCCTACCTTTAAGGGCAAGTATAACCCTGATGGTGCTTTGGCGTGGCTGAAAGAGATGGAGAGAATCTTTCGTGTTATGGATTGCTCTGAGGCGCAGAAAGTCAGGTATGGTACTCATATGCTGGCAGAGGAGGCTGATGACTGGTGGTTGGAGGTGAGGCAGAGGTTGGCGACTGTGAATGAAGAGGTCACTTGGGCTGTGTTCAGCAGAGAATTTCTGAGAAAGTATTATCCTGAAGATGTCCGTGGGAAGAAAGAGATTGAGTTTCTGGAGCTGAAGCAGGGTAATATGTCGGTGACTGAGTATGCTGCCAAGTTCATTGAATTGGCGAAGTTCTATCCACATTATGGTGAGGCTGGTGCTGAATTCTCCAAATGCATCAAGTTTGAAAATGGGTTGCGGGCTGATATCAAGAAGGCGATAGGGTATCAGAAAATTCGGGTGTTCTCGGAGTTGATTGACAGCTGCAGAATCTTCGAGGAAGACAGTAATGCTCATTCTAGAGTCATGAGGGATAGGCAGAAGAATTTCTCGAGTCGTGGGGAGCCGTATGAGGTTCCAGCTGGTAAGGGCAATCAGAGAACTGCTGTGGGTAAGAGACCTAGTGGGGGAGATGCTGCTGCTAGTGTGGTATGTTACAAGTGTGGTAAACCCGGTTATAAGCGTCCTGACTGTCCAGGTGATGTGAAGAAGTGCTACAAGTGTGGTAAAGAGGGTCATATGGTGTCTAGCTGTGATCGAAAGGATGTGTTATGCTACAACTGTGGTGAGGGTGGTCATATCAGCACTCAGTGTCCTAAACCGAAGAAAGAAAGGTCCGTTGGGAAGGTGTTCGCTCTGGCGGGGTCAGATGCAGTGAATGAGATCAGAGGTACATGCTATATTAATAATTCTCCTCTTATTGCTATTATTGATACTGGTGCTACCCATTGTTTTATTGCTACTGCATGTGTTGAGAAATTAGATCTTGTTTTATCTTCTATGTTGAGGGAGATGGTTATCGATACTCCGGCTAAGGGTTCGGTGACTACCTCGGTTGTTTGTGCTAAATGCCCTTTATCGATATTCGGTAATGATTTTCTCGTTGACTTGGTTTGTTTGCCGCTGAGCGGAATGGATGTTATTCTAGGTATGGACTGGTTAGTTGATAACCATGTTCATATCAACTGTCATGAAAGGTCTGTGAGTTTCTTTTCTCCTGAAGAGGAAGAGTCTGGTTTGTTGTCTGTTGGTCAGTTGCATAGGGTAGTGAGGGAAGACGTCCAGTTGTTTTCATTAATGGCGTCATTGTCTGCTGAGAGCCAAGCGAAGGTTGATGAGTTGCAGGTGGTGCGAGAGTTTTCTGAGGTTTTTCCCGACGAGATTCCGGATGTACCACCAGAGAGAGAGGTTGAGTTTGCTATTGATCTGGTACCTGATACTAAACCTGTGTCTATGGCACCGTATAGAATGTCTGCATCTGAATTGTCAGATTGGGGATGTTGAAGATTGATAATGAATTCATGGCTAGCATTCGAGAAGCTCAGAAGTTAGATGTTAAATTAGTTGACCTGATGGTTGGGATTGATCAATCCGAGAATAAAGACTTTGAGTTGGATGCGCAGAATGTATTGAAGTACCGTGGAAGAATCTGCATTCCTGATGATGAGGAGATGAAAAGAGCAATTTTAGAAGAAGGTCATAGGAGTAAGTTGAGTATCCATCCGGGAGCTACAAAGATGTATCAGGATCTGAAGAAGATGTTTTGGTGGCCTGGTATGAAGCGTGATGTGGCGCAGTTTGTGTATTCCTGCTTGACTTGTCAGAAATCGAAGGTTGAGCATCAGAAGCCTGCTGGGTTGATGCAACCGTTGGAGATTCCGGAATGGAAGTGGGATAGTATTTCTATGGATTTCGTGATAGGGTTACCTAATACTGTGAGGGGGCACGATTCGATTTGGGTGATTGTGGATAGATTGACGAAGTCTGCTCATTTTATTCCTATCAATATCACGTATCCGGTGTCGAGATTGGCAGAGATTTATATTCAGGTGATTGTGAAGTTGCATGGTGTTCCTTTGTGTATTGTGTCTGACAGAGATCCTAGGTTCACTTCTGATTTCTGGAAGAGTTTGCAAGAAGCGTTGGGTTCTAAATTGAGGTTGAGTTCAGCTTATCATCCTCAAACTGATGGTCAGACAGAGAGGACCATTCAGTCGTTGGAAGACTTGTTGAGATCTTGTGTTCTTGAGCAGGGAGGTGCGTGGGATACTCACCTTCCGTTGATCGAGTTTACTTACAACAATAGTTACCATTCTAGCATCGGGATGGCACCGTTCGAGGCATTGTATGGTCGGAGATGTAGGACTCCGTTGTGTTGGCATGAATCTGGGGAGAGTATTGTTCTTGGACCCGAGGTTGTTCGAGAGACTACTGAAAAGGTGAAATTGACCCGTGAGAAAATGAAAGCGTCGCAGAGTAGACAGAAGAGCTATCATGATAAGAGAAGGAAGGATTTAGAATTCCAAGCTGGTGATCATGTGTTTTTGAGAGTCACGCCTATGGCTGGTGTTGGGCGTGCATTGAAGACAAAGAAGTTGACTCCTCGTTTCATTGGACCGTATCAGATCACTGAGAGAATTGGTAATGTTGCTTATAGGGTGGCCTTGCCGCCTAATCTTTCGAATTTGCACGATGTATTTCATGTGTCGCAACTTCGGAAGTATATTTTGGATCCGTCCCATGTGATTCCGATGGATGATGTGCATGTGCGGGATAATCTCACTGTGGAGACAATGCCTGTGCGAATTGAAGATCGTGAAGTGAAGACTTTACGTGGCAAAGAGATAAACCTGGTGAAAGTGGTCTGGTTAGGAGCTGTTGGTGAAGGCATGACATGGGAGTTGGAGAGCAAGTTGCGGGAGTCCTATCCCGAGTTGTTCGAATCAGGTAAATTTTCGAGGACGAAAATATTCTAAGTAGGGGAGAGTTGTAACGCCCTAAAATTTAATCAAATTATTTCGAAGTTGGATTGCCGTAGGATGATTGTAAGAATTGAAATTATGGGCGTAGTAGCTATGTTGAAAACGAGTTAGATGATAATCACGTGTTGTGGGCTAGTTAAAAATAGCATTGGGCTCCCTTCCTATGTGGATAAAGTCCCAAATAATTTAGCCCATTATGTTTCTCACTTATTATAAGTGGAGAGGATTAATTTAGGGTTGAGAGAGAGAGGAATTTCGGATTAGAGCAGCCACCAAAGAGAGAGAAAAGAAGAGAGAAAACAATTCCCGTTTTTCTCAAACCTGTCACCGTAAAATTGTGATTCCGGTTTCGTTAACCGTTGGATCGTCTTCGTTTTTGGGCAGCAGGTTCGTAAGATATAGTTCTACACTTTCACCGTTCGGATCTTCGAAACGAGTTCTGAGGAGAGAGATATTGGCTTCGCACTGAAGCTGCAGTTTGGGGGAGTCGCCGTATTCGGAGATCGAGGAACGAGGCTAGGAGGGAGTTTGCGCCACCATAGTTGAGGTAAGGGTGGGCTTAACCTTGATAATGGGTTGATGATAATTATGTGTGGGTAGTCTAGGGTTTTGTTGAATTGTTCGTGTTGTTGCATATCGTGTTTTCGTTGAGATTGGTGCTTTGATGATTATTGCACGTTATTGTGATTTGTTTCGTTATTTGTTGTTGCGTGATTGTTGTATCACGATGATGGTGTTGTTATTGTTCGTGTTTTTGTTGTTTCTGTGCGTGGTTGATTGTTGTTGTCGCGTTGTCGAATTGTCGTTTTTGTTGTGGTGGTTGCGGTGTCGTTGCCGTTAGGGTTTGGTGTTTGGCAATTTAGCGATTCTGGACACAGGTTCGGTTTTTCTAAAACTGGCGCTGTTTGGTTGATCCAAAGATTATGAGGTTGATTTTTTTTGAAAATAAACTTAACGCCGGTCGTTTTGGCACTGGTTTCGTTAAATTCGGAGTTGTATAGCTCGAGTTATAGGCGATACAAGTTAGGTTAAAATTCTGGAAACGATTTGGGTATAGATTCGGTATTTCGGTGACTGGGAACGTTGTATTGACCGAAAAATTATGTGGTTTATTTTTCTGGAAAATAGACTTAATGCTTGTTAATTTGGCACTGGTTTGGGTGCGTTTAGAGTTGTGTAGCTCGAGATATGAATTCCACAAGTTAGAGTAAGATTCTGGAAACAATCTGGACACAGGGTCAGTGTTTTGGTTACCACGTTTTCAAAAGAACTCCTTTTCGAACGAATCCAATTTCTTTGAAAACTAGACAAAATTTGCCCCAGTTTATGCACAAGTTTCATGCAATTTGATTGAGTTTTGGTCACTTTGTAATTGCTTGAATTTGAAGGACAGAAACTGTCCTCTTTTGCAACTAGCCTGTGTGCTTTTCGAAAACTGTACCTATTGGACACTCTCCTTCAAAAACTGAACTTAGGGATGATAACCAGACCCATAGGGCTTTCCAACAAGTATTTATTTGTTGAAATCCGATGTCGTTTGCTATTTTAATTAATTCGCTGAAGTAGGTGCGATGTGCGCCAGTCTTGTGCGTGGTGTGCGTGCGTTATGTCCGCGTTGTGGAGCCGTCTGGTGTTAATATTTCAGGTGCGGTGCTGGTATGCTCAGGAGAGTTTAGTGGTAGCTGTGATGCTACAACTTGGTGCTATTTTTGGTGAAATCATTTGTTTTGATTCTGGTGATATAGTATTTATTTTAAATACTTGTTATGGTGAGTTGGTGCATAATCATGGTGTCGCATTGTCATATGCATGTTTTGGTGATATAGGCTCTGCCTTTGGTGTTTATTGGTGATATGCCCGTCGTGGCTCATTTTGGTGATCGGTACCGCATGCATATGCCCACTGGAGGGGTTGCATATCATCCCATTGTCTATGAATGTTATAATTTTGGTGGTTCACTGTCAAATGGATTTTTCCTTTGGTATCTGGTGCTGTGATATGGTGTAATTGTATTGTGTTGCTGTAGTTACCTGATGCTAGCATATTTTTATTATCTGCTTATTACCTCTGTTAGACTCACCCCTTCGGCTTGGAATGTTGCTCTCATGCGGCAACGCTGCAGGTGATCGCTAGTGCTCGTGGAGGAATTGCTAGGTTTTGCTTCCTCTCTCGTTTGGGTCTGTGTCAGCTCTGATATGTAGCACCGGGGAGTCGTTAGTTATCGTTTTGAACTATTATTTTAGTTATTGGAAATTGTTTTAATTAATTTTGGAGATGTCTTTAATTGTTAATTCTGGAGATGTTTAAACTGGTTAATATTTCCGCTGCTTGGTGATTTCTTTTATATAAATTATTTTGGAGATTTTTTTTTGGAATAAATGGTGTTTTTTTTTTAAAATGGTGAAAAATGTAGCGCCCTTCGAGGTGACTCTGATAATTGTCTATTTAGTTGTAATAGTAAAAGGGGGGTGTTACAAGGAGGAGGAGCATTCTTTGCACGAAAAGGAGGTAAATTCTTGTGAGGAGATCGAGTCTGGTTCTCCTGCTGAGTCTTCAGTCTCGGGAGGTTCTAGACGATCTAAGTCTCCTGCCCAATCTTCGGATGATCGGTTATCTGGTTCTACCGCGCAGAGCACCGAGTCATCGCGTCCTGCTAAGATCAGGTCGTCTTTCCGGTATCCGGCTAACGTAGATTATTCATGGGTTTCTACTGTCATTCTAAAGGAACGCGCATCTGTGACACGAAGGGAGTTACGGTTGGCGGTCAATTGTGTGGGTACGACCGGCCAGGAGTGGCAAGTCGAGACCATGGGGGAGGATGAGCACGTCGCTACCTATCCGTCCGAGCTAAAGTTCACCATGTACTCGTTGGTTCTCTTCACCATGCAGGTACGACCACCCTTTACTCCCTTTGAGCGTGGGGTCCTTCATTTCTTAGGCGTCGCCCCTTCTCAGTTTCATCCAAACTCTTGGGGTTTCGCCAGGACCTACGAGGTGCTGTTAGGCAAGCTCAAGAGGCCGGTTTCTCAGAGGCTCTTCTTTACTATTTTCGATACCAACCGGCGAGGAGAGAAAGATAGTGGCAAGACTAGGTCAGAGTATCTTAGTTTGAAGGCTGTCATAGGTTTTAAATTCTTCAGGCCTTTCATGGACTCTTTGAAGAAGCAGTGGAAGAGTAAGTTTCTTTGGGTTGCCCCTACTAGTCGTAATGCTCAAGACTTAGTGGCATTTTTGAACGATGAGGGAGAAGCGGTTGATTATAAATTTCCTACTGCATGGTCGCCGCGACCCTACCATAAGGAGCCACATACCTATCGGTTCATACCAAAGCACCTGAATGCAGCCGATAGAGAGACTTTGCGACTACTGAGGAACTTGGCCTCCCATTTACCTTCCAAAGAGAAGACGTTTCTTTGTAAACCCATCATCCTGGCTAACTCTCCTGATGAGTTGGATGCTGCCTTAGGTTTGTTGGCCTACCTATTTATATCGTGTGGTTGGGGTTTTGTATGGTTGTCTAATCTTGCTCTTTACTTTGTTTAGTATTTTATCTTTATGTCTAATTTTTTCCTCTTCTTTGTTTGCAGATACGATGGCGGGGAAAGGTTCGTTCTTTGCTCGGCTACTCTCACTGGCTGGGGAATGGTCTGCTGAAGGTCCGGCCTCTGCTCCTACTCCTACCCCCCAGGATCCTACTAACAGTTCTCATGTCACTTCGGAGGACCAAAGTCTTGGGGCGGTTGACCGTGATCGTCCTAAGGATAAGAAAAAACGAGGCAAGTCTGATGCGATCGGAGGGGAGCCTGTTGGGTCTGACCGGTCGAAAAAATCTAAGTGTGGGAAGGAGTATCAGGGCAAGCCCATCCCACGTTGGATGGAGAATCTGCTCGCTGCTGGTTGTGAGGATCCCCTAGAAGCCTCTGCTACCCTCTGCAAGCAGGCTTCCATGGAGATGAAGAAGCTCACAGGTAGTGTATTCGACACTAGTTACTTCTCTCTTGTCTTTGACTTATTACTTACTCATGCCTCTTTCTTTTTTAGTTCTAAGGAGGGAGAGGGACGAGGCTCTTCCGAAAGCTGGCGCCGAAGCTAAGAGGGCGGTTGAGTTAAAGATAGCTTTGGAGGAAGCTGAAGGGAAAGTCAAGTCTTTGGATAGTAGCTTGAGGTTATCCGAGGAGGAACTAAAACTAGCCAAGAAGACGGCCGAGGTGGCCGATCAGCGGATTGAAGAGCTTGAGGGGCCGGTCTCACAGCTGCAGAGCATGGTTGAAGAAGCGGAGAAGGCAAAGGAGGAATCAGAGAAATCACTGCGTCAGCTTGCCCAAGAGACTGTCGCTACTGTCACTGAGAAGTTTGCAAATGCTATCGAGCATGTTGAGTTTTTTAATCCTGGTCTGTCGGTGGATAGAGCCGTTGTGTATGTTCACCATATTGTGTTGGGTGACAAGATCGTGAAGCCCGGCGGCCGGCCAGATGGGACGAACCGGACGATTTACAGGTGACCTGGGCCTTGAAGTTACTTTCTTTCTTATGTTTTTTATTGCTCTAACTTGAGCTTGACGATGTACTTTTCTGTTTTGGATTTGGTCTAATTTTGTTGTAATCCATACTTTGATCGTTCATGCTTTTGGTACTTTGTTGCATGATTTATTTCGCCTAAGTTTACTTGCTCATGTTTGATGTTTCGATCATTTGATGTGTGGGACGTATAATCACCAGGTCGTCCTTGCCCTGTCAGGTCGTCCTTCCCATGTCGGGTCGTCCCTTTGGCACGCCTCTTTTGGCGAGGGTGGTCTTCCCAAAGGAGGATCGCTAAGTTCGTTTATTCAATCGTGTTATTTTATTGCCTTATTCGTATGGCTCGTTTATTCGTGTGTTATCTTATTCTTTCCACCCGTTTGTTCGAGTGGGATCGTGAGCGCCCGTGGACAGTTTACCAGGTTTCTACCCAGATTTAACTCGCCCTCGGGGGTGCTTCCGTCTGTTTGGTCGCTTCATTTAAACTTAAATTCGTCTAAGTGTTTTCCCCTCACCTTGCAGTTTATCAAACTCGGTTTGATTCTAACTCGCGTAGTGGGGCGAACCATTTTGATTCATTCGTAAGAGAGCACTGGTAAGTAAAGAGACAAATACACAGATCTATAAGAAATGCCTCGTCTTTATTGACGGACGGGCGCGCCTCGATAAAAAACCCAGTGGGAAGAAGAGCGTCCCGCCCGTTAGTACTTCATTCATTGAGTTCAACATGACATTCTTTCATTGTTTATGATCGGAACCTGAGGTCGCCTTATGCAAGCTTTCAGGTATCAAACCTCATCCTGTTACTGCTCTGGTCGCGCTCCACGGTCAGGAAAAGAGGGCGGGTGTACCTACAAATACACTCCAATGCCCAAGTCAGGAGCGAATTAGCAGAGTATCAATACTAGTGAATAGTGTGTACCTGACAACTGACGCAATGAATACTTATATAGGGTGCGCAAATCACTCTTGGCCGTTGGATGGTCGTACAGATTCATCTGCGCTGTTGATCTGCGCTTTCACTCTTTCGTCGACTCTTGCTTGGGCCGGTCCTCGTTGCCACAGCTGAAGTGGGCTTCGGCCCACTCCAGAACAGTTTACAAAATGATCGATCAAATAAAATATCTCCTAAGGTTGATGGCGTTCCAAGTCTTAGGAATCACTCCACCACTCATAGTCTGCAGCGTGGAGGCGCCCTTGGCTGTTTTGGAGACGACACGGTAGGGTCCTTCCTAGTTTGGGGCGAGCATGCCCATGGCTACGTTCTTCTGTCCGATGTCTGCCCTTCTCAACACCAGTTGTCTGATACTGAAGTCTCTGGGGAAGACCTTGGCATTGTGCCTCGTGGTCATCCCTTGCTTGATCTCTTAGGGCTGCCTTGCTGCGAAGCTCTTCAATCAGATCCAGCTCCTCCCTGATGGCCTGGTCGTTTTCATGAGGTGGTTTGGGGTTGATCGTCCTCCAGCTTAATTCTCCGATTTCAACGGGAATAAGAGCGTCTATTCCGTAAACCATTTTGAAGTGGGACTCCCCAGTGGTGGAGTGTGGGGTCGTTCGATACGCCCACATCACATATGGGAGTTCTTTAGCCCATCTTCCTTTCGCCTCATCCAATCGTCTTCTAAGGCCACGCAAGATCGCTCGGTTCGCAGCGTCTGCTTGTTTGTTGGTCTGTGGGTGTTCTACTGAAGAGAAGCGCTGCCTCACTCCAAATTCGATCAAAGCCTCTTGAAACTTCTTGTCAGTGAATTGCGTGCCATTGTCGAACACGACTACTTCTGGAATTCCGAAACGGACTAAAATATTCTTTTTGAATAACCGAAGGCTATTCTTAGATGTTATCGTTGCCAAGGGTTCTGCCTCAATCCATTTGGAAAAATAATCCACTGCTACTACGAGATACTTAAGCTGTCCGAGCGACTGTAAAGGGTCCGAGGAGGTCGATCTCCCACCATGCAAACGGCCATGGGGCGGTCATGCTGTTTAGCTTGATCCCCCATTCCTGAGAACCCCATACACCCTCTTTGGATTCTACATGTGGATGGTTCGTCTAACAGCAAGGGCAGTGGGGCAGGTCTGATCCTAGAAAGGGATGGGGGGGGGGGGGGGGGGTGGGGGCGAGATGGACGTCTGCATGTCTTTGGCACTTGTCACATTTTTTTACTAAGAGACTTGAATCTTCTTCCATGGTGGGTCAATAGTAACCTGCCCTCAGCGCCTTCTTAGCTAAGGCTCGTCCTCCAAGGTGATTGCCACATATTCTTTCTTGAATTTCTCTAAGTACATAGTTGGCCTCCTCAGGCGGTAGGCACTTCAGAAGTGGCATGGAAAATCCCCTTCGGTAGAGCTGCCCGTTGATGATTGAATAAGACGATGCTCGTCTGCGTACCAGCACGGCTTTCTTGGGGTCCTCCAGCTCCACCCCATCTCTGATGTATTTGAAGATAGGGTCTATCCAGCTCCCTTCCATATCGATCATGCACACATCAGCATTCACAATGATCTGCTCAAGTCGCACACTAGGCTGTGTGAGAACTTTCTGTATCACACTCGTGTGGTTTCCTGGATTCTTCGTGCTTGCAAGTTTTGACAGTACATCTGCTCTTACGTTCTCCGTCCTTGGGACGTGCTTGACTTCCGCATGTTCGAAGCGTTCCAGTAATTCTCTTACTCTCGTTAAATACTTTTGCAGAACTTCATCCTTTGTAGTGAAAGCCTCTTTGATCTGCGACACTACTAGCAGCGAGCCTGAGTACAGCTCAACTGTTTGACATTAAACTCGATGGCAAGCAGCAGCCCGGCAATGCAAGCCTCGTACTCTACTTGGTTGTCAGAGGTAGGGAATGAGAATGTTAAGGAGACCTCCATCGTCGTCCCCCCATCCCTTTCCAGGATCAGACCTGCCCCACTGCCCTTGCTGTTAGACGAACCATCCACATGTAGAATCCAAAGAGGGTGTATGGGGTTCTCAGGAATGGGGGTCATCTCAGCTACGAAGTCGGCCAACACTTGGGCTTTGGTGGCTGATCTTGCCTCATACTTTATCCCAAATTCTGACAATTAGACTGCCCACTTGATCATTCTACCTGCTAAGTCTGGTCTAAGGAGGATCTGTCTGATAGGTTGGTCAGTCCGCAGGATGACCTGATGTGCCACAAAACGGTCTTAGTCGTCGAGCGGCCACGATGAGTGCTAAGGCCAGCTTTTCGATCTTCTGATATCTTAGCTCAGGTCCTTGGAATGCTTTGCTAACAAAATATACAGGACTTTGGTTGGATCCTACTTCTCGTACTAACACTGCCGATAACGCCTCGTCCGTGATGGAGAGGTATAAGTAGAGTGTTTCCCCTGGTTCTGGGGTGGTCAGTATTGGAGGTTGTAAAAGAGCTGCTTTCAATTGATCAAGTGCCTGCTCACACTCAGGCGTCCATTGGAACTTAACTTCTTTCTTTAGTAACTTGAACAAAGGTAGGGACTTGTTTGCATCTTTGGCTATAAAACGTGAGAGAGCTGCCACCATCCCATTTAGGTTTTGCATCTCTTTTTTAGTGGTGGGCGATCTCATCTCTTTACAGCTCTGCATTTATCTGGGTTGGCCTCGATTCCCCTCTCTGTGAGATAGAATCCTAGGAACTTGCCTGCTCTTACCCCAAAGGTGCATTTCTCAGGATTAAACCTGAGGGAGCTCTTTCGAGCCTCCGCAAAAACTTCTTTGAGGTCGTTCACATGTCTTGAGTCGTCTCTGCTTTTCACTATCATATCATCTAAGTAAACTTCAACCACCTTGCCTATCAGTTCACGAAATACCTTGTTCATCATCCTCTGGTAGGTCGCATGATAACAATCAAATATGATTGTTATTACCTCTTATTTCAAGCTTAAATCATTGTTAATTCTCAAGCAATTTAGTGATTAATGTTGTAAATATGTTAGTTTAGAATAATTAAAGGTGCAAGCTTAATTATGTTATTAATGGGCACTTTGGTGCCCAATTGTGGTTTAATGTGTTTGTTTAATTGCTGCAGCACCTATTGTGGCAGCAATGCCTAAATGCGCAACATGAGAGAGAATGTAGCAAGAAACACGGAAATCAAGGCAAGGACAGCTGTCAGCGTGTGTCATGCGTGGGTGTGCGTGCCAATCATTGATGATGCGTGAATGACCTAGGGTTTTGGGCAAAAAGGACATTGTGCCTTGAAAAGGACAAAATGTGCCTCCACCATTTAGGGTTTCTCTCATCCCAAGGCCTTCCCTATATAAAGGCTCTCACCCCTAGAATTAGGTTAAGCCGAATTCCTGAGGTATAGACATAGCCTCAAGTTTTCGTGCCTCCGTTGTTACTTAGAATCAATTGCTGGGATATTGATTGCTGCAGCAACGTTAGATCTACTTCAACTTCGAAGGAGCTATATTTTGAGAGCTGGAATTGCTTGGTGGATCACCATTGAAGCTGTCTCAGTATCAAGACTTGTAGTTGAACTTCTCTTCTCGGGTTTTAGTATGAAATTCTTACTTCCCTAGATGTTTAGTTTAGTTGTAATGTTGTGTAAGCTCAATATGAGCTAAACCTCTGTAGTTGGGATGCTATTATGAATTTAATGAAGTTAAATTGTTCTTAATGCTTGTGTTATTGTGTTGAGCGCTTTATCTTGTGTGTTTTTACTATTTCCATCTTAGATTAGGATTGGCCGTCTAATCTAAGTAGATATACATTCACAGACATGGTTTGTATATATATCTCACAAGATAACATGGTATGTTGCACTATAGACATATAGTTGTTCCTTGCTTGAGTCCTAGACATAGGAGAGGCATAAGCCATGAGGTAAAACACTTAGGTGTAATGCTGCTTGTTCTTCAGTAGCCTAGGGAAATAATCTCTTCCGAATTAGACATAATTTGGGGCGACTAAAGCCTAGTGTTAAGCATTAGACATAATGCACAATTGCGGCAGCACCTAGTGCTGCAGCACTTAACATAGCATTTTGAGCATTTTAATGGATTTATTGAAGTATTGCATCTCAACTTGTCCCAAATCTGATTTCCACTACCCTAATACCTTTTTAGTTGTTTGTTACTTGTTACCCAACCAATTGTGTGTCATTTACTTTTGTTACTAAAATCACTAATTGTTACTTTGATTAAACTCTTGTTTGGCAAATTAATCCTCGTGGGAAAGATCTCTACTTTCATTATATTACTTGTTACGATTGTGTACACTTGCACAAAAGAACGTTCACGTTTTCAAGCAACACCGCACCAGCATTTTTCAACCCAAAGGGGATAACACGGTAGCAATAGTTTCCTCTATCTGTCATAAACACTGTCTTCTCCTGGTCAGGTGGGTGTATAGCGATCTGGTTGTATCCTGAGTCTGCATCTAAAAAGGATAACAATCTGAACCCGCTCGCACTGTCGACCAGTTTGTCCACGCTGGGCACTGGGAACGCGTCCTTTGGACATGCTCTATTAAGGTCTGTGTAATCTACACACATTCGCCACTTGCCATTTGCTTTCTTTACTAAGACAGCGTTGGATAACCAAGTTGTATACTCTATTTCTTCGATGAAGCCAGCCTCGATGAGGTCTTCCACAACTTTGCTTGTTGCCTGTGCCTTCTCGTCCTTCTGCACCCTTCTTCGCTGGACGACCATCTAGCATTAGGGTCTACAGCTAAGTGGTGGCAGGCTACCTCTGGTGGGATCCCAGGCATGTCTGCTGCGCTCCATGCAAACAAGTCGGCATGGTCTTTTAGGCATTGTATCAATTGATCTCGCACGTCGATAGGGAGGTCGTTCCCTATCCTGACTGTCCTTTCCGGGTCGTCCCCCAACTGGACTTGTGAGAATTCCCCATCAGGCTCCGGCCTCTTGATCCTCTTCTTGAGTTCTCTGGTTAGGAGGTCGTATCCCTCTTCTTCTTCATTGTCAGGATCGTATCTAGCATCAAGATCAGCCATGTTAACTTGCTCTCCTCCTACCCGTCCTTTCATTGCGTTATCTATCTCCTTCCTGACTTGCTCACCTTGTTCTTTCTGACTTAAGAAAAAGGCTCGTTTTGCTGAAAGCAGGTCGGCCTGTACTGTTGCTATCTCCCCTTCCTTAGTATAAAACTTCATTTTGAGATGGACAGTAGACGGGACGGCCTCTAGATGCGCCAGTGTGGGACGACCAATGAGGCATTGGTAGACTGACTTACACAGGAGTACTATGAAGTCGGTCCTGACCGTTCTGCACAAAGGTTTTTCTACGGTGTCATCCCCGAAAGTGACCATCAACTCAATACGACCGATCGGAGTGGTGGTCGACCCATTGAACCCGGTTAGGACTGTTCCCCTGTAAGATCTCAAATCTTCTCTTGATATTTTCAGCACATCCAAGAGGTCTTCGAAGTTGATATCTGCAGAGCTACCCCGATCGATCAGGATCCTTTTAACATCCATGTTAGCCATGACTATAGATACGACTAGTGGCACTTCGTGGTTGGGAGTCCCATCTAGGAGGTCCTCGTCCCCAAATGAGATTGGTGGTCTCTTCGTGAGAATCCTTGGGGCGGACGTTGATGCGACGCTCAGGATCTGATCCCATCTTCTCTTCACGGACTTGTTCGTTTCCCTCTTATCAGTGGGAAGGCCTCTCATTATCACCATTGCAACCGGTCTTCCCTTCAACTTTCTGGTATCTAGGGCTTCAGTATCCTCATCCTCGTCTTCTTCTGTTACTCTAGCTACCTCGTTAGCTGGTACCTTTCCCTTTCTAGGTGATCGCACCAGCTTCTGGTCATCCCTCCTATCAGCTTGGTCTTTCTTCACATATTGGGTCAACTTGCCTTTCCTGATCAGCTCTTCGATGTCGTCTTTGATGGCCATGCAATTGTTAGGATCATGCCCATGGCTCTTGTGATAACGACATTATTTCTTGGATGGGCGCTGCCCTTCCTTGAGGACGAGAGGGTCTGGTTTCCTCATCTCTCTGAACTCTGTGTTTGCGCATTCTGACAGGATCTGTGCGTATGAGGTATTCAATTTCGTTCGATCCGTGAATTTCCTGATCTTAGAGTCTCTTGGAGGTCCTCCTTGATCCCTTCTTGGTTTATGATCGCGATCTTCGCGAGGTTGTCGACTCATTCCTGCGTCAGCGGCTTCAATAGTTATCGTTCTTTCTTCATAGTTCATGAACCTCTGAGATCTGCGGAGGAAGGTTTCCAAATCTCTTGGCACGTGTAGACCGACCTCGACTTCAAATCTGCTTCCTTGGAGGAGTCCGGTCCTTAAGAACCACAGCCTTTAATTGGTTGTAATCCAAGTTCCTCACCTGGTCGGCTTCCCGGTTGAATCGCTCCACATAGCTTCAGAGGGACTCATTGGGTCCTTGTCTGATCGCGATCAAGACATCCTGAGACTTAGGCTTTACCCTTGAAGTTGTAAAACGGGCAGAGAAGACTCTGGCCATCTGTTCCCATGAAGAAATGGTGTTAGGCCGTAACTCAGTAAACCATTCCAAGGCTGATCCTTCCAAGGTCAAGGGAAAGATCCTGCACTTAACAGGACCGGGCGCCCCCTATATTTCATCATAATGTCGAAGTGCTTTAAATGGGCGTCGGGATCTTGCACGCCATTGTACATTTTAAGACTGGACGGGGGTTTCTGTAACGAGTGTGGAACGCGAAACTCGTCTATTTCTCTTGTGAATGGTCCCAGACTCATGTCAACTCTACCTCTACGAGGTGGTCGGTCCTCGAAGTGTCGACCTCGATGAGCACGTCGTTCTTCATCAGGATTGTCTCTTGGATTGTTGCGTGGGCGCCTTTCGTAAGACCGGCTGCGCGATCGAGTGGGTGAGCCGAGTGAGCCAGACGAATCATAGGAGGTATAATCTGTGGACTAGCTGTCTTTTGGGAGGCGAAGACTCCTCCGGCCAGTAGGTATAATCTGTGGACGAATCATAGGAGGTATAATCTGTGCGAAGACTCCTCCGGCCAGTAGGTATAATCCGTGGACTAGCTGTTTTCTGGGAGGCGAACGATGTCTCCTAGACAGGTCGACCCGTGGGCTGGGCGACCTGTTGTTGCGATGGCGTAGTTCGGGTGCTGTGTTTGCCCGCCTGGACGTCGCTTGACCCTCCATCTAGGTGAGGAGGTCATTCTGTCGAGCGATTTGTTGGTCTCGGTTTCGAAGTTGTTCTTGAAGCTCTTGAACCAAGTTGGCCAGAAGGGTGACGTTGACCTATTGGGTCGTGCCTGGCTGGGCACCGGGGGCGACGACCTCAGCGTTGGTCATCGTTCCTTCCAGTGCTAGGGGTGGACGGACTGGTATCTCGGCCACGGTCGACCGCGGTCTGCCTATTTTCACTGTTGCTTTTGGAGGCATTAGGGATGTTGGTGGGATAGTGTGCTTGCTCCCATTGTGGTCGCCAATGAACCGTACCTTCGGGTCTTCCGCGTGGATGATCAAGGAACGGATCGTCTGTTACTGTAGACTGAGGATGACCTGAACGCGCGGGGGGGGGGGGGGGGGGGGGGGGTGTACCTGCAAGGACACTCCGGCGCCCAAGTCAGCTATGTCGAGCTACAGTACAATCTAGTGAATATTCGAATGAATTGCGTACCTGACACCTGGTGACTGATGTTATTTATAGTGATTAGTTCGCGAGTGGGCTGATCTGGATAGCCCAATTGTACTGGGGGGCCCCAATACACGGTCGATCTTATCCTCAATAAGCAGCTGATCTTATCCTCCTCTTGCTGAGTTGGATGATTACTACTAGATTGGGCCCATTAGGACTGACCCTCCCTTGCCGGGTTGGATGACCACTACTGGGTTGGGCTTGACGACTAGCCCGGTCCAAAACATTATCGTAGGTTTTTAATCCGTACAAAGACTTGAACGTTGGATCTTTATTACATGATAAAAGGTTTCAATATAAATATTGCCATATTGGTCAAAAAAATTTTAAAGAGATATATATGACATATTTCCAAAACGTGAGATTAGAAAGAATATTAGTGTAAAAACAAAATGTTTTGATATCGAGCAGTAAAATAAAACTAAAGGGGTGTGTGAGTTTGGTGTTTTTTTTAAGTGCAGACCATATTTTATGAGAATGTTTTATTTTGGGGACGACGGGACTGGAGACTGCTTGCACACATCAGGCAAAGCCGCGAAACTTCTTAAACAGAGCGACCCAGTCTGTGACTCAGCCTATTTTGTTCGTGTTTGCCATTGTGTTCCTTAATTGCAGCAACAAAATGCATTGATCAAATTCCTCCACATTGAAGCTGTTGCACTCCGGGAAATTAAACACAAGAACGAGAGAATAGAGTACCAAAGACAGTGCATGAAGTTCCAATGAACCTAAAGAATTTAAAGTCATACTTTTCTAGACTTCAAGGGACATGACAATTATGGATAACATTAATTGCAATCAAGGCAAACAAGAGAATAGAGTACCAAAGAATGAATCATAAGTGATGAGTCATCGCGATATATATATATATATATATATATATATATATATATATATATATATGTGCTCTCAATCTCTCAAGTGTTTAGCCTTGTGTTTACACTCAAACCACATCAATGACAAGCTTCTAATATCCACACATAATTAAAAACACATCCACATAAGATCAAAATGTATTTATTAAGGTTGTAATGGGAACAAGATCAATGTGGGATAATCTTAGGGGGGACTACACTAAAAAAAAAATCAAAGAGGAAAAAGAAGCAATGAAAATCAATTGTAATGTGAAAATGCGGGGAATTTTAACTCAACCAAGTATGATGAATTTCTATTCTCTACTTTGACACATTTCTCTTTTCACAACTTCCTGCACACAACTTTCATTGTCCTTGAAGCAAAACACAAGAGTATGCTTTTTTCTTTCTTTTTTTTAATATATTCTTTTTTTCTTTTTCTCTTTTCTATTTTTTTATTATTTTTTTGAAATAAACTAACCTTCCATCAAAAAACAAAGTATGACCCATAATTTGAGACAATTTCAACACCTCTACCCTTATTGATTACACATTTTCAAATCAAAGCTCCTTCATCCCCTCAGATTCGGTAAAATAATTGTTTTTCACTTTTAGACTTATAATGAGATATAAAACAAAGTATAAGATAAATAGGCTCAAAGGGGCTTAACAAAGGGATAATTTCAAGGTTGGCTTATTTGGCAAGTAGTTTAAGAAGAACAAAATTGACTAGATCACTTCAATACATGCATGTGAACAAGTGCTTCAACAAAAATAAAGTCAAGCTCTAGAGTAACTACCAATCACGAGTGAATCACACACAGGAAAGGAGAGAATGGCAAAAAAGTTGTCCATCCATTATAAGGCTCAAATCTCACCAAGGACAATGACTATCACAAATTATGCAAAACTTAGTGCTCATATCCAACTTATCATACCAAGAACAACAAGAAATCATCCAACTCATGCCACAACACCTATGGTCCTAGAATGGTGAAATCACTCACAACTTATCCAAACTAAGAATTCATGGGAAAACATGAAGAAAAAAAAACCAACTTTTTTTCTTTTTGTATAGTTAAAAATTTAAAACATGAAAACAAAAAGACACCCCCCCACACTTAAATCACACATTATCTTTAGTGTAAGCAGCAAGTATAATTGAAGAATAAGGAAAGAAAACTCCCTCTTGAAGGTGGATACTTAAAGCTTGTGGGTGGATGGTATTTGCTAAAGAAGTCTCTTTTATGGTTACTGCACACATGATTGGGCACCTTCTTCTTCCACGCATCCAGAATTAAGGGACTGTGGTGTTGATGTGTTTGTGAAACCTTCTCGTCAGGAATGTCCGCCAAGGCCCATCCAATACCTTTTCAGTGTTCCCTTAGAATTGGCGGAAGCTTTTCCTGTTCAAATTCAAGGTTAGCTGAAATAATTACAAACAAATTTCCACTTCCCTCGAAATATGCCTATTTCAAATTTTTAGGGAGTAGATTGTCCTCTTCATCATCAACAGGTTCAGATACTCTTGGAGTAACAACAGCTTTCGTATTTTCACAGCAGCGGTTTCAGGCACCCTTGGGGGTTTCAACAAGAGTAATTGCACTGACATTTGGAGTATTTGGTTCTAAAAGGTGTGTCTCGGAATATTAAATCCTTCGAGGATCTTCAAAGAATTATAACAATTAGATGAGTCTTACAAATAAGTTGTAGCAACATTCATCTTGTGGAAATTGAGCTCTTCAAGAGCTACAAGGCTAATTAAGTACTGAAAAGTACTTGCAATTACTACAGGTGAATATGTCTCATCAATAAATTTTAGGTCTTTGTTAAAACTGTTGAGCAACAATTCATGCTTTGAATGTCACAATTTCACCATTCTCACTATGTTTTCGCACAAAAAACTCATTTGTATACAACTAGTTTCACACATTTAGGTGTTTGGACTACAGTTTCAAAAACTTTTTGCTTCTAAAGCGAGTTTAATTCTACTTCAATTTCATTAATATATTGTGATTTTGTAAACTTCTGGTTTACAATATATGTTTCAATTGCAGTGATATAAGTGAAGTACAAATTAGAGGAAAAAACTGACAATTTTTTCACTACACTTATTTTTTCCAAAGTATGTCTCATCGTTATGTAAAAATATTTGACGTCTCCTTCATTTTTTAATTCAATAAGATAGTATCCATTTAGATGGATATCTTCAAAACTTAATATATATCTATGAGAATTTAGAGATTATAATATGGTATCAATGTGTAAAAAATTTGTTACAAGGATGAAACTGGATAATGGACATATTTGTAGGGACTAAACATATATTTAAGCCTTGTATTTAAGAACCACAGAAACTGCAATCTATTTTACGGAAACAATGTCATTGAAACACATTCTGTATACCAGAGGAAGATCAACATCCACACCCGAAATGAAGAAAAAAAATGAAGACTAAATCATACATTACATTTTAGTGTGTTCGCAGAAACGATGTCTTCAAGTTTTTTGAAAACATCATATGCAAACAAAATCATTGATGAATTAATTATTAGTAATCATTGAAAACAAGTTTAGTAGGGGCGTCAAATATTTGAATCGAGTATATTGAATACGTTAAATCCAATGTTAGAACCTGTCATTATTATAATACTAGAATTTTTGGTTTTATAATATGTATCGTACTATTTATAGGTCGTAAGAGAAGAATCTGAACCAAAAAAAACAATGGTCGTGGAGTCAATCTTAAGTTATTTATAATTTCATTCACCTATAGTTATTTCAATAATAACTCTCTCTCTCTCTCTCAAAATAATGGTCATTCACCATCGTATCCTAGGTTACACAAACTCATGCCATAAATCTTCAAAAATCTACTATCACTGTAACACCTCTAATATTTCGACCTTGAAAAAAATATCAGGACATTCATATTTAGCATACATCAGAGTGCTAATCCTGTTTCAAGATATTGAACATAACTAAACTTGACAAAACTCATTAAAATATCCTTTCAATTAAATTAGTTATCAAAAGGATTTCCTAAAAATGACACAAACCGAAGTTTAAAGTCATTATACCTATTGTTCAACATCTCAAAATAGAATTAACAGAGGATATACATAACTTGAATAAGATATAAGTTATCATATCGAGTACAACATAATCATAGGGAACTAAGCAAAATAACAAACAGATCCCCAAGATCCTTCAAGTCTTCATAGATAGCACAGCTGCTACTCATTCCTCTTTGCCTTTGCTTTTCCCTGTTAATTTGTAAACACCACAAACATAAACAGTGAGATAATAATCTCAGCAAGTTCTTTCGTGACCCCTCACAACTCGACTTTCGGTGTTTTATTAATCTTTTACTCGTAGCCCAAGTCTAGATAGCTACACATATCATGGCTTAAGCATAACACCAGACAACCACTACACGGTTCCCTCGGTGAACCCCCTCGATAATATTTGATTAACGAGCAAACATGGAACAGGCCTAGGTTTTGGGCTCATGACTTCCCTCCCCTAGTACGTTATAACTCGAGGTCGTCACCTCACATATTTCATCATGGATTAGGTTACCAAAACCGTTAATCGGACACTAAGTCCATTATTTGATATACAGTCATGTTCTCACTTTCTTTTTCGAAAAGATTATTACTCGGCACAAAACTGTTTAACCGTCGACTCCAACTCATTACAATGACTGAGAATAAATTCAAACACATGTAATTGTTCTCACGCATGATAAGGATTGGGTTAGGGTTGAGAAACACTTGGTTTGAGGTCCAAACAGTGGAAAATGAGTGGCCAACCTGATGCGGACACAGGTACCAGTGTGGGGAAACACAGATCGTGTGGCAACATCAGAATGCCCTATTTTGCTGAATTTCATTTTGTACCTCAATCCAAATGATCTCAGTCCTTCCCCAACTCGATCCAAAACATGAGAACAGGTATGTTGCACCCCGAAAAAATCCGGTTTGGACGTTTCATCGTACAACGTGAAAATTTGTGAGGCCGCCATCAACATTTTTATTTAGGGACCAAAACATTGAAAAAGGGTCCTTTTTAAGGCGGGTGGCCCTTTGAGAACTAGAGATGTAGGTTCGGGGGTCGGTTAGGTGTGGGGAAGGTATTAGCACCCCACACCTCCTTTCTACCGAAAGGGAACCTTTAACTTGATGTGCGGTTTTGACAGAGTTGATTTGAAACAATTCGTTCTACTTCTTTTTTTTATTTGAGAAAAGTGTTTTTGAAAACGGGGGAAAAGAAGAATCTTTTTATTATTTTTTAAAAGTGTGCTTGACGGGATGTGACCCGCTCCTACGTATCTCCCGGTGCGATGGAGAATTCAAAGCTTACGTAGTTCTCTTTAGTCGAGAAACTTTGTGTTGGTGTTTTTTATTGTAGTGGTTTTCGGTCCTAGACTGTACAGTCCACTAGACCTAGAACAAAGACAACCCCGCCTGTACAGACGACGTGCCCCCTACTTATTGAAAATGTTTTTTTTGATTAGGGAAGAAAAAGATTTGTTGTGAGGTTGGTTGCTTTTATTTGAGCAAGTATCTTAGGCTCGCACGAACTGTACAGCCCGCTAACCCTAAGACGCTAACCAATACCGGATGTACATCCGATTCGATTCCTTACTCATTTTTTGAAATAGGGTTCAAGTTGTTAATTACTTGTTTTGATTCTCATAAGTATCCCAAGATGTTTGAGCTGTACAGCTCCGATCTTAGGACGCTAGACAACACCGGCCGTACGTCCGACTTGCCTCCTTATGAGTTTTCAAAAAGGTTTATTGTTGATCTTAGAAAGAATTTGATTGTCTTATGAAAACAATTTGAGAAAAGATTGAGTTTGGAAAAAGCTTTAGAAAATGATTGATTTGAAGAAAGGAGAAGGGAGTTTGAGGGTGACATTGGTCACAAAAGGTTTGTTGGGATGGCGTGGCATCCAAAAGGAGAAGAAAGTAGAACATTCAATCAATTTCCAAGTCAAGAACCAAAGTGCAACTTTTAACAAATTGCAAGCAAAGCAATCAGCAATGTAAGCATAAGCATAAACATTACCAATTACAACATTTGAGCACAAGAATGACACTTAGTCATCTAACATTTAATGGCCATGAACATGCAAGATCAACATTAACCAAATAGATTGCAAGAATAGGCACACAAATAGATAATGCAAAAGTTTAATTCAAATAGGCATCAACACAAGATAAAAACACAAGGTTGAATCCCTTTTGGTAATCCTTGACATTTGAGACAATGCACAAAGGCATAAGTGTCTAGTCCTTTTACCAAATCATCAACATTAAAGCATAACATTGACCTAGAAAGAACATCACATTTGCAAGACCAAAAGTGACCAAAAGAGGGCATTAACAAGTCATTTTTGTAACCAAAATTGGTTAATCAAGTTAGAAAACTAGCATTTGCATTTTCAAGCAAGAATTGCACAAAGAAAATTGAATCATCTTAGGCAATCCTCATCACTTAAAGTGAAAGTGCCTAAGGCACAAGTGTGAGTCCTCTTGCCAATCATCAACATAGAGTAATTTTGCAAACAAGTTACTAACAAGCAAACCAAAGTTTACAATCAAAGCACAAGGTTGTGTTGAATCATCTTAGGCAATCCTCAACACTTAAAGTGAAGTGCACAAAGACACAAGTGTGAGTCCTCTTGCCAATCATCAACATAGAGTAATTTTGCAAACAAGTTACTAACAAGCAAACCAAAGTTTACAATCAAAGCACAAGGTTGTGTTGAATCATCTTAGGCAATCCTCAACACTTAAAGTGAAGTGCACAAAGACACAAGTGTGAGTCCTCTTGCCAATCATCAACATATAACAATTTGCAAGCAAGATACAATCAATTAACATCAAAATAACTTGAGAAAACGTTTTTGATCACAATTGCAAACCCATTTCACAAGAAAATTAACAAACCCTAATTCTAATCATGATTTGCGACACCAACATAGAGCTAAAACCTCATTTTATTCTTTGAAAGCAACAAAATCATGCAAGCAAATGACATAGATCAATCTTTTTGGCAAGGATTCACATGATTAAGCAAAGGAATGCACTAAAATCACACAAACCCTAATTTTTCTACAATATGCGAAATGAAACATAATCCCAAATCACAATTTTATTCATGAAAATGCAAGCACAAAATGAAAATAGCACAAACACACAATTTATTCCAAGAGAGAGATGCATTTCAAGCATCCAAACCTCCCAAAGTGTTTGTCAAAATGCTTGAAACACATCTCTCATTCAACAACAACAATTATATCAACATTTCAACAAAAAATAGAGTACTAAAATGCAAAGAAATGCTTGATATGCAAAAAGAGATTGATGACCTACATTTTTTATGCTAAAATTTTGATGATGTTAAGATTGAGAGTATACCTCAACTCCAAGCTAGAATAGCAAAAGAAATAAGGTGAATGAACACTAAACCACTTGAATCAACCCTCTAATCTTCAATCTTGAGCTTTATTCTTGAGATTTGAAGATGGATCTTTGAAGAGAATGCAAGGATGTTGAAGGATTTAGGACTAGAATGTTGATTTGAAGTGAAAAAGTGAAGAAATGAGGTAAGGGAATGAGGAGGTGTATTCGGCCAAGAGGGGAGAAGAGGAGAGGCTAGGTTTTTGAGTGTGAATTGTGAGCCAAAACCTTGTGAGAGGTGAGGATATGAGGGTATATATAATGTGCAATTAGGTTTAGGGGCATTTAGGTCATTGTGTACCTCATCTCATTCTAGGATTGCATTTTAATTTTGAATCCAGGGTGAGGATTGAAACACACTTTGATGAGGGGCAAAAAAATGCAAAATGAGAGGGAAATGAAGGGGGGTATTCGACCACATTGGGAGAGTGGTGCCCAAGTTTTGTAAGTTGGCAATTGTACTATTGTACTATCCATGAACCTTCCAATTATCCTCTCAATTTTGATTATTCTTTTCAAGATAATTGTACATAAATCTAACCATTTTGAGCCATATACAAGGTATCTTGAAGAATATGCCATTTTTGAAAATGAGAGATGACCAAAATTGCCAACAAAAATCTTATCATATAATTTTTGGGAATATTCCTTGTACAATTTTTTTGAAATGCTTTCTTGAATTAATTTGAACTTGATTTTTTTACTACACATATAAAATATGCGCATAATTTGAAAAATGATTTTCTTTATTTATTTTTTTTTATTCAAAATAATACCATTTCATTAAATAAATTCCCAAAAATTAATTAATTGGATTTTCAGCTAGCAAAAATTTATTAAATTGAAATTGACCAAACAATGCCCCTTTTAGATGTCCCAAAATTCCTTAATTTCTCAAAAATGATTTTGAAAACCTTAGAATGCTTGGGTAAATACCCTAAACCCTTTCTCAAATAATGCATCACTCACAAAATTATTTATTTTTGCTGAAAATTAGGGTTTTGAAACTAGGCGGACAAAATTAGGGTATGACAGCTGCCCCTCTTTATTTGGATTTTAACAAGGAATATGAATTGGCCGAAACATATTCCGAGGCAAAATAGAAATAAAGAATTCAGAAATTATACCAATTTTGTCTACTTAGAGAAAACCAGAATTTTCCTTTTTTTTTTTTTGTTCCTTTTTGAAATATGATACAAATGCAATGAAAAGATTTTTTTTTCTTTTTTTTTGTTTATCTTTTTTGTTCCTTTTTGGAATCAATTGGTGCCAACCCTCAATAAGCCAGTGAAAGCAGTAAAGAAAAAAAAAGGGTGCCGGCCCTCATTAAGCCGGCGAAGGAGGCTGCCTAAAGCCTTTTAACGAATCGCGAACGATCCGAGTTTGCACTTGGGCCTGGGGAGCACGTGGGCTCAAAGGGGTGGTCTTTCGAGCGACCGGGGGAGGGTACTATATCAAGTCTAGATCTCGATATTTCCCTAAGACTGCGCCATGTTTTAGGCCAACACAGCTATCCTTTTTGACTGGACCTATTGAGGTCAGGGGGACTTACTCGCAGCTCGAATACGAAGTGAAGTCAATCTTCTGGGGGACACGTGGGTCCAAAGGGGATTTGAAAATCCAATTAGCTTTCTTCAGTTGGTCAATGCTACTGCACTGATCCAGGGTACCTGCATACGTTAGTTGATGCAAGGGATGGTGCATGAATGCAAGGGTGCAGGTTATGCAAAAGCATGTTATGCGAGTGCGTGTGATGCGAGTGCATGCGATGCGATGATTTGATGAATGCCGTGAAAATGCTTTTGATTTTCTTTTGATTCTTCTTGATCAGCTTTCTTTTTTTTTCTGATCGTTTTTTTTTTTGACTTATTTTCTCTTTGCTGGTTCGACCGACCCGTGACACTCATGGCACAAGACTGGGGAACTTATTAGAGTTGCTGCGGCGCACGGGCCGGGTGCAGGTTTGCTTTATGATTTGCCATATGAAGTGTTTGATGGGCGCAATTATTTTCCTTGCAACATTAATTTGTTTTTGAGAAATCACTTCCTTCCCGTGACTTTTGGGGATTTCGCAATGATTGCAATGCTCTAGGATTTATGCACATGTTTTACAATTCAGTATTACCATCATCATAAAATGTTTATTTTGAGCAGAAAATAGAAAAGCAAACTGATATGAGAAAAATTGAACTTTATTGATGTGGAAACCGGTCGTACAGAAAGTTACGCCGACTGTTCAATACATTTGAAAATTTAAACTGCAAAAAGACACGAAAGAGAGAGAAAAGCTAGTTTCTAAATGTCCGTCTTTGTGGAACAATGCCAAACATTTATGTCCTTGACCTTGATCACCCCTTTGTCCGAACCTTCAGGAGTGCTGTATGCCCTTGTTTATTTTCATGCCCAAGTTTTCTGACCCTAATTTTTGCCTGGATCGCCCTTTGCGGGTTTTCAATCCACCGGGTCGCTCTGATTTTGCCTAGGCCGCCCTTTCGGGTTTTCAACCTAGCGAGCTAATTCTTACTTGGCTTATCTTTCTCTTTTTTCGTCTATTTCTTTCAGGCATAATACTTCTTCACCGAATCTGAATTGACTGGGTTTCTGAGTTCTTCACCGTCCATGTTGGTGAGTATTAGTGCTCCTCCAGAGAAGGCTTTCTTGACCACATAAGGTCCATCATAAGTGGGAGTCCATTTTCCTCGGGGATCGCTCTGAATGGGCAATATCTTTTTGAGCACAAGATCTCCCTTGTTGAACTCTCGAGGGCGAACTTTCTTGTCGAAGGCCGTCCTCATCCTCTGTTGATACAGCTGTCCATGACACAAAGCTGCAATTCTTTTTTCCTCAATGAGATTTAACTGATCCAGACGAGCTTGTACCCATTCAGCTTCTTCCAACTTGGTTTCCATCAATACCTGCAGGGAGGGTATTTCAACCTCAATAGGGAGGACTGCTTCTGACCCATATACTAGAGAAAAAGGGGTTGCCCCAGTTGGGGTACGCACTGAAGTGCGGTATCCGTGCAAAGCAAAAGGAAGCAACTCATGCCAATCTTTGTAGGTTACCACCATCTTTTGAACTATTCTCTTGATATTCTTGTTGGCCGCTTCGACTGCCCCATTCATCTTGGGTTGATAGGGGGAAGAATTATGATGCTGGATTTTGAATTCTGTGCACAGGTCTTTCATCATCTTGCTGTTCAGGTTGCTGCCGTTATCGGTGATGATCCTGTTTGGAAGGCCGTAACGACAAACCAGATCTTTCTTTACAAACTTTGCAACCACAGAGCTAGTGATGCTTGAGTATGAGGCAGCTTCAACCCACTTGGTGAAATAGTCAATGGCGACAAGGATGAAGCGATGCCCGTTTGATGCTTTTGGCTCGATAGGACCGATGACATCCATCCCCCACATTGAGAATGGCCAAGAAGCAGTCAGAACGTTTAATGAAGCAGGTGGTACATGGATATGATCGGCATAGATTTGGCATTTGTGACACTTTCTTACAAAGCTGTAACAGTCAGATTCCATTTGCAGCCAATAATAGCCGGCTCTTAAGATTTTTCTGGCCATGGTGTGTCCACTGGAATGAACCCTGAATGAGCCTTCATGGACCTCTTTCATAATCTTTTCGGCCTCCTCTTTCGCAACACACCTTAGGAGAACCATGTCATAATTTCTCTTGTAGAGAACTTCACCATTCAGGAAGAAATTCCTCGACAGCCTTCTGAGCGTTCTCTTGTCATTTTCTGATGCCCCAGGAGGGTATTCCCTGGTGGTGATGTACTGCTTGATATCATGGTACCACGGCTTGTCATCCGGCTCTTCATCTATTGCAGTGCAGTAATGATGTGCTGGTAGATCCCTATGCTGGATTCTGAGGTGAGCTAAACTCTTGTCACAGCTGATGTTGAACATTGACGACAAGGTTGCCAAAGCATCGGCCAACTGGTTTTCGCTTCGAGGGATATGCTGGAAAGTGACTTCCTCAAAGGACTCCATCAATTCTTGAACATAATCACAATAGGGAATCAATTTGGGATCTCTGGTCTCCCAATCACCTCGCACCTGATGAATAACCAAGGCTGAATCACCATACACATCAAGCCTTTTGACCTTCCATTCAAGGGCTGCCTGAATACCCAGGATGCATGCTTCATATTCCGCAATGTTATTTGTAACATAAAAGCTCAGTCTTGCAGTGACCGGAATGAAGCGATTGTTTGGAGAGATTAACACAGCTCCGGCCCCATGCCCCCACATGTTGGATGCACCATCAAATATCATCCTCCATCTTTCATCTTCTTGGGACTTCCCCTCGTCGAATAGTGCCATGATGTCTTCATCGGGAAAATCATACTGCATCGACTGGTATTCTGGGATAGGCTGACAAGCTAAGTACTCAGCAAGTGCGCTGCCCTTGACTGCCTTCTGCGTGACGTACAGGATATCATATTCTGACAATAACATCTGCCAACGGGCAATCCGTCCTGCGAGAGCTGGTTTCTCAAAAATGTACTTGATCGGATCCATTTTAGACACCAACCAAGTTGTATGGCTCAGCATGTACTGCCTTAAACGATGAGCAGCCCAAGCCAAAGCACAACTAGTCTTCTCCAGCATTGTGTATCTTGTCTCGCAGTCAGTAAATTTCTTGCTCAGGTAATAAATAGCATGTTCTTTCTTGGCTGACTCATCATGCTGCCCCAGCACACACCCCATCGAATTGTCTAACACGGTTAGGTACAAGATCAGCGGTCTTCCGGACACCGGTGGCATCAGAATTGGTGGATTCTGAAGATACTCTTTAATTCTCTCGAAGGCTCTCTGACAATCATCGTTCCATTTGGATTCTTGGTTCTTGCACAACAGCTTAAAGAGAGGCTCGCAAGTGGCTGTCAGTTGGGATATGAACCTTGAGATGTAATTCAGTCTCCCAAGAAAACGACGGACCTCCCTTTCAGTCTTTGGTACTGGCATTTCGAGGATTACTTTGACTTTATCTGGATCAACTTCTATCCCTTTCTGACTGACGATGAACCCCAGTAGCTTTCCGGATCTTACACCGAAGGTGCATTTAGCTGGGTTTAATCTGAGTTTGAACTTCCTTAGACGTTCAAAGAGTTTTTGCAGATTCACAATATGCACTTCATCAGTCTTGGATTTAGCAATCATGTCATCCACATACACCTCGATTTCCTTGTGCATCATGTCGTGGAACAATGTCACCATGGCCCTCTGATACGTTGCACCGGCGTTTTTGAGTCTGAAAGGCATCACCTTATAGCAAAAGGTTCCCCAGAGAGTTATGAAGGTTGTTTTCTCCATATCTTCTGGAGCCATCTTTATCTGATTGTATCCTGAGTATCCGTCCATGAAGGAGAATAAAGAGTGTTGGGCTATACTGTCCACCAGAATATCAATGTGGGGTAGGGGGAAATCATCTTTGGGGCTGGCTCTGTTCAGATCCCTGTAATCGACACACATCCTGACTTTCCCGTCCTTCTTCGGAACCGGGACGATATTGGCAACCCATTGAGGATACTTGGCAACCGCTAGAAACCCGGCATCAAACTGCTTCTTTACCTCATCCCGGATTTTCAACGACATCTCTGGCTTCATTCTTCTCAGTCTTTGCTTTACAGGCGGGCATTCTGGCCTTACTGGCAACTTGTGCACAACAATATCGGTATCCAACCCAGGCATATCTTGATACGACCATGCAAAAATGTCAACGTAATCGCGCAGGAGCTGAATTAACTTCATACGATCACTGTCGTTCATTGCGGTACCGATCTTAACTTCTTTCTTGTTCTCATCTGTACCCAAGTTGATTACCTCAGTTGATTCTCCGTGAGGCTGAATGACCCTTTCTTCCTGTTCCATTAATCTCATTAGTTCTGGAGGAGCTTCCCAATTGTTCTCAACATCTCCCTCAGTTTGATTAATTGGATGATCAAAGTCAAAATATGGATCATTGGCATTGTTATTTTCAGAGATAATTATTGTTGATCTGCATTTGCAGAGGCAAAAAGCAGAATGAAAGGCGAAACAAACAGGCAAAATAAAATAAAGCGGAGAAGACACATGAAATTAAGGGAAATGATTTTATTGATGAATTTCAAAAACAACGTTTTTTATTGATGATGATAGCAATGAAGATAAAAACATGCGTGCCCCTAACAACTTATCCTATGGCCTTGGGCAGAGCCACAGGGGTGCATTACAAATTATTACTTTGAATTAAAAGCCACGGGAAAGTCAGCAGCTTCCCAATTCTTCAACTTTTCACCGGCAAAGCAACGGCGGACTAGGCTGGTATCACCTTTTTCAGCTCCAGGACCATCCCCAATGGCAGCGATTTGATTAGGGTCCAGCAACCCTGCACTCTTAAAGCTCTGGCGAATATCACAGATAGGGATCTTTTTTGACCAAGGATCATGGCCTCTCAGTTTGGCCAACCACCTGCTCTTTCTTTCCTCCGCCATCCCCTTTCTCTCGGCTTGATTAGGATGGTACCCCAACCCACAACGGTCTCGATTTTCCTTCAGTTGAATAGGCGCAAGAATCCCCTGACCAGTCTTGCCTAAACCACATCCCACCTTGTATCCTTGTTCTATCATGATCTTGGCGACCATTTCCTCGTTCCTTGACAATTTTGACCCTGGTGACGGAAGCTTGCTCCCTCTGAATACAGCATTAGCAATTTCAAGGGACTGAAAGGAGGTCTCCAGAGATTCCTCAGCGGCTTCCACATAACGGAATGGGGATGGCTTGTTGACTAACATTTCTTCTTCACCAAACACAACAACAATCTTGTCATCTACCACAAACTTGACCCTCTGGTGTAGGGAAGAGGGAATAGCTCCCGCCATGTGAATCCACGGTCTCCCCAACAGGCAGCTATATGATGAAGTGATGTCCATGATCTGGAAATTCACATAAAAGGTCTCCGGCCCAATCTGAATTGGGAACTCCACTTCCCCTAGCACTTCCTTCTTCGACCCGTCAAACGCTCTCACCAACGTCGAACTAGGCTTCATATGAGAGCAGTCCACATCCATTTTGTCCATGGTGGACTTTGGCATGACATTTAGTGAGGACCCATTATCAATCAAAACCCGAGCCAACACATAGTCTCCGCATTTGACGGAGATATGCAGAGCCTGGTTGTGCTTTCTTCCTCCTGGGAGTAACTCATCGTCAGCAAAAGTCAAATGATTAGCTGCCACGATGTTTCCTACAATCCCATCAAACTGACACACAGAGATATCTTCAGCGACATGGGCTTCATTGAGTACTTTCATCAGGGCAGTCCGATGAGCTTCTGAACTGAGCAGTAACGACAGCATAGAGATCTTGGCTGGAGTTTGTTTCAACTGATCAACAATTTGATAATCACTTTGTCTGACAATCCTTAAGAACTCACTGGCTTCCTGTTCTGTTACTTTCTTGCCCTGGGTATCCTCTGATACTTTCTCTTTTCCTTTTCTAAACCTGTCCTCAGCATCTTTAGACGTTTCAACCCGAAGAGTTTCCGGAGCATACATACGGCCGCTTCTCGTCATTCTACCCACTCCTGATATATTGGTGACAGCAGATGCACTTGGAGAACTCTCCACTGGAGGCAAAGTACTATATTTCCAGGGCACAGCACTATCTTTCTCATATGGAAAGGGAGCAGGGACCTCAATGACTATGGGCTGAGCTTTGGCTTGAACTTGCCTCAGATTGTAATTATATAAAATCTCAATTGGCCTTCTGACTTCTCTGCCATTATTAGCCTGAAGGGTCATCACGCTTTCTTCTGTTTCAAAAGTAACTACCTGAACTACACGGCGGTTCATCAAGTCTTGCAAGATCTGCTTAAAAACTTCACAGACCCCTTTACACAGGGAGTCAGCACACCCATTCTCCTGACAACATCCTTTCTCAATGACCTCAAATCGACACAATTCAGCGTGAATGGCATCCAAGGGAGTTTTAATTTTTTCAACCTCCCTTATCACCTGTCCAGTAGAATCTTCTATTGCATTGGTCGACGGATTCCCATGTCCTGGCAGTGGATTTGTAGTTATACTTGGACTGTTCTGTTTGAAAGAAATCCAATTAGCGTCGATTAAGTCCTGAACTACGTGCTTAAAAGCTTTGCAGTCCTCCACTGTGTGACCGATTCCACCCTCATGAAAACTACAAGTAGCATTGGCATTATAGCTCCTAGGGAAAGGAGGTTGGAGAGGCTTCATCGAGCGAGTGTTGATTAAGTTTTTGGAGACCAGATGATTGAACAGCTCCGTGTAAGTCATCGGGATTGGATCAAAACTGACGCGCTTCTTATACTGGTAGTTCTGGGCTTTATAACCATCATTGGCTCGTTGAGGTTGCACTGGTGCCGAGAATGGTACTGTCTGCGGTGGAGTACTGAAAGATGGATTTCCTCCGGAAATTACATTGGTCTCTCCCTCCTTCTTTTTAGGGAAATGAGAAGAGGGCTTTCTTTGTCCACCTGAACTGCCTGAACTACCTGAACTACCAAAGTGGTTGGCGATCTTCCCGCTACGCAAACCGTTTTCAAGCCTTTCCCCAATAACTACCATGTCTGAGAAATTTGACGAGACACTCCCTATCAGTCTGTCGTAGTAGATTGCCGGAAGAGTTTCCATGAACATGTATACCATCTCTTTCTCTGTTAGTGATGGCTTTACTTGTGCAGCTGTACTTCCCCACCGTTGGGCGTATTCTTTAAAAGATTCTTTATCTCCTTTGCCCATGTGCTGTAACTGAGATCGATCTGGAGCCATATCCATATTGTACTGGTACTGTTTCAAAAAGGCTTCTGAGAGGTCCTTCCAACTATGGATGTCGGAAGACTGTAACTGCATGTACCAGTCTAAGGATGCCCCAGCTAAGCTATTCTGAAAGCAGTGGATCAACAGCTTATCATCACTAGCATGCGCTGCCATTTTTCGGCAATACATGGTTATATGACTTGATGGACAACCAACACCCCGGTACTTGTCAAAATCAGGTGCCTTAAACTTTGGAGGAAGGACTATATCTGGAACGAGACACAAATCACGGGCATCCTTGACTCTAACACCTGTACCTTCCACAGCCCTTAATCGTTCTTCAAGCACACGATACTGGTCTCTGGGCTGAGAGTTTTCAAACACATGCCCCTGAGGATGACTACTCATTGTTGCGCCCGAAAAATCCGGTTTGGGACTTCTCGTTTTGCAACGTGAAAAATAGTAGAGCCGCCACCAATACTTATTTGGGAAAACATCGGAAAAACCCTTTTTTTGGAAAAGCGAGTGGTCTTCCGAAATCAGAGATGTAGGTTCGGGGGTCGGTTACGCATGGGGAAGGTTTTAGCATCCCATACGTCCTTTCTACTGAAAGGGAACCATTAACTCGATGTGTGGTTTGACAAAGGTTTGAGTTGAAAGCGATTTGTTCTACTTCTTTTCTTTTCTTTTCTTTTCTTTTCTTTTCTTTTATTTTCTTTTCTTTTTTTTTATTTGAAAAATCGTTTTATTGAAAACAGAAGACAGGAATATTTTTGTTATCTTTGAAAAGTGGAAACAAAACAAAGATTTTTTAAAAGGGTGCTTGACGGGACGGACCCGCTCCTACGTACCCTCACTGGGTTGAGGGATCAAAGCTACGTAGTTCTCGGCTTTTGCGTCTGAAAACGGCTTAAGAGTTTTTCGCAATTGGGTGAGCGTTTGTGAAGACCGAACAACAACGGTTAGAATGGCCTCACTACTAACTCTTTTTTGAAAATAAAATCATCATTAGCGATCTAAACGGCAACAGCGCGAGTGATCATCAATGACAATTTGTTTTATTTAATGGAGGAAGAAAATGTTTTCGCAAAGCAAGGAGCGTTTGAAAATGAGTTTAGAAAATGGGTTTTGGAAAACAAGTAGAACATTATTCAATCAATTCCAAGTCCATAACCAAATGCAACAATGAATGAACAAGATCCAAACATACTCACCAATCAAGCAATCATAAACATGTTGATTATTAACCAAGATTAAACATGCCAATATAATCAAGAGATCCAATTATTAAGGATGCAAGACAAAGTTCTCAAGACAATTGTGTGTGTGTGTGAGAATTGCTACGGGACGGGCAACAATCTCAAAGGGGTGCATATACCTTAATGACTCTATGCTACAACCGGAAAAGTAGGCTTACGTCTTCATTAAGAATACATACTAGTGGAAGGAAGGGCACACAATTAAATCAAGTCATTCAGATGGCATCAAGAACAAGTGAACACAATTGATCATAGGCATAGAGTATTCTAGGTTTAATGAATGAACATGTGAGCGATGATACATGATTAAGCAAGCATGTGAATGCATGAGCATACAAGAGAATGCATGAATAAGTATACAAGAGAATGCATGAGCATACAAGAATGCATGAGCATTTATTATGCATGGTATACAAGTATGAGTGAATGTGTGTGCAAGCATGCAAGGTGTCGCATAGATGATGCAAATAAGTGAAATGCAAAGTTTGAAAATGTTTTGAGTAAGAAGTGGTAAAAATGTTGAGTGAGAAGTTAATGAAATGGTAGAGTAAAAATGCATGAGGTAAATGGTAATTATTTAATGAGATGGTAAAGTAAAAAGGTAAAAGGGTAAAAACACAATTGCACAATTGCATTTATTCACACAAGATCAAAACAACACGTTTTCAAGCACAAAATATGCACAAAAGTGGCCTAAGGCCGAAGCAATGCTAAGCACAAATCACCATCAAATTTCATGCTAAAATTCACAATTAATACATGAAACAATTCACAAGACTAAACCCTAGATCATCATGCCATGTTCTAAAGTAAGCATCAAGCATATCATGTATTTTATTCTTCACAAAATCAAAGAAGTAAAAAGGCAACAAAAACCCTAGGTTTTGAAGCAACAACCCGAGGCACCCAACACCAAAATCAAGCCAAAATTCAACTTAAAATCATGAAATGAACAAAATGAACACAAGAACCCTAAAATCCATGCTATGGCCGAAGCAAAATAGGTAGGAAAACAAGGTTTTATTTCACCAAAATCATGCAAATGAGGTAGAAATGCAATGAATGATGAGAAAACACAAGAATCTTTCCTTCAAGGCCAAGGACTCATCTCAAACACCCAAGGCTCCCAATGTCCTTGTCCAATAATGTTTGAAATGAGTCCTCAAAGCTTCTTTCAAGAAGGAAAGAGGAATAGAAAAGAGATTACATGATGAAAATTAAAGAAAATGCAAGGGTTAGTGAGCTTACCTCTAGATCTAGCTAGAAAATGAAGAAGGTAAGAGAATAAAATGGCGGTACCTGCACATGTCAGCAGATGCAATGCATGGTGCATGGAATGAATGCATGTTATGCAAAGGCCTGTTATGCGAATGCATGCGATGCGATGATTTTGGGTAAATGATGAATGCTGGGGAATGCTTTTCTTTCAGCTTTGATTGTTTTTTTTTTCTTTCATCTTTTAATTCTTCTTTTGATCAGCTTTCTGTTTTCTGATCATTTGTTTTTTCTTCTTTTTGCCTGATCAGCTTTTTTTTTCTGATCATTTGCTTTTTTGTGCTCTTTTTTTTTTTAATAAAAGGCTTATTCTTTTGCTGGTTCAACCGACCCCCGACACTCCTGGCACGAGACTGAGGAACTGATTTACGGGACCCATGAGCCGAGTGCAACTTTGCTTTATGGTTTGCCTTCTGGAATGACTTATGAGTGCAACTTTCCTTGCAAGATTAACTTTCTTTGGGAGATTGCTTATTTCCCGTGACTTTTAAGGATTTCGCAATGATTTGTAATGCTCTATGATGTATGCACATGTTTTGCAACTCAGTATTACCATCATCATAAAACGTTTATCTTGAGCAGAGAAGCGGAAAATAACAAACCGGTAGGAAAAAGTTGAGCTTTATTGATGTAGAAGCCAATCGCACAGAATGTTACGACGACTGTTCAATACATTTGAAAGTTTAAACTACAAAAAGACACGAAAAAAGAGAAAAGCTAATTTCTGACTGTCCGTCTCTGTGGAGCAGTGCCAACATCTGTGTCCTTGACCTTGATCATTCCCTCATTCAAGCCTCGGGGAAGGTTGTATGCCTTTGTTTAACTTTCCACGCCCAAGTTTTCTGACCCTAATTTTTGCCTGGATCGCCCTTTCGGGTTTTCAATCCACCGGGTCGCTCTGATTTTGCCTAGGCCGCCCTTTCGGGTTTTCAACCTAGCGAGCTGATCCTTACTTGGCTTATCTTTCTCTTTTTTCGTCTATTTCTTTCAGGCATAATACTTCTTCACTTGATCAGAATTGACCGGATTCCGGAGATCCTCGCCATCCATGTCCCCAAATATTGGATGCACCGTCAAAGATCATCCTCCACCTTTCGTTTTCTTGGGACTTCCCCTCGTCGAACAATGCCATGATGTCTTCATCAGGGAAATCATGCTGCATCGGCTGGTAGTCTGGAATGGGCTGACAAGCCAGGTACTCTGCGAGTGCACTACCCTTAACTGCCTTCTGCGTGACATACAGGATATCATATTCAGACAACTGCATCTACCAACGGGCAATCCGTCCTGTGAGAGCTGGCTTCTCAAATATGTACTTGATCGGGTCTACTTTAGATACCAACCAAGTTGTGTGGCTCAACATATATTGCCTCAGGCGGTGAGCAGCCCATACCAGAGCACAACATGTCTTTTCAAGCGCAGAATACCGTGTCTCGCAATCTGTGAACTTCTTACTTAGATAATAGATGGCATGTTCCTTCTTTCCAGATTCGTCATGCTGCCCCAGCACGCAGCCCATGGAATTATCTAGCACCGTGAGATACAGGATGAGGGGCCTGCCCGACACAGGTGGCATCAAAACTGGCGGATTCTGGAGGTAGACTTTGATCTTCTCAAAGGCAGCTTGGCACCGATCATTCCACTTCAGTTCTTGATTCTTGCAGAGCAGCTTGAAGATTGGCTCGCAGGTGGCCGTCAGCTGGAAGATGAATCGGGAGATGTAATTCAACCTTCCCAGAAAGCCACGGACTTCTTTTTCTGTTTTGGGCACCGGCATTTCAAGGATGGCTTTCACTTTGTCTGGATCCACCTCAATCCCCTTCTGACTAACAATGAAGCCTAGCAACTTCCCTGATCTCACCCCGAATGTGCACTTGGCAGGGTTCAACTTGAGCTTGTACTTCCTCAACCGATCGAAGAGTTTTTGCAAGTTGACAATGTGCTCTTTGTCAGTTTTGGATTTTGCGATCATGTCATCAACATAGACCTCAATCTCCTTATGCATCATATCGTGGAACAAGGTGACCATGGCCCTCTGGTAGGTTGCGCCAGCATTCTTCAACCCGAATGGCATGACTTTATAACAGAAAGTACCCCAGAGAGTGATGAAAGTTGTCTTTTCCATGTCTTCGGGGTCCATCTTGATCTGGTTATATCCCGAATATCCATCCATGAAGGAGAATAACGAGTGTTGTGCAGTGCTATCCACCAAGACATCAATATGTGGCAGTGGGAAGTCGTCTTTGGGACTAGCACGATTCAGATCTCGGTAGTCAACACACATTCTAACCTTCCCGTCCTTCTTGGGAACTGGGACAATATTGGCAACCCACTGTGGGTATTTGGCCACTGCTAGGAATCCTGCATCAAATTGCTTCTTTACTTCGTCTCTGATTTTGAGGGACATCTCAGGCTTCATCCTCCTCAATTTCTGCTTTACGGGCGGGCATTCAGGTTTGACCGGCAGCTTGTGTACCACAATATCAGTGTCCAACCCAGGCATATCTTGGTAGGACCACGCAAACACATCAACGTAGTCATGCAACAGCTGTACCAACTTCATGCGATCTTCGTCATTCATGGCCATTCCCACTTTGACCTCTTTCTTGTTCTCAGCTGTACCCAAGTTAATCAATTCGGTAGATCCCCCGTGAGGCTGGATTACCCTTTCCTCTTGCTTCATTAGTCTCATGAGTTCCGGAGGAGCTTCCCAATCTTCCTCAACATCCCCCTCGGCTTGGTTGATAGGATGATCAAAGTCAGAATGCGGACTGTTGACACTACTGTTTTCAGAGACCATTACTGTGGATCTGCATTTTACCGTAGCGAAAAAGCAGAATGAAAGGCGAAACAAGCAAGCAAGCAATAATAAAGCAGAAAAAAGACTCATGCAATGAAGAGAAAATGATTTTTATTGATTGAGAAATTCAAAACAAACGTTTTTATTGATGATGATGATTCAGAAAATAAAAACATGTGTGCCCCTAGCAACTGGTCTTATGGCCTTGGGCAGAGCCACAGGATTGCATTACAGATGATTACATTGAACCAAAAGTCATAGGAAAGTCGGCAGCTTCCCAGTTCTTCAACTCTTCACCGTCACAGCAGCGGCGAACCAGACTTGCACTACCCTCTTCATCTTCAGAGCCATCCTTGATGACAGCAACTTGGTTGGGATCCAGTAGACCAGCACTCACGAAGCTCTGGCTAATGTCACAAATTGGGATCCTCTGGGGCCATGGATCTTGGCCTTTGAACTTGGCCAACCATTTGCTCTTTCGTTCCTCTGCTATCTTCTTCCGTTCATCTTCACTTGGAGTGTATCCCAGTCCGCAACGATCTTTGCTCTCTTTCAGCTGGATGGGCGCCAGGATTCCCTGTCCAGATTTTCCTAGGCCAGAACCAACCTTATATCCTTGGGCTAACATGATTTTAGCAACCATTTTTTCCTCCTTGGTCCTCTCAAGCACTGCATTTGCGATCTCCCAGGACTGAAAGGCCGTTTCAAGAGATTCTTCCGCCGCTTCCACATACTTGAATTCTGATGGCCTGTTCACCAGAGTCTCTTCTTCGCCAAACACTACAACAACCTTATCATCCACCACGAACTTGACTTGTTGGTGCAGAGATGACGGAATTGCCCCTGCCATGTGGATCCAGGGTCGGCCAAGCAAGCAACTGTACGAGGATGTGATGTCCATGATCTGAAAGTTGATATAGAAAACTTCTGGGCCAATTTGATGGGAAACTCCATCTCTCCCAATACTTCCTTTTTGGATCCATCAAAGGCTCGCACCAGAGTCGAGCTTGGCTTCATGTAGGAACAATCCACGTCCAGCTTATCCATAGTGGATTTCGGCATTACATTCAATGAAGATCCGTTATCTATCAGCACTCTCGCCAACACATAGTCCCCACACTTAACTGAGATGTGGAGAGCCCGATTATGCTTTTTTCCTCCAGCGGGCAACTCATCATCAGCAAATGTTAGGTGGTTTGCAGCCACTATATTCCCCACAATCCCATCAAATTGGTTCACTGAAATACCCTCTGCAACATGTGCCTCGCTAAGCACCTTCATAAGAGCATTTCAGTGTGCTTCCGAGCTGAGCAACAATGATAGCATGGATATCTTTGACAGGGTATGCTTTAACTGATCGACAACCTGGTAGTCACTCTGCCGGACTATCTTCAAGAATTCATTTGCTTCCCTTTCCGTTACCTTTTCCTGGGAAACTTCTGGTTCCTTTCCCTTCTCCTTCCGAACTCTCTGTTCACCTTCCTTGGAAGTTTCTGTACGAAGGGTCTCTGGAGCAAACACTCTCCCACTTCTGGTGATCCCGCTCGATCCCACTATGTTTGTTACAGTAGTAGTACTTGGAGAGCATTCTACTGTAGATAGCGCAGTGTATTTCCATGGGACTGCCCTGTCCGACTCATAGGGGAAGGAGCCGGAACTTCAATCACTATTGGTTGAGCATTTGCTTGCACCAATCTGGGATTGTAATTGTAAGGGATTTCAATAGGTCTTCTGATTCCTCTACCTTTATCAGAGTGTAGAGCCAACACCTCTTCTTCAACATCATGGGTTCCTATCTGAACCACACACCGATCCAACAGGTCCTGCAGGATCATTTTAAAGCTTTCACAATTCCCCACGCATGTGGAATCAGCACATCCTTCTTCATGGCAACACCCCTTCTTGACCACTCCAGCATGGCATAACTCCGAGTAGACAACACCCAACGGAGTCTTGCTCTTCTGCACATCCTTCACCAATTTCCCAACAGAACTTTCTATAGCATTGGTTGCTGGCCTCTGATGGCCTGGCAATGGATTGGTTGTTGTGTTCGGGCTGCTTTGCTTAAACGAGATCCAACCAGCATCTATCAGGTCTTGCACCACATGCTTAAATGCCTTACACTCCTCCACAGTATGACCGACCCCGTTTTCGTGGAAACTGCAGGTAGCATTAGCGTTGTAGCTTCTTGGGAATGGCGGTTGAAGGGCCTTCATTGACCGAGTGCTGATCAAGTTCTTTAAAGTCAGGTGATTAAACAACTCAGTGTATGTCATTGGTATAGGATCGAAACTGGTCCGTTTCTTATACTGATAACCCTGAGCTTTGTGATTGTCACTGCTTTGCTGAGGTGATGCAGGGGCAGAGAATGGAACAGTTTGTGGTGGAGGGGTATCAAAGGATGAGTTTCCTCTTGAGACTACATTTGTTTCCCCTTCTTTCCTTTTTGGGAAATGGGAGAAGTGCTTCTTCTGGCTGTGGGAGCTACCGGAGCTTCCTGAATTGCTGAAATGATTTGAAATCTTCCCACTTCGGAGACCGTGCTCAAGTCTTTCCCCGAAGACTTATCATATCAGAAAAATTAGATGAGACACTCGTAATCAGTCGGTCATAATAAATTGCTGGCAAGGTTTCAAGGAACATGTACACCATTTCTTTTTCGGTCAGAGGAGGTTGAACCTGGGCAGCCAAGCTTCTCCATTTCTGGGCATATTCCTTGAAAGTCTCCTTTTCGCCCTTACTCATGTGTTGCAATTGTGACCTGTCCGGAGCCATGTCCATGTTATATTTATATTGTTTCATGAATGCTTCAGACAGATCCTTCCAGCAATGGATTTCTGAGGCTTACAGTTTCATGTACCAATCTAGAGGAGCTCCGGCCAAACTGTTTTGGAAGCAGTAAATCAGCAGTTTGTCATCATTGGCATAAGGACCCATCTTCCGGACAAACATTGTAACATGACTCTCAGGACAGCCGGTGCCTCGGTACTTGTCCACCTCAGGAGCTTTGAACTTCGGTGGTAATACCAAATCTGGGACTAAGCATAGCTCACGAGCTTCTCTGGCCCTGACGCCAGCACCTTCCACGGCTCTTACCCTCTCTTCTAGTGCACGAATCGGGTCATTTGGCTGCGATCCCTCAAACATGTGGCCTTGGGGTTTACTGCCCATGCTATAGTAATATCCTCCAGGCTGAGGAACATTGTGAGGGTGTGCAACAAGCCCCGGAGTAGGGCTGAGCACAGCATGAGGACTAGGAGTCTGGACCTGCGGTCTTCCAGCAGCTCCCCCAGACACGGCAGCAGTAGCCTGATGTGGCCCAACAGCGTCAGCAGGAATGGGTCTAACAATTTGCGGCATGTACTCGGCGGGCATCCCCCAAGGATATCTTTGTGACTGATTCTGCCTATTCATCCCTGAAGCAAAGACGGGATGACTGATTCCAGACCCCGGAGGAACTGTGGCTGCAGCATTAACTGACACTGGAGGAGGTATAAAAGAAATGACACCATCGGGACCCACCACAGCGGTACCTTCAGCAGCGGCTCCACTCTTTAGGCTTTGTAGCAAAGCCATCATCTCATGCATTTGGGTCTCCATGGCCTCAACCTTATCCTTTAGAACCTGGTTCTCCTGAGCCAGCTGCTCAGGATTAATAATCTGCACACCCAGATCTTCGTGCTCTGGATTACTCTCGGTCTCAATCTCTGGGTAATCTTGCAGATTGGCCATCAACTTTGCTTGCAGTCGGGTGAAGTATCGGTGACGGAGAACCAGCTTGCCTGACTTGCTCTGACGAAACATTTTTTTTTATGAGCAGGGGTATTAATGAATGCAATGAATGCAATGCAAATGGGTGTTAGTTTTAGTTTGTCTTATGCCGTGAACCACAGTGTGCCATGTCTTGCCATAGGCCTAACAGTGGACTTTGATTATTTTTGTTTGAAACACGACAAGATTGGAATCAATAAGTGAAACAAAACATACTCCATACATTCAAATTCAAGCAAGTACTTCAAGCCTTACATTTCAAAAGGTAGAATACTCAAATGGAAATACGGTCATCCAGAAAGAGAGAGTACAATGAAAATTACAAACAAGAGCTCAACTACATAGAGCTTTGAAATCTTCAGTTCTCTTTCTCTTGTTGCCTGTGGGAACCCTTCCAGTCTTCTCTCTGACTTCTTCAACCAAGGCCCTGCAAAACTTCACGAATTTGTAAACTGCCAGTGGAGTGTTAAAGGGAAACATCTCAACCTCAGCCTTTCTTAGCTTTTTAGGTACACCTGCAAGAGCTTGGTTGGCCAACTCTGCAAGCTCAGAGAATCTAGCCTTCCACTGTTGAATTTCATCTTTCAACTCAATGATAACTGCCTGTTCTTCAATCCTGCCAAGCAGTTCAACAAAGCGGTGTTCCCAATGCTGACTCTCATCCTTCACCTGCCTGTATGCATCACTGATGTGTCGAAGGTTTCTTTTCAGTTCATCAGAAATCTCTCGCTCAAATCCTAGAGCCTGCTCGTATTCTTTGAGAATGCTCTCAACTGAATTTCTTTCTTGCACAACACTGCTCAGTTTGCTTTCCCACTCAGCCTGTAGCAAGCGGGACTCTCTTTTTGACTTTGCAAGCAAGCTCTTCACAGTCCTCTCATCCATCTTTGTCTTTTCATAGAGATCTCTCCACTGACTGGTCTCTTCAATGGCTCTCTTTTGTTTAGCCTTTTGCCTCTTGATTTCCTCTTTGGCTACTTGCAGATACTTTTGAGCTTCTAGCTTTTCCTTCTCTTCTACTTTGAGTTTCTTGTCAAACTCCTCAATGGCAGCAGATTTGAGAGCATTATCTTCTTTTAATCTTTGGTTGTTCAGAGTCAACTTCTCTATCTCAGCTTGCAAGGATTTTTTCTCTTCCTCTGCTTTCATTAGAGCCAACTTGACCTCACCTAACTCTTCAATAACGGGAGTACCAGAGTCTATTACCTCCCTCTCAACTTGCAATAATTTCTGATAAGGCAATCGGACGCTCTGAATCCTTTTCTCAAGCCATTGAGCAAAGGTAACACCACTAGTTCTCTGAGAGATCTCTACTTTTCCATAACGAGTCACCATACTTCAAGCTTGCAAAATCTTCCTAGTCAAACTGTCATCCTTTGGACCTCCCTCATAGATGTAAAACGGGAATGCCATCTCTTCAGTAGGCGAGTTCCTCATAGGATATCCTAATTATCTCAGCGTCAGGGAGGGATTGTAGTTAATGCACCCTTTAGTGCCCATCAGTGGAACATTTTGAAAACCACCACAGCGGAACACTACCTCAGGTCTAGCTTCCCAGCAAGATGAAAGATACCAACGAACCGAGTGCTCGTCTAGACTCCCTAGAAACTGGATCCACTCTTGAATACTCATGGTTTTCACCTCACAAGATACAGCATAGTCAATCAACTTTTCCACTTTCTTCGGATTGGTGAAAACATGGATAAGAAGCCAGGCATATAACAGATGGGAAGAGCAAGAGATTTTCTTCCTTTTGAGTTCACAGTGGTGAGTAAGAGCGGAATAAGTGTCAGCAAGCATTGCAGGGATCGGATTGATAGGATTCTTCTCATTCTGGAAAGCTAAGAAAATGCCAATGACAGTCACATCCACAAGTCTTTCAATCTGCGGAAAGAGAACAATCCCGAAGATTGTTAAGGCCAAGATTTGCTTGAAGACAACCCAATTTTTGTTTCTGGCATGAGTATCTATCATACCCTCGAGATAACTCTGCGGGAAACCTACCACAAGGTTCTTCCTCTGCCTCTGGAGCTTCAGGTCCTCTACCTTTACTTGCAACAATGCAGCAAACTTCTCATCCGTGTAATACTGCTCTTGATACTGTCTCATTAAGTCAACATATCCTTTCAAGCTGGTGACGTCTACCTTTCTTACACCCGGGTACCTTGGAGCATGCACTGTCTCACTTCTTGATTCCATTAAGTTCCTATGGCAAGATTCTTTGTCACTTTGTGATTCTCGGCAAACAAACTTGAGTAAGATGCAATGATGCATGCATGGGTTTTATGTAATGCGAGGATGTATGCAAATGCTGATGATGTTTTATGCATATGCAGATTAGGGCAAAATCTTTATTGGCATTGATTTAAGCTCTTTTTTTTTGAAAATACGGGCCGTACGTTGTTTCATATGGACCAGTGAGAGAAAGGCTACAACGGCAACTCGTTCTCCCTTTTTTTTAAAGAATGAGGGCCACATGCTACTTCATAAGAGAAAGGTTACAACGGTAACTCGTTCTCCCTTTTTTTTGAAAAAATGTGGACCATATGTTACTTTATAAGAGAAAGGCTACAGCGGCAGCTCGTTCCCTTTTTTGAAAAGGGTGGGCCATATGTTTTCTCGTACGGACCGGCAAAAGAAAGGCTACAACGGCAGTTCTTTCTCTGCTTTCTTTTTTTGGAAAAATCTCCTTCTACTCCTTTTGGAAAACATGCCTAGATTACAATGCAACACACAATTTGTATGTCCTTGTGTCCTACGAGGCGGGAACCTAGGTTCTAGGGCAACTCAGATGTTCCTCCCATGTTGGCTTTAATAACTTCCTCACCAGGCTACCAGAGCTAATTCTCTCTCACAATAGCACCCACAACGATGGTACGCCATCTGGTGTGAGGCATCGTGAAAGAGCATACTCCGGCTGAAACTTTCGTGAGAGTCAGAAGGACAACGGTCCAATTGCCAGTCACTACTCATTTCCACTCCCCTAAGTTTTGTCAGACCTTGGGTTTTAGGCCCCTCTCAAAGCACAATAAGCATAAGGTGTGAGTGTGTGTAGCAAGGACATACCGCCTAAAACTACCCATCATAAACCCCCACCTGCAAATGAAAACCCAGAACAGTCCAGACAAAAGCATACAATAGCATGTTGCATATCATATAGCATTCCAATTCAAGAATTAACACAGGAAGTCAATAAGCAATCGCAAACATTGTTTACCTTAAGAAAGGGAGCCAAGAGGAAGGGATCATGATAAGGTGGGGGAGAAATGCATGAATTTACCTTTAGAAAGGGAGCAAAGAAAAGGGGACGTGGGAATTGAGGAATGCATGAACATGGTATGTGAACAAAGAGAAAATGCGCAAGGAGCACACATAGAAGGAAAACAAATGCATATGAATACAACATAACATCATGATAATGCTAGAGAAACAATCAAGCATCACAGACAAAGAAAGAAGGGAAAAGGAAAAGAAAAGGAAGAAAAGGAAGAAGCAGAACAAAGCTTTCAATTCAAACGATTTAAACCACACATCGAGTTAACTAGGCTTGACCCTCGCCTTTTATAAAAAGTCCCAAGTGGAGTCACCAGCTGTTGCGCCCGAAAAATCCGGTTTGGGACTTCTCGTTTTGCAACGTGAAAAATAGTAGAGCCGCCACCAATATTTATTTGGGAAAACATCGGAAAAACCCTTTTTTTGGAAAAGCGAGTGGTCTTTCGAAATCAGAGATGTAGGTTCGGGGGTCGGTTACGCATGGGGAAGGTATTAGCATCCCATACGTCCTTTCTACTGAAAGGGAACCATTAACTCGATGTGTGGTTTGACAAAGGTTTGAGTTGAAAGCGATTTGTTCTACTTCTTTTCTTTTCTTTTTTATTTGAAAAATCGTTTTATTGAAAACGGAAGACAGGAATATTTTTGTTATCTTTGAAAAGTGGAAACAAAACAAAGATTTTTTAAAAGGGTGCTTGACGGGACGGACCCGCTCCTACGTACCCTCACTGGGTTGAGGGATCAAAGCTACGTAGTTCTCGGCTTTTGCGTCTGAAAACGGCTTAAGAGTTTTTCGCAATTGGGTGAGCGTTTGTGAAGACCGAACAACAACGGTTAGAATGGCCTCACTACTAACTCTTTTTTGAAAATAAAATCATCATTAGCGATCTAAACGGCAACAGCGCGAGTGATCATCAATGACAATTTGTTTTATTTAATGGAAGAAGAAAATGTTTTCGCAAAGCAAGGAGCGTTTGAAAATGAGTTTAGAAAATGGGTTTTGGAAAACAAGTAGAACATTATTCAATCAATTCCAAGTCCATAACCAAATGCAACAATGAATGAACAAGATCCAAACATACTCACCAATCAAGCAATCATAAACATGTTGATTATTAACCAAGATTAAACATGCCAATATAATTAAGAGATCCAATTATTAAGGATGCAAGACAAAGTTCTCAAGACAATTGTGTGTGTGTGTGAGAATTGCTATGGGGCGGGCAACAATCTCAAAGGGGTGCATATACCTTAATGACTCTATGCTACAACCGGAAAAGTAGGCTTACGTCTTCATTAAGAATACATACTAGTGGAAGGAAGGGCACACAATTAAATCAAGTCATTCAGATGGCATCAAGAACAAGTGAACACAATTGATCATAGGCATAGAGTATTCTAGGTTTAATGAATGAACATGTGAGCGATGATACATGATTAAGCAAGCATGTGAATGCATGAGCATACAAGAGAATGCATGAATAAGTATACAAGAGAATGCATGAGCATACAAGAATGCATGAGCATTTATTATGCATGGTATACAAGTATGAGTGAATGTGTGTGCAAGCATGCAAGGTGTCGCATAGATGATGCAAATAAGTGAAATGCAAAGTTTGAAAATGTTTTGAGTAAGAAGTGGTAAAAATGTTGAGTGAGAAGTTAATGAAATGGTAGAGTAAAAATGCATGAGGTAAATGGTAATTATTTAATGAGATGGTAAAGTAAAAAGGTAAAAGGGTAAAAACACAATTGCACAATTGCATTTATTCACACAAGATCAAAACAACACGTTTTCAAGCACAAAATATGCACAAAAGTGGCCTAAGGCCGAAGCAATGCTAAGCACAAATCACCATCAAATTTCATGCTAAAATTCACAATTAATACATGAAACAATTCACAAGACTAAACCCTAGATCATCATGCCATGTTCTAAAGTAAGCATCAAGCATATCATGTATTTTATTCTTCACAAAATCAAAGAAGTAAAAAGGCAACAAAAACCCTAGGTTTTGAAGCAACAACCCGAGGCACCCAACACCAAAATCAAGCCAAAATTCAACTTAAAATCATGAAATGAACAAAATGAACACAAGAACCCTAAAATCCATGTTATGGCCGAAGCAAAATAGGTAGGAAAACAAGGTTTTATTTCACCAAAATCATGCAAATGAGGTAGAAATGCAATGAATGATGAGAAAACACAAGAATCTTTCCTTCAAGGCCAAGGACTCATCTCAAACACCCAAGGCTCCCAATGTCCTTGTCCAATAATGTTTGAAATGAGTCCTCAAAGCTTCTTTCAAGAAGGAAAGAGGAATAGAAAAGAGATTACATGATGAAAATTAAAGAAAATGCAAGGGTTAGTGAGCTTACCTCTAGATCTAGCTAGAAAATGCAGAAGGAAAGAGAATAGAAGCAAGACCACTTGAAGAACACCACAAGAACCTCTTGAACCTTTCGCAAATGCTTGATTCTTGATGGTTTTTGATGAAACTTTGATGATTATGCAAGTTTAGAAGTAGATTTATTGAAAGGATGAAGAATAAACAAGGTTTGATGGTTGATTTTTTTGGAAGAATTTTGAAGAAAAGAATATGGGTATGGTGGCTGGTTGCTTCGAAGGAATGAGAGAAAGAGAGGAGAGATTTGGGTGCTAGGGTAAAAAAAATGAGTGTCCCCCTCATGGTCTCTTATTTTGGGTTTTATATGAGGTGCAAAATTAAGGGTATATAGGACATTGTGCTTTTGCAAACCATTGAGATTTGAGCTAGAATTTGAATCAAAGGCCAAGATTGCAATGCACATGGATTAGGGACAAGGAGAAAACACAAATGAGTGAGGAATAGCTGGTCATACACAAAAATTATGAGTTTTTGTTGCACAAAAATTGTTGAGGGCACCTAGGTCATTCTACACAAAGTTGTAGCCTAGGATTTGATCTAGAATTTTAATCAATGGCTAGGAATACAACTCACATGGATCAAGGGCATGAGGAAACACAAAATGAGGTGAAAATGAGCTGGAAAATTCGGAGCAAATGAGGCCTTGGTGCCCAAGTTGTGCAAGCTTGTCAAGAAAAATAGTACATTTTGTCTTATTGGGGACACTTCCTTATTTTCACCATTTTTGATTATTCTTTTCTAGATAATTCCATAAAAATCATGCCACTTTGGGCCATGTCCTAGGAATCAATGATTGGGCCCAAAATTCCATGACATCACCCTTCCCAAAATTGATTTGAGACCTCACCTTGATGGAAATTCCCATATTGCCCTTTTGCTTAAAATTTGAATTTTATGCCAAAAATCATGCATGCACGCGCACAAAAATTCATAACCCAAATCCTCTAGATCCAAATAAATTCCTCTGAGATTGAACAATGATTTTTGGTGAGAAATTGCTTAATTTTGGAAATGACCAAAATACCCCTTTTGCCCAAAAAACCCTAATTTTGCTCCAAAAGGCATTCCAATCCTAAAAACGATTTTAAAAGCGCTGAAATGACTTTTAGAACCCAAAAATGCATGCTCATAGTTCTTCACATCCTTCAGAATGATGCTTCACTTCATAATTTATTTCTTTTTGTGGAAAATTAAGGTTTTGTTCCAAGCCGGACAAAATTAGGGTATGACACTCATGCCATAATAATTTCCCCCAAACTGAGCGGGACTTCCTACTTGATACGCAACATTCTGAGGATTGGTAGTGATCCAAGGAGTAGGACTGAGTGGATTTCTCTGTAGCGCAGCATCATGATTAGGAGCGTGGACCTGTTGTCTACCAACAACTCCACCAGGTACGACCACAGCAGCCTGACTTGGCCCTGCTACCCCAACTGGATTGAATTCAACATTTTGAGGCGTATAACCGACTGGCATTCCCCACGGGTACCTCTGAGCAGCTGGATGGCCCTGACCGCTTGCTCCTGGAGAGTGGACAAAATGAGGGATCCCTGTTCCCGGAGGAGGAATAGTAGTTGCAGTATTAACAGGCCCCGGAGGGGTAATGAAGGTGACAACTCCATCAGGGTTTACAACGGCGGTGGCCTCAGCACTGGCCCCACCTTTCAGATTCCTCAGCATACCCATCATTTCAACCATCTGGGCCTCCATAGCCCCTACCTTATCCTTCAAAACCCGGTTTTCTTGAGCTAGCTGCTCGGGGTTGAGTATCTCTATAACCGGATCATCCGGACCCGAGTGATAACTCTCAATCTCAATGTCTGGACTTTCTTGATTCTCTGCCATGAGCCTTGCCTGTAGACGAGTGTAGTAACGGTGATGGCGAATCAGCTTGCCTTTTCTGTTTGTTTAAATATTTATTGTGTAAGAGCCTGAATGAATAGATGCATTGATGCATGAAATGAATGGATGCATAAGTATATGTGTATGCATGCGATGCAAAATACGTTTTTTTTTTGGTGCCGGGGATATCACATATTTTATTTGGGTAAACAACAAGGATCGAGAATGTGAAATGAACCATACAATTTTATTTGAACTGAAACACACAATCCTTTTATTTATTCATAACGTAAAAACAGGAATACATCATAAAGAGTTCTCAAAGCAACAATTAACCAGAATTTCAAACAACAGCTAAGTCCCTGCATTGGTTTCTCTTCCTCTTTCTTGAAGTGGAAGGACGATCTGCCTGCCCCCTCATCTCCAAGATCAAACCCCTGACATACTCGATGAATCTTCTGACCTCTACCGGAGTAGTGCACACATCCACAGCAATCTCTGCAGCTCTGAGGCGCCTTGGAAGGCCTGTAACAGTATCATAGCACAGCTTGGACAAGAGTGCATACTTCTCTTGCAAGCGCCGGCAATGATCATCCAATCTTCGATGCTTTTCCATCAAGTAGGACATCTCAGCCCTGAACCTCTCTAGCAAATCACCCTGGTGCCTCGCATGGTCCTCCAATGCCCTAGATTTCCCGAGCTCCCCCTGAAGCAGCGCTTGACAGTCTTCAAGCCTCTCTCGCACCAGCTTTCTCGCTTGCACCTCAGTTCTGAGCTTGCTCTCATAGTCAGTAGTAAGAGTCTTCAACTGTGCTTTTGCTTCCTTCAATTGGCCCCGCAAGGTCCTCTCTAATTCCTTGGAGACATTCAACTGAACCTTCCATGCACGGGCATCATCCAGCGCTCTGTTTCTATCCAGATTTCGCACCCTGATTTCGCTTGTAGCACTTTTGAGACCACCCTGCATGTCAATGAGCTTTTGGTCACTGGTAGCGATTCTCTCTTTGAAGTCAGCAAGACATTTCTCTTTGAATTCATTTTCTTGCTCTAAACTCTTTTTCTCTTGGAGCAGCTTTTCCAACTGGGCCTGCAATTCTAACTTCTCTTGCTGGGACTGAGATAAGGCAGCCTTGAGCCCCTCAACCTCCTCATTAAGAATAGGAGCAGGTGGAGGAACCTCAACTTCAACCTGAGGAAAGCCTCTAAATGGGAGCTTAATTGCTCGAGCCCGGAGCTGGACCCACTGAAGGTACTCTTCCCCCACACTTGTATCTCTGCGACCCAACTCATTACGCCCTTTCTTTACCGGCCTGTTCCAAGCACGAACAATCCTTCTCAACAAACTCAAATCCCCGGAACCTCTATCATGTAACACAAAGCCAGCCAAAGACTCCATCAATGGTGGGCTTGTCATTGGGTAACCCAACTGCCTCAACGCAAGAGCAGGGTTGTAGGTGATACATCCCCTAGTGCCAATGAGTGGAACATTCGGAAAGCCGTTGAGCTGAGAGATGAATTCTGGTGTATACCGGGCCAGAGTGCACCACGAGATATCACCTCCTCTAAGGCTAGCAATAAACCACTTCCACTCATCTTTCCCTTTGTTTTCAATGTGTCCTTTAAACACATGTGAGGCGAACCACCGATACAGAACTGGCAAACAACACCTAACCATCCCTCCTCCCTTAGAGTGACGATCAACAAGAGAATAGTACAAATCAGCTAAAATAACAGAGGTGGGGTTTTGTTCCCGCTTTTTGAATGCAAGGAACACATCAATAGCTGCAGCATCAACAAAATTCTCAACACAAGGGAACAAGACAACTCCATAGACAAGTAGGGCAAGCACATCAGAGAAAACTTTCCACTCCTTCTTGGCAAGTAGGGCCTCAGCTTCTGCTTCTAAGAATATTCTTGACAGACCTTGCCTTTGACCCTTGACTTCCACATTTTTAATCAAAAATTCCTCTTTAATCTGAAGTAAGTCAGCCAAAGCCTTTGCTAATGAATACCTCTCCACATAAGAATACGGCTTGCAGTTCGCAGCAGGAAAGCCCAAGATCTTCTCAATTTCTTCTAAAGTGGGGACCAGTTGATAATCTTGGAAAGTGAAGCAACGGTATTCGGGATCAAAGAACTGGGTCAAAGCAGTGAGGGCCTCAGTTTGAACATTCACCTCTAGCAAATCGAGGAGATTACCATATGTACCCTGATAAGCCTCTTTTCGCCGTGGGGGAAGCTGATTACCGAACCTAACCAAGCTTTGGACGTCCTGTTGCTTGAAATTCCACTTGAGGGTTCTTTTCACATTCTGATCCATTTTTCTTTCTCTCCTTTTTTTTGGTATCTACAATTTCCCCGGCATTGGTGAGAATGCATGCAAAATGTATGAATGAATGCATGATGAGAAAAAATAATAATATTTTCGACACGACAGTTTTTCAAAAGCTAGAAATTCACATCCATTTTTTTTTTTTGAAAATTTTCGGTTTATTTGCAAAAATCTTTATTCAGGTGCAAGGGTATGCAGCTCCTTTGTGTCCTACCAAGGTTTCTTAGAGACAGGGTCTATGGCTATTTCTACAGGTACACACTTCAAGGATAGCACTAAAAGAAGGACCCTAAATAAGGTTCCTAGAGCCAACGACCTCATCTGAGAGCACCGATCCCAGGGACGTACGTCCAAGTGATGATGTCTTCAAACAAAGCCAAACTCTAGGTGAAGTCTTCGCAACCACTCAACAAGACGTACGTCCAGTGAGCAGCCACTAATGACTTCGTTCTAGCCTAAGATATGCTCTAGCCCGGGTATAGGGCTGTCTCACCAAGAAATATAAGGGTAAAAAGAGTGTAACGTGTGTGTAGGAGCACAACGACAAACATACCCCCCCACCTGCAAAGAAAATCCAGAAACAGTCCAGACAAAGAGTCGTCTACCCTAGGGTTTTGCAAGCATATATCATTTCAATACAAACAAGTAAACTAACCTAGGGTTCCAACAACAATCATATGCACTGCTTACCTCAAGAAAGGGAGCCAAGAAGAGGGGTCATAATAGAATCGGGGTAATGCATGAACTTACCTTGAAGAAGGGAGCAAAGAAGAAGGGATCATAGTAGAATTGGGGGAATGATGCATGAGCTTACCTTGAAGAAAGGGAGCAAAGAAGAAGGGGACATGGGGATTGGAGAAATGCATGATCATATTAAGCATATAAACAAAAGAAAATGAAAGGAGAAGAAGGAACAAGAAGCGAACATAGAAGAAGAAGAGTCAAATGCACATGAATGCAACATAACAACACGAGAATGCAAGAGAACATTCAAACATCAGAAAGAGAGAAGAAAAAGAAGGAGAATAAAAGAGAGAAATAGAACAATCACATTCAAATCAAACAATTAAACCGCACATCAAGTTAATTAGGCCTGACCCTCGTTTTAAAAAGAAAGTCCCCAGTGGAGTCGCCAGCTGTTGCACCCCGAAAAAATCCGGTTTGGACCTTTCATCGTACAACGTGAAAATTTGTGAGGCCGCCATCAACATTTTTATTTAGGGACCAAAACATTGAAAAAGGGTCCTTTTTAAGGCGGGTGGCCCTTTGAGAACTAGAGATGTAGGTTCGGGGGTCGGTTAGGTGTGGGGAAGGTATTAGCACCCCACACCTCCTTTCTACCGAAAGGGAACCTTTAACTTGATGTGCGGTTTTGACAGAGTTGATTTGAAACAATTCGTTCTACTTCTTTTTTTTATTTGAGAAAAGCGTTTTTGAAAACGGGGGAAAAGAAGAATCTTTTTATTATTTTTTAAAAGTGTGCTTGACGGGATGTGACCCGCTCCTACGTATCTCTCGGTGCGATGGAGAATTCAAAGCTTACGTAGTTCTCTTTAGTCGAGAAACTTTGTGTTGGTGTTTTTTATTGTAGGGGTTTTCGGTCCTAGACTGTACAGTCCACTAGACCTAGAACAAAGACAACCCCGCCTGTACAGACAACGTGCCCCCTACTTATTGAAAATGTTTTTTTTGATTAGGGAAGAAAAAGATTTGTTGTGAGGTTGGTTGCTTTTATTTGAGCAAGTATCTTAGGCTCGCACGAACTGTACAGCCCGCTAACCCTAAGACGCTAACCAATACCGGATGTACATCCGATTCGATTCCTTACTCATTTTTTGAAATAGGGTTCAAGTTGTTAACTACTTGTTTTGATTCTCATAAGTATCCCAAGATGTTTGAGCTGTACAGCTCCGATCTTAGGACGCTAGACAACACCGGCCGTACGTCCGACTTGCCTCCTTATGAGTTTTCAAAAAGGTTTATTGTTGATCTTAGAAAGAATTTGATTGTCTTATGAAAACAATTTGAGAAAAGATTGAGTTTGGAAAAAGCTTTAGAAAATGATTGATTTGAAGAAAGGAGAAGGGAGTTTGAGGGTGACATTGGTCACAAAAGGTTTGTTGGGATGGCGTGGCATCCAAAAGGAGAAGAAAGTAGAACATTCAATCAATTTCCAAGTCAAGAAAGAACCAAAGTGCAACATTTAACAAATTGCAAGCAAAGCAATCAGCAATGTAAGCATAAGCATAAACATTACCAATTACAACATTTGAGCACAAGAATGAAACTTAGTCATCTAACATTTAATGGCCATGAACATGCAAGATCAACATTAACCAAATAGATTGCAAGAATAGGCACACAAATAGATAATGCAAAAGTTTAATTCAAATAGGCATCAACACAAGATAAAAACACAAGGTTGAATCCCTTTTGGTAATCCTTGACATTTGAGACAATGCACAAAGGCATAAGTGTCTAGTCCTTTTACCAAATCATCAACATTAAAGCATAACATTGACCTAGAAAGAACATAACATTTGCAAGACCAAAAGTGACCAAAAGAGGGCATTAACAAGTCATTTTTGTAACCAAAATTGGTTAATCAAGTTAGAAAACTAGCATTTGCATTTTCAAGCAAGAATTGCACAAAGAAAATTGAATCATCTTAGGCAATCCTCATCACTTAAAGTGAAAGTGCCTAAGGCACAAGTGTGAGTCCTCTTGCCAATCATCAACATAGAGTAATTTTGCAAACAAGTTACTAACAAGCAAACCAAAGTTTACAATCAAAGCACAAGGTTGTGTTGAATCATCTTAGGCAATCCTCAACACTTAAAGTGAAGTGCACAAAGACACAAGTGTGAGTCCTCTTGCCAATCATCAACATATAACAATTTGCAAGCAAGATACAATCAATTAACATCAAAATAACTTGAGAAAACGTTTTTGATCACAATTGCAAACCCATTTCACAAGAAAATTAACAAACCCTAATTCTAATCATGATTTGCGACACCAACATAGAGCTAAAACCTCATTTTATTCTTTGAAAGCAACAAAATCATGCAAGCAAATGACATAGATCAATCTTTTTGGCAAGGATTCACATGATTAAGCAAAGGAATGCACTAAAATCACACAAACCCTAATTTTTCTACAATATGCGAAATGAAACATAATCCCAAATCACAATTTTATTCATGAAAATGCAAGCACAAAATGAAAATAGCACAAACACACAATTTATTCCAAGATAGAGATGCATTTCAAGCATCCAAACCTCCCAAAGTGTTTGTCAAAATGCTTGAAACACATCTCTCATTCAACAACAACAATTATATCAACATTTCAACAAAAAATAGAGTACTAAAATGCAAAGAAATGCTTGATATGCAAAAATAGATTGATGACCTACATTTTTTATGCTAAAATTTTGATGATGTTAAGATTGAGAGTATACCTCAACTCCAAGCTAGAATAGCAAAAGAAATAAGGTGAATGAACACTAAACCACTTGAATCAACCCTCTAATCTTCAATCTTGAGCTTTATTCTTGAGATTTGAAGATGGATCTTTGAAGAGAATGCAAGGATGTTGAAGGATTTAAGACTAGAATGTTGATTTGAAGTGAAAAAGTGAAGAAATGAGGTAAGGGAATGAGGAGGTGTATTCGGCCAAGAAGGGAGAAGAGGAGAGGCTAGGTTTTTGAGTGTGAATTGTGAGCCAAAACCTTGTGAGAGGTGAGGATATGAGGGTATATATAATGTGCAATTAGGTTTAGGGGCATTTAGGTCATTGTGTACCTCATCTCATTCTAGGATTGCATTTCAATTTTGAATCCAGGGTGAGGATTGAAACACACTTTGATGAGGGGCAAAAAAATGCAAAATGAGAGGGAAATGAAGGGGGGTATTCGACCACATTGGGAGAGTGGTGCCCAAGTTTTGCAAGTTGGCAATTGTACTATTGTACTATCCATGAACCTTCCAATTATCCTCTCAATTTTGATTATTCTTTTCAAGATAATTGTACATAAATCTAACCATTTTGAGCCATATACAAGGTATCTTGAAGAATATGCCATTTTTGAAAATGAGAGATGACCAAAATTGCCAACAAAAATCTTATCATATAATTTTTGGGAATATTCCTTGTACTATTTTTTTGAAATGCTTTCTTGAATTAATTTGAACTTGATTTTTTTACTACACATATAAAATATGCGCATAATTTGAAAAATGATTTTCTTTATTTATTTTTTTTTTGTTCAAAATAATACCATTTCATTAAATAAATTCCCAAAAATTAATTAATTGAATTTTCAGCTAGCAAAAATTTATTAAATTGAAATTGACCAAACAATGCCCCTTTTAAATGCCCCAAAATTCCTTAATTTCTCAAAAATGATTTTGAAAACCTTAGAATGCTTGGGTAAATACCCTAAACCCTTTCTCAAATAATGCATCAGTCACAAAATTATTTATTTTTGCTGAAAATTAGGGTTTTGAAACTAGGCGGACAAAATTAGGGTATGACAAGGTATAAACCACATATAGCAGCATTCTTAGAAGTAAAATAAGTCATGCAATACATCCTTTCAAAAACATCACATTTCATATAACAATTTCAGCACATGCATTGTTACAATACCACATTTTAACAAGTTTTAACAACTCAAAACTCATTACAAGACTAGGGTTCAGATCCAAGCTCACAAAGAACTCATCAATCAATGAAATAAGCGAAGAACTCACCTTGAACGGACGAAATAACCCCTAGCAAGCAAGAGATGAACTTGAAATCACAACAACAAGCAAGAGATTAAGACTTTGAACACCAAACGAACACCAATGCACCCCAACTCGAAATCTAAGCTTCAAATCCCCTTATTGATGGTTGTAATCCACAATGTAGCTATTGAAACACCTTAATCCAGCTCCTATGTCAACATGCAACCCAAGTTTTTTCCAATCTAGCTAACTCACCATTTTTGCGAAAATGAAGATGAAAAGCAAAGGAAGAAATGGTTGCCCAAATTCCTGAGGTTTGATGTTTGAGTCACTAATTTCAGTGAAGAGAGGGTGATGTGAGAAGTGGAAGCTCCATTTCAGCCATGGAAACTCAATGTGAGAGTTTGGGGGAGTATCTTCTCTTCTTTTTTCTTTTCTCCCTCTCTCTCTCTCTCAACTCTTTATTTTCAGAAACAGATTTTTGTGTGTGTGTGTTGTGTGACTGTGAGCGAGGTTTAATGAACTGAAGGTGTTTTAAAATTAATGGTGAAATAACCGTTTTGCCCTTCCCCTATAACTCTCACATATGGACACATTTAGTTATTCCCACAAACATACAATCACACACATATTTCACTTGATGAATCTTTAAATCATCTATTATCTTACCAAACACTATAATTGACTCAATCAAACAATCGAGAAATCAGACCATCTATTAATCTCAAGAATCAAGATTAATCACTCAACAACTATACACTTTGATAACCTCCAATTTAAAATCTTCTAGAAAATCACCATTAAGTACTCCAATTCACATAAATGTCATGTTTAAGAAAATTTGACCATTTTTCATCGACTCACTTAACAATTTACAATTAAAATTATTGGCTAACTAATATAATTGAAAATACTCAGCTAAAATAATTGAAACAATTATTTTCGGGATGTTACAATCAGAGAGAGAGAATTGATATCATTATAAATTTACCAAATAAGATACTCATGTCATATCCTTTCATTCATGCCACCTAAAGATGTTGTTGCTAGCAAGATTCTTTTTAGATCATTTTGAACTTTGGTTGGCACTTTTGCATTAAAACTTTCTACTTCTGTACAACAACAACTGTTCCTTTCCGCAGCAGTAAGATTCTTAAAATTAAATTTCTTAACTTATGTTTAAACAAGCTTAAGGTTGGTTTTTTTATAACCCTTTCTCCAAGGAATACAAAAACCATCTTCATTATCTATATTATTACTTTGTTTTTTTTCACATCGAAAATGTGTGATGTTTTTCATTTGTTTTTGCTATTTTTTATGCATAAGTGCATACAAATGGTTGTCCAGAGTTTCTATAATTTCACAAGATGGTTAATTTTCAATTTAATTTTGAATAAAGTTCACGAATTGTAATAACTTAATCCTTTAGATACCATTTAAAACATGTTGGTTTGGGTTGGACTCCGGGTTGCTTCGTAGTTCCCCAAACCTTTGAACACCTCTTTTCACACAAATAATTATTAGTAATTCATTGAAAACAGGTTTCGAAGTGCCATTAAGTATTTGAATTGAAAACATTAAATCCAATGTTAGCACAATTGACAGTATTATATTACTTGAACTTTCACTTTATAATATATATGCTATTGTATATAGGTTGCACTCAAACCACAAAAACCATGATGGTGGAGTCAAGCTTAGCACGACAAAAAGAAGAAGAAAACATCGGGGGAAACCTACAACATTGATAAGAGCAGTAATCTTTTGGACTCTTTGTTGTGCCATATCTTATCATTCCTCCCAACTAAAACTTGTGTGGAGACATGCCTTTTGTCTCGCAGATGGAGCAATGTTTGGGAGAATATCCAAGCGTTTGAACAATTACAATTCGTGGTGGAAATCATGAAAATCATCACAGAAGTCCAAAACATGAATATTCTCCCAAACATCGCGCCATTGGCGAGACAAAAGGCTTGTCTACACACAACTTTTAGTTGGGAGGAATGATAAGATATGACACAACATAGAGTCTGAAAGATTACTAATCCTATCAATATTGTAGGTTCTCCCTATGTTTTCATCTTCATTATGTCGTCTCGAGCTTGACTCCACCATCATCATTTTAGTGAATCAGATGCTTCTCTTACAACCTATATATAATATGATATACATTATATAACTTAAAAGTCAACTAATATAACAATGACAAGTTCCAATGTTGAATTTAAGGTGTTCAATGTATTCGATTCAAATATTTAATGCCTCTAATAAACATGTTACAAATGAATTACTAATAATTAATTGCGTGAGAAAGAGGTGCTCAAAGATTTTGGTAAATACGAACCAACCCGCAATCCAATCTAAACCGGCATGTTTGGTTTGGTACAAAAAGAATCAAGTTATTCACATTCGTCAACTATATTCAAAATCAAGTTGGAGATTTACCACGTTGCAAAATTTTAGAAACTCTAGACAACCATTTGTATGCACCTATACATAAAGAATAATAACAAAGAAAAACAATAATTTAGTAGTTCTCAATTATAATGAATGTTTGTTAACTATAATTAAAATAATTTTAATTTTTTTTTTTGCAAAATCTAAATATCATAGTTAGGAAATAATTCAATTTATTCGTCTTACTTAATATACTATCATTTAATTCCATTCTTTATCGTTTTATATATATATAATGTAAAGAAAAGATTTAAATGAATGTAGCCAAGCAAAAGATCAAAAATAAAAACATAGCATAGGAAGTTGTCTATAAATTAATTCACCTAAAGTCATTTCAATGGGAACTCTCTCTCTCTCTCTCTCTCTCTCTCTCTCTCTCTCTCTCTCTCTCTCTCTCTCTCTCTCTCTCTCTCTCTCTCTCTCTCTCTCTCTCTCTCTCTCTCTCTCTCTCTCTCTCTCTCTCTCTCTCTCTCTCTCTCTCTCTCTCTCTCTCTCTCTCGTTTTTGCTATTCTTTATGCATAGGTGCGTACAAATGGTTGTCTAGAGTTTTTAGAATTTCGCAAGATGGTTGATTTTCAATTTAATTTTGAATAAATTGGACGAATTGTAATAACTTAATCTTTCATGTGCCACATAACACATATCTGTTTGGGTTGGACTGCGTGTTGCTTTGTAGTTACCCAAACCTTTGAACACCTCTTTTTCACACAATTAATTTGTTGTAACTAATTGAAAATAATGTTTAGTAGTGGCATTAAATATTTGAATTGAATACTTAAATTCCATTGTTAGAGCTTTACATTATTATACTAATTAAACTTTCTTTTTATAATGTATGTCGTATTATATATAGGTTACAAGAGAAGCATTCGACCCGCAAACAAGATGATGGTGGATTCAACCTCGATATGATAGAAAGAAGAAGAAAACATCAATGGAAAGCTACAACATTGATAGGAACAGTAATCTTACAAAATCTTTGTTGTGCCATATCTTATCATTCCTCCCAACTAAAATCTGTGTGGAGACAAACCATTTGTCTCGTAGGTGGCGCCATAATTGGGAGAATATCCATGCATTTTAACAATTAAAACTTTTAGTAGAAATCATGAAAATCATCACTGAAATCCAAAACGTGGATATACTCCCAAACATCGTGCCACCTACAAGACAAAAGGCTTTTCTAAACACGTGTTAGTTGATATAAATGATAAGATACGGCACAATATATAATCTGATAGATTACTAATCCTATCAAAATTGTAGGTTCCCTTTACGTTTTCTTCTTTATTCTGTCATATCGAGCTTGACTCTACCATTATCGTTTTTGTGGATCGGATGCTACTCTCATAACCTATATATAATACGATATACATTATATAAAAAAAAGTTAACTAATATAATAATGGCAAGTTCCAATGTTGGATTTAATGTGTTCAATGTATTCAATTCAAATATTTAATGCCCCTAAAAAACAACTTTCAAATGAATTACTAATAATTATACGAGTGAAAGATGTTCAAAGGTTTGGGTAATACGAATAAACCCGCAATTCAACCCAAAATGACATGTTTGGTTTGGTACAAAAAGAATCAAGTTATTCCAATTCGTCAACTATATTCAAAATTAAGTTGGAAATCAACCAAGTTGTGATATTTAAGAAACTCCAGACAACCATTTGTATGCACCTATTTATAAATCCTTATTTTCAAGACATCCAAATACATTTTCAAGCTCAAACTTAACATAAACTTTTCAAGCGGTAAAATTTTTAGTGAAAACTCCTAATTAAGTGAGATCGACTCATCTTCAACTGAATATTTTTCACTGCACAAATATAATCCTCTCTATATTTAGAAAACTTTAATGAAATGCAGATTTCGACCCGGGGTCATTTCTGTTCAATTTCGGTCCATCGAAAAACCTAAATATTTTCTTGTATTAAAATTATTCTCAAAACTCCAAAATATTAGAAACACTCATATCTCAAGTTTCGTCGAGATCTGATCACCGTAGAATTCATTTCAGGTGACAATTTTACCAGACAACTTACTATAAGAAAAAATTTGTTAGCCGTTCTTATCGAAACTCAAACTAGTACTTTCATATGTGTTTTAAGATATTGAGCAGTACCTAAACAGAATATCTCATACATTTAGTGAGCAATAAAAACCAAAGTTTACATGCATTAATATATTTATTAAATAATCAATGTATTTATGCCCAAATTTAGGTCTTACAGTAGTCATTTCAATGAGAATTATCTCTCTCGGTCTCTCTATCTCTCAATAATGGTCATTCACCCTCGTTTTAAGCTATGTTTCACAAAATCAGTTCGAAAACTTCAGAAATCTACTATCACAAAGAGAGAGAGAGAGAGAGAGAGAGAGAGAGAGAGAGAGAGATAGACAAATTTGATATCATTATCAATTTACCAAATAAGATACTCATGTCATATCCTTTCAGTCGTGCCATGTACCTAAAGATGTTGTTGCTATCAAGGTTCTGTTTAGATAATTTTGAACATTGGTCGGTATTTTTGCATTAAAACTTTCTACTTCTCTACAACAACAATCTTTCCTTTCCACAACAGTAAAATTCTTAATATTAGATTTCTTAACTTATGTTTAAATAGACTTAAGGTTCTTTTTTATCACCCTTTCACCAAGGAATAGAAAAATCGTCTTCATTATCTAAATTATTACTTTGTACAGTTTTTTACATTGAAAATGTGCGAAGTTTTTCTTTTGTTTTTGCTATTCTTTATGCACAGGTGCATACAAATGGTTGTCCAGAGTTTCTAGAATATTGCAAGATGGTTCATTTTCGATTTAATTTTGAATAAAGTTGATGAATTGTATTACCTTAGTCCTTTATGTACTATTTAAAACATGTTTGTTTGGGTTGGACTGCTGGTTGCTTCGTTGTTCCCCAAACCTTTGAACACGTCTTTTTCACGTAATTAATTATTTGTAATTCATTGAAAACATGTTTAGTAGAGGCATTAAAAATTTGAATTTACATTGAATACATAAATTTCAATGTTAGAGCTTTATATTATTATACTAATATACTAATTGAACTTTCATTTTACAAAAGACAATGCATGAATTTCCAATGAACCCAAAGAATTTAAAGTCATAAGAGAGATACTTTTTCTAGACTTCAAGGGGCATGACAATTATGAATAACACTTAATTGCAATCAAGGCAAACAAGAGAATAGAGTATCAAAGAATGAATCATAAGTGATGAGTCCTCACGATATATATATATATATATATATATATATATATATATATATATATATATATATTATGATGTGCTCTCAATCACTCAAGTGTTTAATTATCTTTGTATTTACACTCAAAGCACATCAATGAGAGCTAACATTACCATAGGTTTGATAAACTTCTAACATCCACACATAAAAACAAATGCACAAAAGATCAAAAAAGGTCCTTATTAAAGTTGTAATGGGGCCAAGGTCAAGGTGGGATAATCTTAGGAGGAACTAGGCTAAAAAAATATCAAAGAGGAAAACGAAACAAAGAAAATCAATTGTAAAGTGAGCATATGAGAGGCATTTCAACTCAATCAAGTATGATGAATTTCTATTCTTCTCTTTTCACAGCTTTCTGCACACAACTTTCATTCTCCTTGAAGCAAAACACAAGAGTATGTTTTTTTCTTTTTTTAATATATTAAATTTTTTCTTTTTCTCTGTTCTATTTTTTTTATTTTTTATATATATATACTTGCCAAACCTTCCATCCAAAAAGAAAGTATGACCCATAATTTGAGACAATTTCAACACCTCCTCACTTATTGATTACACATTTTCAAATCAAAGCTCCTTCATCCTCCAAGATTCGGTAAAATAATTATTTTTCACTTTTAGACTTATAATGAACTATAAAATAAAGAATAAGATAAATAGGCTCCAAGGGGATTAACAAAGGGATAATGTCAAAGTTGGCTTATTTGGCTAGTCTACTCTAATCTACTCTAATATAATAAAAAAATATGCTAACAATATATTTTTTTTTAGACATCTTCAAATTTTGACAGTTGAAACAAATTGATGGCAAAATATGGTAAATGACTCGCAAAAAGACAAAAACTGTAGCTTTTTAAAAAAAAGTTCCGCCCCGCTGACGTGCTGTCAGTCTGACGCGTAGACGCGTGTCAGTTTTTATTTTATTTTTATACTTTTTCTAAACTGTTTTTTTAAAAAAAAAAAACTGTTTTCTTTAAAAAACAGTTTTTAAAAAAAACCTCTTTTCAGAAACAGTTATTTTATTAAAAAAAACTATTTTTCATTCTAATTTTTTTCAGTTTTTTTATCAAATATACTAAATTTTTTTTCCGTTTTTAGTAAAAAAAATTAGTCACTATTTTTATAATCAACCAAAACTACTAAAATTAATCATTTTTTACAACGGTGAAATTAATCATTTTAACCACTATCCATTGTCAAAAAAAGACGTACCTCTAACAAAAGTTTCAAATTAAATTTTTTCCAACAAATTAAATTATTAGATCAGTGTTATACTTAATAAATAAGTAATTTAAAATTTAGTATTTACTATAATCTCCAATTAAAATCAATGAATTTTACCACTAAGAGTTGTAAAAAAAAACTTTAACCACTACCATTGTTAAATTATTATTAAAAAATATAGAAAAAACTAATCATAATACTTGACAATGGGAGCGGCAACGAGAGACTGACAATGTGATCGGCAACGAGAGTGTCAACAGGAACGGGAGTGGGAACGAGAGAGGCAACGAGAGTGCCAACGGGGGTGTATATTTTAAAAATCTCATTTTCTTTTTTCTTCATTTTTACTCCATCTAAAATTTATTATTTACTGATCTCTCTATTAAAACTATTAAAATCAATCAATTTAACCACTGCTCATATAAAAAATCAATTTAACCACTAAGAATTGAAAAAAAGGAGTGCCAACGGGAGGCCCAATCTATTTTACCTAAAATCTCATTTTCCTTGGGAGTGTCAACGGGAGTGGCAACGAGAGAGGTAACAAAAGCGCCAATAGAAGGGCCAACAGGGATGCATATTTTACCTAAAATCTCATGTTCCTTTTTCTTCTTTTCTACTCCATTATAAACATTATAAGAAGATACCGACTTTTTTTAAACTTTTTCAAATACAACTATTTTAAACTTTTTCAAACACAACTATTTTAACAAGCTTTTCCCCTTTTTTATTACATTTTGCAACTATCAATGTATTTATAATTTCATAGCAAATTATAACAAATACGGTATCACCCGTGTGTATGCACGAGTAAAATGCTAGTAGTTTAAGAACAAAATTGACTTGATCACTTCAATACATGCATGTGAACAAGTGTTTCAACAAATATCAAGTCAAGTTCTAGAGTACCTAACAATCACGGGTGAATCACACACAAGAAAGGAGAGAATGGCAAAAAAGTTGTCCATCCATTATAAGGCTCAAATATCACCAAGGACAATGACTATTGCAAATGATGCAAAACTTAGTGCTCATATCCAACTTATCATACCAAGAAATCATCCAACTCATGCCACAACATATGTGGTCCTAGAATGGTGAAATCACTCACAACTTATGCAAACTAAGAATTCATGGGAAAACATGAAGGAACCAAAAACCAACTTTTTTATAGTTAAAAATTAAAAAAGTGAAAACAAAAAGACACCCCCACACTTAAATCACACATTATAATCAATGTAAGCAACAAGTATAACTGAAGAAAAAGGAAAGGAAACTCCCTCTTGAAAGTGGAGACTCAAAGCTTGTGGGTGGATCGTATTTGCTAAAGAAGTCTTTTTTATGGTTACTACACACATGATTGGTCATCTTCTTCTTCCATGCATCCATAATTAAGGGACTGTGTTGTTGATGTGTTTGCGATACCTTCTCGTCAGAAATATCCGCCAAGGTCCATCCAATACCTTTTCTATGTTCCCTTAGAATTGGCGGAAGCTTTTCTTGTTCAGATTAAAGGTTAGTTGAAATAATCACGTACAAATTTCCACTTCCCTCTAAATATGCATATTTTAAACTATTAGGGAGTAGTTTGTCCTATTAATCATCAACAGGTTCAGATACTCTTGGAGTAACAACAACTTTTGTATTTTTCACAACAGTCGTTTTAGGCACCCTCGGGGGTTTCAACAAGAGTAATTGCACATACATTTGGCGTATTTGGGACATTAGGATTCATTACTGTTTGGGCAGGTTGCTGGTGTGATCCATGGGCCTGTATCTAATTGATTGAAGTTGCTAGTTGTTTAATTATTGTTGTTGGAATTTTTCGAAGTGTGTGAGTTGAAAAAGTCCCACATTGATTGCAATAGACACTATGTGAGTGTTTATAAGTGGGAATCTCACCCATTTGGTTGGGGCCCATGGGGTTCCCAATTTTGTGGATAGCAGAGGACACACACAAAATGACAACCACACGCGCACGCACACCGTTGCCGCCGTCCGACCGGCCGGGCCGGGTTTGGGCTGAGTGGTGTACTTATTTTTTCGGAAAGATATTTTCTTATTTTTTGACCGTTGACCATTAAATTGCAAGACTGTAACGGTTTCGGAATTAATTTGTAACGGATCTTTTACAATAAATTTCAAACGGTTTTAATTTTTTAATTAATTCCAAAACGGTTTTTTTAAAGAGCCGTTGGCTCTTAATGACACTCCAACATCTCTCCTCTCACTTGAGCCTATATAAGGAGCTCTCTCCTCATTTGCAAATCGCACCAAACACTTGAAGATCAAGAGTTTTCTCTTCAAGTGTTTCTCTCTTCTCCCTAAACACTTTCTTGTTCCTTTGAAAGCTTGAAGCATTTCCAAGCTAAGAGTGGTTTTTATAACCATATTGAGGGTGTATATCTTAGAGAGAATTTCTCACGATGAAGTGAAAATTCGTAACAGTTTGTCTTGGCTGTTTTATCCTGGGGACGTCGTGGTTGATAGTCTGCTTGGACCTTGGAGCAGTGCCACGAAACATCTTAAAGAAAGCGACCTAGTCCGCGACTCATCCCAGTAATCTCTTCGGCTTGATTTCGAAAACAGTGTTGTTTGGGGGAAAGTTCTGGCTAGGAAAGACTTGGTTTCTAAGTGTGTCCGTTGTGACCCAACTCTCTTTCCTGGGAACCTACTCGGAATAACATTTTTAAGACGTTTCTAATTCAGCCATGACAACCGAAGAAATTACTGGTGCTGGTTCCGCTGCCTCTGACTTCAACAAACCATTCTGGTTTGAAGGAGCTCACTTCAAACGTTGGCAACAAAAGGAGCTTTTCTTCTTGACTGTGAAAAAGGTTGCCAGTGTTTTGAATGATGAGATTCTAGTGGCAGATGAAACCGCTGAACAGGATGAACGAGCCAAAACTGCAAAAGAAATACTCCTATGGAAGGGGCATGACTATCTCTGTAAGAATTTTATTCTTAACGGACTAACTGATGATCTTTATGATTATTACAGTAAGTCTGCCAGGGATGTTTGGGATGCTGTGAAAATGAAATATTTCTATAGGAAGAGAATAATTTTCTCTATACTATTTATCAAGAGAAAGAGAATGGTTTTCTCTATACAGTTCATCAATTGAAAGAGAATGATTTTCTCTATACAGTTCATCAATGGAAAGAGAATGATTTTCTCTATACGGTCTAATAATAGAGAGAGAATGATTATCTCTATAATTTTTTTTCAGAAAGAGAATAATCATCTCTATAAGAATAGATTTTTTAATTCATATTTTTTGAATTTGAAATTGCATAAATTCCTTTTTACTCAAATTTTGTTTAACACTTAACTGTTAATGATTTTATATCATAGAATTGCTTTTGTTCTCAATAGCAATAACATCACTTTTTTTGAGAAGTTGTGTTTTTCACGATATATTGCAATATATAATATTGGAAATTGCAATATAATTTTCTAGAAAAACGTTTCAAAATTAAAATTGTAATCAGACTCAAAAGAACAACAACTAGAATGGGACCCCAAAATTCCCATATTCTAAGCTTCAAACTACCACCAAGAAATGATGCTGCTCCTCGAATTAATTGTTTCAGTTGCGAGAGACCAGGTCATATGACACGCAAGTGTAGGAACAGGTCAAGACTCTGCCCCGCAGGCTAACCTGACTGAATAGCAATCTGTTGCTATAACTTCTGAAATTAATACTGTTAGTGAATGCGAAAGTTGGTGGATGGTCACTGGCTTCGCTCCCTATGATCATGCTATGTTTTGATCATTCATTGTTGCTGAAAATAAGAAAAGTATGTTGAGTTTGGTGATTTCTTTTTTTAAACAATGATATTTTTTAACGCATTGTATACTTCGTCTATCAAAAGTTTTGTACACTATACTAATTTTTACACGAGTTTGAATTTGACGTGTAAACAAACTATTCTTTTCAATAAGAGCCAGATAGAAATTTTCAAAAGTTATTTTCTTAAATGACTTAAGAAAAAATTGTGATTTTTGTAGTCAAGCAAGAATTTTCAGGACTTCGCATAAATCAGAAAGGAAATCTGAGTATTAGTTTTGACTCACTCAGATATATGCGAATAAGATAGAACGTTAACCAGAAATGGAAAACGATAGTTTATCACTTTTATTTACAATTTTTTTGACTACATTGTAGTATACTTTGTGAAAAATAAAAGTGAAGTGCTTGACATATTCAAATTTTCTATTACAGATTTTTGAAAATCAATTAAGTTGAAAGATTAAGAGTTTTATAGCGTTTGAGAAACAGTCCCATTAATTTAATGGAGTTATACATGAAACGACTGCACCATATTTTTTAAAATGAATGGTAAAGTAGAAAGAAAAGTAAAACTTTTGTTAAATTGGTTTTGCTAATTTTGCTGGATTCTAGCACTTGATATCTCATGTGGAAATTTTTATATACCGTTGGCTATGAATAGATTCGCTGAATCTAATGAAATAAAAATTTTTCATTCGGAGATCTTAAACAAAAGACTACCAAATGTGTCTTATTTCCGAATCCCAGATCCAAAAAGATTTAAACTCGCCAGTAGAGCCTATGAATGTGTATTCATTGGGTATGCAGTAAGCAGTAAAGCTTACAGGTTTTAAGACCTTAAAGCTAAAGTGATCATAGAGTCAAATAATGTTGACTTTTATGTAAATGAATTCCCTTTTAAATCTAGAAACAGTGGGGGCACCGGAACTACTCAAGTTTTTGTGCCTAGAAACTTTGAAAACAACGAACAAAGAGAAATAGAACCTCGAAGAGGTAAGCGAGCACGTGTTGCTAAGGACTATGGACCCGACTATTTGGTCTATACGTTAGAAGAGGATCCAACTAGCATTCAAGAAGCATTGTCTTCATTGGATGCCGATTTGTGGCAAGGAGCCATCAATGACGAGATGGATTCTCTAGAGTCTAACAAGACACACTTAGTGGACTTGCCTCCTGATTTCAAACCAATTGGTTGTAAATGGATTTTGAAAAAGAAACTAAAACCTGATGGCACTGTTGACAAATACAAGGCTCGCCTTGTAGACAAAGGTTTTAGATAAAGAGAGAATATAGATTTCTTTGACACACATTCACCTGTTACTAGAATTACATCCATAAGGGTACTAATTTAGTTGGCCGCAATTTACAATTTGGAAGTACACCAAATGGATGTTAAAACTGCTTTTTTAAATGGTGAATTAGAAGAAGAAATATATATGGAACAACCTGAAGGGTTTGTAGTTCACGGGCAAGAACACAAGGTCTGTAAGTTGGATAAGTCTCTATATGGTCTCAAACAAGCTCCTAAACAATGACCTGAGAAGTTTGATAATTTGATTATATCGAATGGGTTTAAAGCGAATGAAAGTGACAAATGCATTTATTACAAAACCGAGAATGACATTTGCACTATCATATGTCTCTATGTAGACGACTTACTCATATTTGGATCAAACATTCATGCTGTTAATAAGGTGAAATCACTATTGTGAAACAACTTTGATATGAAAGACCTCGGAGAAGCCAGCATAATACTTGGTATTAATATCACTAGGTCCGAGAAGGGAATTTCTTTGGATCAATCTCATTACATTGAGAAGATCTTAAAGAAATACAATTACTTTGATTGTAAACTTGCATGTTCACCATATGATCCGAGTGTCAAGCTTTTTAAGAACACTGGTGATAGTGTAAGACAAACGGAATATGCGAGCATCATTGACAGCCTAAGGTATGCCACTGATTGTACTAGACCTGACATTGCCTATGTTGTGGGATTGTTATGCAAGTTTACTAGCTGACCTAGCATAGAGCATTGGCATGCTATTGAGAGAGTCATGAGATACCTTAAAAGGACCATTAACCTCGGATTACATTATCAAAGATTTCCAGCTGTACTTGAAGGGTACAGTGATGTTGATTGGAATACTCTATCAGATGATTCCAAAGCAACAAATGGCTATATTTTTAGTATAGCTGGTGGTGCTGTCTCATGGAAATCTAAGAAACAGACCATATTGGCTCAGTCCACTATGGAGTCTGAAATGATAGCACTAGCAACCGCTAGTGAAGAAGCTAGTTGGTTAAGATGCCTACAAGCAGAGATTTCCCTTATGGGAAAAACCGATGCCAGCTGTGTTGATCCACTGTGATAGTACCGCAACTATTGCCAAAATAGAGAACCATTATTTCAACGGTAAGAGACGACAAATACGTCGTAAGCACAGCACTGTGAGAGAATGTCTCTCAAAAGGAGCTGTGAGAGTGGATCATGTACGCACTGATCGGAACTTAGCTGATCCTTTGACGAAAAGATTAGCTAGGGAGAAAGTCCAAAATACATCTCAAAGGAAGGAACTACTGCCATTAGAAGCATGAGTTGCTCACGATGATAACCCGGCCTAAAAGACTGGAGATCCCAAGAATTAGGTTCAATGGGTAATAACAAGTTGTGGAGTGATACGAGATGAACATGCTATTATAAGTAAAGAAGCATGATTCCTGAAGCCATTTAAGGTTGAGGTAATAGAAACTCTTAATGAGATCTATACTCTATGTGGAGTAGAGTACCCAGCTACAAGAGTAGTCTTGATAGACTCACCTTTGTGAATGTGGAAGTGGGGCCGCTTCCTATGGAATCGTTGGCAGGATTCCTAGAGCGTTCACTAAACCGGGATAGACGTGCAGGGCCATAAAAGCACGCACAGGCTTATAAGAATACACCCATGGAAAAGGTTGTGTATGGTTTTGATGTTTGAGACAGAGTTCAAGACTACGAGTCACTCTTGTTGAATCGAAATCCTAACCGCTATGCAAAGGTTCAAGTCATAGACACCTCTGTTTATGCACAATCTTATGGAAGCGTTTGACGCTACTTCTAAAACTTATTTTTAAATTCAAGTGGGGACTGTTGGAATTTTTGGAATTGTGTGAATTGAAAAAGTCCCACATTGATTGGAATAGACACTATGTGAGTGTTTATAAGTGGGAATCTCATCCATTGGGTTGGGGCCCAAGGGGTACCCAATTTTGTGGATGGAAGATGACACACACAAAATGACCTCCACACAAGCGCGCGCCACCGCTGCCGTTCGACCGGCCGGGCCGGGTTTGGGTTGAGTGGTGTACTTATTTTTTCGGAAAGGTATTTTCTTATTTTTTGACTGTTGACCATTAAATTGCAAGATTGTAACAGTTTCGAAATTAATTTGTAACGGATCTTTTACAATTAATTTCCAACGGTTTTAATTTTTTAATTAATTCCAAAACGGTTTTTTTTAAAGAGCCGTTGGCTCTTATTGACACTCCAACATCTCTCCTCTCACTAGAGCCTATATAAGGAGCTCTCTCCTCATTTGCAAATCGCACCAAACACTTGAAGATCAAGAGTTTTCTCTTCAAGTGTTTCTCTCTTCTCCCTAAATACTTTCTTGTTCCTTTGAAAGCTTGAAGCATTTCCAAGCTAAGAGTGGTTTTTATAACCATATTGAGGGTGTATATCTTAGAGCGAATTTCTCACTGTGCAGTGAAAATTCGTAACAGTTTGTCTAGGCTGTTTTATCCTAGGGACGTCGTGGTTGATAGCCTGCTTGCACCTTGGAGCAGTGCCACAAAACGTCCTAAAGAAAGTGACCTAGTCTGCGACTCATCCCGGTAATCTCTTCGGCTTGATTTCAAAAACAGTGTTGTTTGGGGGACAGTTCTGGCTAGGAAAGACTTGGTTTCTAAGCGTGTCCATTGTGACCCACCTCTCTTTCCTGGGAACCTACTGGGAATAACAATTGTCTCCAAATTCTTAAGTGGGGAATTTGTTCATTATTGGATTTGGAGATTTTGAACAGCCATCTGTTTAATAAGGTCCGCCAATGAAGATTCATATCTAGGTAGTCCAAATTAATTCTTTCAAGCCTTCCTTCAACTGTACTGTCCCATACCTGCACAGCCTCAGGATCCCTCTCATTCTGGTGGGAATTCGGTTCATTCACGAGCCCCTTCGCTTTGAAGCTGCCAGGATCCGCTCTTTGTCGTGCCACCTTTTTGGGCACCGACGATCACTCCTCGCCCCCATCTCCCATTAATCTAAGTCCTATTCCTTGACTAGTTTGTGAATTTTTGACCAATTTTTGGAGCAACCGGAGCAGATCATCTTAAAACTGATTTTTTGACCTAATTAGAGACAGAACTAAACGAGGCTCAAACAAACAGAACTCTTGCAAAAAAACTCAAAAACAAGATAAAATGAAGTACAAGGTAGTTAACTCTGGTCGTCTCACATGGACCTCTAACTTAAGAGTACCAAACAATAAAGGGGGGGGTGTGATGAAAACAATCTCATTTTAACAGGAAAATCAATTAATGAGTGACAATCGATCAATTGGTTTAAGATGCGTTTCTTGGACTTGTTATTGGTTATAAATATTCGTACAGATTTGTTAAAGGTTTTAGTCTTGATTGATAAATAAACTAATCAAGCAAGCGTCAATCAATTTATACAAATTCACACTGTTTCAATCAAACATCAAAACAGTTCAATCAATTGTGATGGAGAACAAGCGCCACGAAACACAATTAACATCATAAGTGAATTCAATCAATCCTCTATCAATTCCTATTTGAATTAAGTGAAACAAATTCCATATATAAACGATTCGTGTATTGCAAAAGACTAAGTTTGTGTAATTTAGCACCACAGAGAACGAAAATTGCAAACGAAGATTTCAGAGATGGAATTGATAGAGAAGAAGGAACTGAAAACTATAAATGAAATAACATTAGGCACCGAACCTTTAAATCCTCACGAGTGGGCCCTTTACCAATGGATTGATTGTCACAACTCTAGTTGGACCATGACTAGCGCACAAACTACTACCACACTAATCTGGCAATCCTCAATAAACTCAACATTGACCTAAAGAACATTTATCATACTACTAAATACCAGCTAATCTAGGTCCTCAGAGGCCAACAGAGTCAAATCTAACTACTACCCGACAACCCAATAATGTAACAGATCCTCTAAAGATTTTTACAAGTCAATACATACAGACACAAAAGGAAAATGGATAACATATATAGCAGCCCTCTAAAACCCAAAAAAGGGGTCTCACCAAGAAGAAAATAACAAAACTCTAGCGGAGGTACTCGGCTCAACACGTGCCTGAGAATCTGAAACATAAAGAGAGGCAATGTGAGTCACCACTCAGTGAGTAAATAATGAAGAGCATAACAAGTGGGACACGATAATATCAATCATACAGTGATTTCCACTAAAATCATAACTAAACCAATAAATCGGATAAAAGCGTAATGGGGTAGTACTTATACAAAACTGAAATAGGCTCCCTGTCTGAAATGGCACAACTAGGCTTTGCGCTAGAAATAGTAATAAGTGGCTTCCCACCAAGAAATACCAAAGGTAGGCTCCCGCCTACAAATATCACATATTGTTGTTAGCATGCAGTGTTCTCATAAAGTTTTCCCCAAAAACATTTTAAAATCACAATATCATAAACTCATACTTATAAAAGAATTTCTAGATCATAAATATCAAACCAATGTCCAAAAATCCATGTATTTGGCAAAATATATGATCATAATACCATATCCCTATAAAAAAATATTGTGTTTCAAGTAAACATAAGAGATAGATTGAGTCAAATAAGTACAAAATACGTATAAAGAAATACACAGGACTTTTTATAGTCCCCACTATTTACTCGCCAACTACCTAAGCCGCAGAGAGAGGAGTCAGGACCAATATCGCTAGGATGGATTCTCTGAATCTAGATTAGGATAAGGCTAAATTAGTATTTTAGTTAATACGGATAAAACAGAACTCTTGTCAATCCCTATTTATTTTATAAGTTAATAACGCGTCTAGTTTTTGTTTTTTCTTTTTAGTATATCCAATTTCTTATAACTTTATTTAACTTAAAACTTCTTAATACCTTATTAAGACTCTAGTATTTCTAATTTACTAACAAAAAATTTTGTCAATCTCTAGATTCAGAATTAATGTTAATATAATTTATAAATTCTTTACAGTAATTTTATTCAATATATTAACTAGTCCAACTTAACTATCCTACTTATACAAAAATTCATCTAAATTTCTAGTTTTCCTACTATCAGTCCCTAACAAAAATATTTCTATATTTCTTAGTTGTGTAGATCAGTCGCTTCCTCTATCAGCCCAAACTATCCCTCACTCTCTCAACCTTCTTCCTTTTAGTCTTGGGTGGCTGATGTTGTTTGTTCCAGACTGGGCCGATGGCCCAATTCACCAAATGCGCCGAGACCGGCCTACATTACTTCAGATCTACTCGCCTGGCTACGCTAAGTAGGCAGGAATTGCGATCAACGGCTGATATCGAGCCGGCTAAACCTATGGCTAAGAAGTGTCGTCTGACTCTGTAATATAAGTCAACTCTCGCTGAAAGGTACACTTTCCCCCGCAACTAATTTCCTGCTTTGACTTCTTCTCCCCTGACTTGGACGTCGAAGTGTCTTTGCAGGTACAACCCGGCCTGAGTTCTGCTGCCAACTTCATAAACAAACTGTTAAAATATAGATAGTAAGCCCATTAGTTGGTTAGTATATAAGGTAGATGGTACACTCATTTGTAATCATCTTCTCATTAGTAATGTTTTTGCCAATTTCAATATAGTAGACTTTTAGGGTTTTTCTCTCCAATTTCCATGGATGCCATGTTTTTCAACATGGTATCAGAGCAAACATGGTATCCTCCTTAAATTTTATTGCTGCATGAGGTCACTTTCTTTATGTTTTTTTTATTTTCTGTATTCGTTTGCCTTGATTCCCTTACGTTGCTCTCTGTTTTGCTTTTGCTTCATCATCGCGTCCCTGTTTCTTCATTTTCGATTTTGATTCATTCTTCATCACATTCCTTGCATCGTTTCTCCCTCAGTGAAGGTTGCAATTTCTCCAAAATTGTTTCTGTTTTTACCAGTTTATATGGTTCAGATATGGTGATTTGAGCTCTCATTAGTCATTTGACAGAGATCGTTCCCCATTTATGAATCGTATTTCAGTTTGCAATTGATTCTTTGTTGTTCGATGTTGTTTGCGTCCTTTCTTGATTCACGTTCTCCTCTTTTTGGTCTGTCTCTCGATCTGTTCGATTTCGATTTTCTCGATTTGTTCATCGATTTAGATTTCTGTCCATCTTAGTTGCTTCCATATTTGATCTGTTGCTCTTCTGCGTTTCTTTGTGCGCATGTGTTGTGGTGACGTGGTTCTGTGTGACGGTGTGATGGTACCATGGTGTGACAGCGTGCGTTTCGCCTTCTTCCTTTTCAGTTCGGATCTCATTGTAGTCTTGCGTTTGCATTTCTCCATTTCTGTTTGTTATTAGAACTATCATGTCGATTCCGTTCATGTCGCCAATGCTATGGTGTCAGTATTTTCCAAGTGCAGTTATTAACCAAACATCATTCAAGCTGTTTGATGAAATGTCTCAAAGAGATATCCTAGTTTGTTTAAGTGATTCAAGCATGCCACCCATCAGATTCAGCCTGTTATTTCCCCTTTATGGGAAGTTTGTGTAATAATGGTGTTCAATCAAGGCCTTTTCTTGTGTGTCTCTTAGGAAAAAGAATGGTTCAGTGAGTTAGACCGAGGTTGGGCAAGGTAGACATACATGCGGAAGTTGAATACACTCACTGAGAGAACTTGCATTGTTTTTTTTTTCTTCCAAGTGAGTGATGAACAGAAAATTCAGCATGGCTTTGCATTTACCGTGAGGGAGTTGTGAGCTCTCTTATAATGATCCAACCTACACTTTTCCAATATTCATTTGATGGGCCATCTATTCCAACACTGCTAGATATTCGGTTCATTTGTCCTGATTCCATCTTGTTCTTTGATTTTTTTCTTCCATGTGGTGATTCATTATGGGTTTAAGATTGCTCAATGGAGAAAGGGCATAGAAAATTTCTTTTGCAACTTGCTCAGGTTTTGTTCTTTTTAATTGCTCGTGGCTTCTGATGCTACTTGTTTCTGGTCGTTGGTTGCATTTGGATTATTGTTGATGATTCCTTGACCTAGCATCGATTACTGATTGCATATTATTGTTATTGGATTTGTGGATTTGATGAACATTTTGATTAGCCTTATTGGCTTGTTTTTAGCTTCTGTTTATGGTGGTTAAGCATGATGCTTATGCTATAAATGGTTAAGCATTAGATTGTTTGTGCTTCTGCCAAATGGTTAAACTTTGAGGTATAGTTTCTGTTTGGTGGTTAAGCCTTTGGCCCTATGGCCTTGTTGATGTTTGCTTCTGCCCTATGGTGGTTAAGCTTTTTGGCCTATGGCCTTGTTTATATTTGCTTCTGCCTTATGGTGGTTAAGCATTTTGCTTCCTTCAAGTAATTATGCCTTGAGTTGTGGTTTTGGCTTGATGGTTAAGTGTTGGTTTGTTGCTTCCTCCGAGTGGATAAACCTTGAGTTGTGGTTTCTATTCGATGGTTAAGCTTTTGATGACTTCTTTGACACTTGGATGGTTATGCCTAAGAGTGGAGTTTGTTGATTCCTTTGGAGTGAATGTTGTGGAGACGCTGGAAGAAGCTTGAAGGGGCCCGATAGTTGGTCGAAGACTTCTAGGAGCTATGCACCTCAACTGCTACCAATTCAGATTGTTCTTTATTTTCATTGTTTTAATAGTATCTTTTTATTGCTTATCCCAAGTTGGAAGTGTTGAGAACACCGTCCAACTTGCGGGAGGCTGTGAAAATATAGATAGTAAGCCCATTAGTTAGTAGTAAGGCTCATTAGTTGGTTAGTATATAAGGTAGATGGTACACTCATTTGTAATCATCTTCTTCTCATTAGTAATATTTTTACCAATTTCAATATAATAGAGTTTATGGGTTTTTCTCTCCAATTTCCATGGATGCCATGTTTTTCAACACAAACAGCACGACCATACACCTGAGTGGTCCATCCTTGAGACCCCTAAGGTGTACGGTTCATTGCTCAACCCAGAAAATAGTGAATCCTCCCTCCTCCAGCTGACAGCAATCACTTCACTAGCGCCATTCTTCCTTTTCCTTTCGTTTGTAAAGATTCTCCATCAAGCTCCTAACTAGTTTTGCATTTAAACTTCACTTTCTAAACAAACTCACATTATATGTAGTATTCTGATAACTGTGTGTTATCCAATTGGATTTCAAACCATATGCGCTTATTTAGACCTGTGTTACACTTTAAATGGAAAAACCTTTAAAACCTTTAACAAATACCCTACTCCTTATCATAAATTTCTCAAAATCCATGAGAATAAACAGAATATAGCTTATGAAAGCAATAAGACCAATGAGGTAAAATGCTTATTTCATTGATGATCAATACAGCTGAACAGTACAACTATATAAAGGCTAAAGGTGCTCTACCATACAATAGAGGGAAGAATAAAGCACCAAATACATACTCAACAAATATCCACTATAAGGCTGCCAGCTAGCATATCTATAAGATTTTATTCTAACCAACTTCTCTTACTCAATTCAGCGCAAGGGAGTGAGTGAGCAATAGAAGGTTCTAGGTATCATTCACCAATAGTGGAATACTATCACACAATTCAAATTCTAACATTAGTGAAATGGTTCAAACAATTTTGTCACGGGCACCTAGCAGCTGAACCCATTGTTAGGCATCAGTTCATGTTACTTGGCAACAATGTGCCAAGCTATTTCTTGCTAGTATTTTCACATTTCAATAGCCCCTCGCAAGCTTGATCATGGTAGATATTGATCATCCCAAGCTTGGAAATAAAAGGTGTGAAAATACCAAGAGTGAGGGCCTTGGTGAAAAAAATCTGCCAATTGCTCCTTTGATGATATAGGAAGTAGCTTCAACAATCCTTCTTGCAACTTTTCTCTTACAAAGTGACAATCAATCTCCAAGTGCTTGGTTCTCTCATGAAACACAGGATTAGCAGCAATATGTATAGCACTTTGATTATCAAAATATAAAACTGGAGGTCTGTCACACTTCACCTTCAAATCATTAAGCAGAAAAAGTATCCATTGCAATTCACAGGTGGCTGTTGACAGTGCTCTATACTCTGCTTCTAAGGAGGATCTAGACACAGTCTGTTGTTTCTTCGTTTTCCAAGATACAAGAGATGAACCAATGAAGAAACAGTATCTTGTCATTGATTTTCTACTCTCAAGACAGTTTGCCCAGTCTGCATCAGAAATGCCATACAATTGTAACACAGAGTCTCTGGAAAATAATAGGCCCCTACCTGGGCTTCCTTTGAGGTATTTCAAAACTCTGCAAGCAGCATTATAGTGAGCTGTGGTAGGAGAGTTTATGTGTTGACTCAATTGTTGAATAGCAAAAGTGATGTCTGGCCTTGTATTTGTAAGATATAACAATCTGCCAATGAGTCTTCTATAGGAATTTATGTCTTGAAAAGGTTCACTATCATCTTGGTGTATTTTGACACTGTTGTCCAGTGGAGTAGATGCAGGTTTGGAACCTAAGAAACAAGTCTCCTGAAGAAGATCCAAGCAATACTTTCTTTGACAAATAGTAATTCCAGCTTTGGACTGTGCAACCTCAAAGCCAAGGAAATATTTTAGAGAACCCAGATCTTTGATTTGGAAAGCATTATCAAGAATTTCTTTTATTCTGTCAAATTCAGCCAAAGAGTTTCCTGTTAATATAACTTCATCAACATAAATCAAAAGAGCAGTAAATTCATCATCAGTTTGGTGAGTGAAGAGAGAGTGATCAGAACTTGATTGTTTGTATCCCTGAGCTATCAGTAAGTGTGTAAGATTTTCATACCATTTCCGGCTTGCTTGCTTCAAGCCATATAAAGATTTTTTAAGCTTACAAACTTGATTTTCCTTATCACATTTTACCCCTTTTGGAACCTCCATATATACAACTTCTTCTAGGTCCCCATGCAAGAAGGCATTGTTGACATCTAATTGGTGTAAATTCCAATTAATCAAGGAAGCTATTGCAAGGAGAATTCTCACTGTAGTGAGTTTAGCAACTGGACTGAACGTATCAAAGAAGTCCCCTCAATTTGATTGTATCCCTTGGCTACTAATCTAGCCTTATATCTCTCTATGGAACCATCTGCCTTATGCTTGATTTATAAACCCATTTGTTTCCTATGGGCTTCACATTCATGGGCAAATCTACAATATCCCATGTACCATTTTTACCAAGGGCTTCTAACTCAGCCTACATAGCATCAATCCAGCATGTTTCTTTGCAAGCAGTCTCATAAGATTGAGGTTCAATCACAACATTTAAACTAGCAGCAAAATGTTGTTGTGCAGGTGACAGATTACACAGAGAGTGAAATTGAGAGATGGGATATGAAGTACCTGAGGATGATGAGTTGGGTGATCTTGTTGAGAGACTGCATATATAATCATTGAGATAAGAAGGAGCTTGCTTCTCTCTGCTAGATCTTCTGGTAGCAACTTCAGAATGTTCTTCAACAACATCACAATTACTTTCATTTGCAACATCATCACCAGTTTTATCCAATTCAGTAGCTTGGAGAGGACCACTACTGTCTTGGGAAAAATAGTGCCATTTGGAAATAGATTGTGGCCTTTATAAGGCAAAATTTGCTCAAGATATACCACATTTCTAGACAAGAAAAGCTCTTTATTGTTAAGATCAAGGAGCACAGTCCCCTTAACACCAGGTCTATATCCTAGGAAAACACACTTCCTAGCTCTTGGTTCAAGTTTAGTTCTGTGTGAGTGAAGGGTGGATGCATAGGCCAAACATCCAAACACCTTAAGGACATTTAGGTCAGGTTTGATCTCCCTTAGTATCATAAAAGGTGACTTGTTCTGTAAGATAGGAGTGGGGACACGGGGTATGATGTATGTGGCATGAAGAATGGCATAAGACCAGTATGTTTTGGGTAATTTTGATTGAAATAGAAGTGCTCTACCTACATTCAATATGTGTTGATGCTTTCCTTCAACTCTCCCATTTTGTTGGGGTGTTTCTACACAACTTGTTTGATGGATAATGCCCTTTGAGACATAAAAATCTGGTATTAAAAACTCAGGTCCATTATCACTTCTAATGACCTTAACTTTGGTGCTATGTTGTGTTTCAACCATGTTAGCAAAGCTTTTAACATGATTGCTAGTTTCTGCTTTAGTTTTCATTAAAATTACCCATGTGTATCTACTAAAGTCATCTAGAGCAGTCAAGAAATACTTATCGCCATGAATAGAGGAGGTACCAATAGGTCCCCATATGTCTAAATGTATCATCTCAAAACATTTTGAACTCTACTAGGACTCAAGGTATAAGAAAATCTTTTTTGTCTAGAAAAATGGCATGTATCACATATGGAGCCTTCATCAATTTTCACAAAAGGGAAATCTACATTCATTAATTTCATTCTACTATAGGACAAATGTCCAAGTCTAAAGTGCCACAAGGCAGTTTCTGGAAGTTTCTCATCACCTCCTTCTTCAATAGTTGCTGAGTTTACCTTCTTGTTCTCTATCTCCAAGTATATGAGTCCCTCAAACATCACACCCAAACCAATCATCCTTTGAGTCTTCAAATCCTGTATTTCACATTTTTCACCACAAAAATCAACTTTAATGTTAGTCATAAGTAATTTGGGAACAGATAACAGGTTGAGGGTGAAGCCAGGGACACACAATACATTTGTAATCACAAAATTTGGAGAGAACTCTATAGTGCCATTGAATTTGGCTATTGCATAATCACCATTAGGCAATCTGATATTCACAAGCTTTATGGGGAAATAACTTTTGATGTAGCTCAATGATGAGCATATATGATCTGTGGCTCTGGAGTCAACAATCCAAGAGCCAAGATATCTAGAATTTAGAGCACAAGCAAGAGGGATAATACCTGCCCGATTGTTATCAATAGTCACCATATTAGCAGAGCTACCAGTGGATGCTTGTTGCTGAGAAATTGAACTGTTTTGCAGCAGGGAAAGTAACTTATCATATTGCTCCTGGCTGATGCCTATCTTAGATTCATCATTCTGTCCTGTCTGCTCAGAAACAGAATTTGCACTTGCACTACTCTTCTGCCAGTGTGGTGGAGTTCCATGCTTCTTATAGCATGTGTTATAGCTACCCTCACCTCTTCCCATTCCTCTTCTTGCAACACCAGCAACATTAGCAACAAGAACCTTAGTTTCATCAACATTTACAAATTGTCTTTCATGTTGCAAAACCATAGAGAAAATCCTATTTATGTTAGGTATTGGATCCATCAACAAAATATGAGACCTAACCATGGCAAAATTCTCATTCAAACCAGTCAAGAATCTAATGGTTTTTCTCAATTCATGGTGCTTGTGTGCTAATTCCATCCCAGTCACGCATACACATTTTCTGGGACACCCACATTTGGGTTCAAGCATGTATGTTTCAAGTTCCTCCCATAAAACCTTAAGTTCAGAAAAGAATTCAATCACTATAAGTGATCCTTGTTTTAAAGCATAGATTTCACACTATAATTCAGAGATTCGGATTAAATCTCCTTGTGAGAATCGTTCCTTGAGCTCCTTCCAAACATCAATGGCGTTCTCAATGAACACAATACTCTGTCCTATTGACTCAGCAACAGAATTCACTATCCAAGAATGAACTAACATATTAAATCTAACCCATGATTTGTAGCTAGGATGAAAAGAATCAGGTACCTCTATGGATCCATCAACGAAGTCAAATTTGTTCTTTCCCCCAAGTGCTCTTCGCATCGATCGAGCCTAGCTATGGTAATTTGTTCTGTTTGCATTCAACACCGGAGAGACAGTCACTATGTTCGGGTCGTCGGTTAGATGAACGAAGTATGGGCTAGTTTGATCTGAGGATGGATCGTTGTTGGAACCACCGGAACCACCGCCACCAGCATTGTTCCTTGGAGGCATTTTCTAACTTAGAATGGAATGAAAGATATACGAAAGGGAAGCAAGGTATGCAAAGCTAAAATAGCTCTGATACCATCATAAATTTCTCACAATCCATGAGAATAAACAGAATATAGCTTATGAAAGCAATAAGACCAATGAGGCAAAATGCTTATTTCATTGATGATCAATACAGCTGAACAGTACAACTATATAAAGGCTAAAGGTGCTCTACCATACAATAGAGGGGAGAATAAAGCACCAAATACATACTCAACAAATATCCACTACAAGGGTGCCAGCTAGCATATCTAAAAGATTTTATTCTAACCAACTTCTCTTACTCAATTCAGCACAAGGGAGTGAGTGAGCAATAGAAGGTTCTAGGTATCATTCACCAATACTGGAATCCTATGACACAATTCAAATTCCAACATTAGTGAAATGGTTCAAACAATTTGGTCACGGGCACCTAGCAGCTTAACCCATTGCTAGGCATCAGTTCATGTTACTTGGCAACAATGTGCCAAGCTATTTCTTGCTAGTATTTTCACATTTCAACACCTTATGACGCTAATTCTTTAGATCTCGGCGTCCTCAAACAGTCTTAGTCTCAGTCTTGGTCTCTGTAAGAAAAAAAACTCTAATAAAAGACGTAATCCCAGGGAATAATATAAAACAAATATGTGTCTGCTATACTATATATGATCATTTAGATGACTGTTTATTTTTGCGGGGGTGTTCAAAAATCACAACTCTTATAATTATAATCGTGCTTATATATACTTCTAGGACCACCTATTATAACTACTCGTCATAGGGCCGGTCCAAGGCCGAAGCCATTAAATCAAGGGCTTTGGACCTCAAAACTTGTAAAAAAAAAGGGCCTCATAATTTTGCAGTTAAGTAATATTATGAGTAAATTTCGCTAGTTGACAATGATTTCTGCGTAACACGGTTGCTGGTCAGGGTAGTATCCTCAAGTGAGTGGGTTCTATCCTAGTTGGAGATCCTTTTGTTTTATTTTGTTAATTGATTTATTTGTGAGTACATAATAACTCTCCATGTAGATAAGCAAAGCCCAATAAAAAACTTTGTACTTAGTGGGTTGGTGGCCAAAATCTAGATTAATAAAAGGTATTAATCTATTTGTATAAAAAAAAATCATTCATTTAAGTTGGTATCTAAATAGTATATTGAGCTCTTTTGCAAAAATTAATATATTGAATTGAGTTTGAATTTTTTGTTTGCATTATTTTATTGCTATTTTGATGTCCAACAAGTTTTTAATAAATTCTATGAAAATAGAGTTAAAGTTATATTGAATTCGGCATTAACTCTATGTTTGGATGAAGTATCTTTTGGGGGAATTAAAATACTTTAAAGTAAAATATTTTGATTTCTCCCAGAAATTACATTACCCTTAAAAATACTTCATCCAACTCTGGGTTGGCCTTGCTCTGTCACCTTGGTCGATCTCTCTTGCAATAGAATTATAATTTGGGTAATGATTTATGTACCCCTCCCCACTTGACCCGCATAACCCGACAATTACACGTTCTTTGCATATTACCCCTTTAAATATTCCGGTTTTATCATTTAGGCATAATTCTAGAATGTTTTTTTTCTTCATCCCAAAATTACCTTATAAGAGATAAATCTGGAATACAAACATACTTCCGGATTTATCTTCTTTAACGTAATTCCGAAATTTAAAAACTTCATTCCAGATTTATCCTTGTAAATCCGGAATTAAAAAATCCATTCCAGATTTATATCCGGAATTAAAAACTCTATACTAATGTCATATCCTTTCATTCGTGTCACCTAAAGATGTTATTGCTAACTTTGGTCGGTGCTCTTGCACTAAAACTTTCTTCTTTACTACAACAACAATCATCCCTTTCCACAATGATAAGATTCTTATTACTATCAGACACCATGAAAATCATCACAAAAATTTCGACAAGTACATTCTTAACATTGTTTACTTTTTAAATATATTTAGTAGTTCTCAATTATAACGAATGTTTGTTAAAAAACAATAATGAATGTTTGTTGACTATAATTTAATATTTTCAAATTTTTTTTCAAAATCTAAATATCATAGTTAGGTAATAATTCAATTTATTCGTCTTACTTAATGTCCTATCATTTAATTCCATTCTTTATCGTTTTGTATATATTTAATGTAAAGAAAGGATTTAAATAAATGTAGTCAACCACAAGATTAAAAATGAAAAAAAGTAGCATAGGAAGCTATCTATAAATTAATTCACATATAGTCATTTCAATTAGAAGTCTCTCACTAGCTCTCACTCTCACTCTCCCTCTAACAATAATTGTCATTCACCCTCGTTGTATCCTAGGATACACAAAATCAACAAGAAAACTTCAGAAATCTACTATCACAAAGAGAGAGATAGACAAATTTACTATCATTATCAATTTACCAAATAAGATACTCACGTCATATATTTTCATTTGTGCCACCTAAAGATGTTGTTGCTAACAAAGTTCTGTTTAGATCATTTTGAACTTTGGTCATTGCTCTGTCATTAAAACTTTCTTCTTCTCTACAACAACAATCCTTCTTTTCACTAGTGCAAAATCTTCTTTAAAAAGCACTATTAGGAATCGGTTGTGTGAATAATCGATTCCAAAACTTGGCGCGGTGGCAATTTTGCAATTAAAAAGATGTTTTGGAAACTTTTTTATACATTGTGAATCGGTTGTTTAAACAACCGATTCATAATGTGTGTATTTGGACATTGAGAATCGGTTTTTTAAACAACCGATTATTAAAGTCCCATTTTTCACCCAAACCCTAACTTTTCAGTTCCCTCTCACTCACCGCATTCACTCAAGCCTCTCTCACATTTTCTTCTCACGTTCCCTCTCACTCACCATCGCGGTTTCCTCTCCTTCACCGTCACCGCTGTTTCCTCTCCTGAACGAAATAGTTGAAGAAGAAGAAGGAATAACGAAATGTTGCTCGCTCTCACTCTCGAGTTACTCGCTCTTTGGCTCTCCTCCTCTTCGCCGTGTATTCCAATTCGCAGTACCCTCTCGTCTCACGTTAATCTGAAACCTTTCCCTCCGCTTCCGAAAATGTGAGCGACCCTTTGCATTTCTGAAACCCTATTTCCGATATCCTTCATCGACTTGTGCATCTGGTGGGTGCAGAATCACTCTTGGTATAACTTTTACATCTCAAGTTCTATCTCTTTCTCCTCTCTCAGTAAATCGTGGGTTCTGATTTTCTCCTGTGTGTGATTACTGTGTGGAATAGATGGAAAGGAATTGCAAGCTAAACCCTTGCAACATTCCGCACCTTTCAACACAACATGAACCTCACCTGTAAGTATCTATTTTGGATTAATTACTTGTTTGATTAAATATCACCAACTTTGAAGCCTTTTCAATTTATTAGGCGCAAATGCCTTTTCGTTCAATTCTTAGGGTGTTTACAATTGCCATCAATTTTTTGGGGATGAATTCTGGAACAGAGATTTTATTTTATTTTCATGTTTATTTCGTTTTTGTCTATGAGATGGGAACAAGCCAGTATCTTTTCTCTCTAACTGTAGCATGTAGTTTGGTTAAGGATTGATTATAAGAATTACTAAGCCACCCAGGTTCCCATTATGTAGCATGTTCTGTAATTCTAACAAAATTGATACACAATGTGCTATTGCTAGGTGATAAAACTATCTTATTAATTTTATCTGCTGCAGGTATCTAAGCAGCAGTACCATTACAGTGGTTGTGAAATTGTAGGTACGACTATTGATAATTTTATGATGTTCAAGTTTTGCATCGCTTATTGTAAAATGAAATTGCTATTTGTTTATTAATGATACTGATAGTATTTGTTTCTCCCTGCTCCTTTTACTTATATGTATGTTTGATTTCAATGAAATGTAATACACTGGCTTTGTCCGTTCCAAATCAGGAAGCAGGTACTGTGCTTAATGGCCTGTCACCTGTGCTAATCTCTTTTAGTTGTTTCTAACTTTTTCTGTCACTTGAGTCGTTTAATTACTGAGCTCTAATTGGGAACATTTGGGGATTGGTGAATGTTGATCAGCTTACACTTGTAAAAGTTAGCAGTAATTATCTGGTTCTACAATGAACTAGCTCTTGTTTTATCAAATCATCTTATTTCTGCAATTATTCAGTTTACTTGAAAGTGTATATAAGTAAGTTATATCCAAAATAAAATGCCATTTTGTAACAAAAAGAAAAATATGACATTTCAATCTTTCTTGTTCTTCCTGTAGATAGAACAATACAAAGCTGGAATCAAGAAACTTCAAGCATCTGAGGCAGAAATCAAATCCCTGCCAGTTAATTATGTATTGTAAAATTAATCTTTATATTTTTGTTTTCTCATATGGTTGAACTATGTAGAGTTCTATACCTGATGATGTTCCATTCTTTCAGCACAAGGTATAGGAGTAGCCCTGTGCATTGTCTATGGAGTTTGCAGAAACAAGAATAATAACAGTTGCACTAGGACACATTCACCAGCTTTTGAGATGTGGTTGAGGGTGAGTTCAGCTTGATTACTTGTGAAAATTGGGTAAGTATGTTGTGAAAAAATTGAGATGTGAAGCAAGCAGAAGATCTGAAGAGAGCAAAATAGCTTGGAGGTAGAATGAACCATAAACTTGGCTGAAGAATAACCTCAATCGTTGTTCTTTTTTGGATTCCCCATCTCTTGTATTTGTTGCTTTATTAGTGGTTCTAAAAATTTTCCTTAAGAAACTTGTATAACTTTCAAGTTTAATGAATTGTTGGAATTTTGTGCTTGTAGCACTTTTAAGTACAATAGAAGTAAATGTATGAATTATTGAATTATTATGAGTTGCTCATTTATGGAAATCAGTTTGCATTGCAAATTTGTTAATAGGTATGAATTAAAAAAAATTAAAAAAAGGGACATTAGTAATCGGTTGTTTAAATAACCGATTTAAAATGTTACATTTTGAATCGGTTATTTACCCGATTCAAAAAGATCCCCACTTTTAGAATCGGCAGTACATGAATCGGCCAACAATCGATTCCAAAAGCCTTTTTTGCATTAGTGTTTCCGCAATGGAGTTAAGGTTTGCTTAAATTATTTTTAAATAAAGTTAAGGCTTTTTTTATCACCCTTTTTCCCAGGAACACAAAAAACAATTTCATTATCTATATTTCCACTTTGTATAGTTTTTTACATCGAAAATGTGTGATGTTTTTCATTTGTTTTTGCTATTCTTTATGCGTAGGTGGATACAAATGGATGTCTAGAGTTTCTAGAATTTTGCAACATGGTTAATCTTCAATTTATTTTTGAATAAACTTGACGAATTGGAATAACTTAATCCTATATGTAGTGGGTTGCTTTGTAGTTAGCCAAACCTTTGAACATCTCTTTTTCATGCAATTTAATGATTCGTAATTCATTGAAAACATGTTTAGTAATGACATTAAATATTTGAATTGAATACATTGAATACAATAAATCTAATTTTAGAACTTGCCATTATTATATTACTAGAACTTTAATTTTATAATATATATGTCGTATTATATATAGGTTGCAAGAGAAGCAATCGAACCCCAAAAATGATAATAGTGGAGTCAAGCTCAATACGACAAAAAGAAGAAGAAAACATCGGGGGGAAACCTACAACATTGATAGGTGCGGTAATCTTTCTAACTATATGGTGATACATATCTTATCATTCCTCCCAACTAAAACCTCTATGGGAGACAATCCTTTTATCTCGCGGGTGGAGCCATGTTAGGGAGAATATCCAAGCGTTTGAACAATTCAAATTCGTAGTAGCAATCATGAAAATCATTATAGAAATCCAAAACATGGATATCGCGCCACCTGCAAGACAAAAGGCTTGCCTACACGCAAGTTTTAGTTGGGAGGAATGATAAGATAAGATATGACACAACATAGAGTCTGAAAAACTACTAATCCCGACGTTTTCTTATTTATTCTGTCGTCTCGTGTAACACCCTAGTATTTCTAAATAATAGAAATACCAAGACATACATTTTAGATTACATCAAAGTATAAAATTTCCTGCTCAGATACACATCATCGCAAGAAGAGAGGAAACGATTACATAACTTAAATAAAATTCAAGTCGTAACTCGGATACAAAGATAACAAGGAAAATACTTAAACAAATACAGAAGAACTAAATCTTCAATCTTCTCCTCGAGAACACCCTCTACACGTGCTTCCTGTATTCTTCTTTCCCTGTTTCTCTGTAAAACAACATATGATAGGGTGAGATAACATATCTCAGTGAGTTTTACTGTGACCCCTAACATCGCTCACGGTTCCATATTAAAAATCTAAGAATTAGTTGTTTAATTTATAAACTTCTAGCTTATCAATCGAAACACCAACCGTACAATAACTACTAATCCCGGTGTATCGTGCACTATCCTTAGCATAACATCGGCCGTACAACAACTACTAATCCCGATGAACCCCAGCTAGTACTTTCCGTAACAGATATTGGGCCTAGGTTAAGGGCTCATGACCTTCCCCGCCTAGTATGTTGTTTCTTGGGTCGTCACCCATAATCGATATAATCTATATATCGCACCCGCATTGGGCCATCTTAAAAGTATGATATATTATATCTTTTCCACATCAATCATAGATGAAATCAATTGAACTATTAGTTCGACTTGTTTTCAAAACAATTGCTCACTCGTGCACTAAGTTCGGTTTTACGAAATATTTATAATCCTCAAAACATTTCTTCAAACCATGTTGAACACGTTAAAATCATGTTTTTATAATGTATATATATTATCCCAATTGGTTAAGAAAAGGTTTAGAAGTGATTTGGAATAAAAAGGAGCGCCGAAACGACAAAATGGCACCTTGAACCCGTAAGACACGCACGGTTCGTGCAACTGGGGTGCACGGTCCGTGTGCCTTGTGCAGAAACAGATTTTTTTTTCACTTTGTTTTGCTCGTTTCGCAATTCCGATCGAGTCCAATCCGAAACCCAAACCAATTCCAACCGAGAAATAGACTATATAATATCATATTCCAAACCAAACAATATCCACAAATCAAAATAGCAAATCATATATTAAATATATTTTGATTTATAAACCGTAAAGCGTTATTTTTCGAAATCGATTTTTGACTCTAAAATCATTCTGAAATCAAAATACCAAATCATTCCAGAAATTTCAACACAATCCAACCAAAGTGTGAAAACCCTATACGTGAGTAAAACTCACTTATCGTGATGAAAATCACGAAATGCACCAAGACTTCGCGAAATGCACAAACACGAAACTGCTCGAACAATCCCCGTACGATGTTCTAAGCTCCCATGAACTCGAACCCACATTCATTTCGAATTTCAATTACCCTTAGCTACTGAAGTTCCTTCCAATGAGCTTCAATTCACAATGTTGCTCCCGAAATTTGCTCAAAGCCATTCTCAACTTCTAGAACTCAGCACTTACTCCAAATTCGGTTTGGGCAGCATCTGTACACTGTTTTGCAATAGGCATAACTAATACAATTCTTGACCAAAACTATCCAAACCAGTGTCTAATGTGTAGATAATTTTGTCTATTTTCGAATGGTTCATGTCCCACACGGATATGATGAGTATTCAGAGAGTTATGGTTAAAACAATGTGGCTGATACAAAACCGTTACTGTTACAAAAGTGAAACTTGTAACTAATTTTTCTCACTCAATACTCAGTCAAATCAAGTGTTCCTTGTGCCTAACTTGAATGGTTTTGTGTCTAGTTTCCAATGAAACAAAAATGAGCTTAAGATTAGGTCTGTGTAAAGAGTTACGAAGAAATTACCAGAGATAGTTCCATACGGGTTTCAGGCAGAAATTCTGTTGAAGTTGTATCTTCAACCTCAACATCAAGGAACACGAAATCCACCTCCAAAAATAACCCAAACAGCACCTATTTCGATTTCCAGCAGCTCAAACTCCCTCCTTGCTACTTCAAACTACAAAGTAGGTTCCCAAATATTCTAAACTTGTCCTAGTCTCCACATGCAAGCCATTGAAGATTCAAATACTCCATTTTTGGTAGTGTTTAAACTTAAGGTCTAAAAATGGTGAAAAGGAGAAGATGGAGAATAAGCTAACAAGATTGGTACCATTGCAAAGAGAATTGAAAATGGTGAAGGATGGTGAAAGCATCACTTACGTGCATTGATGATTCTTCCCTCTCCTCTCCTTCTTCCTCTTCGCCCTCTTTCTCTATCTCTCTACTCTCTCTCCCTTTTTCTCTCAATTTCAGAAAAATGAAGTGAGTGGAAGGGTGTGTGAGTTATTCTATAGTTATGAGCTGAGGGGAAAGGTTAAGTGAGTGGGAAAAGACGATAATGCCCCTGCTCTATAACTCTCACTTAGACTTATATTTTTAGCCCAAAACGATCCCACACAATATCAATAATACGAATAACTCACATAGCCTTACGATTATATATTGCTTTCGCTACATAATCATATCCATGACTCGATTTATCATTTAATCGAATAATAAATCGCTAGTTAATTTTGTAAACCGAAATTAACGAAACTACGGATGTTACATCTCGCGTTTGACTCCACCATCATCATTTTTGTGGATCAGATGCTTCTCGTACAACCTATATATAATACAATACTAGTATGTATCACTCGTCCCAGCACGAGTATACATTTCCTTTTAACTTAAATTTTGAAATTGTTGTTTGGGGATTAAAAAAGAGTCAGTTGAATGTTTACGTATATTATGTCAAAAAAATTGACTACTTTGGACACCTTAGAAAATAAACCCACCATGACAAATTTTAGTAGGACGCCTTTATTAGATTAGATTGTATACTAAAAAATATTATAGTTAAACTAAAAAATCATAGTTTAATATTTTAATATAAAATTTAGTCCTCCTTTTATTTATTGATATTCAAAAAATAAAATTAAGAATAAAAGATAGCAGTTAGCACATTTTTATTTTTTATTAATATTTTTAATTAAAAAACACATATAATGTACTCGAACAGCGGAACGGTCCGCGTCCCCTCATCCCAGAGTTGACAGTGGGGGAATTATCTCTCTCGTCCCCGTCTCCACATGGAAAAATTCCCCATTCACGCTCCACTGTGGGCAGTCCCCGTCGAGATTCCCACGTACAGGTAGAAAGCACTCGTTTAGTCGAGTGTGAGATTGAGGGAAGGATGAAACAATACATCCATCCATAAGTATACATAACAAAGATCCTTTAGTCACTCTAAGATCTTCCTCATGATCTTCATCAAACTTCCACCTTGAGTAACACCAAGCTTTGCTATCTCCGAACCTTCATCGCAGAGAAAGAGAGTCAGTAAGTTGGAAAAAAGTAGATTAAAAAATACTTTATTACCAGATATTGGGATGTTTATTATTACTTAAACATGGGATGCCAAGTCATTTAACTTAGTACCACTTCAACCATTAGTTTGACCAATTTCGGCTGGGAGACCAAAATCGTGAATTAACTATTATAGGGGGACCAAAAATGTAATTAAACCTAAAATATTTGATGTTATAAGTTTGAAAGCAAGACACAAAAAGAAATTAGAATATCAATATTAGTATTGCTTATTCCCCATATCTTCTTTTTTAAAAGGGACTTATTCCCCATATCTTATTTGCCTATAAAGCTCCATAATTAATGAGGTATAAAAAATTTCTAGAATTGACAATAATTTATGATATTTTATTTTAATATGAACATTATATATTTTTTTACTAAACCTTATATATTCATTCTATTGTAACATCTATGACTGAATAATTAATAGTTTTTTTTGACAAAAAATAATTAATAGTCGGAGAATGGAAAATATTTTACTTAATAATTAATAAAAACATAATGATGCATTAGATTAGAATTTGTTATCATACGTGCGATATACAATATTAGTTGAGAATGGTAAATATTTTACTTAATAATCAACAAAAGCATAATGATGCATTAAATTAGGTTTTTTTATCATATTGTTAGTATCCAACGACTTTATTTTGTAAAAAAAAACTAAATATGGAACGATCTATTGCAATCTAATTAGTATTACTCACTATTAGGAATAAGATTGAGAGTGATGATAAAAAAAAAGATTGAGAGCAAACAAAAGGGATACAGAGCAACACCGCTTTTTACATCACGCGATAGGGTTTGAGAGAAGTCCCAAATTTAGTGGGATATAGTGACTGTGCGAAGAAATGTTATGGATTGACAATCGAGACATTGTCTCTAACAGTGTAAGTAATGTTATGGATTGGTTTGTTGGAAAGTCTTAGCTTAAAACTATGAACGCTATTGAAAATTAAGATTTACGCTTCACCTTAACAACATTTGATTTATCTTTGAACTTTTTAAGCAAGTCCTAATCAATCATAATCCCTCAAACATGAAATGTTTTCTCAAATATATCTTCGATGAGTCCCTCACATGAACTTTGAAGAGAACCTACCAATGAGGTCAGATATGTTCCTAGGAAAACCCATAGGATTTATATTCAACATTATTCAATAAATAAGTATTAGATATTGTTGAATATTCAGTAGTATCCCTATTTAAAACACTAAAAGCTCCTCCGAGAATTCAAGAAGCTCTGAGCAAGACTTTTCAATCAGGCTCACTGCATCGTGATTAAACAGAACAAAAGTTGCAAATTCAATATCATATATATGACACACAACTTCACAATAACGTGAGAAAAATTTATATATGACACACAGCTTCACAATATCCTAATTGCACTACTATTTATGATAATTTTAATATTTGAATTTGAATAATTGTATTCACTCTATCCATATCATATCCATCATTGCTTAGTAGTAACTTACACGAACCCAAAATTACTACTTAAAGTAAGTTGAATGCCATGTGAGCACAAATGAAACATAAAATTGAATTCTAATTTTATATTTTGCAACCCCAACATGTACTAAAATGAAAGTGCAATGCAAAAGACAGAATATTGGTAAACGGAATAAAAATTTAAAGCTGAAAAGAATGGGGAAAACCAATATGCAGTTATAAGAATACTTACGGAATGAACCCAAAACAGGTTCAGCACCTATGTTGTACCAACTCGGTTACCTTGTTGCTCTTTTGCTTTTGATAGTCTCCATCTTCTCTCGATAGTGGTTCCGGCCGAAAGGATTTTCAAAGCTACAACAGTGATCAAAACAGGAAAAAAAACCACATTGTTATAAGGGTGACAATAACACTTCCGTAACCAGACAACCATAGGTGTACCTTCATCGCTGCATCAACACATTTTTGTTACTATTATAGCAATATCTCACTATTTTCTACATATGCTATTCTGGGTCTGATTATATTTATTGGGGAGTATACCTGTATACAATACAAATGTAAGAACAACTATATCCTTAATTTCTCACTATGGAGGTTGACTATATTGTAGGCACAGTCTTCAATCTATTTATTAAAATGAGATGATTGCAAAATTGATAAACTTAGGAAGTACTCCAAAACAATGTTATGATTTCAAAAGCTGAATATTTTTAGCCATAAAGATACTGCACTGCCAAAATTCCCTAAAGCTTTATGATCACAGAAGCCGAAGGGGGAAAAAACCATTTGACAATGATTGAAGAAAATTTCAAAAACTTCAAAGAATAAAAATATTACCAAACAAAAGCAAAGAAAACCCATTTAGTTTGACATGAGAAAAAGACAAACTTTACAACAGAAGAAATAGAATCAAAAACAAATCACAGTAAGGTGCTGAAGAAGTTGTGGTGGTTTAGAACGTCGGCGTCTTGTGGCGGTGGAAATAGCGAATATCGTTCTTCATCTTCACACAGTATCGTGGCCAACTTTGTTATGATGCTAACGAAGGAAATTCTTCAGAAATTTAGGGAAAAACGAAACCCTAACGAAGGAAGATAGAAGGAGTGATGGTCCATGGAGAGAGAGAAATGCAGTGCTCTGTTTCTTCTGATTTTCTTCTTTCGTTGCTTTGCGTTTTGAGTTGATCAAGATGAAAGAAGAGATGAAGGACAAACTTTTGTAGTTCATCAAAAAAATATTGAAATTTTGTGATAGAAAATGAGAGAAAAAGAAGGAAGAAGAATGTGCGAATGAGAGATGAAGAGAGATTGTCGAGAGAGAGATTGGATCCACAAATTTAACATTGTATTCATTACTGGATCCACAAAATTAGCATTGTATTCATCACTTGTTTTTATTTTTTTGAAACTGTCAGCTCCAATCAATGTTATTAAGTTTAAATATGTATTTAGTCCCCGCAAATGTCTCTGTTTTTCGATTTAGTCCCTGCAAATTATTTTTTTTAAATACGACCCTACAAAATAACTTTTTTTTAAATACGTCCCTACAAAATAAACTTTTTAAATACGTCCCTGCAAAATAACTTTTTTTTTTAAATACGTCCTTGCAAAATAACCTTTTTTTTTAAATACGTCCCTGCAAAATATCACAATTTTTTTTGTTGGGACGTGTTTAAAAAAAAGTTTATTTTGTAGGGACGTATTTAAAAAAATGTTATTTTGCAGGGACGTATTTAAAATTCCAATTTTCGGAAGGGCATATTCAAAAAATAGTTATTTTGCAGGGACGTATTTAAAAAAAATTGCAGGGACTAAATCGAAAACAGGGACATTTGCAGGGACTAAATACTTATTTAAACCATGTTATTAAAACCGACCCGGTGATCGACCCGAGGAAGTCACTAATTGACCCGCATGACCCGATATCAATAAATTTGGTATTAAATTAATATGAGAATTAGAAAAATGTAAGATATTATAAGTCAATATTTTTAAATTTAATATAATTTTGAATTAAAAACAAATTTGAAAATCAATAAAATTACTCATTTTTAATAACATTCTAGTTAATAAATATATAGAATCTAAAATCTATGGAAAGTAATACAAAATATTAGATGTCAAATAAATATGATATATAAATGTAATATATAAGTATTAAAATACATATAAATAAATATAATTAGTAGGTAATAGGTTTTGCTAGAAATAAAAGAAAAAGCGGGTATATATTCTATAATACGCCTCAGTTACAACAAAACGTGGTTGCTCAAATGATTAGTGTTGGAAGGTGCGGGTGTGAGGAAGGGGGTTCGATCCCATCATTCTTCATTTTTGAGATATATTTCGAAATTAATTTTCAATAAAAGCTGAGGTGGATGCCATGTATTTATTTGGAGATGTGTGTGGCTTTTTCTGATTGGTCCTAGTTGTAAGCCTATGTGGACAAACTCATTATTTATACTAGGGGGGAAAGACGGGCCCTCCGGGCCCGTCTTTCATGTGTTGGTGTGTTAGTGGGTGATTATAGAAGTAATAGATAAATAATATATAAATATTAAATAACAATATAGTGAAATAGGGTTAGTGGGTAGTTAATCAATCTAATATTATTGCAAAAGGGAACGATTATTGTTGTCAAAAATGTTGATATAAGAGCACCGATCAAAGTCCCAAATGATCTCAACAAAACATTGTTAGCAACGACTTCTTTAGGAGGAACGAATGAAAGAATATGACTGAGTATCTCATTTGGTAAATTGATAATTAGGGGTGTTCATAGGTTTGGGCAAATCCAAACCACAACCCATAATCTAATCCAAACCGATATGTTTGGTTCAGATATTTTTTGTGATCGGGTCAAACTCGAACAAATCCAAATCAACCCATAGTCGTTTGGTTCAGGCAACGGATTTTATGAAACAAACCCGCGAACCCAAACCAACCCATACTAGGTCATACTAGTTTTACAATTTAAGAAGCACAGGATTTTATTTGCTTAGACTTTTTACTTTAGTAATTTATGATTAAGTTATAAAATTTAAGTACTATGAATTGGAAGACTATTGATGGATTTGAGTTTGTTTTGTTCTAATTTTTCATTATAGAATTTTTATGGCTATATAGAAGTGTGAGAATATCAAAAAAAATGTTATTTTTTGTATTTTAGAAAATTAATATTTTAGTGTATGACTCCTAAGTCCAATCCGAACCAACCTATCAAATATCGGATTAGCACTCATCAGTCCCATATCTCCGTTGGTGATGAACAACTGAGGAAGGGCAATGTATACAACCATCAAGTCTCTCAAAGTGTGCAATGCCCATCTAAAGTTGTCATACCGCTCATTCGATAAGTAAACAATTGCTACCGAGAAGGTAAACTCGGTAGAAATGACACCAACAATCTCCAATAGAGGTAGTCTGTATTTGTTGATTTTGTAGGTGTTGTCCATAATCAGAATCTTAGGAAACATCCTCAATAACTTGATAGAATCTGGATGTGCCCACATGATATCACTGACAATATCAGTGTTCTGACCTCTTCTACTATATCTCTGTCCAAGACCCTTTCCGACTCGACCGAAATGTCTTGCACTGTCTATGGAGTTCGGTGATACTAGTCGAATTACCGATGAGTCTCCTCTTCACTCCTCTAGACTCTTTATCGGTTTCACAATTAACATGGTATGTTCATTCACCACACCTAGCCTTGACTTTCCAATCCCCAGCATTAGTCGAAGGTGTAGCTCTCAACTTAAAAAGGACAACCCCTCTTCTTCGAAGACTTCACTCTACAACAACTGGCGGTGTCTACTACTCTGGCTTTGTATTTCCTACTCTTTTTGGAACCAAAAATAATTTTATTCTTCCTTCCCCTTTTACCAATGGATGTATCTGATCTAAGATTAATAACAACCACTCAGTTGGCTTTCCCAATCTCTCAAGCTCAACCTACGAGATCTTCACAGGTAGGAAATATCTACAAAATAAACAATTTTTAGTTATTACACGAATAATAACTTATAAATACTCGTTAAATTTTTTTAATAAAATGTACCTCCTTTGTCCTAAATGCGCCGGATAGATTTGTTTTAATTAAAACAAATAAAAATTAATTGTCAAAATAGAACAATTCCGGGTTTATAAAAAAATAACTCCGGAAGCAAAAATGTTTAATTCTGGAATTAAGTTTCTCAGATAAATCCGCAGGGATAAAAAACATATTTCCGGATTTTTGTTTTTCACATAAATCGAGAAGCAAAATAAATACTTCTGGTAACATGTTTAAAGATAAATCTGGGGGGTTCAAAAACATATTTTCAAAAATATTATTACATTATAAATCCATAACACATTTTTTCAGTTCCGAATTTATGTGTAACACTTAATTCCGGGAAAGGTAAAAAAAATGGCTTTCGGAATTACCTTTTGCATGATAAATCCGGGAATTTATAAATTTTCAATTGGTGAGTTTTGGTAATAAATGAGTTAAAATGGATTATGGAGATATATGGCAGGCGGGAATCTGAATTAGAGTACTATGGAATTCCTTAGTAATTGTTACTAAATGGGCGTAATAATCATTTCCCCAACAATGAAAAAAATCGGTGACTACGCAGACCCTAAATTGTGGTTAGTATGTACTAACCAGTGTTTTCATTTACCCACTCATAACCATACAAACACTAAATTGTGGTTAATATGTACTAACCATTGGATTGTTGTATAATGATCATTGAAAAATTTAGTAATTGCTACTAAGAAATTTTTTAGTATCATAAGTCTTTGTAAGCAGGTGGGGGTATATAAATCATAATCCTTATAATTTATACCTCAAATTGAACCTTCACAACCTTTTTTTCCGATGGTATGGGGAAAGTCGTGATGGTCTTTCTCTTATTAACCTCAATTTTCCTTATCTTCTTATCGCATTGTTGCTCCATAATCCCTTTGTCAAGTATTGATATTTTGTGTTTATCACCATATGTATTCCTTAATTCAATATCAAGTTTTGCTTCTATGGAATACTCTAACGAGAGTTTCTCTTACCATACGTGATTTATTCAATCATCTAATATTAGTTTTCAAATACTAGTATTTTTATTGATAATTTATTTAATTCAAATAGTATTTAAACTTTAGTTTAATTCAACATTGTATTTAAACTATGGTGTCCAACCTCTCATGATAAATGACTCAAGTAATTTTAACAAAAATTCTAAATTTAATAAAATTATTTTAGTTTCTTATTGCGAAGGTCACACTCTTCCCACTCTTCATAATGGCTCAACTTTGTTTTTTCTCCATCAAGTGTTTTTCAATTACATAAATAAAAAGTTTCTCATTGTTAAAAGGTTTAATTCTTGAAAATAATATTAATCAACTACTTATGCTTTGTATGATAACTCGGCTAACAAGGAGTCTAAAAAAGAATGAAATGTGATGCATTCTAGTCATTGATCATATGGGTAAAATTTTCAAATAAAATATACAATAAAGAAATATAGTGATAAACTCGAGAGTAACTGTTATATTTCTTGACCATAAGATGGACCAAGAAAATGAAATTCATATCTCTAATTTGAAGCAGGTCAGAGGTTATTGAGTTCTGTTAATATTTGTAACCATCGACATGCTTGATTGTGACTAGAATCCCATGCTAGGAAAGGAAGCTTCATGCAAGATATTTGAATATCTGAAAGTCAGTTATATGCCAAATAATAAATGAATGATTTAATCAGCATTGCTCCAATCCTCAATGCCAGTATTCCAGATAAGCACTTAGCAAGATGGGCACACTATTGTGAGATAATCCTAATAGAGCTCCTTATGAAGTTTTGCAGCAAATTTAGGAATGCCAGCTCTGAAGTGCTTGCTGCATTAAAACTGCTATGATACTCCCCATTGATATATTGATGATATTGACTACATCATTGTTAAGCTGCAGAAAAAGGCTAAAGTAATAATAAGTAGCTAATGGAGTACTACATATTGTTACCAGAAACACAGACTCAACCGGTCAATTGAATCAGGATGTCCTTAATCTAACCGAAAATGTTATTTGCGCATTTGAAAATACATAGAAACTGATATAGATAGGTCTCATCTATCATTTACTGTATCTGTATGATTAAATAAAGGTGTCAAAGCATATAATTGAATTTGTCAAATCTCACCAAATTATATGCACATGATATTTGAGACGTCTTAACTTGAATACATTAAACAAAAGCAGAGAACTTGAATAGGCAAGAAAAGACAGATAGTTTCATGAGGAAAAAATCACTTTTTGCGACATACCCATTGAAATCCTTCCTTCTCTTGAAGTGCGGCACCAATTATACTCTCACCGAGATTAGCAATCTGAGAAGCTAGTATACATATAATTACTTCATGTCCACCAACCTGTTTAGCAATAAAATAAAGAACTAAATCACTGCTACATCTTTTCTTGACCTCTTTAAGCAACTGACCATAAAAAAGGATAACTATATGGTAAGGATACTTCACTGTCTTCACAGATGAAGAGAGTTAAGTCAAAGAGGAAGAAAAATCAGCTGTTAAAATAGAAGGGTGCCATCCTTTGATTAGTTTAATTATCCAAAAAATAGAACACTATCCAAGATAATTAGTATAGGGATACTTCTTCAACGGCTTTTGAGCAGTATATGGGACCCGTGTTAGATTTATCTTTTTACTCTATGTAACAGAACTGACTTAACAATGCATATTGGTATCCACTGTGGAAAATAAGAATGCGGAATTTTTCTGAATGTGACAACTTGACAAGCGTATTAGAAGCCCGCAGCATGCTTCATTTATATACACGAAGATTACAATAATAATAAATGGCATGTACAATGTCAACATACTAATTACGTTGGCAGTACTTTGTAGAATACATCGATCATATCCTACTAGCTACACAATGAATGTAAGCCAGTTGGAAAATGGGATACTAATGCAGCTTAACTTCCAACAAAACATTAAATGCATCTATTTCTAACATTTCCCCTCAAACTCGAGACCAACTATTTTCTATTCCCAGATTGCCTAAAAAAAAAGTCTTCCAAAATCTGGTCTGTAATGTCCTTTGGGGAGAATATCTGCAAGTTGACCATGTGAGGATACATACGAGGTACAAATCAAACCACTGTTGAGTTTTTGCATGATAAAATGTCCGTCCACCTTAATGTGTTTTTTTTTCAATCATGCTGGGGAAAACAACAACTGACAAGGGCCTTTTTGAAATTGAGGGCTCCATGGAAGTTACTAGAGTAGACGAATGGAGCCTAGGATAACTATCCTAGAGATAGAGAGAATTTGCATAGGATGAACTGAAGTAAAGCGTGGAAGAGGAGGATGAGATAGGGAGGGAGCAGTCGGGGAGCGGGAAGACTGCTTTGAGGAGAAAGAAGTGGACTGCTGAGAGTGAGAAAGTGTGATGGGAAAACGAGGGAGGAGGAGGGCTTGAAATGACCAGAGGAGGATACGAATCAGGGGATAAGACCCCGAAAGGGAAAGAGTTGATAGAGGGAATGGTGCTGGATTACGATGCCACTGGCTGCTGAGGTTTTAATGGGTAGCAAGCACACTGCACACCCAAAAACACTCAAAAAATGTTAACATGGGAGTTTATGAAACAGCAACAAAAAGCGGGCATTGGAGAAAACTGTGGTTGAATGTGCAGACATTGGGAATGTTGGGGCTGCTCAAAAGTAGCAAGGCTAACTGTTGTGGAAAGCTCTGAAGTGAAACTGAGGCTGACTTTACTAATAATTGGAATTGAAAAGATGGAAGCAAATCAAAGCATCATGACCAAGCTTATCGCACACTCGGTACAGAATGCCACTCCAACTACCTCTGTCACAAGATCGTCCACCACGATCACCACGGCCTCTGGTATTTCGACTACCGAGGTCAAAGAAATAGGATCAATTAGGCAGATACTGATTAGAACCTATCTGAAATTAATTGGGTCTTTACAGCAATGGGAGTTTCATATGGAGCTATGTGAATAAGAACTGATCCTGCTGCTCCTAACTCAGGTACGTGGGATTAACAGAATCAGAACCACAATCAGATTCTGTAATAAAACAGAGGAATGGAGGGATTCATAACATACTGATGAAGACGATGAGCCTTCAGCATAGGGTAAACTCATTTGCTTCAAAACGAGGAACTTCTTGTGAATAAGCTTTATCGACATTGGGTACACAAATGTCGACTGAGCTGATGGCAGAGTTGGAAAAGCATTGATTACTGCCGGTGATGAATTTAGTGTCAGAGATGAGGGCAGTGAGGACTGGAATGTAAGGCTATAAGTGTACCTCAGGGTTAGCTCTAAATACCATTGAGAATAAATTAATCTGAATATTTCACTCTTGATTTCTGATACAAATACTGGGTATTTTATACACATCAGAGTCTAGAATGAGACATAATCTTTTACAGACTTGCACGAACGTGACTAACCCAGGACAGAATGCTAAAATAGGAAGACTCAATAAGAATAAAAATCAGGTATTTCACATATCATTCCATCATGAAAAAAATATAAAACTAACTCCTCCTCGTCACTACCTCCCCGTATTCTATATTACCGATGATAGGCCTCTTTCCCCATGACTAGCACCTCACTCTACCTCCTTTTCACTGAGCAAATCACTGTAAGATCCACTAACAAAAAATTATTGCAGAACTGTATCAAAAGACTAACATCAACAAATTCTCATAATCAATTTTACGATCTAACATGCCCAGGAGAGTCAGATAGGATGCAAAATTGGATTTCAGGTAAAATCGGATGAGATTGCAATTGGAATCGGCGAGATTGTGCGATTTCATGATTTCAAGGCGATTTTGCACATTTTTCTGGTCACGAGATCTAGGTCAGGTTTACGCAACCCAATTGATTTAACCGAAGTTTATATCAAATCTAAACCCTTAAAACACTGAAATTAGGGCCTGCATTCCTCTCTGTCAGCATTCCCCTCTTTCGCACACTCTCACCTCTCCTGTTTATGCCTTGGTTCTTCTGTTCTAATTTGCTAAGCCTCTTTTTTTCTGCGTGCGACCTTTTCTTTTGTGGACTTTTGATTGTGTGATTTTTAAGCTTTAGCAAGACTCATTTATGTGTATTAATATATATAAGACTTGTTTTGGATTTTATGATTATCATATTTAAGTTTTAACTTTTAAGTTTTTATTAATATATATATATATATATACACAGACATAATTTTCATCGTAGTATGCTCTTACGATCGTGCTACCCCCTCCCGATCCTAGGTAATCAATTTGGTAGGATCTTACAATCATCTGCACAATCTTACGATCATCCAATCCTAGGTAAGATCTCGATCTTGACAAGATTGCTCATAATAAAAGACAGCGATCCCAACAGCCTTCTTAACCCCCACCCCCCCTTTTTTCCTACTCATAGTCATCCCGCATACATATGCAGATTCAGAAATAACGGAAGTACCTCACCAAGGAGAAAACTGACAAAGGCGAGAACTACAGATGCAAAAATTCCAGCCAAGGTTCCTTCAACACTAACTGCTCCTTCCGTGCCTCTCGGAACTGACTTGAATGTTGTCACTAGATACCTACACATTATGCAGGAGAATACCAACTATATCATAATTTGCAAGAAATTACTAACTAACTACATAACACAGGCAAGGTTCAAATCAGAGTTCGCAACTCACGTTGTTTTACCATATGCCTTCCCTATCTCACTTGAGACAGTGTCACTCAACTTGGTACAGAAACTGGCAACAAAGCCAAGTCTCCAAAGCTGAGAAAAAGCTTCTCCTCCAACTCCAAAAATCGTGAGAAAAGCACAAATGCAACCAGCAGTACTGGATCCAATAACACTTCCTGGCCCCCTTCTTCCTTTTCTTTTCTCAGCAATCCCTTGGGCCTCTTTCTGAGCCATTTTCACTTTTGTTGCAGCTGTGCCCTAACAAACCCCAAACAAATCAAACTCCAAAAAACAAAAATGCCTCAATCCCAAATTCAAAAACAAGGAAAATTGGCATACCAATTTTCAGAATTGCATTGATCTCCATGAATAAATAAGTTCACTCTCAAAGTTAATTACTTTTAAAGAACAAAACTCCCAACCCTAGAAAACAAAATCCAGAAAACTCCCAATACCTATTTCAGAATTTCACAAAATTTCATAAAAAACCAATTTTTCCTCATACAAACAATCACTCCCAAATAAGCTAATATAGAATAGAGAGAGAAGAAAATCCTCCCTAAGATGATCAAAATCACTTTTCAAGTAACGCCAAACCTCAACCCCAGAAACAATAACGACAAAAACCCCATCACCCATTTCCAAAACCCAGAAACAAAAATCAAGGAAAATCTTCACACCCATTTCCCAAATTTCACAAAACTTATCGAAAAAATTAATTTTGCACTCAAAATTCATCACAACTCAGAAGGCAAAAAAAAAGCATGCAAATTAAGAAATTTGAGGTTTACAATGATGAAATAAGCGGCAACAAGTAGAAACCCAGAAGGACCAAAAGCACGCCAAGTGAGAGTTCCAAGGAGAAAAGCAGCAACAATGCCAGAGAGAGACAAACCAGTAACCAAAAGGGGAGACCCAACAAGGAAGATCAAGAGATTACTGAGCAGAGAAGATTGCCACGTGGCGGGTGAAGATTGGACAATACCCATAGCTCCTCCAACAGCATCTTGAACACTGGCGACACGCGAGGATTGCATGTTGGGAAGCTTGTTGTGAACAAGACGAGGGTTGAAAATTTGAGGTGTGAATTTTGGAGAGAGTGAATAATAGGGTTTGCGTTGGAGTTTGAAGTGAAAAGGGAGAGAAGAGAATGTTATGGTTTGAAGAGTTGAATGCGCCATAAAATATTGTAGCCGGAGATTGCGTGACTTTTGAGAAAGAAAGACCGAGGAAAGAAAACACTTCCTCGCTTAGTTGATGATTCATTCAATAACTGTTTCAATGAATTAACTGTTTTTGTTTCATTCAATAACTGATGGATGATTTTTTGTTAAGTAAAATCACACTAAGGGCAGTTTTGGTAATAACTGACGATTTATTAAATGTAACTAAAATATTTTGTTTAGCAAAATACTATTTTTTGTTTATCTTACAAGAGACGGTGCAGTTTTTGATTCATTCAATAATCTATATTTTTTGGTTCATTGAAATTATATAGCCTAGATATATTATTTATTCAATTAAATAAAAACTGTGGTCTCTTATAAAGTAGATGGGGGTAGTATTTTGCTTAAAAAACTTCAGTTACATCTAATTGGATATTAATGTGGAATGAAGTTATAAATGAGTTATAGAATGGATTAATCTTTATACTCTCTAATAAATTGAAATGATGCTCTTTTGCCTACTTTCCAATTTCTATTTTCTCCATCTCTACCTAGGTGAGGATATGTACCCATGAAGTATCTTTGATTTTCATTTTTTAGAAGAAAAATGTCTGATACAATGGGATACGGTTGACTTATACGGATATGCACAATATACAGCAGGGTTATACAGCTACGCACAGGATATGACATATGGGCCTCTTTCTTTTGTTAACAACCAATCTGGGTCCTTTCTAAGTCTTTTATATTTATTTCCTAAAATATAGAAATAAACTATAAAATATTTTTCCTAGAAGGGGTTACTACATACGTAAATTACCAATTTTTTCCTAAGAGGATTATAACTTTCAGGATAAACGGCCACTCCTTTCTGTTTCTCTTTTTTTCTGTGCGAATTTTTCCTATTATGAACAATTGTCAATTAGTATAGTGAATATTTATTTTCAGTTATGTTTCAATATTATGTTTATATTTTTATATAGGCAAAATTACACCAGAGGACCTTTAAGTTATTTATTTGTAATAAGTTGGCCCTTTAAGTTTTTTTTGTAACAAATACGCCCTTTTACTGATTACTCTAGCTTATGTATTTTGATGTAATGCTACTTTATATATTGTGATTACTCTAGCTTATGTATTTTAATGCAACCAAGCATAATTTGGTGTATTTTGATGTAATCAACGATATGTTATTTTACTAAAAGGGCCAAAGGTGTCAACGTTAGGTAACTTAAATGGCCTATTTGTTACAAAAAAAACTTAAAGGGCCAACTTGTTACAAATAAATAACTTAAAAGTCCTCTGGTGTAATTTTGTCTTTTATATATTTTAATTTTTCCTATTATGTTTAATTTTTTTTATTAAAGTATTCAAGGCGTATCGTATCTTGATTCTCAAATTTTTCAGTACCCCATATTCGTATCGTGTCATATCCTGTATTCAGTCGTCATAGATCTCTACCCATCTTGTTCACTACTCATCTTGTTCACTATTCAACTCCACGATTAGATTAGATTGATCCTAATAAAAAGAAGGTATTTACTGCTTCCAATAATTAGAGCAAGTAAAAACTTAGCTAAAAGAGGGTTGTAAGGAGACTAAAAACGCTATATTTTGTAGATTTATAAGATAATATAATATTTTGTAGAATTTGATCACATAAATAGTCTTCATTAAGAATAATTTTTTAAAAAAAAGAAGGCGTGTTCCGAATGTATCCTTAAACGATAAATCTGGATCTGAATCAGTTCCGGATTGTTCATTTAAGCATACATCCGGAAGCCTATTTATGAATCGGAATTATCTCAAAAGAGATAAATCAGGAAGCCTATTTATGATCTAGATTTATCTCCTATGAATAAATCCAGAACCAAATAAAATTTTGGATATATTTCTTTTCACATGTTTTTATAGGATGAATAAAAATACACACCTCCTTTCAGGGGTAAAATGGAAAGATTGGGTAAAATGGGGGGTATGTGGGCTAACAAATGGGGTACAATCATAAACGAATGTTGTTTTATACAGGAATGTTTTTTTGTGATTCTACTCTATAAGAAATTGTTTACCGTGGTTATTTGCTTGCAAGATCAACTAGTAAATCTTAAGACATATTGTGCATTGATTTCCCAGGAATTATCGAGTTTTGTTAATGTTCTTACGGTTTTAATGAAAATGATGAAAATAACCGCCAATTTCAAAGGTGTTGAAACTGTCGAAATTACTTCAAAATGATACAGTTCTGAACAGAATGGGTAAAAAGCAAGTAAAGTGCAAGGAATTTAAGAAAACAGATTAAAATTGCATTGAATGAATAGAAATTGGTACACAAGTGCATACATTGTTCTGTAACTCGCTTTTCTCTCTCACTTGGAAGTTGGAGTATGAGAATTCTGTATGTGCGTATTGTGACTCGTTTTTCCTATGAAAAACTACTATTTATACAAATAGAAAATAACTGTACAGAATATCCAAAAATGTAACTGCTACATCCTTTCGACAGCGGTTGCTTGATTCCAATCCGTTACCAGTCTTCAAAACCTCTTCTTGTCGAAATCACTGTCTTCAACACTTCGATTTCAGCAAGCCTCATGTCGAAATCATCTTGACACAACCAAATAACTTAACTCTTCTCAATGTCGAAATTGACATCTTTCTCTTGAAATAATAAGTCAAACCCGTTGACTGCATTTAATTGAGCTTGTCGAAAATGCAGTCTAACAAATTGCCCCCCAAAAATGTCTTTTTCGACTGAATTTAGAATGAAGAAAGAAAACGACGTTTTTGAAACTTCACTCAACAGTTTCGTGTCAAGTCTGCTGACATCATTAACATCTTCTTTCAGAATTGAAAGGACGTTTTTTCAAAAGGAAACTACTTTATTGGTCCAACTATTCAGAGTTAGTGGGCCACGTTTTACCTTGGAACTCCCCACAAAACCATTTTTCCATAACTGTCAGGTCATTATTGTTAGTGGGCCACTCTCTGAAAGTGCAAAAAACCCAAAGGTTTATACCTCTTTTTTTTATATCCAGCAACTGTAAAAGGCGTACCTTCTTCTCCATTCTATTTTTTCACTCTTCATCTCCCTTGCGAACCCATATCCAGAACCAGAAACTTTTTTAGGAACTCCATTTAAACGGTAACTCTCTTCAAGCTTCTTTATCTTCTTCGTTAGAAGAACGCCAACGAACCAGAAAACCTTCGGAGAAACTCCATTAACGCTTAAAACCTTTCTCTGGTTCTTACAAATCAAGAACAAATCACATTTTCCAAACGTAAAAAATGGCTTCTGCTTCAAGCTCTCAAGCTTTTGGAAAATAGAAATTTGTTGCTGAACCTGATTTGGAAGATGCTTGTGCTCAAATCTGGAAATCACAGGTATTAATTCCCTCTTCTGAACCTAACAAGCATGTTTTTCTTGGGCCTCTCCCTGAATCACACCAAGACACACAGAAACTTCAAGAAATTTTCCCTAGCTACCATAAATATAGCCCTAGGATTTTCGAAAAGGGGCCCTACGAAATGGGGTTTATGAATGCCCCCAATAGGGTCTTTAGGTCCTCACCCCACGCAGAGAACGAACTCTACACCACATGGCTTAACAAAGTTGAGTCGAAGAAGGGCGAATTCTGGAAATCCCAAGGGATTTATGACCTTATTCAACTGTCGAGATATGGCCCTAGGTACTACAGCCCCATGCTCATCGCAGCATTACATTTTTGGGAACTCACAACTAACAGCTTACATCTTAAATGTGGCATGCTCACTCCCACCTTGCTGGATGTGGCTTCCATAACTAGCCTTAAACCGACAGGAGAAATTTTCAATCCCAACAACACCACCAATACCTACCAATTCGACTTCAAACGTGCCACATTTTCTAGGTACATTGAAGATCAGCATGTAACTGATAACGAGGAGGTTTCCGACATAGAACACACTGCCTTCCTCTGATAAGAATGAGCCTGGGAAAAAAGTTTTTGACCATAATCGAGAACAAGGAGATGATGAGATGAATGAAGGTGATCGCACTGCTGGTGTCGAAATTGAGAAAGACACTCTGGTTCCAACTCCAAATTCAAGTGACAAAGAAGAAGAAGAAGAAGAAGAGGAAAACCAAGATGAAGATGACGAAGAAGAAAAAGATGATGATGACGCTGTTGAGTTTGATGGAGAAGAATCTCAAGGCAACTCAGAGCATGTCGATGAATCGCCAAAGGACAATAGTTCTTCTAAGGGAGTACCTTCAACTAGCATCACTTTAAGCCAAGAGGAATTGACAGAGCTAAAAAGTAAGAACCCTCTGAGGCCTTGAAATTAATGTTAAGTAGCAGGGCAGCTTCAACTGAAAAGAGACAAAGCTCTTCGACTACTTCTGTTGGCGAGATGTCTGAAAGTTCGAAAGAAGATCTCATTCAGGAATTTCGAGCTAAGGTTCTTGAAGTGGATTTGTTTCAAACTATTGAACAAAACCACATAGTCACTTTTGAGATCAAAGCCTTGCTGCGCAAACTCAACAATTCAACGTCTAGCAAGTCTCTCATTGGCTTCCTTGTCGAATTTGAGCCTCTTCTGGAACAAATCACAAGGGATTTCCAAAAGAAAAAAGATGATGCTGTGACGAAAGAGCGTGAGGCTAGACTCCAACAAGAAGAATGGGCTGCGGTCGATGCATCAAACGCAAAAATTTCTTCCTTGGAAGTTCAAGCAGCAAGTGATGTCAAAGAAATGGCTGCCTGTGATGATGCCATTTCGAAATATCAAGAACAGATCAAGAGCCTGCAATTGAAGATTAAGGCAGAGGAGAAGAAGAAAGCTTCGATTCGCAAACGAACTCCCGATTCTTTGGAATCTGTTATTAATGCGGAGGCAGCCCTGACAATCAAACATTTGGAGAAATTCAGCAAGCATGAAGCAGAAGTTCAGAGGTTGGTCGAAGACGAGGCCCTCACTGCTACAAGATTGGAGCATGCCAAGGCCGTCTTTGAGAGGATAAAAGCCAATCTTAAGTTTTAGATTGTAACTTTCTTTATTTCCAAACTTTTGTAATTCAATAATGTTCTGGCACTTCTAAACCTCAAAATGCCATATTTGAATTCTCTTTTGTTATTTCAGTCTTGCGCTATTTTAATTTCTTGCAATATTGGCTTATACTTTTTCAAATACTTGCCATTTATTCAAAAAACTCGATTATCAGCACCTAATTCTTCGACTTCATAGGCACCATTAGAAAAAATTTGTGCAATTCGAAATAGTCCTTCCCAATTTGGTGACCATTTGCCTAAGACTCTATCTTTTTTGTCCATAGGCAATACAACTTTCCAAACCAAATATCCTAAGGCAAAGGTTTTTAACTTAACTTTTTTATTATAAGCTTTAGCCACTCTTTCGTTTTGCCTTGTAAGGACATCTAACGCAATTAACCTCTCTTCGTCTAAATCAACCAACTCATCTAAAATCATATTCCAATAATGATCTGATGGGATTTCAAATTGTCTTTGAATTCTGGCTGATTGTAAACAAATTTCGATTGGTAAAGCTGCATCATGTCCAAACGTCAACCTAAAAGGAGTAGTATTAATTGACTCTCTAGGAGAATTTCGACAAGCCCATAACACTTGATCAAGAGTTTTATGCCAATTTTTAGGCTTTTGCCCAATGTGTTTTTTAATCAGATTAATGACAATCTTATTGGCTGCTTCGACTTGACCACTGGCTTGTGCATAATACGGCGTCGAAGTTAATAACTTGAAACCAGTTTCAGAGGCAAACTCTACCATTTTTCGCCCAATAAAAACTGAACCTTGATCTGTAGTAATGGTTTCTGGAATTCCAAACCTATACAAGATATGGTTTTGAATAAAATTAATAACTGCCTCTTAATCAACATTAGATAAGGGAATAGCCTCTACCCACTTAGTGAAGTAATCTATCCCAACCAATATATAACGATGGCCTTTCGACGAAGTTGGTCTAATTTCACCAATCAAATCTAGAGCCCAACCTCTAAACGGCCAAGGTTTCACTATTGAATGTAGCTCATTTGCAGGCACATGTTGAATTCCTGCATGTTTTTGACATTCTTGGCAACCTTTAGCAAAATCTATGCAATCTTTTAACATTGTTGGCCAATATACACCTTGTCGAAATAAAAGCCATTTCATCTTGTGACCTGCTTGATGAGATCCACAAGTTCCACTATGAGTATTGGAAATTGCCAAATATGCATCACTTTCATTGAGACATTTAAGCAGAACTCCTTCAGAAGTCTTTTTGAACAATTCATTTTCAATAATCACATAGCTCAAGGCACTGTACTTGGTTTTCCTACTAGTCATTCCTGTTGGATTTTCCAAGTATTCGACAATTTGCCTACGCCAATCATCACTTGACATACTGTCAATGGCAAAAACTTCAACTTCAAAATTTTTTGGTTTTAAAATTACAAATTTCAGTTTGAAGTGGTAACATATTCGACTCATCTGGCCCCTCAAGTTTTGGCATTGACGATTCAGCCATAGAGAGGTCTGTCGAATTATGTTTATCTTTGATTTCTATTAATTCTTCCAGTTTCTCCTTAGAAACTTTATAGCCTGAAGCAATTTGTGCCAAATCATTTGCCTCTTCGTTGTCAATTTGAGGCACATGTTTAATGTCAACATTATTGAACTGTTTTAACATAGCATTGGCAGTCACGAAATACACTATTAGGTTTTCTTTAATACACTTGTATTCTTTAGTTAATTGCTTCACAACTAATTCAGAATCCCCTTTTTTTCGACGTCTTTTGCCCCCAGTTCTAGCAAGATCTCAAGTCCTGCTATCAAGGCTTCGTATTCTGCCTCGTTATTGGAGCAAAACTCTTTGTGATTCTATATTTGTACTTCGTTGGGATTTTTGTTGGAGAAACAATTAAAATCCCAATTCCAGTCCCATTTTTATGGCTGGAACCGTCGAAATATAACTTCCATGGTTGAACATCCACAAAACTTAGCGTTGCTTCGACCAATGAGTGATCGACTATAAAATCAGCCACCACTTGGCCTTTAATTGCTTTTAATGGCTGATACGTTAGTGAATACTCAGAAAGCGCTAAAGCCCATTTGCCAATTCTATTGTGTAGTATTGGCTTCGACAGCATATGTTTAATAATATCAATATGCGGGTAAACATAAACATCGGCTGGTTTTATATATTGCTTTAGCTTTGTACAAGAGAAATACAAACAAAGGCACAGTTTCTCAATTGGATGGTACCTTGTTTCAGCATCGTTTAAAACCCTACTGAGGTAATAAATGGCTCTTTCGACACCATTTTCATCCTCTTGTGCTAACATACTACCTATTTTCAGTTCTGATGCTGCTATGTACAATTTCATCACCTTATTTCTAATAGGAGGTAATAAAATAGGTGGCTTTATCAAATAAGACTTGATCTCGTCGAAAGCTTTCTGGTGTTCTGGATCCCATCTGAACACATCTTTCTTCAGTCGCAGTAATGGCGAAAAAGCTTGAGTCTTGCCACTTAGGTTTGAAATGAACCTTCTAAGAAAGTTGATCTTTGCCAATAGAGACTGAAGTTCTTTCTTGGTCGAAGGAGCTTTCGTTTCCTAGATTGCTTTTGTCTTGTTTTGATTGATCTCAACGCCTTTTTTGTGCACAACAAATCCTAAGAAATCACCTGCACGTACACAGAAGGCACATTTAAGTGGATTCATTTTCAATCCATATTTTCTCATCCTTTCGAATGATTGTCGAAGGTGGTCTATATGACCACTTTCTGATGAAGACTTAACAACAATATCATCTATGTAAACTTGCATAAAATCTTCTATAAAATCATGAAACATAGAATTCATTGCTCTTTGGTACGTAGCACCAGCATTTTTTAGGCCAAAAGGCATTACTACCCATTCATAAACGCCTAAGGCTCCTGGGCATCGAAATGCTGTTTTCGACACATCTTCTTCAGCAATGAAGATTTAATTATATCCAGAATATCCATCAAGCATACTCAGATAATCAAATCCTGCTGCTAAATCAACCAACATTTCTGCCATTGGCATAGGATATTGATCCTTAGATGTAGCATTATTTAGGTCTCTAAAATCTATACAGACTCTAAGAGTCCCATTTTTCTTAATAACTGGAACTATACTAGCTAACCAATCTACATACCTTAGGTGTATCTTCTTGGTCGAACCCATTGGGTCTTTTTTGAAACCTAAAGGCTCGTCATCATAAACGCAGTCAAGCCTTTGGTCTTCGACCATGTCTTCTTTATCATTATTCTTACTGGTTTCGACAACCATTTTCTGATGCATTTCGGCTTCCAAAGCTGCATTTTGCTTATTCTCGGCCACATAGGCCGTAATCCTATCCCAAGCACTGGGCTTAGACATATTTAAATATCTACGAATTCCCACCCTATTGGTGGAATTGTACCTTCTGGGTAATTTCCCTCACCTATTATCTCCCTCTCCCAAATGAATCCATGAGTTGGGTGAAGTTTGACTGAGGAAAAGGCATTATCTTGGTGAACATATCCAAGTTCAGAAGGTAGGCATGGTGCAATATTCGCCAGTTGCTTGTCGAATGTCTTCTTTGTTATGTTGTTTACTTCTGCCATGAAGTAACTCTGATCCCCTTCAACATTTTCTACTAATCCATCTTCTCTCCAGATAGTAAGTCTCTGGTGTAAGGTTGATGGCACTGCTCCTACTCCATGTATCCATTCTCTGCCAAGCAACAAGTTATAGTTTGCCTTGGAAGGAATAACCAAGAATAGTGTTGATCTTTTCACGCTCCCAACAACCAATTCGACTTCAATGGCCCCAAGGGAATGGCTAGATTTTCCTTCATAGTTAGTAAGTACCACATTGTGTGGCCTTAAATCTGTATCAGATTTGCCAATCTTTTTCAGCAAATGTTGTGGCATCAGATTCACTGCTGCGCCACCATCGACCAGAACTTTGTTTAACCCTACGTTGTTGACTTTGGCTTGAATGAACAAAGGTTTGAGATGGCTCTTCATTCCCCCATCTGGTCTTTCGAACATGGCATGCTGTTCTTCGATGCATCCATTATTGATGACATAATAGCAAACTGGCTTGTGGATAGCCATATCTTCGTTGAAGTCTTCTTCGACCTCACTTACTTCTGAGATCACATCGTATTCAATTGGAAGAATTGAAATGACATTACACAAAACATCCAAGTCTGGTTCAGAATCTGAGAAATTAGATTCCATTTCTTCGTCTTCTAAGTTGAGACCTTCTTTAACAGTGGACAAAGGTGGAAATATTCTCTCTGTTGCTGGCTTTCTAGCCATTTCGACAGATGTCTGCTTACCTTTTCCCTTGTCTGAACTTTCATCATTCCTTGAGGCATCAACCCTCTTTTGGCGTTGGTACATTCGCCATTGTGTTCTGGTCATAGGATTTTTACCCTTGTAGTTGTTATTGTAGGCATACTTGTTAGATTCAGATGCCTAATTTTGGTTAGCAGCACTAGTACTTCCTTTGACCATCTTTGTGGGCTTGGTTAGGTATCCAGCATTCCTCTCACCAGAGTACACCCATTTCTCCACGGGTGACCTTGATGTTGGAACAAAAGTCCTAACTTGATCTTTCTGAGAACTCTTTGTTGGAGGTACAATCTTGTATGGTATACCTCTTTTGTTGAAACTGAACTTTGGTTTGTTGTCAACCCATTTCCCTTTCCGCTTCAATTGAGGCTTGAAGCCTTCAAGGCTTTTTGCAGCATTTTTGTCGAAGACAAAACTACACCTTGGGCACAGCATCACCTCTGTGTTGCTTATCTTGCAACGGTTGAGGAAATCAATTAATTCCTCTTCTGCTCTGGGATAAGCAACTTTCATTTTTTCATCATATTGGTCTTCAGTAACCATTTCGACCTCAACCTTTGGGCCTTCAGTAGTCCCTTTCACGTTGGCATTTCCAGCAATCTTTCCAGCAGTGGCTTCAATAACCATTATCTCGACTGGTTCAGTATACATTGCATCCATTGCCGGAAGAGGATCAGTGTCAATCTGCATCGGAGGCTTTGATTTTCCGCCAAATTTCAGCCTGCCTTCGTTAAGAGCCTTCTGGACTAGGTCCCTGAAAAGAACACAACAAGAAGTGTTATGGCCTAAAATGTTATGGAATTTGCAAAAACCTCTTTTCTTTCGTTGTTCTAATGGTGGTATTTTCAGGCCCTTAGGCACTAAAATTTGACCATCAGCAACCAAAAGATCAAAAATCTCATCATATTTAGTAACATCAAAGGTATAAGTCTTTGCAACAAACTTATCATTTTTAGGTTCGACAGGATTTTTCCCATCTGATGGCCTTAACAATTTGCATGTATAAGGAAGCCCAGGTTTTAATTCTGCAGCATTGACCTCATTTTCTTTGACATCCTCATAGGCTATGTCGAATTCTTGGTCGCTGTCATTAGTATCGACATAAGCAATTTTCTCTTTTTTATGGAAACGACTCGTTCTAGTTTTTTCAGCTTTAAGCCTTTCGACTTGTCGAACCCTATCGGCCAATTGTGCCATATCTCCTAAGTGTAGACTATCTAATTTCTTTCTAATAGAATAGTCTAGGCCACCAGCAGCCATTTCGACTAACTCATGTTCAGGCACTTGAGTAAAGCACTTTGCTTTGAGAAGTCTGAATCTATTCAGGTAATCATCAATAGACTCTGTCACTTTACGTCGAACACTAGCCAATTCTTTAAGACTAATCTTAGATTGGCCCATATAGAATTGCTCATGAAACGCCTTCTCTAACTGCCCCCAATTGAAAATGGTAGGGGTAAAGTGGTGAACCAAGTGAAAGCATTCTTAGTTAGAGAGTTTGGGAAATATTTCATCCTTAAGTTTTCATTATGTGCTATGTCTCCTGCCTCTGTTAGATAACGGGCAACATGCTCGACAGTAGATTCGCTAGTTTCTCCAGCGAATTTTGTGAACTTAGGGATTTTCCATCCCCTAGGAAGTTCAGTTTGTAAGACATACTCCGACAATGCTGACACAAAATTAGGCCTATGTAGGCCTAAATTAAGACCATTCTGGGCTAGAATAGCTTCGACAAGATTGGTCAAATTGTTTTGGGCTCCAAAATTATTTTTTTGAACTTGCCTAACCACTTCATCAGCATTTTGGTTTCTATTAACCAGCAACACATCAGGGATTGCTTCGATTTCCCTTTGTACAGGTTGTTCGACAACTGGTTGTTGCCTCTGATTTATGGGAATCCCATTGTTAGGCCTTTCTAAAGGGTTTTCGACAGGCCTGACATTCTGATTCTGAAGATCCTGTTGGTTACACAATGGTGGAGTGCCAAAGAAATCAACAATTCTCCCCATCTGGGTTGCTAACTATTGTTCGTGTTGAGTCAGCAAATTACCCATGTCGTGGTTGCTATCATCCATTTGTTGCCTTAGCGCTAACAAGGACGATGTGGTTAATGAGGGTTGAGCGTTTCGACTATAAACTCTCTCTGCTGAACTATGAAGAGGAGAAAATGCCGAACCATTTGTTGGCATACCATATGGGTAATCCCTATTGATCATAGGTAATGTAAATTGTGGGATGAAGGGATTAACCATTGGAGGGCTTGTCGGATGCCCTAATGTTGGTGGCACAGAAGCCATCGTACTAGACTGTGTCAACGTTGCAGTGGTCGACATAGACACAGGAGCAGTTACCCCTATCGTCGTCGAAGATGGCATAGAAGCGGTTACTCCTAAGACATTTGCAGCGCTCGCGTCACTAACCGATGCTTGTTCTTGTGAACTTTGTGCATTGGATATAGGATTTAAAACAGGGTGAACCATTTCTGGAAGATGTTTGCCACTTCATAAATGCATACAAAGATTAAATCACAAGTTTTTTTTTAATTTAAGAACAAACTCAGTAAAATTTCATTGGAAGAAATTGTTTCAAATTGTTTTGAAACTTAGCACAAACTGTCCCACTGGACGTGCCAATTTGTTTACCGTGGTTTTTGGTAAACAACCGTTAGTTTAAAATTATTTGCTTGCAAGATCAACTAGTAAATCTTAAGACATATTGTGCATTGATTTCCCAGAAATTATCGAGTTTAAAATGATGAAGATAACCGCCAATTTCAAAGGTGCTGAAACTGTCGAAATTACTTCAAAATGATACAGTTCTGAACAGAATGGGTAAAAAGCAAGTAAAGTGCAAGGAACTTAAGAAAACAGATTAAAATTGCATTGAATGAATAGAAATTGGTACACAAGTGCATACATTGTTCTGTAACTCGCTTTTCTCTCTCACTTGGAAGTTGGAGTATGAGAATTCTGTATGTGCGTATTGTGACTCGTTTTTCCTATGAAAAACTACTATTTATACAAATAGAAAATAACTGTACAGAATATCCAAAAATGTAACTGCTACATCCTTTCGACAGCGGTTGCTTGATTCCAATCCGTTACCAGTCTTCAAAACCTCTTCTTGTCGAAATCACTGTCTTCAACACTTCGATTTCAGCAAGCCTCATGTCGAAATCATCTTGACACAACCAAATAACTTAACTCTTCTCAATGTCGAAATTGACATCTTTCTCTTGAAATAATAAGTCAAACCTCGTTGACTGCATTTAATTGAGCTTGTCGAAAATGCAGCCTAACAGAAATACAATCATATATATGCTTTACCCTATTGACATAATAGCACTTGACTTTACCCAATATTTTTCTATTTGGGTTGATGAACAAATGACATGATTTGAATGTCTATGTTGAAATTGGAATAAGTATGCACAATCGTGTTTGGTTTTGGTTAAATATTGTATTTTGTGAAATCAGGTGTATTAATTGGTTTTCATTAGATCACATATTGGACCTTATGATTGAATTCTATAAATCATTGCACTGTAAGTGTGCATGTAGATTGGTTGGATGTGATAAACGCCGTAATATGATTTGAGAAACAATTTAGAAACTTAGAAATCTCCAAGTATTCTTTTTACCTATGAAGTGTTCGTCTTTGATTTGTTTCAAACATGACTTTTGATGTGTACATTTGGGAATTGTCGCAAGCTGCATACAAAGAACAAAGTAAGGGATTGAGGTCTTTGAGTTCATAGTAGAAAAGGAAGGCATTCTGAGAAGAGAAAAAACTATCTTGTTACCAATTGATGTTAGCCTATATCATTTTTTTTATATTTATTGGCTTATTAACTGTATTTAAAGTCAAATTTTGATAAACCATTAAGAATTTTATTTTATTTCAACAACATAAACACAAAAAACTAACTAAACAATAAGAGTAATGTTATTTAGCCAAAATGTTCCAGCCGAAAATAATCAAAAACCAAATTAAACATCAATTAACCAAGTTTTATAAGCCACTAACCAATATATTTTTCACCATTTTTACTCAATGACCTACAAAACTATGAAAAAGTAGGTTGGTTATTGGCATATAAAACTTGGTTAATTGGTGTTGTAACTTGGTTTTTATCTATTGGAGCTTGAAGTTTGAACCAGAATCAGAAAGATTTCCTCTGCTATATATTTCACGCTTCTTACTTGTGTAAACCATTTAGCCATGAAAGAATAACTTCTCATACGAAGTGTCCAACATCATGTCATGGGCAACTCCTTTTCAATATAAAACGTTCGTTGTTTCTTCAAGTTCCTCTGTATCCTATAACCAACAAAGGGAGAAAACTGCCTTATGAAAAGAGTACACTAACTAAATTCGAGAAATGCTTTTTGTAGCAAAAAAATTCTCGTGAAACAAAGGGGGAGGGGTAAAGCTGCTTACGCTGGACTCTCTCCAAACAACTGCAAATACAAATTTTGGCATCATTAGAGCATTAACTAAAATGAAACTTGAATCCAAGGGAAGATGTATAAACATGTACATATCATAGCATATTTACCACTGTTAAATATATAAACATCATAACTAGATATAAGTTGAACTGTAACTCAAGGTTGAGTGGGATGGTCTGTTGAGGTGTCTAGTCGTTCCATTGAGTTGCTGGTCGTGTGCAGAGCTTAGCCGGAGTTGTACCTGTAATGACACTCCAACGCCCAAGCCAGTGGGATAAGAATGTGAGCAGAGTAACGGTATGGGTCAAAAGTATACCTGTCAGCTGAGGTAAGACATCTATTATAGTGTCAGGAATTTGCGGGTGACCGGAGGATTATGTATGGGTTTGATCTGAGCCGTTGATCTAGTGGATTTAGGTCATTTCGATACGACTTATGGGTCGGCCTCGGTCGATCTTTGCGCGGATTGGGCCCTTCGCCTAGTCCAGAATAGTTGCCCAGTTCATGGGACGGGCTCAGGCTTGAGGTCGATTGCCCCCAGTGGAGTGGTCGAGTTATTGGGCGACCGCCAGCGCTGAGGCGACTTGTCATGATCGCTCATGCTGAAACGACGTTCCCCTTCATTTGGTGACGTGGCAGTTAGGTTCTGACTGATGTGACATTTCGTTTTTCGATGTAATGGACAATACGTTTGAGCTTTTCGATGGGGGTGTGTAATGATGCTGGTTCAATTTCCAAGAAATGCATTTAATGTTGGAAACGAAAGGTCATGTGGCTTCGATTCTTGCCTTCCCTCCCTATATATAGGGTCCCCATTCCTTCATTTCGTAATTTACCTTTGTTCTAATTACTTTGAGGGCGACCTGCATTTTCCAGCGAGCGAACAAGTTTTCGGTGAGATTCTGAAGAGGTGTTCTCCGGTGAGCGACCTTTCACTCCGACGGGATTCTACCCCAGATCGTCTTGTTCTTGTGATTGTCGGGGCGACCAATCTATCTCCTACTCCAGGTAGCCATCTCATCTTTCTTTCTTTGTTTGGTTTTCATTTTTGTTTTTGGCAGGAGGGGGTGTCAGGCCCGGGTTCGACCTTGCCTCCCCCTTCTGTGAATCATCTTTCTGGGTGGTCCTGACTTTCTTGCCCCCCTCCTTGTACGGTAGCTTTTTACTCTGGCGCGAACGAAGCAAACTTCCCGTATCTTCGGTGGCCCTCCCATTCATCTCGCCAAGCATTTTACCCGCCCGACCACGTGTGAAGCTATGAGCAAATCTCTGTCCGAAGATCGTCCATCCACTTCTTCCACTGATATGTCGAGCTCGGGCACTTCCTTTGAGAGTACCCCTTCTACAAGTACACCTGCTCTGCCTTCTCCACTGAGAAATTCGAATCTTGCTCCTTCGGCTGAACAATCGCCCTCTCAAGGAACGGGAAATGAAATTGAGTGTTCTAGTGACGAAGTTATGCCCGATCCGCCTCCTGACGAAGCCACCCATTCTGAGCGGGGAGAAAATGAAGTTGACGTGATTGAGGAACCAAATTGGGGCGGCATCATCTGTGAAGACCGTTCTTGGATTTTGTTGGGAGTCAAGGATAAGATACCCTCGCTGATTCCTCCTGGAAAGAGTTGACCAGATATTTTGTGAAGATGGTTGGTCAAGCGGGCCAACGCTGGAGAGTTGAGGGCGTCCCTGCGGACGAGCATGTGGCGGTCGTTCCTTCAACCCTTAAATTCATCATGTATGCCAATGTCCTTCATGACATCAAAGTTCGCCCGCCCTTTACTCCGTTTAAAAGGTCGGTCTTGCGTTATTTAGGTGTAGCCCCGTCGCAACTGCACCCCAATTCTTGGGCGTTTATCAAGGCATATGAGCAATTGATAAGGGTGATGGGGCGTGATTGTTCCCACCCTCTTTTCTTTAGGCTATTTGAGATGAGCAGGCATCCTAAGCCACGTAGTAACAGAAATCAATGGGAGCACTTAAGCATAAAAGGTCATCAGGACTATATGATTTTTAAGGCATACTCTGATTCATTAAAACTGTGGAAGCATTTCTTCGTGTGGGCCCGTTTGTGATGAGGCTTGTATGGCAGTGGGGTCTCTGGACGATCAAGGCAGAGTAATTGGCCTCAAGTTCCCTATCGCATGGACGTACTCGCATTACAATCGTACTCCAATCACATATAGGACGAGAGGTCGCCTTGGAGAATACGATTAAGAAACCCTTAGGTTGCTCGAAAACATGATCTCTTGGATGGACGACGAAATAATCAAATGTTATAAATTGGCGCGAGTTAGGAGTAATTCTGATTTCAAAGCCATTCTTGGTGCGATCGGCTCTCGTACTTTCCCTTTTACTTTCCTTTCTTAAATTGTTAAAGTGTTTCTAACCGTTCTTTACTCTTTTTGTAGGTGAAATGGCTGGCGTTGGGTATGAAGATCTGATGAGGAAGATAAGGGAAGGAAGAAAGCCTCAATCTTCCCATTCTCCTACTGTCAACGTTCCTTCTTTGGACAAGGGGGGAAGTAACTCTTGTGCTGATAAGGGGGACGACATGGTCGTGGTCGTTCCTAATTTTGGAAAGCAAAGGGATCGCTCCCACCATGCTGCCGGGTCGAGCGGGAAGGACCCTGAGGTCGACCCTTCTCTCAAGAAAACAAGAGTGGTGAAGGAGAAGGGCGCTCAGAAGAGGCAATCCTTCAATATTGACTTGGACGACCTTTCTGAATCAGATTTTGACCGCTTTCGTCAAGATCCCCTCCTCCTCATGGCCGAGGTGGCCAAGGCGGGCTCTCGTTTGATCGCTAAACTTAAGCAAGGGGAGGCGGAGCGTACTGCAGGTAAGCGCCTTCTTGCTCAAAACTTATGGTTGGAGAGTGATAACTTAGATAAAACCGATAAGCTAAGTCGTGCTTATGCATATATCACAAAGCTTCGGGGGGAGCTGAAGGCTACCAAGAAGGAGCTTCAAAAGTCTGAGGTCGCCCTTAAGCCCACTGCTGATGCCCTTGACGAGGCTAAGAAATCGCTCTCCTCTATGACCAAATAGCGGGACGATGCTCTGGCCGCCAAAGCTGAAGTGGAGAAGAAAGTGAAATTTGGGACGACCAAAATTAACGGGTTGCCGAACAAGGTCAATGAGCTGGAAGAGGATTGGGCGATTTGAAGAAGAACCTCGGTGTTCTGGAGAAGGAGCGCGATGCTGCTTTGGAGGAGTAGGATCAGTTGGTCGAGTCTACGTTGGCCATATGCAAAGAGTGGTTTAATGAAGCCCCGACTCAGGTGCAATATGTGTTTCCCAACCTTGAGATCAACTCCAACATTGAGGATGGGGAGATAACGAAGGACGAGGTCGTCATTTATGAACGCCTTCAGTGACTTCTTTGTATTTTCTTTTTTCTACTGACTGGTTTTGTAATTGGGAGGCCTCTTGGCCGCCCTTTTGTTGTAACATGTACTTGCGGAGCCCGACCTTTTTCAGGCAACTTCTTATTAATGCTTTGCCCGCTCGTTTAATTATATTTGACCTCGCGCTCATTTTATTCTTTACAAGCGGTTTCATTTTAATGTCTGTCATTCATTCTCAATTCGGGATTTTTGCAAAATTTCTGTTGAACTTGTATCTTCAACCCCCAATCGTAAATAACCACGAAATTAAGCCCCAGTCCCATGAATCTTGCTCCAAAATCCTTCCTTTATTGATCCTAAACCTCAAACATATCCCAAAACTTCAATCTCCAGCTTCCATGACCACATGGAAACTCCAGTAAGGAATGTGTTTGGAAAAGTTTCTGGTTTTGGGTGCTTTGAGATGAGTTTTCTGGTTCTATAACATAAGAAATGAAGTGAAGGGTAGTGAAGAAGAAGTGTTCTTAAGTTCATGAGTCAGTTTGATGTTGGTAGCTCTCCCTTTTCTCCTTTTTCTTATTCTCCCTTATCACTGAAGTTCTCTTTATTTCAAAGTGAGTGTGTGTTATTTTGAAAACTGAAATTAAGTAAATGGGTGTGGGTTAGTTCAGCTGAGGGTGAAATAAGCGTGGTGTGTGTGTGAAAAGTCTATTTTTCCCTTACTCACTTCCCACTTTCCTAATAACTCCCAACTCAAACAATTAATCAACTTAGCAAATAATAATACACAATACATACCAATTTCATATTAGTTAATTCAATTTCATGAGATTATCAATCATCGATCAATATTAATTAATTAAATTACTCAATCATCAAAGTAATTGAAATAATTACTTTGGGATGTTACACACTATTACCTCAAACACAGAATTACATCACATAATGTCTGCCATATGTTGTCTTGTATTTGATGTTACAAGTTGGTGTTCATGTATTCAATGTGTAAGTTGAACACTAAATTTTGAGGTTTGTATCATGATTGGTTATCTCTATCTAGGATCTATTGAACACATCCAAATACAAGTCCATTGGATGCATAAAAAAGTAACAATAGCACACTCAGCATTCAATCGTACATATTTCGCATATGTGTGACATAAATGTAAGTGTATGAATGAATGTGTATGAAATGCGAGTGTACGACTGATTCTTATGCATCGTGCCTGAGAATTGTAATATTCTTATTTGAAGAGTAAAACATGAGGAAGGATCAAAACTTAAACAAACACAAATGACTTTTTCATAGATAAAATGAGAAAATACAATATTTGAAATTCAGACGACTAAATCCAGTTCATTTTCTTTCTCTTATCACCTACGAAACCTGCTTTACATTTTTATTCTACAATGAGAAAGTATAACTTCACTCGGGGTATTCCATAGGGACATAGCAATATCAGTCGTCCTTAGATGTTCTCGAACCTCTATGATAGCCTCATTGGCTAACTCAACTAGATGTGAGAACCTTTCCTTCCAGTATTGGCCCTCATCCTTCAGCATTATGAATTGTTCCTTCAAATATGTATTTTTTCAGCTCTTCATAGACTTTCTCATGGTTATCAACAAAAGCCCTCATATTCAACAACCATCCCCTCCAATTGAGATTTCATTTTTTTGAGCTGATCTCGCAGTCTTTCTCTACTACCACAGATTTTGAATGTCAAGAAGTATTTTGAGCTGATCTCGCAGTCTTTCTCTACTACCAGGTTCGACTAACTTTCCTCAGCATATCAATGTTTTGAGAACCTTTGTTATGTAGCACAAAGGGAACTAGATATTCTTCTGGAGGTGGATTCATCATTTGATAACCTAGATGCCTTAGAGAAAGGGTAGGGTTGTAATTAATACATCCTTTGGTCTCTATGGTGGGGACGTTGGGAAAATCCCCAGACTGATAAACAACCTCCCCTATTTCTTAACTATGAGAATACTAAGAGATTTCACTTCCTTTGAGGGCAGTGATATATTGGGCCCATTCTGTTTTCCTTTTCGCTTCTATTTGATACCCCCTCTTGAAGATATGAGAAGTAAACCGGAGATACAACATGGGTAAGCAGTATAAAATCAAACCTCCTTTTTTCTCATGGCGTATGTGAAGAGCATAATGCACATCAGCGAGAATAACTGAAACAGAGCGTTGTTGTTGATCGTTGAACGCCAGAAAGACATCAATTGCAGTGTAGTCATCGATCTTTGAAAAGAAAACTATCCCATAGATGATGAGAGCTAGGACACCCATAAAAGCATACAAATATTTTTTATCGGCCAAGGATGAAGCTTCTTTCTCTAAATACCTACTAGGGAAAACTTTGCAGATTATATAATGATTTAAGCATATCAACGGAACTTAGCCACAGAGTTAGTGGAAAAGAATGGCATGGAAAGTTGTACATCTTAATTACTTTTTTCTTCCAACTTGAACTTTTTGTTGTTTATTTTAATAATAAACTGCACCATAAGGGTGCTTTCTGGCCTTAATTTATTGTTCTCTGGGAGTACTTTCTCCACTTATTCTTGGAGATCTCTCTTGTCAGCAATAGACTTGAATATTGAAGCTTTAAGCTCTTCCAAATCAGCTTACAAGTTTTTTTTTTTCTACTACAGACTTCAATAATCCTGCTTTAAGTTCTTCCTGTTCTTCAATTGCAACAGAGGATGACTCAAGTGTCTCTTCATCTATTGGTACCACACTTTAACAAGATAGCTGGGTTTTCTAAATTATGCTTTTGAGCCACTAGCAATAGGTGATTTCCTCATCACCATTCTTTTTTACAAGTTCCCCCGGATAACCTGATCCCATTCCTATGAAACTTTTCTTAGCACATCAACATATTTGGCTTCATTATCATAGAGATAGAAAGGAGTCAGCATTTCTTTTGTCGGTGGATTTGTCATAGGGTATCCAAATTGCCTTAAAGCTAGAGAAGGGTTGTAACTAATACACCCTCTAGTCCTAATGAGTGGTACATTTTGGAAGGTCCCACGCTAGTAAATTACCTCTGGTCTCTCACTACAAGAATAACTTGCATTACTGGCTGCACATTTCTGGCGGAATCAGTCAGCCAGTAAGATTTCTGGCGGAATTTGGCGATTTCTGGCCAATTTAGTCTGCCAGTACGTTTCTGGTGGATTCTATAACATTTCTGGCAGATTAAATCCGCCAGTAAGCATCATCGTATTGCGCGTTTGACCAGCATTTGAATTTCCGCCAGTAATTGCAGTTACTGGCGGATTTAATCCGCCACTAAATGCATCCATCAGTAATGACATTTACTGGCCAACTGGAATCCGCCAGTAATTGCAGTTACTGGCGGATTTAATCCGCCACTAAATGCATCCGTCAGTAATGACATTTACTGGCCAACTAGAATCCGCCAGTAATGTCATTTACTGGCCAACTGGAATCCGTCAGTAATGACATTTACTGGCCAACTGGAATCCGCCAGTAATGACGTTTACTGGCCACAAGATCCGCCAGAAATGATCACACCTCGTTTACCGTGTTTGACTGAATTGATCCGCCAGTAATGACATTTACTGGCCGAATTGTTTATCCGCCAGTAATATCCTGTATCCGTCAGTAATGTCACGTTTCAGCCAGTAAAATGTACAACCCGCCAGTAACTACAATCCACCACCTGTTCCGCCAGTAATGGATCCGTCAGTATTGATCTTTTCCGCCAGTAATGTCACGTTTCATTTTTCTCAAACTTCTCTTCTCTCTGTTTTCACTACTCTTCTCTTCATTTCTCTTTCATTTTTCTCAAACTTCTTAAACTTCTCTTCTTAAACTTCTTAAATTTCTCTTCTCTCTTTCATTTTTCTCAAACTTCTTAAACTTCTCTTTCATTTTTCTCAAACTTCTTAAACTTCTCTTCCCTCTTTCATTTTTCTCAAACTTGTTAAACTTCTCTTCTCTCTTTCATTTTTCTCAAACTTCTTAAACTTCTCTTCTTAAACTTCTTAAGTTTCTCTTCTCTCTTTCATTTTTCTCAAACTTCTTAAACTTCTCTTCTCTCTTTCATTTTTCTCAAACTTCTTAAACTTCTCTTCTCTTTCATTTTTCTCAAACTTCTCTTCTTAAACATCTTAAATTTCTCTTCTCTCTTTCATTTTTCTCAAACTTCTTAAACTTCTCTTCTCTTTCATTTTTCTCAAACTTGTTAAACTTCTCTTCTCTCTTTCATTTTTCTCAAACTTCTTAAACTTCTTAAGTTTCTCTTCTCTCTTTCATTTTTCTCAAACTTCTTAAACTTCTCTTCTCTCTTTCATTTTTCTCAAACTTCTTAAACTTCTCATCTTAAACTTCTTAAATTTCTCTTTCATTTCTCTTTCATTTTAATTTATATTTGTTATGGATATTTTAATTAGTACTTTGTTTAATGAAATTTATGAAAATATTTAAATAATATTATTTTTTAGCTAGTAAAAAAACGAATTGTATTAAAATATTTAAAAAAACGAATTAAAAAAGAAATAAAAACGAATTCTTTTATTTTCAGCCAGTAATTACTGGCTGATTTACTGACGGATTTTCAGCCAGTAATTACTGGCGGATTTACTGACAAATTTTCAGCCAGTAATTACTGGCAGAAATTCGGCCAGTAATTCCGTTAGTAATTACTGGCTGAAAATCCGCCAGTAATTACTGGCTGAAAATCTGCCAGTAAATTCGCCAGTAATTACTGGCTGAAAATCCGTCAGTAACGGTTACCTGCGGCTGATTTTCTGGCGAATTTCTGGCGGACTAAATCCGCCAGTAATGTGTAATTACTGGTCGATTTTAACCATTACTGGGGGATTGTGTCAGCCAGTAATGCACGAATTTTTTGTAGTGTCTCTGGCCACCATGGATACCACTGAACAATGTATTCATTAAGATATGTCAAATATTGAACCCATTTTGGATATTCATTATCTTCATGACACATATTTTGAAATCTTGAATATGACATGACACCCTATTTTTATTGGTGAACACACGAGTAACAAGCTAGACGTAGAGCACAAGAAAGTAACATGACATCTTTTTCCTTTCCTTTCATAACAATGAGTGAAGGTACCATAAGTATCTGCAAGGAGGGCTAGTATTGGACTCTCTTTTGAACGCCAAGAAAACACTAATTCCAATGTTGTCCACATGTCCATCAAGGTGAGGAAACAACACAATACCAGAAATGGTAAGTGCAAGTGTCTCTTTGAAAGAATCCCACCTTTTGATTTCAGCCAAATGGTCCACTCTACCTTGTAGATGTTTTTGCGGTAACCCTTCAATATGATTCTGATTTTTTTTCTCACATTTTAGGTATTCTGTTTCAACCCCCAAAATGGTAGCAATCACATCTTGGTTATAATAGAGCCCCAAGTGCTGGTAAGGCTTAACACCCTCTAGTGGGTATCCTAGAAGTTGCGTATATTCCTACAAAATAGGGGTCATTTGGAAATCCTGAAAAGTAAAGCATCTCAAGAGAGCAACATAGAAGTGACCTAATGCAAGTTTTCCTCGATTTGAACATCTATTTGTAACAACATGATGATCTTACCATATATCTTATCAAAATCCAAGTGTTGAATAAGCATCAATATTCTCTGCATTATTGACGCCTATTCAACGCTCAAATTTTGAAAAGAAATATGGGAAGATCATAATGCTGCTAAAAATATACGTTCAAATCGAGACAAATTTTGAATTAGGTCACTTCTATGATGCTCCTTTGAGATGCTTTATTTTCAAGATGTCCAAATGGCTCCTACTTTGGAGGAGTATGCCCAAATATTGGGATACTCACTAGAGGGTGTTAAGCCATTCCAGCACTTGGGGCGCTATTATAACGAGGAAGTAATTGATACCATTTTGGGGGTCGAAAGAGAAGACTTAAAATGTGAAAAAATAGTAGAATCATATTGAAGGGTTTCCGTAAAAATATCTTGAGAGTAGAATGGACGATTTGGCTAAAATCACGAGTTGAGATTCTTTCAAAGAGACACTTGCACTTACCATTTTTGGTATTGTAATGTTTCCGCACCTTGTTGGAGATGTGGAAGTCATTGCATTCAGCGTTTTCTTGGCATTCAAGAGAGACAAAGAGAGTCAAATACTAGTGCTCCTTACATTCTTGTGCTCTACGTCTAGCTTGTTATTCATGTGTTCACCAAAAAAATAGGGTGTCATGTCATATTCAAGATTTCAAAATATGTGTCATGAAGATAATGAATGTCCAAAATGGGTTCAATATTTGACATATCTTAATGATTACATTGTTCAGTGGTATCCAAGGTGGCCAGAGAGACCAAAGGCAATTTACCAGTGTGGGACCTTCCAAAATGTACCACTCATTTGGACTAGAAGGTGTATTAATTACAACCCTTCTCTAGCTTTAAGTCAATTTGGATACCTTATGACAAATCCACCGACGGAAGAAATGTTGACTAGCTCCTTTCTATCTCTATGATAAAGAAGCCAAATATGTTGACGGGCTAAGAAAAATTTCATAGGAATGGGATTAGGTTATCTAGGGGAACTCGTAAAAAAGAATGGTGATAAGGAAATCACCTATTGTCAGTGGCTCAAAAGCAGAATTTAGAAAACCAAGCTATCTTGTCAAAGTGTGATACCAATAGAGGAAGAGGCATTTGAGTCGTCCTTTGTTGCAATTGAAGAACTGGAAGAACTTAAAGCAGGATTATTGAAGTCTGAAGTAGAAAAAAACTTGTAAGCTGATTTGGAAGAGCTTAAAGCTTCAATATTCAAGTCTGGTGCTGACAAGAGAGATCTCCAAGAAAAAGTGGAGAAAGTACTCCCAGAGAACAATAAATTGAGGTCAGAAAGTACCCTTAAGGCACAGTTTAGTATTAAAATAAACATCAAAAAGTTCAAGTTGGAAGAAAAAAGTAAACAAGATGTACAACTTTTCCTCACGGGTGCAAATGAAGATTTGGAACACCACAATTTGGAAAGGGATAAAGCTATATATGATTCATATATGTGGAAAGGGTTGTGGGAAAAATCCATGGGTGTTGAAAAGAGTGTGCAAAGTTAATACGAAAATTCAAAGTGACGATTTTGAAGGTTGATAGCCGAGTATGAGCACTAAGTCAAGAGGGATAAGCGCGATAAAGGGACATAAGGAGATGCACTGAAAAGAGAACAAGAATTTTTTGATGAATTGAGGAATTATATTGAATACTAAGAAAAAATCTTTGATGACTTGAACATTGACTACACTCCTCCAAGATTTAATCTGTAAGTATGAATGGTTAAATAGTAATTAGTTTAGTGGCCACAAACAATTAGACATAAATAGTAATTAGTTGCTAAAATTACAGAATCACATATTCACCAGCCACAAACAAAAATAGTAATTAGTTTCTAAAATTACAGCTTGACCCCAACTCCTCCGGATGATAGAGGGAAGCTGGATGAATTCGATTGTGAAGTAACCATCGCTCCAGCTGACCAAAGAAAAACAATTCAGTCGGATATTGATTATCTCAATATTAACTTTTATGAGATTTTTGGTGATGACGATTTGCAGGACAAAATAGTAGTGTAATTATAAATACGCCCATAATATTAAATTGTACATTGATTTCATAGTCATTGTTTTCAATAATCTAACATGCTAACTTGTAAATTTCAGTGTAACTCCTATTAGCACAGGATCAGCGGAAGATTATGAGGCTACTAGGTACATAAAACAAAGGAAACAAAAGAAGAGAGTAACAAAGCCATCCAGATTTCTCAAGAGCCCATATGATTACCATGTGGATAGGTCGAATGCAAACGACATACCAAGGGGCCTGTAGGCCTTGTTAGTTCGGTATGTTGTGTCAAAGCTGACGAATTCACCGAAAAGTGCATAATCGGCCCACATGACAGAATCAGCCCAGAAAATTGAAGAAATTGCCTCGTCTTCATCGATTTGAATGTCGTAGTAAAAACCAGGCCTTACCAATGCCTGCTGCCTAAACCACGCTTGCAACGCAGTAGCCTCTCCATGTTTCAATTGATTCGCCTTGATAGCAGACAAGTGGTTCTTCAAATCAGTGCGTAGAAAACCAAGGTTATCAACACCACCAGCAGCCCGAGCCATAGAATCGAATGTAGCCCTCGCAGATATCCCAGATGCATAATAATTGGATATAACAACTTTCTGCTATTCCGACATAGTTCTATTAAGTGGCAAGAAGTGCCTCTTGTCAACATCGATCAAAGGATGATTGTGATGATCGTACCACTTGGTAATAACATACCAACCCTTGTGAGCATCCATCTTAAGCTTCATTATTGCCAAACAACCCGTCCGCGTATCTTTCCTTTTATTCGAAGTCTCCTTTTGAATCTTAAAACCTTGTTTGTGACACATCATTTTCAGGTAGTGAGGGATATCTGTCTTGTTATTCTTGCTATCGCGATACACATTTGCCTTCCTAATGCTGAAGCCCACAGATTGGGCATAAGACTTGTAAAATTCATATGCATCCGGCTCTGTGTGAAAAACAAGATCTTTCCAAGAATTAACATCTAAAGGGCGATGACTAATCTCTGTCAAAACCAAGTGAAAACAATCAATATCCAACAAACAGCATCATAAAAATATATTTATTATATAATAACAAATCAGCATTGAACCTCCAAACGCAACATCATCAAGTTCGTCATCATGACATCTGACATTGGTACTTGAATCTACGCAAACGTTATAAAGGAAACGAATAAATGAATCAGGTAAGCATAAGACAATTATGGTCAAACATATTTTAAAAAATTAAAATCAAAGAATTTGACAATTATAAGTTAAGAATCTGAAACAGCCATCTCAGTGAGATTTTCATCCAGACCAGGACAACCCTGAACTACAATAAAGAAATCCAAAACCCCAACGTGAATTAATTGTGAAATGTGAAGTAAGGTAGTAAAACAAGGCATGCCTTATATCAGACAAAGAAACAAGCGACTTACGAGCAAGTAAATGTCTAAAGCTGGTTGCTTCACCAAGTTCATCAACTCTAAGCATTTTAAAATCTGCAGAAAAACGACTTAAAGGAATTTACCAATGTGCAAATCACTAATACCAAACAACATCATAAAAGTTAAGAGAAAATTATTTTCTAAAAATAAACTTGAAAGAAATGGCAATTCAATGTGAAACAAGAACATAATCAAACACTAGTTGGATTCTAGTAACCACAAATATGTATTCTGTGGTTGCTGGACAGCAACCACAGAATACATATTTGTGGTTACTGAAACAGAAATTTTACTCAGTGAGAATAAACTCAACTTGGATATTTGCCAAATTATTTTATATGAATCATTATTTTGTTCTATCATAGTTCTATGAAAATCTGGTTGCAAAGTCTTGCTAATTGATTGTGCTATCATAGTTCCATAGATTTATGTTTCTTGCTTGATGAAGAATCACAAGAATTTGGTTCCTTCAATTTGTTACTCCTTAATTGAGGCACAAAGTAAGAAATATCAAAAGAAGGCTCTATGGAACTCAGAACACGCAGCACAAAGAAGCATATGGAAAAATAAATTGATTCTTGTGATTCAGAAATCAAATATGAATTCGTCGGAGCCAAAAAAACAAATATGAAGTCAGAAATCAAGCAAATCAAGCAAGTAACTTCCTGTAACTGGCGGAACAATCAGAAATCAAGCAAGTAACTGGCGGAACAAAACTTACGGAAGTGAAGATGTCGCCGGAGCTTTGCGGTGGTGCGTCGTGCGCGAAGGAGAGAGGAAGAAAACGCTGGTGCGGCGTTGTGCGGCGGGGTGGTTTCCGTTGAAAGGATGGTGTGCGGCGGAGGGATACTGTGGAGGGATGGAGGAATGGGGTGTGTAAAATTACCTAGATACCCTCCTTAATTGATGGCCTTTGGATCATATTTAACTAAAAAAACACAGATCCAAAGGCTGATACTAATTTAGTAATTAAAACTAAGGATTTATTTGGTTACCTAAATCACTCTCCATTAGATAGATTAGATATTAGATAAATAAATAGATATTAGATTAGATAGGTTAAGACTCTTGAAACATGACTTATGGTGCACCACTGGTCACTTAAAAACATCAAAAACCATATCTCTTTCTTGTTTTCCACACACTCATTTTCGTGGAATACAGTACACCACTACTATATTAAACCACTGAATCATAACTAAAAACTTGTCTTAACGTTTTTGTTCCAACCGTCGAATTTCCAACGGTAGAATTCCATTTCTCCAACGGTAGAGTTCCATTTCTCTTCTTCCCTTAAAAGCGCGCAGCTCCCCCTTTCTCTTCTTCCTTCTCTCTATGATACTTCAACTTGTCCCTTCATGGATCCACTATTTAACTGTCAAAAGTACGGTCGACCAGATACTATGTACCAGAAATATAGATGGCAACCTATTACTGGGATTAGTATTTTTAGATGGAATTCATGGTTCTAAGGACTTTATTTAGGAGGACTTTGTAGAGCTACTATTGAAAGATTCACTTAGTAGAAAGAATCTTTGATCTATTCTCATAAGAACCCTTCTAGAGCACAAAGGAGCTTAATACCCCTCGGTTCAAACGAACACTAATGTACTTCACTAATCTTAGATTCACTTATTAGAGTCCTGATAAGAATTGAAGAAAAAGAAGAAGAAAAAGTTTTACTTTACTAAAAAGGAACGATTTTTAAATTATAGTGGGAATTGATCTTACATAAAAGGTGTTTTAGCTATTTTTGTTTATCTTCTCTTGAATCTACTAGTTTTATTAAAAAGAACTTCATTTTGATTTACTTTTAAAAGATGAGTTTCATTTTGTAGCAAAGAGTAGTTTTCAAAAGAAAATTTTGGATCTTTACAACTAGGAAGTTGTTTTCAAACTTAAAGTTTTTATTTTTAGAGATACATTAAAAAATCTTGTGAAAAGATGGATGATCTTTTTAGTAAAAAGTGAGTTATGATTTCTACAAAACTTAGATTTTTGTCACTTAAAAGTAGTTAAGAATTAAACTTTTAAGAACAGAGTTAGAGTTAGAGATTTTGAGTTGCTTTCAAAAAGATAGATCTTTGATTTTGTGTTTGAAAAAGTAAAGATTTCCTTTAAATAGTAAGGATGTTAACTTATGTTAAATTGGGCTACATGGTGTATTTGGATTTCTTGATAATAATGGCTTGGAAATTATTTTTGAGAAATGTGAGTCTCTTGGCATAAGTTTTAATGATCTTCAGTTGAATCCACTTTATGTTCAAAGAATCTCCACTTTGTTTGATTTAGAAGGAAAATTTGAGTTTTGTATACAAAGAAAACCTATTGATTTGTAAAGCGTTTGGACCTTCAAGGCATTAGAAGTGTTTGAAAGGTAAGTGAACCTGATGTGGCAGGTATCTTGCCATATTAGTCATTAAATGTGGCAGGTAAGCGTTTGGACCTTTAAGGCATTAGAAGTGATTTAAGGCATTTGAGTTTTACATACCAGCATAGTTTGTAGCCCAATATCTACCTAAGCACCAACTTAACGTCAAAGACACGTGATTTGGCATCTTAGTTATTAAAAAGTGGATCGTGATAGATGTCGGCTTGATAGTTTTTTAGCCATTTGAATATCAACTTAACATCAAAGACCAAAAGTGCAAAACAAAGATACATGTGAGAACAAAATTTTGAAGCCTCTTTGAAAAAAGTTATAGGTCAAGTCGAATTTGGTTTACTCCCCCTTGCCATAAGATGTCACACATGCCGAAAATGTAAGTCTTGAAATAATTTTTTTTAAAATTATAACATAGGCGATAATAACTTTAAAAGGTTTAAATATCATTTTAGTCCTTACAAGTATAACAACTTTTAAATATTCCGTAGTTAGAAAAAAACTATGTTACCTTTTTAAACATAAAAAAACACTTTAAGAACTAAAATTGGTGCATTTAGAAATTATAAAGATAAAAACAATTTTTTTTACAGAGACTAAAATCAAAACTAATTATATTTGCAACTTAAAAAATATCTAAACCTATATCATAAACCTATATCATACTATATTCTAAAATTTAAAACATAAAATTTAATGATTAAATATTTTGATTATATATAATTTTTTATAGACTGATTTTTTAGTTATAATAGAAAGATAAATTATAGAAAAATAATTTATTTTGTATACTAGTATGTGACAATGTAAATCAATATTAGTTTAGTTAGTAATTTCTCATAGAAAAAATTACTTTAGGAGTTACTTATTTTATTTTAATGAGAAAATTTTACATAAAATATTAATATATAACTTTTTCCAATATATTTGATGTTGTGCCCCTTGATTTTTCTGAGTAACTATAGGGGTAGTAACTATCTGAGAGAGGGTTGGGATAAATATGAGAGTGAAACCACATCTCATATTGCATTGTTGTGTTAGCATTTTTGCATTGTGGGAGTCTTGGGCAACAATACCGCCCCCATGCTAGGTGCGTGTGTGGCACTCTTCACCAGAGTGTTGATAACAAGTCTAGGTTAAGTCCACTTGATCATTAGACATATGGTTCCAATTTGAATTGACTGTTGAATTGACTACATTCCCCAAATGAAAAAAGAAAAGACACAACAACACAAAAGAAGAAAAATCTCACCACAATATCAAGAATCAAGAAGATCAACTATTGGCAGCTACTGAAAAGCAAGCGTGTTCTCTCACCTGTCAAACACAGATCTCATCTGTTTCTTCCATATATAACCTGTAAGAGCAAGAAGCAACATGAAAGAAAAACGAGGAAAGAAATTAAAAAGAAAAGAAGTAGAAGATAGAGATCAATATAAGAGGATTAACGAAAAATAAATAAATATTTCAAAATGAAGATTAATGCGTGCTATGATACCTCTTGGTTTGAAATTCTAGTTGCAGATATGAAAGATGATAAGGGGTTTACAGGTCTAGATGTTTGGCGTGAGAGGTAGGGTCTGTAATATTCTGAAAGAAATATGACAAGGTGAACGGTAGAAATGATAGTGTGGAAGGTGAAATACAGAGATGAAAGATGGGGTTTACAGATCTAGTTAAGGGCTTTGAGAGGAAATGAAGGTTGTTGAAAAGAGAGAAAGAGATCAAATTAAGAAAGGTGTTGAGAATGAAAAATTGAGAAGTAATTTAAGTTGGAGGGGTTGTAATGTTGTACATAAAGAGATTCAAGCCAGGCTAAAGAGCGTAATTAGACTAATCATATGGGACCCATATCTTTCATGACTGCGGAGGATCAATCAAAATAACATAATAAAACAAGGTAACATAGTTTCACTGTACATATATGCTATTTTGATTGATCCTCCGCAGTCATGAATGATATGGGTCCCATATTATTAGTTTAATTACGCTCTTTACCTAACTTGAATCTCTTTATATACAACATTACAACCCCTCCAACTTACATTACTTCTCAATTTTTCATTCTCATCACCTTTCTTAATTTGATCTCTTTCTCTCTTTTCGGCAACCTTCATTTCCTCTCAAAATCCTTATCTAGATCTGTAAACCCCATCTTTCATCTCCATATTTCACCTTCCACACTATCATTTCTACCTTTCACCTTCTCCACATTTCTTTCAGAATATTATAGTCCCTACCTCTCACGCCAAACATCTAGATTTGTAAACTGCTTATCATCTTTCATCCCTACAACTAGAATTTCAAACCAAGAGGTAGCATAGCACACATAAATCTTCATTTTGAAATATTTATTTTTCGTTACTCCTTATATTGATCTCTATCTTCTGCTTTTATTTTCCTTTTTAATTTCTTTCCTCTTTTTTCTTTCACGTTTCTTCTTGCAGTTGCAGGTTATATATGGAAGAAACAAATCAGATCTGTGTTTGACAGGTGAGTGAACACGCGTGCTTTTCAGTAGCTGCCAATGCTTGATCTTCTTGATATTGTGGTGAGATTTTTCTTTTGTGTTGTTGTGTCTTTTCTTTTTTCATTTGGAAAATACAATCAATTCAACAGTCAATTCAAATTGGAAATCAATCACTGTAGCAGCAATGTTAACAAGCAAACTAATTCAATCTCGGGCAGAATCAACAGCTCAACCATCGGGTTTTAAAGGAGTGCAATCGCATGAAAATGCTTTAGGTATGACTGATGATGCACAAAAAAACTACTCCCAAACGGACAGCACACCCATACGGACTGCACAGCTAACAATAGTACCATGAACTATCACACCAACAAAATGAGATTTATGCTAGTTAGAATCCCCTAATGACACAACTTCAAGAACACTTCCATTACGCCAAGCAAGGTCAGCAACACCAGCATAATTTTCCATGCTTACGACGGGGCGGAGAATGCACTAATTTAGGCAAGCGAGGCATTATGCCGATATAATTGTCAGCATCATAGAAAAAATATTGCTTAGTTACTCTTCTGATTGGAACAGTTCCTTCTGGGCATGCTTCACCACAATCTGAACCACACACTACTCAAATCCAATAAAATTCTCCATCTCCATTTTCCAAGTAACACCACATTGAACACCTCCAAGTTTCTAATTCCCAACACTCCGCTACTCTTTGAAAGGCATATCCTGCTCCACCTAACCCAAGCTGTTTTCCTCACTTCATTATTACCTTCCCACAAAAAATTGCGTTGGATTTGAGTCAATTCCTTTATAACTTTCTTTAGAGAAGTAGTATAATGGAAGGCTTGCAAGAAGTAGTATAATGGAAGGCTTTCTTTAGTTCACATACACCGTCTCTCATGATTGATGTTTCCTCGGATAGCATACTCGTGCACTGATCCACCTGCTTTTCCGCCTTTTTTATTTCCAATTCCTAGGACATCCAAAATATCATCATTTGCATTGCCAAACGTGCCAACTTGTCTTGCCTCTTCAACTTCGTCTCCTAGAAAGTCATCATCACCGTCTTCATCACTATTGTCTTCACCGGAGCCTTCGTTGGATTCTTCGTCGGAATCGTCACTGGTGGTCGACTTAGGAACCGTGATTGAACTAAACTTATTCCATTTGAGTGGGCCATACTAGTCTTCTACGACTTTAATGACAAACAATTCTCCATTGATCTCAAATCTTTCTACAAAATTAACTATGTCACAACATTTTGTTCTTATGAGGACCCTTGCTACATCCAGTGACCGTTTTTTTATCATCAGTACTTTCATCTAGTGCCATGAATTCTCCCGTCCCCAAGATCAAGAACTTGAAAAAATCTTCATTTCAAGCATGTACTCAATTTCCATACACCCTAATCCAAGTTAGTCTCTCATTATCAATTTCATCGGGACTCCATTTTCTGATATCTTCAAACCACGTTGCCAACCAGTCTTGTGCAACTTCTAAGAGTTCTTCCATCTCTCCTTCTTCCAAACTTTCCAGTAAAACAAAGTTAGAACCTAGGGCAGTAGCTCTTACAGATAGATATCCCTACTGAATGAATTTCTCTTGTATGTTATAGGCCATTCCAGGTCTTTCCAAAACCCGTATATAAGTGTTTTCGTAATTCTTCATCCTGCTATCAAGTACAGTAAAATGTCTGTGCGCCCACAGTTTTTAGGTTTAGGTGGTTGTTTTAAATTTTGGGTAATGATCCATTTTACGGTGTCTTTTGTTATTATGGGATGGCCACTTTTTGGGTTGAGAATAAGCTTTCTCAGTGTTGGGTTTTGGATCAAAAAGTTTGGGTTGTGATTGAGGTTTCTCAGTGCTGGGTTTTGGGGAATAGGTTTGGGATGGGATTGAGTTGGGGATAACGAAGGGAGTTGTTTGTGCTTGAGGAGGGTTTGTTGATAGTCTCACGATTTGGAAGGGGATGGGTTTCTTGATCTTTCTGGTGCTGGGTTTAACATTTCTATTTGGAGGATAGTATTGTCTTGGTCTTGGTTTTGAGTGTTGGTTGTTGTCTCCAATTCCTCTGCTAAATCTTGGGAAATCTACCATTAGTTTGTCTTGGATCCCTTATGCTTACAGCCCTTGCAAATCCAAATCGCTTTCCATACTTTTCTCGTTTCGGTGGTATTACCACTACGTCAAATTCTCCGTACTTGAGAAATGCTTGTAGCATATGCTTTGCGCAGAAATTTTCTAGAAAGTTGGTGAAAAAGAAAGAAGTTCTGATTGCTTCCTTTTGGTGATACTGGTAGCTTCTTGCAACGTCCATAGACCTTCTTGTATGCTCAACCTTCCTTCTCCTTACTTCCTACCAATCTGATCCATCGGTATTCCTATTTCCTCTGTCTTCCTCTCGTCTGGTTTCTATATGCTGCAATGTCTCAGTGAATCTCACTCTCGTTTTGTTGCTCTCTCACGATGGTGTTTCCTCGCTCTCTCTCGATCTCACTCTCGTTTTGTTGCTCTCTCACGATGGTGTCTCCTCGCTCTCTCTTGATGTCTCCTTTCATCGCTCCTCACAATGGGTTTTAGTGAGAACATGATTTGTGAGATGAACCTCAGTTTGTAAGTGTGTATATATACGTTCGTGTATTCCCCTTGTGTAAGCAATGGTGGTGTATAATAAGGATCCACAAACCATACTCTATTGTTATCTTATATATATATGTCTCTCATTTCTGGCCAATTCCCTGAGGATTGTCAAGCGCTTAGGTCAAAATTGAAATTGAAATCCAAAACTGAAACTGAAATCGAGAATGGATTGAAGACCAAGATTGAACGATTGAAGAGAATTAGAGAAGAGGATGGTATCTGAGGGTGACGGACGTTGAGATTGTACGTGTGATTTGCCAAACTGTGATGCGTGAAGGTCTGTATGCGTTTCAGAATTGCATAAATCCAAGTGTTGGGGTTTTATGTCCACACCCAGGTTTTGTCTTACATAAAACCTAAAATTCCAATTCCAATTATTCATTGTCAAGAGAAGCGATTGCAGTGAAGAGAGAAGAGAAGAAACAACGTTTTCTGCAAAACTGGAAAACGTGGAATGGAGAGAGAGAGAGAGAGAGAGAGAGAGAGTCAGAGTTGGTGGGAAATTTGCTCTGATACCATGTTAATTGGTAAAAAATGAACCTCTCATTTGATAAATTTCCCACTAGTTTATATTACAAGTCAAAAGAATACAAGAATAAAAGACTAAAGGCCTTTTTGAAATTATTTTTTTTAGGTTTTAGTTTTTAAAAACTTTACAAGAGGAAAACTTGTTTGGTTAGATTGTTTTTAAAATTTGTTTTGAAAAGAGCTTTCAATTTTGTTGTTTTTAAAAGAGAAAAACAGACTTTGTCAAAAAAAAAAGAGAAAAGCAGAAACAGTTGAAAGAAGTTTTTTGTTTTCAATTTTGATTTTCAATTGCTAAAAAGAAAACACATTCAAAAGACTGAAAACTGTGCTATTTTCATTAATGGTATAAGTGTAATTATATGAAAAAATAAAACAAAAGCCATCTATTCACACGCGGGGACTCACGATGAAACGAAAGGGAGTGCCAATTATTATTTATAATTTTACTACTCTCTTAGTTTAATGACTTGTGGAATTACAATAAAAAAACCTAATATTTTTTTGATTAAAAAAAAACATAAAATTGAGATTTACCAACTGCATATAATTTTTTTATTTAAGTTAAAACATACATATTTAATTTGAATAAGACGAAACACAAAAATAATGTTTGTTTACTCACAAAAGTTGGTTCGAGTGGTAAATGAGTTCAGATTTCACTTCAAGACTTGGGTGAGGCAAAATCTCTATTAAGAGGGGTGAATCACAGGGGTCGACAAATTCGACTAAACATGTGGCCAATGAATAACACGGTAATGAAAAAAGGTTAAATATGTTTTTGATCCCCTCAAAATTGGGACAACTTTTAAGTTTACTCCTTACATTTGACCAAAAAAAAAAGTTTAGTCCTTACAAAAAATAAATACGCGTTTTAGTTGGTACGAGTTAATGACCGACTGGCATGTTCTCCTCGTGTAGACCTGGCGAAACTGAAGGAGACTGTTTTATCTAGTTCATTAGAAAAATAAATATTTGAACTGTATTTTTTTCTTTATAAATAAATGGGTGTTAGGCATTGGTTAAAAATGTATTGTGCATTTCTTATTTGGTTATTATTTATTATTATAAATATTTCATTAAAAATATTTTTAATTATATTCAAATTAAAATAAATATTAAAAAAGAATAATGAAAACAATTATGCCGAACAAGTTTTAAGTTTTTTAGTTCTTAAAACATATTTTGAAATAAATAAATCCAAACAAGTTTTTGAGTTTTCTCATCTTTAAATTAGTTTTTAAAAATAGTTTGTCAAACAGGTTTTTTTAATTTTGATTCTTAAAAACAGTTTTCAAAAATTGTTTTATAAAACAATTTTCAAAAACTAAAAAAGAAAATTCAAACAAACAGGCCCTAAACTACCCTAAACTAGAAAAATTAAAAAAACAATTAGGCTAACTAATTGAGACTATATACAATAAGTTTAACAACTAACTGAGAGGAAATACAATAAGTCTAACAATAATTAATTATTTTTAATGTGTGTTTACCTGCAACCATTTATAAGATTTTCTATAGCTTATCAATAGGTGTTTGAAATTTTAAATTAACTTTTCCGTTAAGCTCAAACAAATAAAAACAATTAGAATGCCTAATTTTGAAGACCTTAATAACAAATAAATTGGGTGTCTAAACTCATGAATTAGTGTATTTGTATTTTTTATTTTGAGGTATGTTCTGGAGTGGGCCGAAGGCCCAATCCAATCAAAAAGCTGACCAAAAACGGTCCAAAAGCAAGCAAGAAGAGCAAATCAGATCTCGACGATCAGGATCCACCTACGTTGATCCAACGACTCCCCACGATTCACTGACTCTATAAATAGGGGATTGACCCCACTTGTTAGGTACATTTGATTCACCCTTATTGTTACTCTGCCAAACTCTACCCACTGACTTGGGCGTTGGAGTGTCATTGCAGGTACAACCCGAGCTCTTGATACGACTAGCAGTCAATCAGGTCGACCGCCCTCATCAGCATTAGGTCGACTGCCCTCGTCAGCATCAGGTCGACCACTCTCATCAGTACACAGATCGACCTGATACCTTAGTCACAGCATCAGACGACCTGTCCCTTGACCAGCCCCACAGGCGACCTCAAGGTACAGATCATTGGCGACCACAGTGGGAGCACACTATCCCACCAACATTCCCGATGACTGGGAGGAACGGCGACCAACACTGAGGTCGTTGCCCCCGGTCCCCAGCCATGCACGACCCAGCAAGTTGACGTCACCCTTCCGGCCAATCTAGTTCACGAGCTTCATGACTTGCTCCGTGATAGGGATCAGCAGATCGCTCACCGAGATGACCGCCTCACCCAGATGGAGGAACTAATAGCTTCCAAACGAGGAAACACAGCGCCCGAGCCGCGCCGTCGCAACAATGGGTCGCCCATCCCTCGGGCCAACCCATCAAGGAGGCATCGTTCGCCTCCGCACGGACAGCTCATCCATAGATCTCCACCCTGTCGAAGGGGAAGGGGGGGAAGATTAGCCCCAACGAGGCCATCAGGCCACGACCCCAGGAGCGGACGTCAATCATGACTTAGTAAAAAATACTTAGTCAAAAATAAGATAATAACAGAAGGCAGTAGCAAGTCGGCCCTACCTGCCCGCTTGGGGGAACAAGTCGCCCTCCTTGCCTGGTAGGGCGCCCAAGTCTTTGGCCGCCCAGAAGTACATGTCCCGTGAAGGAGCCCGCCCAAGAGGGGCGCTCTCACCGTGATGAAGACTACTCGATCAAACTCAATACCAACCGCTTTGTCACGTTCCCCTTCGACATCAACAAGTTTCTTGTTGAAGTCCTCAACCTTAACAAGCTTCTTGTTCAAGTTATTCTAAGTCATTTTAGATCCTTAGCAAATCGCAACATCAAAATCGGATGGTGTAGAAGGAAAAAGAGGGAAGAGGACGCTCCAAAACCCTACTGGGTCGCCCAAGGTGGGGTGCCCATTTCGCACGAAGAACAGCGCACGCTCCAAGCATGAAGAGGTCCCCCAAGATTGGGGCGACCACTTCTTGGTCGCCCGCGCGCAACCTTGGAGCGCTGCCTAGTCGGAAGACCATAACTTCGTCCATGTTTATCCGATTGGGGAGTGTGAGCATGCGTTGGAAAGCTGAAAAGTAGAGCTACAATTCGTATGTTAAGCTCAAAATATAATTCGAACGTCTTCGACCCCTTCTGGTCGCCCAAAATTGGGGCGACCACTTCTTGGTCGCCCGCGCGCAACCTTGGAGCGCTGCCTAGTCGGAAGACCATAACCTCGTCCATGTTTATCCGATTGCGGAGTGTGAGCATAACCTCGTCCATGTTTATCCGATTGCGGAGTGTGAGCATGCGTTGGAAAGCTGAAAAGTAGAGCTACAATTCGTATGTTAAGCTCAAAATCTAATTCGAACGTCTTCGACCCCTTCTAGTCGCCCAAGATTGGGGCGACCACTTCTTGGTCGCCCGCGCGCAACCTTGGAGCGCTGCCTAGTCGGAAGACCATAACCTCGTCCATGTTTATCCGATTGCGGAGTGTGAGCATGCGTTGGAAAGCTGAAAAGTAGAGCTACAATTCGTATGTTAAGCTTAAAATCTAATTCGGACGTCTTCGACCCCTGATGGTCGCCCAAGATTGAAGCGACCACAACACAAAGACAGGCACCCTCGATATATGCAGGTCGCCCGTGGAGATAAGTGGCCGCCCGAGATGTGGTCGCTCCAAGATTCAAGTCGCCCGCGTGTGAGAAAGAAAAGAGGTCGCTCCCAGAGTCCTGGTATGATTCGTCAGGGGCCAGAGTGGGAACGGATGACAAGAGTGTTCATTGCCCGCTTCACCACCTCAAGGGTCATGTTTAACTTAATGAATTAAAAGAATAAACGGGTGGGACACACTTTATCCCACAGGGTTTTTTAGTGAGGTCCGCCCATTCGACAAATAAAGATGAGGCGTCTCTTTAATTGCGAGCGATCAATTACGAACGAACTAAAAATTTCAACCTGCTACGCGAGTTAAAATCAAACCGAGTTTGATAAACTGCAAGGCATGGGCAACACTGAAACAAATTTAAGTATAAACGAAGCGACCTAAAAGTAGGCGCACCCCAAAAGGCGAGCTAAGTCCAAGTAGAAACTTGATAAGCTGCCTGCAAGGCAGGGTCGACCAGAGGTCGACCAAAATGATTAAAAAAGACTTATCCAAGTAGAGACTTGGTAAGCTGCCGGCAAGGCAGGGTCGACCAGAGGTCGACCAAAACGATTAGAAAAGACATCCAAGTAGAGACTTGGTAAGCTGCCTGCATGGCAGGGTCGACCAGAGGTCGACCAAAGCGATTAAAGAGGACTTATCCAAGTAGAGACTTGGTAAGCTGCCTGCAAGGCAGGGTCGACCAGAGGTCGACCAAAATGATTAAAAAAGACTTATCAAAGTAGAGACTTGGTAAGCTGCCGGCAAGGCAGGGTCGACCAGAGGTCGACCAAAACGATTAAAGAAGATTTATCCAAGTAGAAACTTGGTAAGCTGCCTACAAGGCAGGGTCGACCAGAGGTCGACCAAAACGATTAAAGAAGATTTATCCAAGTAGAAACTTGGTAAGCTGCCTGAAGGGCAGGGTCGACAAGAGGTAGACCAAAGTGATTAAAGAGAATTTATCCAAGTAGAGACTTGGTAAGCTGCCGGCAAGGCAGGGTCGACCAGAGGTCGACCAAAGTGATTAAAGAGGACTTATCCAAGTAGAGACTTGATAAGCTGCCTGCAAGGCAGGGTCGACCAGAGGTCGACCAAAATGATTAAAAAAGACTTATCCAAGTAGAGACTTGGTAAGCTGCCGGCAAGGCAGGGTCGACCAGAGGTCGACCAAAACGATTAAAGAAGATTTATCCAAGTAGAAACTTGGTAAGCTGCCGGCAAGGCAGGGTCGACCAGAGGTCGACCAAAACGATTAAAGAAGATTTATCCAATTAGAAACTTGGTAAGCTGCCTACAAGGCAGGGTCGACCAGAGGTCGACCAAAAACGATTAAAGAAGATTTATCCAAGTAGAGACTTGGTAAGCTGCCGGCAATGCAGGGTCGACCAGAGATCGACCAAAACGATTAAAAAAGACTTATCCAAGTAGAGACTTGATAAGCTGCCTGCAAGGCAGGGTCGACCAGAGGTCGACCAAAATGATTAAAAAAGACTTATCCAAGTAGAGACTTGGTAAGCTTCCGGCAAGGCAGGGTCGACCAAAACGATTAAAGAAGATTTATCCAAGTAGAAACTTGGTAAGCTGCCTACAAGGCAGGGTTGACCAGAGGTCGACCAAAACGATTAAAGAAGATTTATCCAAGTAGAAACTTGGTAAGCTGCCTGAAGGGCAGGGTCGACAAGAGGTAGACCAAAGTGATTAAAGAAGATTTATCCAAGCAGAAACTTGGTAAGTTGCCTGAAGGGCAGGGTCGACCAGAGGTCGACCAAAACGATTAGGAAAGACTTCCAAGTAGAGACTTGGTAAGTTGCCTGAAGGGCAAGGTCGACCATAGGCCGAAAAGCGATTGACTAACTAGGCACTGAGGTCACCTACCATGAGAAGGGACCAACATCAAATTCCAACCATCAAGCCAAAAGGAGCATAGACCTCGATGTGACCCTGATGACGAGAAACAGCAAAATTATTCTAAGTTACAATCACCCTACTCACTCACACCAAAACATCAAAACAAAGCGAAAGAAGGAAAAAGTGAGAAGCTTCCACCCAAAAAATTTGAAGGGAGAAGAGTAGGCCACAGGTCTCAGGTCACAGGTCTCAGGTCACGGGTCACAGGTCCCAGAAGCGCTCGAAGGTCGCACCACCCAGATGCTCACGCGGAGAAGAAACAAGCACGGAGCTGGGTCGCAGGTCGCATGTCGCGTCGTCGGACTTGGTCGCGGATCGCGTCGCTCGAAGAAGAAACAGCTCGCGGGTCACCAGCAGGTCGCTCCGTAACAAATGGCTCCCGGTCGTGGCTCGCTGGTCGCTGCTCGAAGGAGGGACCCTGGATCGTGGCTCGCTGGTCGCTGGCCTTGGATCAAGTACTGATGGCCTAGGAGCTCTGCTCTTTGATCAGCGTCTGGAGAGAATTGGGACTGGAGCAATGACCCATGAAAAGATAAAAACACTTGGGCCCATGGACTCAGAGGAAAAAAATTCGCTAAGTTACAACCGGGGGCACAACAACCGATACCTCGCATCAAGCCTAAGCCCGCTCAACAATCGACCTTGGCTTGGGGGGCAACTGTTCTGGAGTGGGCCGAAGGCCCAATCCAATCAAAAAGCTGACCAAAAACGGTCCAAAAGCAAGCAAGAAGAGCAAATCAGATCTCGACGGTCAGGATCCACCTACGTTGATCCAACGACTCCCCACGATTCACTGACTCTATAAATAGGGGATTGACCCCACTTGTCAGGTACATTTGATTCACCCTTATTGTTACTCTGCCAAACTCTACCCACTGACTTGGGCGTTGGAGTGTCATTGCAGGTACAACCCGAGCTCTTGATACGACTAGCAGTCAATCAGGTCGACCGCCCTCATCAGCATTAAGTCGACTGCCCTCGTCAGCATCAGGTCGACCACCCTCATCAGTACACAGATCGACCTGATACCCTAGTCACAGCATCAAACGACCTGTCCCTTGACCAACTCCACAGGCGACCTCAAGTTACAGATAAAGGTATATACATATTTAAGAAAACATGGTCTCCTAAGTTATAATATATGTAGCTATGACTATTAGAACTAGTTGATATATATTTTATAAAGTAAAAAAGATAGCACTCAAATATACCTTGACTTCCGCTAACAAGTACGCTTGATTTTTGTCGCCAATTAATATTTTTGTTCCTTGATTTTCCTTTACTTTCTAGGTAGCACCTGATGTGCACGACACATGTATCCTTCAAATTCGAACTGAAATAAGATAATGAATAATATAATGCAAGTCCACTATTAATGCCTTATTGGTTTGTATCTTTAAGGATTGTGATTCACATCTAGCTTTCTCAATCCCTAAATAAAAAGCATCTGGCATGCTACTATACTCATGTAGCTATGTCTATAAGAACATGTCCTTAAACAAAATTTGTTCATGGACCAAATATTATACCTTATAACTTATAAGTAGACTCAAGGGCTACGTCCCGCTCATATATTAAAACTTAGGATACCATGTTTTCTTAAATATGCATATACCTCAAAATTACAATTACACATATACTAAGGCTATTGGTTTAGACACCCAATTTATTTGTTATTAAGGTCTTAAAAATTATGCATTCTAATCTTTTTATTTGTTTCAGCTTAACAAAAAAGTTATTTGAAAATTCCAAACACCTATTCATAAGCAATATAAAATCTTATATATGGTTTCAGGTAAACATGTATTAAAAATATGGAAATTTGTTCTTTCTATCTATCTATCTATTTTTATCAAGTTTTTAGCAACAATTTCCTCTTTAACTCTAGTATTTCCAATTCTTCATCCGCACCTCTAAGGCACAATTGTATGCCATGGGTTTTATCTTCGTCGATCTTCGCCCATTTGTTGCTATTCTCAATATGCTTTTCTTTGAGGGCCTTTTCTCATTGCAACCTTCTATTTTCGTGAAGCATTATTTCTGATTTGTCTTGCAATTCTTTATTTTCCTCTTCATAATTTGACAACGCAGTCTTGAGTTCCTCCATATCTTCATTGAGGATAGGAGCAGGCTCAAGAACTTCTGGATCAGCTGGAAGTGCAAGGAGGAAAGGTAACTTGACTTCTTGAACCCCATTGTTGACCCACTGAAGATAGCTTTCTCTTGCATCAACACCTCTACAGCCAAATTCCCGTCCTTGCCTGATTATTCTATCCCAAGCTCGACTGACTTTTCTTAACATCTCAAAGTCTTGAGAACCTCTATTATATAGCACAAAGGAAGCCAAAAATTGTGTTGGAGGTGCCTCCATCATAGGGTAGCCAAGTTGCCTTAGTTGTAATTAATGTAGGCTTTCGTCCATATGAGGGTGACATTGGGAAAATCCCCCCAATTCTTGTATGTCTTCATCACGCGAGTACCATGAGATCATATTTCCTTTGAAATTGGTTATGTATTGGGCCAATTCTGTAGATGTACAGAACATGTAAGCAGCATAAAATCAGGCCTCTTTTTTCTCGTGGCGTAGGTGAAGAGCATAATACACATCAGCAAGAATGACCAAAACATGGATTTCTTGACGCTTTTTGAATGCAAGAAAGACATCAACTGCAGTATAGTCAATGAAGTCATCAATGTTTAGAAACAGGACAACCCCGCAGATATATAGTGAGAGCAAGAACATCCATGAAAGCGTCCGTCTCTTCTTTTTTGGCCAAGGACGAAGCTTCTTTCTCTAAATACATCTTGAACAATCCTTCCATGTCGCTTTTAATCACCACCTCATTAGCCAAATCATGTACCTTAACCTTTAATATTCCGGCCAAGGAACTAACTAGAGTCTAGAGGGTAGTGTTCCACATATCGGTACAGCTTGTGGTTTTCTAAAGGGAAACCCTGAATCTATTCAAACTCCTCTAACGTTGGGCCAACTGGAAATTTTGGAGAGTAAAACACGATAGGGGTGGATCATAAAATTGGGCAAGTGTAGTGAGAGCCCCAACTTATATATCTCTTCCTTTAGGATGTTCAGAATGTTCCCATATTTGCAGGCGAAATATTCACGTCGCATTGTCTTCATCTTATTACTGAGGCCCTGTAGGCTTCTTAGGTCTAGTTGTTTGACTTTCAAATGCAGGGTGCTTCTTGTACTTTGATCTATCTTTCTCTTGTCAAAAAGTCTTACAATTCTTTTGCGGCCTTAGAAATGCATGCAACATGAGACGTTTGAATTATCTTTTATGAAAATGTAAAGTAAAAATAAATGAAAAATGCATGAGACTTGTAGTGGAGTTTTTCTAATAAGAATTTGCAGAAAAGGAAAAAAAAGAAAGTGAATAATGTATTTTCTGTATGTTTTACTTAAAACAAAGGGCGAAAGAAATACACTAGTATTCGTTTGAATGCAGGGGTCTAATGCTCCTTAGTGACCTAAAGGGGTTCCTATGGAAATGGATCTACGATTCATTCTATTGAGTGAAGCTTTCTAAGTAGCTCTAAAGGGTCCTAAATATGGTCCCTAGAGCCAATGATCTCTTTTTAGAATATGAGAAAAGGCCCAAATTCATCACTAACAATTTCCTCGCGGGATAAATTAGTCCCTGACAATATTTTCGAGACACATTGGTCCCTGACAATTTAAAAACGAGACATGTTAGTCCCTCTGTCCATTTAGCCATTCCCAGCAAAGTTAACATTTCCTACGTGGCATGGTGATGACTATTCCAATGTTCCTTTGCCCTATAAATACTCTGATACTCTTGAGATGAGAGATTTGGCAAACAAAAATTGGGAGAAAATAGTTGGTTGGTATAAGGGTCGTCTGTATGGTACAGGGCCATTGGCTCTTACTATGGGCCAGTCTGGGGCCGGGAGCAGCAGAGGACGCAGTCGACCAGCTCCTACTTCTACAGCTGCAGAGACAGAGAAGCTTAGGCAAGAGCTGCAGGATACTCGAGAGGAGGTCAGTAGATGGAGGGCAGACTATGCGAAGATACTCCGTAGGCAGGAGCTTATGTATAAGTATTTATGAATATGGTTCCAGATGAGGAGGAAGCTCAAGAGCAAGCTCAGCAGTCTGAGGAGTCTGATGGCGGCAACTTTTAGGATTTGTTTTATCTGTTTAACATTTCAGTATTTTGTTATTCGGATTTTATTTGATTCAGATTTTATGTTGAATCGGATTCTATGTTGATTCGGATTTTATGTTATGATAATTCAAATTTGAATTTAAACTGTTTTAGCTATTTTAAATTTCATTATTTATTAATAAAATAAATAGGTATAAAAGCAGGTTTATCAAAAAAAAATTAAATGAGTTGGCCATTAGCGAGGGATTTAGTGAGGGAGTTACCGAAAGAATTAGCGAGGGAATTTGGACGTGTGGCTATCAGAGCTTGCCCGCGTGTTTTTGATCATTTGCAAGAGATTCAAATTCCCTCGCTAATTAGCGAGAGATCCAATTTCCCTCGCTGATTCCATTAGCAAAGAAGGAATTAGTGAGAGAACTGGTCCCTCGCTAATTCCCTCGCAAGTGACCATTAGCGAGAGATTTTGGTCATTTTGCGAGGGATTTGTCCCTCGTTTTTTTGTAGTGGGTAGGAGCTTAGCATTTTATCCTCAGGGTGCTGAGTTCAAATCCCTTCATAGACAATTATAAAATAGTCATTAGTGTCACTTTAATTTAATTAATAAAATTTACCCCTCTCCAATTTTAAAAAAAAAGGCTCAATACAAGACATTGAACTAAAGCTTTATACTCGGACAATGAATCTTTCAGACTAAAAAAAAGATGGAAAATAATTTTGAGTGAATCATTCTTATGGTCAAAAGTATCCCTTTCATGCAACAAATTTCATATATTCGATAGCAATTCCAGAAGAGACGTCTGATAGTGAGCTCACATTTGGAATTTGGTTGACCAAAAAAAGTCATCATTTTGTGATGATTGGAATATAGAGGCGGCTTTGGTAAAAAAAAAAAGAATATAGAGGCGGCTATTTATAAAAAAGAATAAAAAAAATATAGAGGTGGCTCATGTGAAGGAGATCTAATAAAGTTTTCCCAATGGCACACAAAAAGAATCTTAACTAACCACGTAAAAATAATTTCCCAAAAAAATAACTAACTACGTAAAAATAATGTCTGTCAAAAAGTAAAAACAATGTATATTCCCTCTTATTTTATTTATTTATAAAAAAAATTCAATTTTATATTTAAAAAGTAAGTAATTTATATGATTTACTCATTGAATACGTGATTTATCTATTATAAAAAAGTGATATATTTAATTATAAACTAAACATATCACTTATTCGATGAACATAAAATAATAATTGTTTAATTGTTTTAATCAAAAATAAAATGTTTGCAATCAATATTAGACATAACTAATATTTGGAATTGGAAGGATCATTAAAAATATTATCTAAAATTAATAACAAATTTTAAAATATTTCAATTTAATTTTTTCAACATTCTATTTTGATAAAGAATATTTAGGGTTATAGAATATATGATGGCATCCCCAATTCAAAGAAGCCAAAAATTTAAATTCATTACATATGTCGAATATATAAATTAGAAGTCAATCGGCCACCCGTAGTTTCTTTTTCATAAATAAATAAAAATCAGCGTAGCCATCGAACAAGATATTCATTTTCGAAATATTTGTATTAGTTCTTTTTTTCATGATCATCGTCTTATTCTTTTTTCTATATATGTCATCTTTATTCCTATTAAAATTAATTATTTGTTATCACTCACAAACTTAATTCAAAAAGAATCAATACGGTTTGATTCGAGGAGTAACGAGTTGAGATCTCGCCCCAACGTTTTAAGTTCAAGTCAGGTTGTAGTAAATCAAGTAGTTGTTTTCCTAGATCAGAACAAAACTGGTGGGGGTTGATGCCTTGGGAACCACCTTGGAGAGTTCATATTTGTTGCTTCAAATTAATGTTCGACAACTCTACCTCTTCTCAAAGCTGAAGCTTGGACCTTTCCTAAATCTCTCGCTTGGGTTACAAATTAGAATCTGTGTCATAAGCTTTGAGATGGAGAGCAAGAAGTGGTAAATGATGTTTATCTATGATCCAGACCGATTTGAATATGGATCATTGTTACTAAGTGTGTAGATCCATTCTCAATTTAAACAAAGATTACAAAGTTTTGTTTGTGAATCAATCGAGAATCAAACTGCTCATTCCTTGATACGAGTATCTATATCATATGCTCTTCGCAGTTTCTTTAGCTGTGTTCTTGGTTGCATTAATGCATTGATCTGATTGATGTCAACAAAAAGTTTGATGTTCCATCACATCATTTTATTTTAATGTATAAAATATGAGATTTAAAATATATGTTAATACATACTCTTAAAACATATATCAACAAATATAACAAACACCGTTGGCCAAGTGGCACACGCTACCCTGGGACACGATGGGTCAACTCGGTACTCCCTGGTTTGATTCCCGCAGTAGACAAACTCAGTTTGGGCAGTAAAAATTTGCTTCTAAGCTTGAGTATAGATTAGTTTTTCATTAAAAACGTTGGAACATTTCGTGGGTAGCTAACAATAGTCTGAACTAAAAATATATCAACAAATATCTAACATGTATTGAACTTTTTATGAATCATCATTTATGATAATATTATATAATTCAACGGCCTGATTGATTTAATTAGTCTTAAATCTAATGTCAAAAGATGTTTATATAACATAACATGACATTATATATATATATATATATATATATAACAGATATTTAGTAAAATTTAAATTGTTTTTATTTGCGTTCTTCACACCATTTAGCAAGCAAGATAGGTATGAGCCAAATCATCTGTTTATGAAACACTTGTCTCGTGTTTTTCTTTTGTCCTCCTCATACCTCAATACAAACCAAACAAACACATCCTTACCTTACCTTCTATAAAGTCAATCCTATATATTTGAATTTCTTTCTGCAAACTATGAGGCACCAATACCATTCGGGACGGGGGATTTTAAACTTTTATCGTAAAATAGTTATATTCGAATACTTTTATAACACACACACACACACACATATATATATATATATATATATATATATATATATATATATATATATATATATATATATATATATATATATAAAAGATGCGTATGGAGCAAGGGTTGAAAGTTTATTCCTTGATTAGTGTTTTTTTACAAGAACGCATTAATTTGTTAAATTATATATAGTATAATTTACATATATTATCATTATTTTTCCATTAATTAATATATCTATTATGGAATGAGACTAGCATAAAGTGAACTAATAAAATATTATGTATACAATAGTTATATAGATTAATTATAACATATGTAATAATTTTTTTGTAATAATATATTTCCACCCGTTTAATAAATTTTTCATAAATATCTTTAGCTTTTAAAATTGAAATTAGTTAACTTACTTTTCAAAAACATGATATTGAGTTCTTTGTTGAGTCTCTAAATTGTCAATCAAAATAGTTTTGCCTTTTTCATGTTTAATTGTCAGAATAATGGGTTGCGATGAATGTCAGGATAATGGGCGTTGATGGAAGTTTCTGAACAGATAATGGGTGTGCTTAATTGGTTTGGTAATGGATGAAGAAGATGAAGATTCACAGATGAATTGACGGGGATAAGAAAGATAGGGTTTGGAAATGGCCGGGGGAAAGGAAGAAGAAAAGAACGTGAAAGACAATTCACATTTTGTTTTAAATTTTAATTAAAAATAATTAAAAAAATAATGAAATTATCCTATGTGGCATGCCAAGTTTGCAGTCAATTAGCCACATAATCAGTCTGCAGTTAAAAAGGGTAACGACGCAACGATTTAAAACTTAAGGAACCTAGTCGTTACAAAAAAAAAAATTAAGAGACCAATTCATTATCTGCAAATAAGTTAAGAGACCTCAGCAGATATTTTGTCTATATATAAATCAAACTCTACCATTCATCAAAAACTCATATTAGAAGGAAAAAAAAGGTTCTTTCACTACATAAAGCAAAAAAGGTTACTTAGAGTCTTCAACCAAAAGAAATGGATATTGCAATAACAATGCTGCTGCTGCTCCTATTAACATACATAGCAATAAAGGTTCTTTCACTACATGCTAGAAACAAAAAACCTAACCAAAAACTTCCACCAGGACCTTCTCCTCTTACAATTATGGCAAACCTTATTAACCTTGCAAAAAGGCCCCAACAATCATTAGCCAAGCTAGCTAATATACATGGACCAATAATGCAAATAAAGCTAGGTCAAGTAACAACCATAGTAATCTCTTCCGCAGAAATATCCCAAGAGATTCTTCAAAAACATGATCTTTTATTCTCAAATAGAACAATCCCTCAAGCTATAGAAGTTTTTAAACATGACCATTTTAGCTTACCCTTTATGCCTGTTTCAGATCTTTGGAGAGATTTAAGAAAAATATGCAAAAACCATTTGTTTTCCAACAATATCCTTGATGCAAACCAAGAACTAAGGTGTAGCAAATTACAAGAACTTTTAAATGATATACATAAAAGTAGTGAAATTGGTGTAGTTGTTGATATTGGAAGAGCTGCTTTTATGATTTTATTGAATTTTTTGTCAAACACTTTTTTCTCTATGGATTTTGCTAACTCTACAGGTGAAACACAAGAGTATAGGGATATAGTTGGAAATCTTGCGAGAGCAATTGGAACACCTAACTTGGTGGACTTTTTTCCTTTGTTGAAGATGGTTGATCCACAAGGAATTAGAAGACGCACAACTAGTTATATTCAGAAGTTATTTCACATTTTTGATGGCTTGATTAGCAGAAGATTGGAGTTAAGAGAAGGGGAAGATTATGTTGCAAACAATGATATGTTAGATACCTTGCTCAATATCACTAAGGAGAATGGCCAAAAGATGGACATCGAAAAAATCAAACATTTATTTCTTGTAATTTTCTCTCCTTTCTTTTATTATAGTTTTAACTCCATTTTTAGTATCCATATTTTCCACTGATTTTACTTGTTGAACAATTTTTTAAATATTTTTGTTAAAAGAAACAATATTTTAAATATTCTTTGCAAAATAAAATAATTATTTATACTACTTAAATTTTGGTTCCTTTTTTGTTCAGAACATTAGAGTTTACTGATTATAGGGTTAAATATTATTTTAGTTGCTGTAAAATTTTGATTTTTCAAAATTTTCTACTGTAAAATCATGATTGAACAATTATGATTTTTTTGACGGTTCATTTTTAACCTCTAATATTTTGAAAATTTTCTACAAAAAAAATTTAATTAAAAAATTTTCAAAAATCAAAATAAGTTTTAAATATAAACATAAAAATAAATATTCAACTTAGAGACTTATCTTAATCAAAACAATAAAAACAATCGATTTGAAAAAAAAATTAAAATATTAGAAATATACAATGTATTTTTTTAGTAATGATTTTAATATGGTTAAAAATAGGAGTTGTCGACAGATGTCTGTCGAAATGATAATTGGTAGTGGTTAGAGTGGTGGTGATTATAGTCTTCGTAGTGCTATTCAATGATGTGGCCAGTGGTTGTCATATTGTTGGTCGGTGGTGGTGGCCCGTGGCGGTTAGAGTAGTGATTTTCAGTGGGTGATAGTGCTTAGAGAGGTAAATATTTGTGGTGATGAATATTGTTTTGATTGATAACTTCTGGTGGCCGAAGTGGTGGTCAAAAAGATAGTAGGCAATGATCGAATTGGTGATAAGAGGTGGATAGTGTGGTAGTCGGTGGTGGTCGAAGTAGTGACCGACAATGGTCGTAGTGGTGGTTGGCGGTGGTCAGATTGGTGATCATAGGTTAATTGAGTATTGATCGGAAGTGATCAAAGTGGTTGTCAGCGATGATCGAAGTAGACGTGGTTGACAGTAGTAGGAGTGGTGGTCATAACGGTAGTCGGTAGTACTGGTCATAACAGTAGTTGGTAGTACTGGTCAAAATGGAGATCATATTCATTGGCGGATAAGGTGTTGATCATTTCTTTTTTTTAATAATAATAGGGGGGTACTCTTTCCTTTTAGATGATTTTTCCTAAGGAGGGTTTGCATCAAAATGTTTTAACAAGGCTCCTTACCTCTTTTTCGCCAAAAAAAGGTGGATATAGTGCTTATCTGAGGTTGGCGTGGTGATCAGAGTGGTGGTTAGCGGTGGTTAGAGTGGTGGTTGGCGGTGGTCGGAGTGGTAATTGGTGGTGGTCAGATTGATGATTAGTTGTGGATTAAGTGGTGATCAGCGGTGGTCAACGTGGCGGTCAATAATGGTGGTTGAAATAGTGGTTGCCGATGATAAGAGTGGTGATCGACTGACCGTTAGTGGTTAAAATGAGGGTTGTAATAGTGGTCGACGAACAATGGTGGTGCTGTGATAGCGTTAAAACAAAAATATAAATTATAAAACCTATTTTTTTCGTTTTGAGTTTTAATGGAAAATTGTTTTGAAAGTAAGAAAGTAACCAACTCAACCCTATTTTACCCGAAGGTGTTTTAGTTTTGAAATTCACTTTCAAAACCAAAAACCAAGAACTCACAACCACCTCGAACGAACGCTTAATACTTTTCTATTGTTATGCTTGACAATTGCTGATTTTCTGGCTTTTTCTATATAGGATTTATTTGCTGCGGGAACTGATACAACTTCTTATACAATAGAACGTGCAATGGCTGAGCTAATCCACAACCCACAAACAATGGCAAAAGCTAAATTAGAGCTTAAGGAAACAATTGGGATAGGAAATTCAGTTGATGAAACAAACATTGCTAAACTTCCATATTTGCAAGCAATAATAAAAGAAACATTTCGCTTGCACCCAGCAGCTCCACTTTTGTTACCTAGAAAAGCAAAAATAGATGTGGAAATTAATGGATACACTATTCCAAAAGGTGCACAAGTCCTAATTAATAAGTGGGCTATGGGAAGAAACTCAAGTATTTGGGATAATCCAAATTCATTTTCACCTGATAGATTTATGGGGTCAGAAATTACTTTCAAAGGTCAAAATTTTATACTTACACCATTTGGAAGTGGTCGAAGAATTTGTCCTGCCATGCCATTAGCTATAAGAATGTTGCATCAAGTGTTAGGGACATTAATCAACTCTTTTGATTGGAAACTTGAAAATCGTGGGAAATCAATTGACATAGATGTTGATCAACCCTTGTGGGCTATTCCAGTTAAGATAATAAACCCTTGTGATGTACTTGGTAATCTATAAATGTTGGGTTGTTTCAAAGGGGTGTTGTAAAGATTCCAAATGTGGTGAACTAGAGTATATCTTGAGGTTGGTTTATTAATAAAGTGGGTAGACTACGAGATGATACCATTAGAGATCGGTGGAATAGGTCACTTGCTTATGTAAATAGTATTGTAATAATATGCTTTCAATTTCCTATTTGTAATGGGTTGGAGTACTCTTAATAGTCTGTTTTAATTTATTTGGCTTATAAAAAAACTAATTTATTATAAGGCACATTGACAAAGCCATATAATTTGGCATGTTGAACTCATATAGTGCGAATATATTGTACTTTTTCCACGAATGTTGAGAATCATATGTAGTGGTTGCATATACATACCGAGTATATTATAATACTCATCAAATAATGGGTCAATGACACTTTATTAATATTTTTTAATATTTTTTAATATAACGTTGAACTCTTGATAGAATATTTTTTAATATTTAACAAATATTTCAACAATAAAGTCCGAAACTTTTTCTCCAATATGTGCTAATAGCTAGTGTCTACCATTGCAACACTAGCGTTCACCAGCAACAGTTGCCACCCCTAACGAATAGAACAGACCAAATTGTAAGACCCTGAAAAAAATTATTTTGCAGTAACACTTATGGATCAAGCACACCACTATGGATCTGTTAAATTTCGAAAATCCTTTAATTATAAAAATTCCTTCCGCCCCAAGCAGAGAAAAAGGAACCTACAAAGAAGAGCACCAACACCAAACAAAAAGGAAAGATAACAAGATCAAGACAGGAAAATAGGGAAGACAGAGAGCAAGCATAACCATTTTAATGCCAACGAGCTGAAGATGCAATTGGAAGGATAGAGATTACGCTAGAGATTATTGCAACTCCGAGAGCAATCCGAACTAGTAGCACCTGGTCAAAACAAGACAGATACAAGAATCTCACCATGCAAGAATGTCTTGATGGACACTTGCATCCGACATATTCCCTTTCCAGGTTCTTCAACTTTGTTGTCTATGGGCTGGTTCGAACATCGTGTTCCTACCATATGGCTTAGGTGGAAGCACTCGACTCTTTGCTTGTGAAGTTGTCGGAAAAAAAGATTTTACTGGCAGCCCCACGGCTGGCCCCAATGTTCTCATATACAAAATGGGATACTTCCCTTAAGGAGATAGCCTTGCTTAGGGGACATTGGCCCCAACATTAGTATGCAATATTTATACTACTTTGGGACCCTATGGTGTTCTACATACTACAGAGTAACATCATTCGTCGCTTGCCACTGAGGTCGTGGGATGGCCATTACCTCGTTACGAGCTAATGGTTGTCTATCACATCCTCCTCTCTTGTCTTCTAGTAGGACACATCATAGTCTATGTGTGGTTTGTACAGCACACTGGCGGTGGTAGGGATGTCCTCTTTACTACTATTTAGTCTTTGGTGTCCATTGCGCTCCTTGGGTTCCCCTCCTCGGACAGCAGGAGCTCTCATCGTTCTTTAGGGCTTGGTCGGCGGTCTAGACACCCCCGACACATAAACCAATACATCTATTCTATTATTAGATAAATAGAATTTGAGTATCGTGATTTGTTAGAATTGTAAAAAAAATGCATAAAAATAAGATATCTGTCCAACCAGTAATTGGCTAACAATAGATGCGATCGAGGGTAGTTATAATTTATAAGTGTTACATGTTGCCACGTAGCATTCCTCTCTTTCTTGCAAACACCTTTTATAAATTTTAGTAGGGGTGGGCAGATTCACTGAACCCGATCAGCACCAACCGACCATGTATGTATTGTTTTTAACTTTGTTTTTTTATTATACGACATCATATTTTCACTAACTTATAACCCTAAAATGTAAAAACATATCTCACTTCACTTAGTCTCAGAGACCTCTAATTCACAATAAACAATTTCATTTCACATTCTCATGTGCCGATGTGCTGTTACATGGCCTATTTGACTACAAGTAACAAGGTTAGTGTTAAATGTAATCTATCTATTCTGCCATTATTTATAAATTAGTGTTAGTATGTCTAAAAATAGTTGTTTTATTTTGCAGATTCAAAGGGATATTACTCTTAAATTGTGTGCTCCTTCAAGAAGTTGTGAAATTCCCCTTGCACAGGTGTAAATTATAAATTTGACTATAATTTATTAGTTGGACAACAATTAGTAAACTTAGACCTAATAGTATTAAGTTTTGGTTGCTCTAGTTGAGTGTTCGTTAATTTGGTTGATGTCAAGCTCGTGATGTTAAATTAGTTGCTGCTTGTTTGTTTAAACTTTAAAGGTTTTAGTTTTAATTGGGTCTGTGATGTTGGGTCCTTAATAATGATATTATAATAAATGTGTGATAAAAAGGAATCAGTCTATCCGAATAGGGAAGAATGTTACTCTTGTGATACTGTGTTTAAAATTTGTATCATAAGTGAGTCTTTTAAATATGTATTTCAGATTTTATTTAAAATAAAGTCATTTGATGTGAAGAATGTTGTAGAATAAACTGGACTAGGCCCAATATTTTCTTGGTGTTATAATCTATTTGTCCAGACCCCATAATCTAGTAAGATTTTAAAACTATATATATATATATATATATATATATATATATATATATATATATATATATATAAAAGAAACATTTTATGTTAAAATCAATCAATCCAAAATCAAGATTTGGGCCAAAAAAGGTCCAAACCGTTCTTACCCACCCATGGATCCGCTAAGGTCCGACTCCCCAGACCCGCCGAAACTGTTAGGCTTAATGGTCGAAATTGGGCATGTCTATCCCACCCCGGATTGGGCCGGGTTGGTGCTTTTGTGCTCGAATCCACCCAAACCCGACCAATGTCGAGTCCTAACATTTAGAACATTCGATGACATTTTAATTACTTTAAGAATCCCCTATTATAGAAATGGGAGTCACTACTAGGAGAACATTAGATACATGTCGCAAGATCAATAAAATACCCAAAACATCAATTATCTACACTCTTTACTTTCTTTATCTACTATTTATGTAATAAATGGACTTCTTAAATTACCAAATAAGACATTTATAATAATGACACCTCACAATTTTGGAGTTATAACTATCTTTTTATATGCCTAAACACCAAAAAAAATTCTTTTTATATGCCTGACTCTCTCTTCATGTACACCTCACCACATTATATTTGAGTTTCAACCATCTCTCCCTCCCTCCCTCCACGGGTTACACTCTTTTTTTGTTCCCCGATACTCCCTCAACTTATCCTCACCATATCTCAGGGCTGGCTCAAGGTCCAAGCAACCCAAACAAGGGCTTTGGGCCTCAAAAAAATTCCTACAAAAAAGGGGCCTCAAAATTTAAAGTTACGTAATATCTTCGAGAAATTTCGGATAATAAACCAAAAGCAATGCAGCTCAATTGGTGATTGGGGAACCTCACTTGATAACAACAACCTGGGTTCCATACGCACTGTTAGCATTTTTTGTGGTATTGTTTCTTATTTATGCATTTATGACCCTACATGCAATTGATTAGTTTGTAAAATAAAACATGACATTAACTATGTTAGCTTGGAATTTGATGAGAAACAATGAAAAAATTCCAGTAATAAGTATATTCCATAGTTACTAACTTTTCTTCTTCTTTGTTGCTTCAAAAAAAAATTCTTCTCTTTAGATAATCATATTGAAATGTTTTTATGAGCAAAAAATTCTTCTCTTTAAATAATTTGATAAATAATTTTTCATTACAAAAAGCTTGAAATAAATTACATAAAAATATAATATTTTTAGTTTTTTAAAAAAATATTACTATTAAAATATAAAAGAACCTCATTTTGAAGCTCGCTTTAGGCCTCGTTTAGTGTTGGGCCGGGACCCTGCCATATCTTCTCCTTTTTTTTTTATGATTAAAGGATTTATTGATGGTGTCTAGTTGCATTATTTCTACTAACACTACCTACCTTCTATAAAAGATTGTATGGAGCACATGAAATTATTTGCTAAAATAACTAGACCAATTAAATAATACACAACTAATTTACTTGGGTTGGGAGGGATGGAAATTTAGTGGCTCACACCATAGCTTTGCTTGCGAGTACTGGAGGTTTGTTTGGTGATTAGCGTCGTCATCCTCCAGAAGCTCTTCGTGAAGTTCTTGTTGGTGATGTTCAAGCTTTGTGGATCTGAGTGGTGCTGATAATGGATCGATGCAATCTGAGGAGAAAGCTGAAACTATTTCCAAATTAGGGTTCAAGAGTAAATGATTGCGGTGTAGTGGTTGGATTCCCTATCTATTTTGGTGTGAGTTGTTGAATTTGATTTCCATTTTTGCCCTTATGACCTGCATGCCAAAAACGTGACTTTATATGGGCCTTAGCGCGGCTGGCCTTGCCCACTATCAAAGCTCAGCCATAGTCAAAGTGTACATTTTCAAAAAGAAAAAAAGAAATTAACGAATGGAAGAAAAATTAAATTAATTCAACTATTTAATTTAAAGTTCTCGTTAAGTAGATCAACTTTATAAAAAGTTATATAGTTTGATATATTTGATGTTCTGTCGCATCATTTTATTTCAATGTATAATATACTAATTAGAATATATACATGCTAGCATACTATTTGATAGGCCTATTGGCCAGTATTAAATCATATATCAACAAATGTCTATCTTATATGAAACTTTGTATAAGTGATCATTATGATAATAGTATATGATTCAATGGCCTGATTAATTTAATTTGTCATCAGTAAGGAGTTTTTAAAAGTCTAAGTATATGATATAACATATGGTTGTATCTTTCTAGTTAATATTTATATTGATTATGCATAATATGTTATGCAAATATAGCATATAATTAAATTAGTTATTATAAAAGACTAGTATTTTACCCCGTGCATATACACAAGTAATACTGTATGGTCGGTGTATTGCTATGAAGCCATAATAGTGATTTGGAAGTGTTGATGCGGCATATCCACTTGGACACATGGGCAAGTCAAGAGGTCAACAATTGGCAATTAGGGTATTTTGGGTATTTTCTCGAATGAAGCATGTGGCTGGAAATTGATCACTCGGTTCTCTCCTCTCAAGCTTGCTATCTTCAGTTCTTCTCCCAAGCTCTCAAGTGGAAAATTAGTTAGTGATTTGTGGCTGAGAATTAATCATGTTTCTGTATAAATAGCGCACAAACAGTTTCAGTTGAAACTGATTTTCATCTTCTTCAATTCTTGGGTGTGTGATTTGAGAGAAACACTAGGGAAATTTTGGGCTTGGTTGTGAGGGGGAAACACTAAGGGAAAACCTAATTGTAATCATCTTGTAAATTGATTTCTGATTCAGAAAATTGGACTTGAGGATTTCTCAGTCCCCTAGATGTAAATAACTTGATTGTTGTTGAACTGGGTCAACAAAGATTGTTGTGTGATTCTTCTTCTTCCTCTTAATATTCTATTATTTTCGCTGCTGTTGAACGATTCTTTCACAGGAACAAATCGCGAGTTTAATCGAATATTAATTAGCGTTCTGTTTCGTATTGTTGCTGTCTGTTGTGCTGCGTTTCTGGTTGTGTTGCATTCTACAGGTTTCGTTGTTGCTGGTGTATTGTATTTTCCCTGCAGGTTTTCGTTGTAGCTGTTTCTGGTCTTTATTGCAGGTTTCTGTGTTGCAAGGAAGCGTTTCTACAGCTGTAATTTTGCTGTTTCTGGTCTAGTCTTGTTCATTCTAAGCACAGGTGGTTCTTTCGGTGTTGCATTTGTGGTCCGTTTCGTGTTCGTTGTCGCGGCTAGGAACTCAAATACTGGTATCAAGAGCGTCCGTTGGGATGAAGTCGCGTTCATGGAGATGACGAAATTCAACATCGAAAGGTTAAATGGAAAGAATGACTTCGGTTTTTGGAGAATGAAAATGCGCGCAATTCTCGTTCAACAAGGACTCGAAGAGGCTCTAGAAGGGGAAAGAAAATTGCCGGCAACGCAATCGGAAAAATAGAAGAAAGACATTATGAACAAGGCTCATAGCACTATAATCTTGTGTTTGGGTGATAAGGTACTCCACGAAATCTCTAAAGAAAAATCGGCCGCGGCTATTTGGGCTAAGTTAGAAAGTCTCTATATGACTAAAACCTTAGCAAATAGGCTCTATCTCAAACAAAGATTATACACGTTCGAGATGAATCAAGGAACCCCTATAGGACATCATTTGGATGAATTTAATAGGTTGATTTTGGATCTTGAGAATATAGAAATAAAGATCGAAGCTGAAGATCAAGCTTGGTTGTTGATTAGATCGTTACCTAGTTCTTATGACACCCTAGCTGACACTCTAATCTATGGAAGAGATTCAATAAGTCTTGAGGAGGTTCAAAGTGCTCTAATGTCCAAAGAACTCTCCAAGAAAGCAAGTCATAGAGAAAGTGAGCAATCTGAGAACCTAATAATTAGAGGGAAGTCTGAGAAGAAGGAAAATAAGGGAAAGAACAAGTCAAGATCAAAATCAAGACCCAAACACAATAGGTGTTACATTTGTGACAAGGAAGGACATTTTAAGAAAAATTGTCCTGAGAAGAATCAAAAGAAGAAGAAGGGTCAATACAAGGAAGAAGAAGGAAGTGCTTCCATAGCCTCAAATGGCTATGATAGTTGTGAACTTCTGTTTGTCGCAGGGGATGACTGTTGTGAAGTTTTGGACAACACCAGTGACATAGAAAGTGAGGCTCCAAGTACTGATGAGGATGACAGAATTGAGGTTCTGGTTGCTGCGGATGAGGAAAGGGTTGAATCAAATCAACGGCCAACACATCGGGAAATGATGATTGGATTCTTGACTCAGGGTGTTCATATCATATGTGTCCTAAAAGGGAGTGGTTTGTTGAGTACAAGCCATACAAAGGAGGACAAGTGGTGATGGGGAACAATAAGACATGCAAGGTCATTAGTATTGGGACTGTAAAATTGGTCTTAGCGGATGGTTCAATAAAGATGCTAACTAATGTTAGGCATGTGCCAGATCTAAAGAGGTCTCTAATCTCACTAGGGACTTTGGAAGCTGCCAGGTTTAGCTTCAAAGGTGAGGATGGTGTGTTGAAGGTCATGAAGGGCTCAAGGGTTGTATTGAAGGGTACAAGGAAAGGAAATAACTTGTATGTGCTCATGGGTAGCAGCTTAATTGGTGAGGCTCAAGTGATTAGTTCTAGCAACAACAAGACACTCATATGGCACCAAAGAGTTGGGCATATGAGTGAAAAGGGTATGAAGGAACTTGATAAACAAGGGCTATTGTGTGGAGATAAGATCTCAAACCTTGAATTTTGTGAACATTGTATCTTTAGCAAGTAGACAAGAGTAAAATTTGCTACTGGAATTCACAAGACTACAGAGAAGCTTGGCTACATCCACTCAGATCTTTGGGGGCCATCTCAAACACCAACACATGGAGGAAAGAGGTATTTCTTAACCCTTACTGATGATTTTAGTAGGAAAGTTTGGATTTACTTATTAAAAACAAAAGATAAAGCATTTAAAACTTTTGTTGATTGGAAGAAAAAGGTTGAGAACCAAAGTGGCTTAAAGGTTAAGGCACTAAGAACCGATAATGGTTTGGAATTTTGTAATGAAGAGATCAATAATTTTTGCAAAGAACATGGGATTTATAGGAATCTCACTGTTAGAGGAACTCCTCAACAAAATGGTTTAGCGGAAAGGCTAAATAGGACACTATTAGAGAAAGTAAGGTGTATGTTATCTTGTGCTAACCTTCCAAAATCTTTTTGGGGGGAAGTCGTCCATACAGCTTGCTATCTTGTTAATAGGAGTCCCTCCACTGCTTTAAACTTTAAGACACCACAGGAAGTTTGGACGGGGAAATCACCAAACTTAAACAATTTGAAAAATTTTGGTTGCCCGGCCTACTTCCATGTGAGTGAGGGAAAGCTAGAACCAAAAGCAAAGAAAGGTTTGTTTATGGGATATCCAGATGGTGTGAAAGGCTATAGAATATGGTCTATAGATGAGAAAAAATGTATCATAAGCAGGGATGTGGTATAAAAGGAAACTAAATTGACTAAGGGTAAAGAAACAAAAGAGATCATTGATAAAAGTGAGCTGAATAGTGAGTTTCAAGTCGAGGTGGAACATGATGATAAACCTAGTGATACTGTCACTAATGTTGATCAACAAAATGAAATTGTGGATCACAATAGTGAAGCTAATTCTGAACCCGAAAGTGACGAATCAGAGGAAGATTACTTACTTTGTAGAGACAAAGTTAGAAGAAAAATCAAGCCTCCAGAAAGGTTTGGGTATGAATCAAATACAACTTATGCTTTAAACACAACTGAAAATCTATTGAATGATGAACCTGCGACATACAATGAAGCCATAAACAGTAAGCAAAGTCATGAGTGGGGTCTTTCCATGAAAGAAGAGATGGATGCTTTCTACAGGAATCAAACATGGAAGCTTGTGAAGAAGCCAAGTGGAGTGAAGCTAGTAGGTTGCAAGTGGATCTATAAAAGAAAAGAGTTAACTCTGATGGGGATCCAACTAGATACAAAGCTAGGCTTGTTGCAAAAGGATACACTCAAAGGGAGGGAATAGACTATAATGAAATATTCTCTCAGGTTGTCAAGCACAGTTCCATAAGAGTGGTATTGGCCATTGTGGCTCAATTTGATCTATATCTAAAACAAATGGATGTGAAAACAGTGTTTTGACATGGGATACTTGAGGAAAGGATCTATATGACTCAACCAAAGGGATTTGATTTGAAGGGAAAAAAGGATCATGTGTGTCTCCTTCAAAGGTCTCTCTAGGGGTTGAAACAATCTCCTAGACAATGGTACAAGATGTTTGACACTTATATGTTGGATATTAAGTTCAAGAGAAGCACTTGTGACAGCTGTGTCTACTATAAGCAACTAGATGACACAAATTACATCTATTTGCTTCTATACGTGGATGACACGCTCATTGCAAGCAAGAGCAACCATGAAATCATCAAGCTCAAGAATCTTCTAAAGAAGGAGTTTGAAATGAAGGATATGGGGGAAGTTAAGAAGACCTTAAGTATGGAGATCAAGAGAAAAGGCAATGGGAAAGGGTTAACTGTCACTCAAGAAGGATACTCCCGGAAGGTAATAGCTAGATTCAACATGACTGAGGCTAGAAGTGCAAACATTCCTATTGGGTCTCAATTTAAGTTGTCTCAAGATGATTGTCCTCAATTTAAGTTCCTTATGCTAGTAGTGTTGGTAGTCTCATGTATGCCATGGTTTGCACAAGACCTGCTAGCTTATGCTCTAAGTCTAGTGAGTAGGTACATGGGAAATCCTGGCGAGCAACATTGGTTAGCGGTAAAGTACATAGTGAGGTATTTGAAAGGTAGTATGAAACTTGGTCTAAGTTACTCCAAGGATGACCGAGATTCATGTGGAGTAGTTGGATATGTGGATTCGGACTTTGCCGGAGATAGGGACAAGAGAAGATCTCTAACCGGGTGTGTGTTCACATTGTTCGGTAATACTGTGAGTTGGAAAGCGTCATTACAACATGTAGTTGCTCTTTCAACTACAGAGGCTGAATATATAGGTGTAACAGAGGCAGTGAAAGAAGCTCTATGGTTGAAGAACTTGGTGAATGAGCTAGGCATCAATCAAGAGAGTGTGAAAGTGTTTTGTGACAACCAAAGCGCAATTCATCTTTGCAAGAACCAGTCCTTCCATGAAAGGACTAAGCACATTGATACAAGACTTCATTGGATCAAGGACATCATTGCCGAAGGAAGGGTTCAAATTCATAAAATTCACACGGCACACAACCCGGCTGATTTTATCACTAAGGTTGTGTCACTAGTCAAGTTCAAGCATTGCTTGAACTTGTTGAAAGTTAATATTGGCTAGTGTGGTGCTATGGTCTGAGAAATTCTGTTTGTTCAATTATGAATCAGTGTATGTGTGTGTAGGTATGCCAAGGTGGAGATTGTTGAAGTGGCATATCCACTTGCACACATGGGCAAATCAAGAGGTCAACAACTGATAATTAGGGTATTTGGGTATTTCCTCAAATGAAACATGTGGTTGGAAATTGTTCACTCGGTTCTCTCCTCTCAAGCTTGCTATCTCAGGTTCTTCTCTCAAGCTCTCAAGTGGAAAATTAGTTAGTGATTTGTGGCTGAGAATTAATCATGTTTCTGTATAAATAGCGCACAAACAATTTCAGTTGAAACTGATTTTCATCTTCTTCAATTCTTGGGTGTGTGATTTGAGATAAACACTTGGGAAATTTGGGCCTTGGTTGTGAGGGGGAAACACTAAGGGAAAACCTAATTGTAATCATCTTGTAAATTGATTTCTGATTCAGTAAATTGGACTTGAGGATTTCTCAGTCCCCTAGATGTAAACAACTTGATTGTTGTTGAACTGGGTCAACAAAGATCATTGTGTGATTCTTCCTTCCTCTTAATATTCTGTTATTTTCGCTGCTGTTGAACGATTCTTGCACAAGAACAAATCGTGAGTTTAATCGAATATTATTAGCGTTCTGTTTTGTATTGTTGCTGTCTGTTGTGCTGCGTTTCTGGTTGTGTTGCATTCTGCAGGTTTCGTTGTTGCTGCTGTATTGTATTTTCCCTACAGGTTTTCGTTGCAGCTGTTTCTGGTCTTTATTGCAGGTTGCTGTGTTGGAAGGAAGCATTTCTGCAGCTGTAATTTTGCTGTTTCTGGTCTTGTTCTGTTCTAAGCATGGGTGGTTCTTTCAGTGTTGCATTTGTGGTCCGTTTCGTGTTCGTTGTCGCCTAGGAACCCAACAGGAAGATATATTTATAAGTTGTGAACAGTGTCCAAAATATATGATTTGAAATTCAAAGTGGAATATGCATCCCCATTGATAATCAGAATTACACTGATCCATAATAATGTATTTGGACATTAAAGGTAAAATATGCATCCCCGTTGGCCCTCCCGTTTGCATTATTGTTGGCCCTCCCGTTGGCACTCTTGCTGGCGCTCTCGTTACCTCTCTTGTTGCCACTCTCGTTGCCTATCTCGTTGCCACTCCTGTTGAGCTCCCATTGCCAGTCTCTCGTTGTCGTTCCCGTTGCCACATTTTAACTTATATTTTTCTATATGATTTAATATTAATTAAATCATATTCGTTTAATTAATTTCGTTGCCGCTCCCTTTGCCATATATTATGACTTATTTTTTATATAATTTAATCATATTCATTTAATTATAAAATGTTATTTTGTAATTTTTGGTAGGGGTAAAAGTTTTTTTTACAATTCTCAGTGGCTAAATTCAATGATTTTAATGATTATAGTAAATAGTAAATATTAGATTATTTATTATTGAGTGTAATATTAATTTAACAAATTAATTTTTTTAATTTTTTTTTTTAAATTTTGTTAAAGGTACGTCTTTTTTTGACGATGGATAGTTGTTAAAATGATTAATTTTACCGTTGTCAAAAGAAATGATTAATTTTAGTAAAAAACGAAAATTTTATTTTTAGTAAAAAACGAAAATTTTATAAAAATAGTGACTAATTTATTTTTAGTAAAAAACGAAAATTTTATTTTAATGTTTCTGACAAAAAAGAAATCAAAAATAGTGATTAATTTTGTTTTTTTGAAAGAAGTTTTCGAAAAGAAAATAGTTTTTTTAAAAGAGAATAGTTTTTTAAAAAATAGAAAAGTTTAAAATCAAATAAATAAATAAATGTTGACACGCGTCAGCGTGTGTTAGTGCGGCAGATTTTTTTATAAAACTGACAAAACGCTGCCTTATTTTGTCTTTTAGTGGGTAATTGACGATTTTACACTTAAATTATAACAAATGTCAAAATTTTAAGATGTCTAAAAATGTAAAGGTGTTAGTATATGATTTTATTAAATTAGAGTAGATATTTAAATAAATTTTACGTTGTTTGTTTTTGTATTGTTCACACTATTCACCGAACAAGACACGAGACAAATAGTTTTTTATAAGAGAAATGAAATAATAAAAAAATACTAGGGATATTTCTAACCCATTATTATAGACTGTCAATCAGACCCTAAATAGAAAAGCAGATTTTCTCATTGGTTTACTGATAAACCCAGTCTAAGAATTAAAACCAATGAATAGATAAAGATTACTTAAAACACCATACCAGAAGGTCAAAAGGTCCCACCAGATTGCCTTAGAATAATAAAGGCGTCTCCATTTCCACTTTGTCAAAAGAAAAATGTTGAAAGCCTTCATCATGACCACTCAAAGAAAGTCTCTTTGAATTAAAACCATCTAGTTGATCACCATTTTTGCAGCTTTCTAAAAAAGAGAAAAAATAAAGAGTTTTGTATTTCAAACATAGAGTTAATGAGGGTAACTCTATTGCCAATCGAAAGATGATGATTAGAAGTGACTTCACACCCCTCAAACTTCCCAATAAGTTTTTGAACCAAAGCTACTAATCCTTTTACTGTAATACGAAATAAGAAAGGAAACAATGGATCTCCCATGTCTTAATTAAACCTTTATGAACTAATAACTTCTCTATATGACTGCCATTAACTTACACTAACAACGTGCTTGAGCAAATACATGCGTCCATCCACTTTATCCAAACCCTATCTAAACGCATTAAATATCATGTAGCTCACATAACTCCACGAGACTGGGTGATATGCCTTTTCAAAGTCCACCTTTAACAATAAACACTCATCTTTCCTTCTTTTTGGCCAAGCCTACAATTTCATTGACCACATCATGAATATGCCTCCCTGGTAAAGATAGGTGTCTCGTATTTTTGTTTAATTTGTCCCAATACTTCAATATGAATTAAAACATCCTTGGTCTTGCCTTCTATAAAGTCAACCCTATATATTTGAATTTCTTAACTTTTATGGTTGAGATTTGAATTTCTTGAGTTGTACAAACTATGAGGAACCATGCCATATATATAAGTCACACTCTTCAATAATATCATTCATCAAAACCTCATAACCTTTGAGCCTTATGCATTGTTAGTTTGTTACTTGGAGTCTTCAACCATCAGAAATGGATTTTGCAATTACAATGCTGCTGCTCCTATTAACATGCATAGCAATAAAGGTTCTTTCACTGCATGCTAGAAACAAAAAACCAAACCAAAAACTTCCACCTGGACCTTCTCCTCTAACAATTATTGCAAACGTTATTAACCTTGCAAAAAGGCCACAACAAACATTAGCCAAGCTAGCTAAAATACATGGACCAATAATGCTTATGAAGCTAGGCCAACTTACAACCATAGTAATATCTTCAGCAGAAATATCTCAAGAGGTTCTTCAAACACATGATCACTTATTCTCAAATAGAACAATTCCTCAAGCTATAGCAGTTCTTAACCATGAACATTTTAGCTTACCCTTTATGCCAGTTTCAGATCTTTGGAGAGATCTAAGAAAAATATGCAAAAACCATTTGTTTTCCAAAAATACCCTTGATGCAAGTCAAGAACTTAGGTGTAGGAAACTACAAGAACTTTTAAATGATATACATAAAAGTAGTGATATTGGTGAAGCTGTTGATATTGGAAGAGCTGCTTTTATGATTTCATTGAATTTTTTGTCAAACACTTTTTTCTCTTTAGATTTTGTTAACTCTGCAGGTGAAACACAAGAGTATAGGGATATAATTGAAAATATTATGAGAGCAATGGGAACACCAAACTTGGTGGATTTTTTTCCTATGTTGAAAATGGTTGACCCACAAGGAATTAGAAGATGCACAACTAATTATGCTCAAAAGGTTTTTCACATCTTTGATGGCTTGATTAGCAAAAGACTAGAGTTAAGAGAAGGGGAAAATTATGTTGCAAACAATGACATGTTAGATGCCTTGCTCAACATTGCTCAGGAAAATGGCCAAAAGATGAACAATGAACAAATCAAACATTTGTTTCTTGTAATTTTCTCTCCTTTCCCTTATTATTAGTTTTAATTAACTCCGTTTTCAGCATCCATATTTTCCATTTTTTTACTAGTTTAACAATTTTTTAAATTACTTAAGTTTTGAAATTTTTTGTTCTAAGAGGAGGTTATTAATTAGATTAAATATCATATGTAAAAAGTATTTATTCAATCTGACAGAAAAAAAATCTTTTTTCACAGTAAAAAAAACTATTTGTTGAAAAGTATATATTTAACATTAAATACTAGTATATGTTTCAATAAGAATTTGCAAAGTCTAGTTAATAATTTATTAAAGCTTCGTTGATATTAGTTTTTTTTTTTGAGAAAATTGACTTTTGTTCTTAAAAAAAATATTGTCACTTATTTACTTTAACACATGAGCACGTGCAGTGGCTGAGCTTTTTTAATATATTAAATATTGTATGACAATTGCTAAATTTCTCTTATAGGATTTATTTGTTGCGGGAACTGATACAACTTCTTACACCATAGAACGTGCAATGGCTGAGCTAATTCACAATCCAGAAACAATGTTAAAAGCTAAATTGGAGCTTAAGCAAATAATTGGGATAGGAAAATCTATTGATGAATCAGACATCACAAAACTTCCATATTTACAAGCAATAATAAAAGAAACATTACGGTTGCACCCATCAGCTCCACTATTGTTACCTAGAAAAGCAAAAATAGATGTGGAAATTAATGGATACACTATTCCAAAGGGTGCACAAATCCTAATTAATGAATGGGCTATGGGAAGAAACTCAAGTGCTTGGGATAATCCGAATTCATTTTCACCTGAAAGATTTTTAGGGTCAGAAATTAGTTTCAAGGGTCAATATTTTCAATTTACACCATTTGGTAGTGGGAGAAGGATATGTCCTGGTATGCCATTGGCTATTAGAATGTTGCATCCGTTGTTAGGGTCATTAATCAATTCTTTTGATTGGAAACTTGAAGATGGTGTGAAATCAATTGACATGGATGTTGGTCAACCCTTATGGGCTATTCCAGTTAGAATAGTATAACAAATAGTGTATTATTTATAAGACACAATTTTGTGGGCGATAAACATGTTGAATTCATTCAAATATATAGTGTGAATTGTACTTTTTGCATGGATGTTGACAATCATATAAAGTGGCTGCCCATCCTATATAATATTATACGTATAATCAAAGTCAAACAATATTGCCTGTATTTGTTGATAGAAATTGAGATGAGACTTTGCTTTGAAAGTTTGGATAATATATTTTTTTAAGCAGACACTAGAGAATAATACACCAATATTTTATGTGCCATAATCATACACTAAATAATTTATTCCACGATGTTACTTTGCATTCCAACGACAACCTAGCTATCTTGTGTTTTTTGTTTTTAAAAAGTGTAAGACTGTTTTCATGTGCTTTTTCACTCGCCCATACCAAATAGGGTCGTGCATAAATAAATGTGGACTCTAAGGCTAACTTATAGACATGGAAAATATGAATATTTTTTGGAAAATTTTATATGGTTTCCAAGGTGATAGGTCTAGACACGAATCAGGATGGTGTTGCGTCAACAAGGACCGACTGATTTAGAGAGAGAAGTCTTCTCTCTAGATCAGACGATCCTCGCTGGCGTAACACCATTCAACGGTAGTAGAGGATCCAAATCCATAGTTGATATGTTATATATCGATTTTACTAGAAATATGTTATAATTTAGCTTAATTATTATAATTAAAAATTAAATGCATTTACTTTTTATTTTTTATCAATACTGTTATAATTTAGCTTAATTATTATAATTAAAAAATATTGAAATTCGTTTTTAGTCGTAACAATAATAAGATGGAATGATCACAACAATAATACCATTCAAAGCCACAACAAGAATAAGATGCCCTCTATTTGAAGTATATATGGCTTCACGTGATCACTTTCACTTTCGCTCTCACTTTCGATTTCACTTTGCACGATATTAATACAAGGAATTGGTGACACAAAACTTAAGCCTCTTTGCAAACCTTTCATTAATATAACAACTTAACAAGCCATACTATATAGCCTAAAAAAGATTAAGAATTGGAACAACAACGGTTAAAGGCTTGTCATGGGGTGGTTTGCTAATAGGGTGGGAAATCATTTGTCGCTTGACTTTGAACGGTGGAACAACAACCCTTTGGCATGTATTGATCTCTTAAGCTAGATTGTAAAAGGGTTGGGGTACCCCTTGTACACCTTTAATACATTTTGACTTATAAAAAAAACACCAATCTCCAAAGTGTAGGAATTAATCTATCTACAAGACATGCTTATAATCATGAATATACTATAGCGGAAAACAAAGACATACAAGCATGCTTCTATATAATCAAGAACAAAGCCATGACTTTGATAACCTTAGGATCTACGACATGTTGATATATCAAGGATTAGATATATACCTGGATCCATAGCAAAGAAGCGGAGAAGGGATCCTTACAAGAAAAGGAGTGAGTGAAACGAGCAACAGTTACTCGTCGGCTTTATGGTTCTTCCTCAACCGGGACTCCTAATGCCTTAGATTCTCTTCAGATGGGGAGAAGAGAGTAAACGTGTGTATAGTGCGGTTAGTCCGGTATATTGGGGACCATAGCCTACTTATAGTGTGACAGTCTATTAGGGTTCCCATTATCCCTCTAATGGGCTATCACTGACATCCACTCATATTGGGCCCATATCAATAATAATTAATTAATTAATTATATAATTAGAAATCCAATATAGCCTTTTACTTATTTTGATCACATATCAATCAAAGCTCCTAATTGATAAATAGCTAATATAATTAATAAAGAATATATGCCCATTATTTATGATATTGGAATAAAATATTCCAACACAAAGTTCAAATTAGTTTTCCTCCATTACAACCTTTTTTACATTGAGAACTGACCCTTCGAAAATACTTTTGTTGCGTTTTTGTTTTATAAGTTAAATTGCTATTAAGGAGGCACAAGGGTGCCTCAACCCCTTTTATAATCATGAACAAAGATCTAAGCATTCAGCTGGTCCATTACTCCATAGTACATAATCACAATATTATTTGCACTTCCCACCCTGTATAAAAACCAGGCCCAAGTGATACATTTAACATGGTTTAACATTTGTGAAATACTTTAGCTTCCTTCCTTTTAGGATATTTCCAAGAGAGTAATAGGTGTTTCTGTAGGTGTGTCCCTCTCACTCTGAAAACTTGTATAGCATAATTCTATCTACGACTATCTAGCTTGCATTGCTTTGGAGTCATTAGTAATAATTGATGCACCAATCTGGAGGACCACTATTTCGATTCAAAGGAAACCCACTAAAAGGATTGATGGCTAGAATTGCCTTAATGGAGAGCATCAATAATAATAATAATAATAATAATAATAATAATAATAATAATAATAATAATAATAATAATAATAATAATAATAATTTTTTCCAAAGTCCGTAAATATAAAAAAATTTATGTTTTGAAACTTTTGTCAATGACATTATTTCTTACCTCCAATTTTTTCTTCCTATAACACATCATCTATTAAAATAGTGTGTCTTGTCTGACTATGTCTTTGAGTTTCGTTCATTTCCTCTCATATCACTAACTCTTTCCACTCACATCAATTGTCAGCAACCAAGCAAGTCAGATGGGTGTCTCTACATACGCAACAAAACTTAAACCAAAAATATGCAAAGGCTAGTGTTAAATATTAGAGGAACAGAAGAATAGAATGAGCAAATGTGAAAGAAATATTTCAGTCAATTAGATCACTTAATAGAAAATTTGAGCAATATAACACATATTAAGAGATATTTAGAACTGTGTTTAGTATTGAAAGAAAATGAAAAGGTTCATCTTCTCTAAATTGTGAGTAAAAGAGATAGTTAAAAATACTGAAACGAAAAATCGATTATGAAAACAAAACACACAAAAAGACTAGGAAATAGCATCATAGATATCTACGGTTTGTTTAGGATAAAAACATTTAACATTTCAATGTGACAATATTGGTTTCTCAAAAACAGCAATTAAAACACACCATATTATTATAATAACTAGCCTCACAACCCATGCGATGCACGGGTTTGGCTAAATTCATTAGTGTAAATGAGTAATAAATTTTTTACGTATTTATTAGTAAATCTTCTTATAAACATTCTTGCTTTGTTCCTTTTTTAATAGTACAGAGGTTTTCCATTGAGTCGACCCCGTGTCCCAAGATAGGTGACGCCAGCTGTGGACTAATGGTGTTGGTTTGTAAAATATATTGTCAAATAACTGAGGGATTCTTTCATAAATGTCGCTAAAATATCTGTGAATAAAAATTAAATTATAACTATAAATTAAATAATAATATTATAAAATTAAAAAATAACATTAACAAAAGACGTTGAAATTGAAAATCCATAAATAATAATTATTTTTTGCAGGAAATTACTTTTTTTCACCAAACCGGTTATTGAGGAACAAACTTTATGTATTTGAACCAGTAAAAAATTTTCAAAACCATAAAATACAGTAAAACACACTATTTAGTATCTCACTTTACATATTTTATCATGAAATTAAATCTCTTTTATTAAAAAAAATGAGTGGGACATGTAATATATATATATATATATAAGGGACAGCTTGCAATGATAAAAACAAACCTCTCTGCAAACTGTGGAGACGAAAGCACTGGTAGGAAAATGTAAACAAAGGCAATCAAGGGATGGATGTTGGTATACATAGGAGACACGTGCAAAAGAAGGAAAAGGGATGCAAAGTGGGATGGAGCAGAATTTTTATTTGCTGAAATTATAGAGTCAATGTATCGCGGAAGTTGGCACTAAAATCTGCTCATTGTCAAACACGTGGTCACTATAGAAAACCAAAAACACACAGCAAATGGAAAATCAAAGAGACAAACACGTAGCCTAGTAGTAAAAAGTAAGAAAGAAACGACAGCTGGATTTTTTGTTGCACCAAAAAACGCGGAAGTTGGCGGGATATCTTGACAAGCCGCATACGATATCTAGATATATCCACAAAAATATCTAAAATGTTTTGTAGTCTCCTTAACCAACAAGCTGCACTATAACAGATTTAACATTTGGGAGCGCTTTTTTTAGGCCATCGGTAGCGATTGCGGGCGCTCCTAAAGCTTGTGCTCCTGTTGCCAATCCCCCAAAGGTAGCGCTCCAAAAATGCTACTAATGAACAAGTAAGAGTACCGCTTTTTAGTATAAGTGTTCCTTATTCCCGGATGCGCCTTAGCGCATCTAAGCAAGAGTAGCAATTTTTATTACAAGCGCTCCTCATTCCTAGATGTGCTAAGACCATAAGTAGCGCTTTTTACAGAAAGCGCTACCTATGCCTATTTTTTTTAGAGAATTTTTTTGTTTCTTCTCTATTACCAATTCCCAACTCCCTTCTCATATTCATCAACCAACAACAAACTTCCAAATGAAATTCCAAATCAAAAACCAATTTCAAATCAAATTCCAACAAATTTATAAATCCAACACACACACATGTACCAAAACACGAATGTCAACATATACAACAACAAACATCAACATATCCAATATGAGGTACTACACAAATAGGATATCCAAAAAAATTACATCAAATTCAATTTACATGAATAACACTGGCAACATAATGACACCACTCTCCTTTGAGCTCAGTAAGTTGCTCATTAGAAAATTGAGCTAGCTCCAGACGCGTATTCAAGAAAATACTGAAAAAATAAAGTAAAATGAACTTAGAATTATAACAATATCTATTAGATATTGAATTACTTGTTAAAAAACAAACTATCAAATTACATACATGGACTGGGATTTCCATTTGGTTGTGAGTGATGATGTCCTTCATAAACTGTATTACATAGTACCCACAATCATTGTTGTTTGATTGTACGAACACTACAAAAAAATCAGGGATTAGCGAGGGAAATTTCCCTCGCAAACTGACCAAAATCCCTCGCTAATGGTCATTTGCGAGGGAATTAGCGAGGGACCGGTTCCCTCGCTAATACCTTCCTCGCTAATGAAATTAGCGAGGGAATTTGAATCCCTCGCTAATTAGCGAGGGACATTTCCCTCGCTAATTCCCTCGCTAATGTTGCCTCAAAATTTGTGCAAATTTTCAAATTCTGACTGACACGTGTCTTAATTTAAATGGTTTGTTTTTTATATTTATTATTGTATTATTTTTAAAATCAGTTTTTTATTATATTATATTATTAATTTTGTGGTTGTTGTTGTGGTGGTGGTGGTGGTGGTGGTGGTGGTGAAAGGTGGTGGTGGTGGTGGTGAAAGGTGGAGAGAAAGAGGAAAGAAATTCGTAGGTGGTGGTGGTGGTGGTGGTCTCGTGGGTGGTGGTGGTGTGGTGGTGGTGGAAGAAGGTGGAGAGAAGAAGAGTGAAAGTGGAAATTGTGTAAGAGAGAGAGAGAGAGAGAGAGAGAGAGAGAAGAGAGGAAGAGGAAAGAAGGTGGTGGTGGTGGTGGTGGTGGTGGTGTCGCGAGTGGTGGTTGTTGTGTGGTGGTGGTTGTTGTGTGGTGGTTGTGTGGTGGTGGTTGTTGTTGTTGTGTGGTTGTGTGGTGGTGGTTGTTGTGTGGTGGTTGTTGTTGTGTGGTGGTGGGTTAGGGAAGGGTGAAGAGGAGAGAAGAAGAGTGAGGGTGGTTGGTTGGTTGTGTGGTGGTGATGGTGGTGGTGGTGGAGAGTAGAGGAAGGGAAGAGGAAGGGTGAAGAGGAGAGAAGAAGAGTGAGTGAGTGAGTGAGTGAGTGACAGATTTAAGTAAAAAAAATTAAAAAAATTAGCGAGGGAACTCAAATTCCGTCGCTAAAACCACTTTAATTAGCGAGGGAATTAAAATCCCTCGCTAATTAAAGTGGTTTTAGCGACGGAATTTGAGTTCCGTCGCTAAAACCACTTTAATTAGCGAGGGATTTTAATTCCCTCGCTAATTCCGTCGCTAATTTCCTTGATTCGCGTGAATTTGACTGAATTTTCCCTCCAAACAATTAGCGACGGAAATTTTTCAAATTCCCTCGCTAAATCCCTCGCTAACGGTCAAATTTTCAAATTCCCTCGCTAATTCCCTCGCTAATGTCAGTTTTAGCGAGGGAATCACATTCCCTCGCTAATTCCCTCGCTAAAGTCAGTTTTAGCGAGGGAATGTTATTCCCTCGCTAATGTCCCTCGCAAATAAGCGTTTTTTTTGTAGTGGAAACCCTATAAAACAAAAGACTAATTAGTTATTGATTTTAATTAATTACATAAGCATAAGAATATTGATTATAAACTTACCCTTATTGCTATCCATTTTGTAGAAGATGATGATTTTCTATACGCAGTCCTGACATCACTGAATCCCCAATAAATTGCCAAAGCACTGAAACAACATCATTTACATAACTATATTAATCGAAATACATACATAATTTAAATTATGAAATATGCGAGGGATCTAAACACACACTTATTAAATACTCCCACCAACTTGGGGTACGTTGTTGTAATGACCTTGCAATGAACCCAAAAAGAAAATCACATCTTTTTTGGGATCAATCGCCAATAATATACAATGGCTCCTATAAAATTTTTGAATAATCAAATTAATGGCAAATATTTCACAAATACATGTTATATACGACTGATATATATAGATTTCATTACTCACCCTAAGTTGATGGAACAAAGTATCACAGTTTGATTGACGTGCTAGTGGCAACGCCGATTGATACTGGCTGTAACCATTTTTTTGTTTCTTTCCATTTGTTCCTTGCATTTTTCTATATGTTCTTTTGACATTGTTTTATCGAAGGAGATATTAAGTAGAAAAGTACTTTCGGAGCATAAGAACACAAATCTTTGTGTTTGTTCCATTGAGACCAATATCTCATTGTACAAATACCTTTAATTAAAATGTATACAAATTAAAATAGTAATAATAATAATAATAACATCAATAGCTGAAATAAGAAGATAGATATGTACTTGATATATGCTCTAATAGTAGTCGCACTTGCCCACTCGTGCTCATATACCACTACGAGTTCCTCTTGATTCAAACTCAGTGCTTGCTCGTCTCCAAAAATTTCTTTATCCATCAATGACTCTATTATGGTTGCACGATACCCGTGTGGTTTGACGCATAGATTTCTAAATAACTAATGAACTCCATGGGATTATTAGAAGATCCTCCAGCAATAGACGGGGAAGGTCGGGATTCAATCCTATTCCCACTAGCTATTTGCCGAGACACTCTTGTCTTGCCAGCAATAGAAAGGGAATGTTGAAGTTCAATCTCATTCCTGCTAGCTATTTGTCGAGACACTTATGTCTTGCTAGCAATTGAAGGGAAAGGTAGGGATTCACCAGCATTCCTACTAACTTTGTCACCCTTTCCAACAGTAGAAGGGAAATGTCGAGATCTTCCTTTGCCAACATTCCCACTAACTTTGTCTTCCGTTCCAGCAGTAGGAGGGAAAGGTCAAGATATTCCTTTGCTAACATTCCCACTAACTTTAGGTTTTTCCCTTTGGGATACCTATATATTTGGAAATTAAAGATAATTAGTTAGTAACAAATATAGCTGGAAAGATAATATATGACAATGAGCTAATAAATTACTAACAAATATACTGTCACTTACATTGATAAGGTTTGTTGGCCATGCCACAAAGGTACCAATTCTATTATCCACAGTAATGATCTCTACACTATTTACTAGTACAAGCAATCGTGCTTCCCCCACATTCCGCAACATCAACTCTGACCCTCACATGATTTTCAAGTATGGGTAGATTGTGCAGTAAGGTACTCGGTTTGTGACAAATTAATCCCCTTGACACCAATTTAAGCGGGTTTGATATATATAGTTCACAATCATTATTGTTACCCTAAATCAATGATAAACAAATATGAATATGTATAAATTGATGTAATATGTTTTATAAAAAGAGGATCTAATGATTAATACCTCATTGGATGCAATAGTGAACCTATCTCTGAAGCTATCTAGCTTAGGGGATGGTAGATTAGTCCTTAGTCCAATTCTATCTTTTAATTACGCAACTTCATCCATTAGTTTGAATACCATTTGTTCCAATCGTTTTTCTTTACTACTTTGGTTTTTATGCCTATTTGGACTCCGTAAAGAGGTTGGAGTAACACCAAATCCCAAACCCCTCAGACGATGCGAATACTCTTTAAGTTCCAAGGCACGGTCACGAATACTCTCCTTGTGATACTGATTGTGATACGGACTCTTGATTCACAAAAATTATTAGGCATTGTTAGATATTATAACTAACATCAAAACTACAAAACAATTTTAATTTTATCATACTTACAATATTTTTGAGACACCTCTTCCGTTTTCGGATTGTCAATCACACCATCTTTGTTTACTTGGCCTTCCACAAAACATGTCGGTTGTAACACCCCACTTTTCATAAATAACTGTTAGGGCATGTTTTGAAATTGTTTTAAATATATTATTGAATTACTTGTATTTGATTGACATAACTGAGATTGTCTTTGCACTTCCTTAATAGAAAGCAAATTTAATCTTATTCACATACTAACAAAATATTATATATATATATATATATATATATATATATGTGTGTGTGTGTGTGTGTGTGTTAGCCCACTCCAATTATAATTCATGAGCGGAAAGTGTGTCAGCCAATTTATTTTTATCAATCCATCATATGTCTTCATGGTTAAGTTAATGTAGAATGCACACATCCTACTTGCAAGTTTAATATGGTGGAGGTATAGTAAACAAACACATGTATAGTATAATAATCACATGTATAACTTGAGTTTGGTACACACATGAAAAGTGGATCATGATGCAATATAACTTATTTTATTTTTTTTAACAAAACCATCATCTAATTTATACCCTTACATTCACAATTCAATTATCCTAAAAACTTTCCAACCTCTCGGCCATGCATACTGTGGCGTATCTAGGACTCTGGTCTAGGATGGTCAGACTAGTTAATTTAATAAAATTTTAAATTATAATATATAAAAATAAAGATATAATTGTTCAAATCATAAAACAAGTAAAAAGATTACGTACATATTTATAATTGTCCTCTCCACGACTTCATATTTTGAAATCGTTGAATGATTAATTCGGTGTCAATATTAATAAACATTTTTTTGTCAATATAAGTAATTTAGACAATCATTTTTCATCAAAAAAAAACCTAGAAAATCATTCATCTTTTGATCACTCTTTCGATTACACAACTTATTCTTTAAAACTTTTATAGGAAAAAGTATCTTGCAAATGTTGTTGTGGCTATGGGCAAAATCATTGGTAACTTCAATAGATAATAAAGTACTCCCTCCGTATGTAAATTATAGTCGTTTAACCAAACCTGAAAAATTTCTAAATTATGGTCGTTTTGGGTTTTCCAAGCTTCATTAATTTTTTTTCCAAGTTTACCCTCATCCACAATAACTCCAGAAATAACTGCTGCGTGTATTCTTTCTTGGAAAAACAAACCTTGAGCAATGCAAACATTTATCGTGAATAGCTGCAGTAATTGATTGTTTGGAAAAACCAACCTTTGATCTCTTTCTATAGTGTACTCCTACTTCCCTGTATAAGTATAACCACCTCAGTGGAAAGAGTAAAAATACACTAGTCACCAAAATAAAAAAGAGTAAAACTACATACACTTACGTTGACATGGAAATGGCAAAAGAGTTTATGGAAATGGTTGAGGAGTCAATGGAAAGGGTTGAGGAAGAAGATGAAGAAGCACAATTGGAAATAGTTCCAGATTCTCTAGACTTTGAAGGACTTTGTTGGTGCTTCTGGCAATTCCAAGTCTGTCATTTCATCCATATTTTCTTCTGCAAGTAGTAGAATATGTCTAAAAAAATTGCAATTGTAATAATACTCCTATAAAATTGCAATAGAAAAATTATTCCAAATAATAATTGTCATCAAAATATACCTGTGCCACATAGATGACTTGATAAAGAAACTTGAGGTGTTGAAGGAGCTTGGCTTTGATTGATATCACCATTTAACTCTACCAAAAATATAAAATTATTGTAAAATAGGAAAATAAAAAACATAAAATTACAAATAAATTTTTTTATACATACCAGTATTACAATTTGATTCATGCGATGTGTCTCCTATATGTGTTTCATCTTCCATAAACAACTCATCATTTAAGTCAAAAAGAAATGAGTTTGATGAAGAAATGGCAGGTATGGAAGGATCCGAAAGTTCATTGACATCACCATCTATGTGTTTATATAAATATATCAATAATATACAAATTACATATTCAGTAAATAAATGATAATGCAAGTAAATAAATAAAAATATATAAGAAGGTGAACAACATACCAATATTTAAATTTGGTTGAGGAAATATTTCTCCTATTTGTGTATCATCCTCCCTTAATATCTCATCATTTAAGTCAAAAGGAAGATGATTTGAGGAAGAATTTTGAAGCAATGTCATTGAAGAAATTTGATTGATGTCACTATCAAATTCTTTAGGAATAACATTCAGATCTATATCTCTAGCCATTATGTAATTTTATATCACAACTTATGACTACATTTAGCACCAATGTTCTAGCTTATATAAGGCTGAATTGGTGGGAAATTAAAAAAACCTGGCGCTGTGTTTTGGCCAAATAACAACTTGAATTAAAAACCAAGTTGAAGTGTTTTGACGCTGGTGGGAAATTTGAAGCCAAAACTTGAATTAAAATGGGAGCTGAAGTGTTTTGGAGCAGATGAAAATGGAGTTGGCTATTGAATTTTTTTACACAACCGAAAACAAGATGATGTCCATGATTATTGCAAATGTGTTACCTTCCATTTTTCAATGTGCAGCCGTAGACATCCACACTTAATGTGTGACTTTTCATTTTTCTTAAAACACTCCAGCATTAACTATTGTGTTAATATTAAAAAAAATCAAAAAACAAAAAGTGAGGTTAGTTTAGTAAAATTAGTACATTTGTTAGCCACTTTATTGTCTTTCTTAATATGTGTGCAAAAACCTTAAACGACTATTATTTTGATACGGAGGGAGTAATGGATAAACCACAATACAATGACAAATTAACAATTAATTACACAACAACAAATTAATAATTTTCTCAAAAAAAAAAACAAAAATCTAATAATAATATGAACATGGAAGTGAAGAACTATAGAAAATAAGAACTTAGAATGTTCATTTTAGTTACTGTTCATTTTAGTGTTTTATTTATATTCGTGGTAGTGAAGAACTGTAGAAAATAAGAATACAATATGTTTTTGTCAAACTGTGACGTGTATGTTATGAAGCAAGAATACTACAGGATAATAGTTGTACAATATGTTTTTATCACTCCTTAGGGTATTAACTACGAGTAATTGGAAAAGGAAAAAAATCAAAGTGAGAGATGAGAAGTGAAGGAGTTGTTTGACCGACAAAAGAGAAAAGATAAAACATTTTAGGCAGTGTGGAGTAGGCAGTGCAGAAAGCAATACAGAGCAGGTTGTGCTGGTGCATGCCAATTAACAAAGTCAGGGGGTGCAACTAAAAAAATAGGCGTTAAAATTAAAACAATTAGGGGGTATATATAAAAATCCAAAATTGTGGGTCCGCCCCTGCATGCATATATTATGAGCTTGAGTATCATTTTTGATAACTTCATAAAACCTTCTACCTTCCGTGCAATCAAACAAATACTGTAGCTGTGTCTGTGGTTGTCTTAGTGGTTAAGTGCGTGTTGGCGTTATCGGAGTAGGTGTTGCATTTCATCTGTGCTTATTTCAGGTGGAGACAAAAAATTGTATTTGTCGAGACGGTCAGGGTAAAATTTTAAATTAAATATGTGTAGAGTGACTCAAGCTCTACTAGAGTTAAAGAGTTAGCGATACTTAAAGATTATTTGACTACTGTTCTGAGTTAAGGTTGAATGAAGTTTAGTTCGTCGATAACCGATTAACTTACAGAAACTTCTATATTTTATTGTGATGCTGCTTATACACACACATGAAAAGTGGATCATGATGCATTTATAATAAGAATTGCGATGGTGTGTATGCATATTTTATATATATATATATATATATATTCATGTAAAATCGTGATGGTGCGGTACTGGACACCGGTCGGTTACGGCCGGATTCGGTCCAGAAAACACTGATCCGTCACAACCCACGGTTGGAAATAGGAGGCCCAAATCCGACCGTTTTCTTTATCGGTTTACTCGGGTGGCGGGTATGGCGGGTAGCCGGGTGGGCGGGTGGGCTCCGACGGTTACACAGTGAAGAAAAATAGAAGAAAGGAAGCAGAAATATCTGCAACTTGTCAATGGTTTTTTTTACAGTTGGAAGAAAAGTTGAAGAAGAAGAAGAGTCGAAGAAGAAGAACCCATTTAAAACATAAAATATAAAAAATAGTAATATAAAACTAGATAACCAAGTAAATATAGGCAGGCCTGTTGAACGCATGGGCATTGGAGCCTACAGCCTATATGCACTTTATTATCTGCTGCAGTGCAAGAGTAGTGTTGTCTTTTCAACTTTAAACTTTAAACTTTTACTCTGCACATAAAACAACAGCTAAGCACCTATATTATTACAATAATTCGGTCGGTTATGGTTGGAATCGGATTTCACTATGTACAACCGCATCCGACCAATTATATCCATTGCTACCCGTTTTATTCACCCGGTTAATTAGAAATCCGAATTGAACAATCCGCAACTCACAAATTGTTAACGGTTACAACGGGTTCGGTCGGACATAAATATTCTGTCCACCCCTAGTGCGCATGCATATTTTTTATGGTGTTGTGTGCGCTAAGCAATAATATGACCCATTATATTTTATTTCCCTAGGTGCCGCTAGGGTTCCCTAGGTGCGCAGCTTTAGCCTTCATGGCTTGTGATGATTCTGTGCCTCTGCTCTTCTGCAACGTGTCAGAGACTAGGTCCCACCTGTCACGTCTCTGTAGATGTCGCGTCTCCGTAGGTACTGTTCCCAGAGTTGCTGACCACGCCCACTGCTGGTGATTTTTCACAGGTCAGTAATTTGGTCTCAGCTCCGGGTGTCGTGACATCACCTCTTGCTAATGGTGTTAAAAGGAAATCTTTCTCTGCTGTGCTGAAAAGTAATCTTCAAGCCTCTAATTTTAAATATAAAAAATCATTTGCAGATTTTGATCGCATTAGACCGTTACCAAAACCTTGTATAAAAGGAGATGTTCTTGCTATTAAAATTTCTGAAGATGAATATCAATCTAGTATTGCTGAATGCAACAACATTTTATATGGGAGAATTATTTTGTCGAAAAGGGATAAGCCGTATCTGATTAAGGATTTGAAAGAGAAAACTTCTAATATGTGGAATATTTCTTCTGATTGGTCCCTGGTTTCTCTCGGTAAGGGATTCTTTGAATTCTCTTTTGTCTCCAAGGATGATTTTAGAAGAGTTTGGTCGCTTGGTTCGCGTAATTTAAATCCAGGTGTTCTGTGTCTGTTTGCTTGGAAGCCTAATTTTGACCCTCTTTTTGCAAAACAAACCAATGCTTGATGTTGGATTAGACTTCATGGTCTTTCCCGTGAATATTGGAGGCCAAAAATTTTGTTTGAGATTAGTGGTAGTCTAGGAGTTCCTATTGCTTTGGATGAAGCCACTATGAAGAGGACTTTTGGTCACTTTGCTAGAGTTCTTATTGATGTTGATTTATCTGATAAGCTGCATGATCAGTTGAAAGAGAGGGTTACTCTTTTTTCATCGGAGTGGAATACGAGAGTGTACCTATGTTTTGCAACTCTTGTCAATGTATTGGTCATTCTCTCCAAAATTGTAAGTTTTCCCAAGATGCGGAGATGACTCAAGGAAATCAGGTGCAGCCTCGAACGGTGAAACCTACTATTCAGTATGTACCAAAGATTGATAAAGGGAAGTCAATTGCCACAGAGAAAAATGTTGAGCCTAGTGTGGTGTTGGTAGAAGAAGAGAATGATCCCAATCGCTTCAAGGGTATGAATAACATTGCTATTTCTCCTGAGGAGATGCCTGAGAGCCTAAACCCTCTTCTTGGTGTAACAATTAATTTTCCTACTGATCGTAATATTATGCAAAATGATTCTTCGATTTTGCCGGCTCCTCATTGTGAAATCTTTTCTGGGAAATCTATCTTTGTTCATGGTTCTCATGTGCTTGCCCCCTCTTTAGAGGTGTTGGTGGTCCCCTATTCATCAAATAACTCTTTGGAGGAGGTCAATTCTTCTTCCACCCAATCTCCCACGACTCGGCTAAATGCCTCCTCTTCTAACACAGTGGATGCAACTGACATGAGAATTTTAGGGAAGAATTGGGGAGATGTCTCAGGCGATGAGGATGTGTCTGCTGCCTCAAAAATCATTGCTACATTGAACCCGGTAGTTGAATCTGACATGAAAATTTTGAGAAAGCTTTGGGGGGAGTCTTCAGACGAAGTTGGTGATCCTGTGACTTCTGATTCCCATGGAGCAACTGCGCGACATTACTTTGAACCGGTTGTGTCCAAGCTCAAAAGAAGAAACTAAGACAAAAACAGAAATTGGTCGTTGGATACAATACTTGTTCAAAAGCTAATTTTGTTTCTGAATCCTTTTGATCTGATTTTGATTTTTTTACCGCGTTTTTTGTTCTTTTTTTTATTTTATTTTATTTTTTGTTTGATTTTTTGTTCTCTTACCTTTGGTTTTGGTCTAGTCCCTCTTGGTATCTTTTTTGTCTTCGTTTTTCTTTTTTTAATAGATTAAATTTTCTTTGGTTAAAAAAAAAAATATGACCCATTATGTAATGAGCAACTTTTGTTTAAGAGCATGTTCTTATAGCTATAGGATTACAATGGCATGCAATTAATAAGCTTTCAATTTGTTGATTGAAAAGTCAACATGTGAGTCACAATAGATCAATAAGGTAATAATAAGGGACTTTGCACTGCATTATTTATCTTTTTTTATTATTGCTATTAGGGTGTGAGAAAACTAAAAAGTGTGATAAAAAAATTAGTAACAAATGTGGATATACTTATTCTTAAGACCTAAATTCTACCATACCCATTTAAAATTGGGTGGATATGATACCTTCTAGGTAAAGTTAAGCAAAATACTCAATGATACCTTTTTTTTATCTATTTAAATATTTTAAAAATTAAAATAAATATTGAACTAATTTTGCCTAGAAGGTATCATACCCACCCAACTCTGGATGGGTATGAGAGTAATCACCTCTTCAACATAGTTATGTGATTTTGCTTTAATCACATATGTGAGTAGCATGCACTAGTGAATACTTAGTAAGCACGCAATGCAAAGTAACCAGCTAGGTGGTCATTTATGTGTTTTGTTCTCTATAAATATGTGCATTTTCTACATTCTGTTTTTCCTCAAGCACTCCGTCTCTTTTCACCCAAACACTGATCACTCACTCATTCTTTCTCTCGTTCTTTCACTCAAGAAACCTCTTCTTCCTTCCTATCTTTTCTACATATTAAGGTTAGGACTCAAAGCCACCTAAATGAAATGAGATTCAACTATTATAAGCACCCGTCCTTAATTCGCATCTTATATATACACAAACTTTCTTCATCATCTAACTTGTTTCATTCATTGACAACATTAAGCAAAGTTGCTTGTTAAACTTGGTATGCTTAGCTTCCTTTGCTCCACATTATGTTGAGGGGTTTCAATTGAACCCCCCAATTTTTCTTTTTTTTTTGGCTTACCACCTTATAGAAATATTTTTTTGACAAACCTGAATATTTTAAATTGCACCAATAGCCTAAAATTTGCACCCGTTTGCACCAAAGACCCAAATTTAATTTACCCAAAACACAACAAAGTCACTGTTTCATGCACGCACAACTCTCTCTAAGACTCTCACGTTTTCTACAAGCTCTCTCAAACTCTCATGTTCTCTACGAGCTCTCTCACTCAACTCTCTTCTCACGGTGGGCGGTGGCTTCTCTGTTCTCTCCCTCTCTCTCACGGACCTGGCTTCTTTGTTCTTTCTCTCACTCAGTCTCACGGCTTCTCTGTTCTTCTCTCACAGTAGGGGGTAAACATATATTTAAACCTTGTTTAATTGCTTAATTTCTTCCTTGTGACTTTTATTTTTAATTTTAAAATATGTTCTCTACCAGTAGGATAAGATGAAGGATATATGAAGCTTCATGCCATTGACAATGTCCTTTTTAAATACCAACATTCTGTTGAAAATATTAGTATATAATTTAAAGTTGGAATTTCATTAATATGATCAATGTTTGAATAACAAACTGTTTTGCTCTTTTTTTAGTTTTTTTAGCTTGTTTTAGAAAAAATTTCAAGAAAAAAATAGTTAAGTTAATAGTGTGTATTAGTCTCCAATTAGTATTAGCTTAATTCTAATTAGTATTAATAGTGTGTTTGAACAAGGTCATCAAATGAATAAATTTATAGCAAATTGTGTATTTAAAAAATTGGACACCCCCGACCCCGGGGTCCTGGATCCGCCACTGCTTGTTCCTAGTTCCTACATTATTTATATATATATATATATATATTATATATGTGTGTGTGTGTTTTTTCTTGCAACCCAACTGTCACTAATTCTCCCTTCAAAGTATTTTCTTCTCTCAACCCAACGGTCACTCACTCAATTTTTGTTTCTCTCTCTCTTTCAATTCACTGAAGTTCTCTCCTTCTTCCTTTGACAAAGGTAATTTTAGGACTCGATTAAAGATTTTTGAATACAGTATCAGTACCTTATTATCATTAACACCACAACAAGTCAACCACCTTCACCTTATATATCAAATTATATGACTTAGACTTCTGCATATATGCTCAGGGCCGGCCCAACCTATTTGGAGGCCTAAAGCAAACTTTTTAGTGAGACTCTTTAAAGGAGAAAAATAACATAAATGTGAGAAATATTAAAAAAATTAAAACCTTTTAAGGTAATACAATAGAAACTATAGGCTTTATTAAAATTCAAAAATGAAATAGAATTTTATATGGACAATATTTATAATTTTAAAATTTAAACTATAAAATAGCATATTATTTTAATAATCAAATATACATATCGCTAGTTTATATATTTTATTTCTATTATGTTTGTATTTCTAAGCTGATGCAATGATAATGTTTTGACTAATTATAACTATTAGACTTGTGTTCAAGTCCCTACAAAGATAAATATGTTAATGTTTTTTAATTTTAATAATATGCAAAACAAAAATTTCAGGAAAATGAAGCCAGCAGGATTTGAACTTGCAACCAATTGATTAGAGAAAAATACTTCCACCAACTGCACCATATTGATTTTAGGAAATTGAGGCCCCAATTTAATATATGACACTTAATTTGAGGTCCTTTTTAGGCATACAAAAAAGTTATTTTTTTGAGGCCCAAAGCCCTTGCTTTGGTTGCTTGGGCCTTGAGCCGGCCCTGTATATGCTGCTTAATTTGAAGCTCTAAGTATCAATAATTGGACTTTTATAAAAAGTATTGTTTGTACGTACGTGTTGTGTTCATTCTTGTTCATGAATGAAATGTTCGAGATAATTACTTAATGTTAGTAAAATAATTGTAAATGATGTTTAGAAAAATAATGAACGTTGTGTAAAAAAATAATATTGAACGGATGAGATTGAGAGGTCAATAATATAAATAATTAAATGGCAATGAAAGTGTTACATGAATGGATGAGTGCTTTATTTAATTAGTCTGATCATCAGACTACAGTTTCTGCATTTTGGTATTTTTCTTTCATGTCATTTTGCATTGATTACCTTCAATATTCAACCGTTGTTTTTTCTTAATCTTCATAACCAAAGGATCATTAATTATTTGGCCTTAAATGATTTGTTTTTATTGTGTTGTGTTGTTTTTGTTTCTCTTTCTTTTACTCATCACTTGGTGTTGCTCTCTTTTAACTTAAAAAACTTAGTCACTCACTCACACACTTAATTTTTTGTTTCTCGATGAATTTACTTATTATTATTATTATTATTATTATTATTATTATTATTATTATTATTATTATTATTTTTGTTGTTGTTGTTGTTGTTGTTGTTGTTGTTGTCTCTCATATAGAAATGCTGACGTTACAGACACGTGTCGTGCTAGTGTAACCATTGAGTATTCACGTATCTATATTTTAATTCATTTTGTATATAATTCGACTAAATCGGGAGTATTAATTGTATAGTTTTATATTATTGGGTGACAACAATACATATATCTGTCATGTCAACACTCAAATGATTAAGTCATCATGAGACACGTGTGCCACGTTAGTGTTTCCTTACAAAAAATTGGATGGTGATTTAACAAGAGGAGTAGAATTGCAAATTTGATAAGATTGGGGGACAAAATTGCATGAAAAAAGGGGAGGACTAAAATTGTGGAATTAATAAAATTGAGGGATCAAAATTGTGAAAAATAAAATGAATGGATTAAAATTTCGGACCCTTTAAAATAGAGGGAGCATAAAATGTGATTAATTTCTCGATCGATAGTAGTAAATCACATCACTTGATCACTTCTGATATATATATATATATATATATATATATATATATATATATATATATATATATATATATATATATATATAAATTAATTTTTGAAACAACTACCTAGCTAGATAAATTCATATTCGTATTAATTCCTCCTAAGCTAGTAGGAAGAGTGTGACCTACGTGGCTGAATTAGGGGAACTGCATCGTACGTGTTTAGAAATGTGGGATTCAAATAGTGGGATTAAAAAGTGGGTTGGTTAAACTCAAGGCTGGCTAACGTATTTTGAGACTAAAGTGAATTGGGTAGAATGACTTTTTTATAGATAAGCAAGGTGTATTAAAAGAAAGAATTTAGTGGGAGTATACATTGGTAACAAAGAAGAAAACATAATGTTACAATAATGTAACAAAGAAGACAAAGGTAACAAGGCCACCAGATTAATTCACCTAAGAAATATGTCAGAGTTTTTAAGATGCGTAGTGAATAATATACCCTTTATTTTTACTCACATGAATCCACGTAAAATTGTGATGGTACGTATGCATATTTTTTATGTACATGCATATATATCAAGAAAACATGGTGTTCTAAGCAATAACATGGCCTATTGTATAATGAGCAACTTTTGTTTAAGAGCATGTTCTTATAGCTACAGGATTACAGTGACATGCAATTAATAAGCTTTCAATTTGTTGATTAAAAAGTCAACATGTGAGTCGCAATAAATCAATAAGGTAATAAAAAGGGACTTTGCAGTACATTATTTATCTTTTTTAATTATCGCTATTAGGGTGTGATAAAATTAAAAAGTGTGACAAAAAAATTAGTAACAAATGTGGATATACTTATTCTTTGAGATAGTTATGTGATTTTGCTTTAATCACATCTATCAGTAGCATGCACTAGTGAATACTTAGTAAGCACACAATGCAAAGTAACTAGCTAGGTGAAGGTCATTCATGTGTTTTGTTCTCTATAAATATGTGCATTTTCTACATTCTGCTTTCACTCAAACACTCAATCTCTTTTCACTCAAACACTGATCACTCACTCATTCTTTCTCTCGTTCTTTCACACAAACAACTCTTCTTCCTTCCTATCTTTTCTACATATTAAGGTTAGGACTCAAAGCCACCTGAATGAAATGATATTCAACTATTATAACCACATGTCCTTAATTTGCATCTTATATATATACCCAAACTTTCTTCATCATCTAACTTGTTTCATTCATTGACACCATTAAGCAAAGTTGCTTGCTAACTTGGTATGCTTAGCTTCTTTTGCTTTTTGTATTATAAATACCACATGTTCCTATTTCCTACTTTATATATATATATATATATATATATATATATATATATATATATATGTTTTCATGTACCTAATACTTAGTGTCGACAATGAAACCAATACATAGACGTTATAACTTAGCAACCCAACTGTCACTAATTCTCCCTTCAAAGTATTTTCTTCTCTCAACCCAATTGTCACTTTTTTTCCCAATAAAAGTAGAAATATTATTAAAAAAAAACCCATCTTTACAAGAAAGATGGAAAAAGATACACTAGAACACCTTGAAGAGACTACACTAAAGCTAGAAAAGTTACACCAGGATACACCAAAACTTCCAATCTAAAAATAAGATATCCTATGACACCCAAAACGAACACAAGCACAACCCAAAGCTAGTGCTCTAAAACACCATTTTCAACTAGTCCTCTTGAGTAGAATCACACTTTTATGCCAATTCAAAAGGAGGATACACTCCACTTACTATCAGAATCCCAAAGAACCTTTACGAGCTAAACCACAACCTATCACACTCACTCAATTATTCTTTCTCTCTTTCTTTCAATTCACTGAAACTCTCTTCTTCTTCCTTCGACAAAGGTAATTTTAGGACTCGATCAAAGATTTTTGAATATCGTAACAGTACTTTATTATCATTAACACCACAACAAGTCAACCACCTTCATCTAATGTTTCAAATTATTTGACTTAGACTTCTGCATATATGCTGCTTAATTTGAAGCTCTAAGTATCAATAATTGGAGTTTTATAAAAAGTATTGTTTGTACGTACGTGTCGTGTTTTGTTAATTCTTGTTGATGAATGAAATGTTTGAGAAAATTAGTTAATGTTAGAAAAATAATTGTAAATGATGTTTAGAAAAAATAATTAAAGTTGTGTAAAAAAAGAATATTGAACGGATAATATTGAGAGGTTAATAATATAAATAATTAAATGACAATGAAAGTGTGACATGAATGGATGAGGGCTTCATTTAATTAGTCCCATCATCGGACTAATTAAATTAGCTTTTTGTTTCTTGATCAATTTACTTATTATTATTATTATTATTATTATTATTATTATTATTATTATTATTATTATTATTATTATTATGATCATCATAAGTCCAAATTATCATGCAACACAGATTTGAAGCTAGAGAGCGAGATAGCTTGTGATTGAGAGCTTGTATGTTCAACACAGATTTGGAGCTTGAGAGCGAGCTAATGAGTTGGCTCATTCTCCACAAGACTGTGGGTTCAACTCACCTAAACTTTTCATCCCAAAATCTATTATATTTTTTTAAAAGCATCTATCTATTATCTATTTACATTTATGCATCTATATTCAATATTGTTTATCTGATGTGTTGGTACTTCTAAGACTATCCGCATAGGACTAATCAATAATACATGTTAGCTTGGTAAAAAAAGTTCCAAACGTCGGATTGTGAAGGCAATAAATAGTAAAAGTTGAGCTTCTCAGCTAATCTTAACTGGTGTATGAGTGTGAAGGCAATAAATGTTTGCTAGAAAATTAAAAGTCGGATTGTACAACATTATCGATTGTTTTTTGAGCACAATATAAACTTCTTTGATTTATATCATTTAGACATTTACTAATTTCCAGGTTGATGAGTGTGAAGACAATGTTTGTTTGTGTTGAAATGGAATGATACTAGTAAGAAATAGCTTGGTGTATTGTTGCCAAGCACATTAAACTGGTGCCCCGAGACCAAATGTTTGAGCCATTTTACTAATGTTGGAATTTGCATTATGTCATAGGATTCCAATTGTTAGTGAATAATAACTAGAACCTTCCCTAAAAAGCTAAAATGTGATAAATAAACAAACATAAAAGACAATAGTATTATTTGTTTCAAAAAACACAAACAAGGTACAAACTATTAAAGATAGAGGAGAAAAGAATTAACCATGAGCAATATTTGATTGAGAACAAAACAAGTGCTGACAGTGACATAGGCGCATTGCATACTAATGAGGCAGCAGACTTAATAACTAGCAGCAAAAAGCAATGTAACAGTGCCAAAATACCAAAATCAGTGTCCAAGGGTAAACTTGGAACAAATGAATCAATTTGTGGTGAGACTGATGCAACATTGGATCCTTTAGATACTATGCACATGGGAGAGAAAAATGGAGGATGAGCTGGCTATTTACGGTTATGATTTTATTCCCTTTCTAGATTTTTTCTTTTAGTTTCTCTATGGTAATGTAGGGTTTCCTCTAGTGTATGGTGGTTAGCTGTACTTGCTATATAAGCATGTACTGTACACCTCTCTTCTTAATCAATAATAATCACAAGTTTATTGATCAATCGTTTTCTGCTTTATTCATTTATTTTCCTGCTTAGCCTTTCAAGGCAACTATCACTGTTTCATCAATTTCTCTGCGCATACTTTAAGATGGTATCAGAGCTTTAGCTCTGATTACCTTGTTTCCATTTCTTTCTCTTCTTCTGCTGTGTTCTGCTATGACTCGTAATAGTGGTGCTTCTGCTTCAGGCACTGGTACTGGTAATGGTGCTGTGAATCAACCACCCAGAGACCCTACCAGTGATCCAAGCAGTTGCTACTATGTTCATCCAAGTGATGGACCTTCATCTGTGTCTGTCACACCAGTGCTGAGTGCTAATGGGTCTAACTACCATAGTTGGGCTCGCTTCATGAGGAGGGCACTAGGAGGCAAAAATAAGCTGGATTTTGTTGATGGAACCATTGAGGTACCAGAATCTTTTCACCCTAGTTTCAAGGCTTGGACTAGGTGTAATATGTTGGCTCATTCATGGATCATGAACTCTGTTGCTGAATCTATTGGTCATAGCATTGTTTTCCTTGAAAACGCTATTGATGTTTGGAATGAATTAAGAGAGAGATTCTTACAGGGTGATTTAGTGCGAATTTCAGATCTGCAGTGTGAAATATTTGGTTTGAAACAAGATTCTCTCTCAGTCACTGAATACTTTTCTGAGCTCAAAGTTTTGTGGGAAGAGTTTGAGACTTACATGCCAGAACCCACTTGTGCTAGTCCTAGAAAATGTGTGTGTGAAACTGGAATAGAATCAGCACGCAAGAATCACAATTTGAGTAAAGTTATCAGGTTTCTCACTGGTTTGAATGATAACTTTGCAATGATCAAATCTCAGATTTTGATTATGCAGCCCTTGCCTAGCCTCAACAAGATTTTTTCTCTAGTTATACAACATGAAAGACAGTATCCTAGCATTGATGACTCTAAGCTACTTGCTAACAGTATTGATAGCAGGAAAGGGGGTTTTAAGCCAAGAGGAGGATATACCTCAGGATATAGTGGCAGAAATGGAACCAAGGTATGCACCTACTGCAACAAAACAGGACACACAGCAGAAACTTGTTACAAAAAGCATGGATTCCCACCTCAGTGGCAGAAGACAGCTTCTAATGTGGTCAGTGATGATACAGAAGAACCAAAGACAGATACAGAAGAAAGCAAGACTCTGGGAATCACTCAAGATCAGTATGAGAAACTGATAAACTTAATTCAAGCTACTTCAGTTGCACAAAGTGGATCCTCCACTTCAAAATCAGTTAACATGGTTAAGTATGCTTCCCCTTCTTCTTCCAATTTCGATCCAGGTATAATTTCATTCATATGTTCCTACTCTTCTAATAATCTTGGACTTTGGATTATTGATTCTGGAGCTAGTATTCATGTCTGTTCATGTTTGAAATACTTCAAAAATTATGTGCCTATAAAACCTATTAGTATAAGACTACCAAATGGTCACAAAGATTTTGCTAAGTTCAAAGGAACTGTAGAGTTTTCTTCAAAGTTGTACATAACAGATGTCCTGTATGTACCTGAGTTCAATCTCAATCTAATTTCAGTCCCCAAAATCATGGTTGATCTGAATGTTAAAGTCATTTTTGATGTCCCAAAATGTCAAATACAGGATGTCAAGACCATGGAGATGATTGGTTCGGGTACGATGTTTGAAGGACTTGTCTACTTAGAGATACCAAGAGAAGATGTGCACACTGCCAACACAATCCAAACACAAACAGAAGCTCTACCAGATAAAGCTCGTTGGCATTTTAGATTAGGACATCTCTCTAATATTAGAATGAAGCTTATGCATAGTGATTTTCCTTCCATTGTCATAGATGAAGGTGCTGTGTGTGATATTTGTCATTATGCTGGGCAAAAGAAGTTACCATATAGTCTAAGTTCTAATAGAGCTACAAAATGTTATGAACTACTTCATTTTGATATATGGGGTCCCATTTCAACAATTTCAGTTCATGGCCATAAGTATTTTTTAACAATTCTTGATGATTATAGCAGATACACTTGGGTAATTTTACTTAAATCAAAAGAGGAAGTGAGCAAACATGTCATGAGTTTTATCACAATGCTTGAAAATCAAAATGAAGCCAAAATTAAGACTGTGAGAACTGACAATGGACCAGAGTTTTTAATACCAATCTTTTATGCTTCAAAAGGCATCATTCATCAAACAAGCTGTGTTGAAACACCAGAGCAAAATGGGAGGGTAGAAAGAAAACATCAACACATTCTCAATGTAGGAAGATCACTTCTTTTTCAATCCAAATTACCAAAACAATATTGGCCATATGCTATTCTTCATGCAGTTTTTATAATCAATAGAGTTCCTAGTCCTATTTTGAATAACAAGTCACCATTCCTTCTACAAAAAGGAACTGTACCTAATCTAGAATCCTTAAAAGTCTTTGGATGCCTTTGTTATGCATCCACATTACAAGCTTATAGGACAAAGCTTGAGCCTAGGGCCAGGAAGTGTGTGTTTTTAGGATACAAAATTGGTGTAAAGGGTGCCATTTTACTTGATTTGCATAATAGAGAGTTGTTTTTATCTAGGAACATTACTTACCATGAAAATATCCTACCTTACACAAACTCTCAACCTTTGTCCAAATGGACCTACTTCTCACCACCAAACACAGAAAATGCACCAGAACCAAACATTCCAACCACCTCTCCTCCACCAAATTCACCAAATCTCACATGTACAGAACCTGAACAAGATGTTCCAAGTCATACAGAATCACCAGAAATTGACACAGCACCAGAATCTGTTACTACAGCACCAGAACCACCTCTTACAGAAACTGTCACAACACCTAACCAACCTGTCATAGCACCAGAAACTAGAAAATCAACCAGACAAAAAAAGGCACCTGCACATCTATCTGAATATCTCTGTGGCAATGTCTCAAAGACTTGTACCAAGCAATCATCCTCAGGTATTGATTATCCTATCTCTGATTTCCATTCTTTTTCCAAATTATCTTGTGCACAACAAGTTTTCTCTGTCAATCTAAGTTCTGTTGTTGAGCCACAATCATTTGAGGAAGCCAACAAACAGTCTTGTTGGAAAGATGCTATGGAAAGAGAGTTAGATGCACTAAAGAAGAATGAGACTTGGGATATTGTTGAGTTACCTGCTAATGTCAAGCCAATTGGAAGCAAATGGGTGTACAAAGTGAAGCATAGGGCTGATGGCTCAATTGAAAGGCACAAAGCTAGGCTGGTTGCAAAAGGATATAATCAAGTTGAAGGTTTGGATTACTTTGATACTTTTAGTCCTGTAGCCAAACTTACCACTGTGAGATTGTTACTTGCTGTATCCTCTATGAATAACTGGTTCTTACATCAATTAGATGTTAACAATGCTTTCTTGCATGGTGATTTAAATGAGGATGTTTATATGGAGATACCTAGAGGAGTCACTTGCAGTGGGCAGAATCAAGTTTGTAAGTTAAAAAAGTCTCTTTATGGTCTAAAGCAAGCAAGTAGAAAGTGGTATGAAAAGTTAACTAGCCTACTGCTATTACAGGGATATAAACAGTCAAACTCTGATCACTCCTTATTCACTCATGAGAAAGACAATGAATTTACTGCTCTTCTTGTTTATGTTGATGATGTGATACTAGCAGGAAATTCATTGGTGGAATTTAAAAGAATCAAAGCTATTTTGGACACTGCCTTCAAGATAAAAGATCTAGGATCATTGAAATATTTTCTTGGATTAGAGGTATCTCAATCCAAAACGGGAATTACTATATGTCAAAGGAAATATTGTTTAGATTTATTGAAAGAAACAGGTCACCTTGCATCAAAACCTGCTTCTACACCTTTAGATCCTAATGTGAAAGTGTTTCAAGACTCTGCAGAACCTTTTAAAGATACTAATCTCTATAGGAAGTTGATTGGGAAGCTGCTGTACTTAGCAAACACTCGACCGGACATTACCTTTGCTGTGCAGCAACTTAGTCAACATGGGAACACACCTACAATTACTAGTTTTAATGTTGTTTGCAAAGTTCTGAAATATTTGAAAGGGACACCAGGACGTGGACTATTTTTTCCTAGAGATTCCATTATGCAGCTGTTTGGTTTTTCTGATGCAGATTGGGCCAATTGTGTTGATACCAGAAAGTCTGTTACTGGTTATTGTTTCTTCTTGGGATCATCTCTTGTGTCTTGGAGAACAAAGAAACAACAAACTGTGTCAAGGTCCTCATCTGAGGCAGAATATAGAGCATTATCAACTGCTGCTTGTGAATTACAATGGTTGCTGTTTCTGCTTGAAGAATTGAATATCAGAAGTGTGAGGCTACCAGTTTTGTATTGTGATAATCAAAGTGCTATCCATATAGCAGCAAATCCTGTCTTTCATGAAAGAACAAAGCACTTGGAGATAGATTGTCACTTTGTAAGGGAAAAATTACAAAGTGGAATGATGAAATTGCTTCCTGTTTCATCTAAGGCTCAGTTAGCAGATTTTTTTACAAAAGCACTTGCACCTACACCTTTCTCTACATTTATTTGCAAGCTTGGCAAGATTAATATCTATCATGGTCCAGCTTGTGGAGGGCTATTAAAGATAGAGGAGAAAAGAATTAACCATGAGCAACATTTGATTGAGAACAAAACAAGTGCTGACAGTGATATAGGCGCATTGCATACTAATGAGGCAGCAGACTTAATAACTAGCAGCAAAAAGCAATGTAATAGTGCCAAAATACCAAAATCAGTGTCCAAGGGTAAACTTGGAACAAATGAATCAATTTGTGGTGAGACTGATGCAGCATTGGATCCTTTAGATACTATGCACATGGGAGAGAAAAATGGAGGATGAGCTGGCTATTTACGGTTATGATTTTATTCCCTTTCTAGATTTTTTCTTTTAGTTTCTCTATGGTAATGTAGGGTTTCCTCTAGTGTATGGTGGTCAGCTGTACTTACTATATAAGCATGTACTGTACACCTCTCTTCTTAATCAATAATAATCACAACTTTATTGATCAATCGTTTTCTGCTTTATTCATTTATTTTCCTGCTTAGCCTTTCATGGCAACTATCACTGTTTCATCAATTTCTCTGCGCATACTTTAAGACAAACAAATGGATTGAACTGTCGTGATCTAACCATCATCACGGATGGAGTAGAGTGAGGAGGAGCACCAATACGAAGGCGGCGAGCAGCGACATGAGAGCTTGGGAAGAGCTTGAGGTAGAATATGGAGGAGTTGGAGGAGTGTGAATTTGAAGGGGTGGTGGTGGTGGAGTCTTGCACACACTATGGTTCTTTTGATAAGGGAATGGGTGGCCACCATAGCATTGGCATTGGCAATATGGTTTAGAATGTTTGCATATTGGAATAGCATTATATCTTTCTTGGCATATATCACGACATACGTCACATGGATCAATGGGGGGGCATATGCAACCAAAAATACACCCATCATCAGCAGTTTTCACCTCCCCATTTCCACTGCAACAGAAAATTAATTAAATAAAATTCATAAGTAACAAGGTATACAACATAAAATTAAACTACATAGAAAAACAGCATAAAAATTGTTGAATATTTTGACAGCTAAAAAAGAAAGAGGAATTGAAGGGGCTAGAGATATACATACATGTTGGTGACATTGGAGGAATTGCAAGCAACAGCATTTTCACTCCCTTTCACTATACATACATAATAATAACAAAAAATAAGTACTCTATGATGACAAAAATACATAATAACTAGAAGACTCATTAACTGTGCACACTATATTTACAATTTCACACCTACGTCATTTGATATAGTTGCTCCAGAAGCTAAGGAGGCAAGGAGTAAAATAGCAACGAGAAAAAAGAAGAAGAAACCTGTATTCATGTTTGTTAAAAAACTTCAGTGTTGGGAATCGTATTGAGCACAGAAAAACGGTGAGAGCTCAGAAGGACAAATATAAAGGAGTTGCTACTACTTGGAAGAATTAAAGAAATTAACATTTCAGGAATTAAAAAACCTCATGAACGTGAGGTTCCATTCACCGTTTCTTTATTTGCTAAAGTTTTTCACCGTTTCTTTTTAATTTTCTTTTTGATTATTCTCCCAATTCTAGTCTCCATTAGTGACTTTGCCCAAGAAAATTTGATCTATGCCTAAGGTCGCTTTGTGCAAGCTTTCAAGAATCAGACCTTTCCGGAACTGCTCTGCTCGCTCTCTGCGGGTAAGCGCCGAGGGCGGGTGTACCTGCAAATACACTCCAACGCCCAAGTCAGGAGCGGACGAGCAGAATATCAATATTAGTAAATAGTGAGTACCTGACAACTGACGCAATGAATGCTTATATAGTCTGCGTGAATAATGCTAGGCCGTTGGATGGTCGTACGAACTCATCTGTACCGTTGATCTGGTGTTTCCACTCTTACGCCCATTATCGTTTGGGCCACTCTTTTTGCCACAGCTGGAGTGGGCTTCGGCCCACTCCAGAACAATTGCCCCCTAAGCCAAGATCGTGATAGGGACGGTCGAAGGCTTGAATTTTAATTGCTCTGTTGGCCCTTAGAGACTTTGCTCGTCCTCTGGACAGAGCAGCGTGCTTGGTATCAGATCTTGATGACACGTGGCCCTGTAAGTGAAGCGACGTCTCTTCTCTTTTCAGTCATTAATGATTCCTCGATTTTTGAAGCGACGACGCGCAATAATGATGGCGGTTCAGGTTTCAAGGCGCCTTTTCACGAAGGATCGCGTCGTTTCGTCTGCTTACACTTTTAGGCCATATAAATACGTTTCCCAATTCTTTTTTCATTCCTTACTTATCACTCTCAAAGCTCTGAAAGCGGTCGTAATTCCTTCTCTATAGCAATCAAAGTTCTGTTGATAGCGGCCAAAATTTTATTCTGGCCAGGTGTTCACCCGTGCACGAATTCCAGCTCAGGCGGTCTTATTCTTCTGGTCGTTTGATTTTGTTCATCAAGGAGTATACCACCTTGAGTCCAAACTTTTCTCCCACTCCAAGTATGCACTTTTCTTCCAGTCAATGATCGAGCTAAGGAAATGGTTGGGACGATGGGTGCCGAAGGTCGTGTTGCTTCAATGAAGTTCCCTCGAAGGGCGTGCTTGCACGGCTGAAGTGCCCTCATTGTGAGGTCGCTGCTATGGGGCCGTGTGTGTCCGTCTTGAGGCGATCCGGTCTTCAAATTGCGTAAGGCAGTCATCATTACGATTTAGAGCCTGATTTCGGTCGCGCAGTAGTTCTCGCAGCTCTTGGACCAGGTCGGCAGGAAGTTCTACCGTGTCCTGTTGTGCAGGGATGGTGCTATTGCCTTCAACACCCGTTGGTGGTGGTCGAGTGGGGATCTCGGCCACACTTTGAAGACGAGCCGTGGCCTTTGGTCGCCCTTGGCGTGCCTTTGGTGGCATCTATAAGAGTGGTGGAAAGCGCGCGGACTCCCCTTGTGGTCGCCAATTGATCTGTGCCTGAGGTCGCTTTGTGCAAGCTTTCAAGAATCAGACCTTTCCGGAACTGCTCTGCTCGCACTCCTTGATGAACAAAATCAAGCGACTAGAAGAATAAGACTGCCTGAACTGGAATTCGTGCACGGGTAAACACCTGGCCAGAATAAAATTTTGGCCTCTATCAACAGAACTTTGATCGCTATAGAGAAGGAATTACTACCGCTTTCAGAGCTTTGGGAGTGATAAGTAAGGAATGAAAGAAGAAGGGGGCAACGTATTTATAAGGCCCAAAAGTGTAAGCAGGCGAAACGACACGATCCTTCGTGAAAAGGCACCTTGAAACCTGAACCGCCATCATTATTGCGCGCCGTCGCTTCAAAAATCGAGGAATCATTAATGACTGACAGGAGAAGAGACGTCGCTTCACTTACAGGGCCACGTGTCATCAAGATCTGAGACCAAGCACGATGTTCTGTCCGGAGGACGAGCAAAGTCTCTAAGGGGCAACAGAGCAGTTAAAATTCAAGCCTTCGACCGTCCCTATCACGATCTTGGCTTAGGGGGCAACTGTGCCCCGTTCTGGAGTGGGCCGAAGCCCACTCCAGCTGTGGCAAAAAGAGCGGCCCAAACGATAATGGGCGTAAGAGTGGAAACACCAGATAAACGGTACAGATGAGTTTGTACGACCATCCAACGGCCTAGCATGATTCACGCACACTATATAATCATTCATTGCGTCAGTTGTCAGGTACTCACTATTCACTAATATTGATATTCTGCTCGTCCGCTCCTGACTTGGGCGTTGGAGTGTATTTGCAAGTACACCCGCCCTCGGCGCTTACCTGCGGAGAGCGAGCAGAGCAGTTCCGGAAAGGTCTGATTCTTGAAAGCTTGCACAAAGCGACCCCAGTCACACATCAAAATTATTAAAGTAAATTATAAAGAGAAGGAAAACATGGATATAAAAGAAGGTTGCACAGTCATTGTCAAAAGCAAAGCAAACATATATAGGTAGTAATTAACACCAAGTCACAAACTAGTTAAAGCAAAAGCAAACCAACAAATTAAATTAAACTCAGATGAGTGAGTATATATATGAGTAGCTTTCAATACTCACTCACGGGATCACCATATAGTTAGTACAGAAATGCTGTTGTACAAGGCAAAGTAGAAAATTTGTAACAAATGTAGAAATTAGTGACTTTGCCTTTTAATTACTTTACATATGTGAGTAGCACTGCTGAATAGTAACCACGCAATAAAAAGTAACTAGGGCATTTATGTTTGAATAGTTTAGTTGAAAAATTTATACATGTTTATACTTGTTATATAGTTATTATTCTTCCACATGCACCATATATAATAAAATGAGAAAAAGAAAATTGCTATTAAGGGTGTGACAAAATTAAATAAAAAGAGTAAAATGAAATTAACAACAAATTAATAAAAAAGTGTCCATTACACACGCAAGCTATTAATATTTTGGTAAATAAAGTTAAGCTAAAAAATAAAAGTATGTTTTTTTAAAAAAGGAAAGTCTGGCTTTTTTTTTTAAAGGGAGTAAAAAGAAAGGGAGGGTGAGGTCCTTGCCACATCAGCGACTAATGTTTAGGTAAAAAAGTTAAGCTAAAAAAGAAAAGTATTTTATTTTAAAGGAAAACTATGGTTTTTTTTGGGAAGGAAAAGTATGGCTGTAAGAAAATCTTCTGTCGATAGAGTTGGTGGAAGGTGGTTGTTGCAAATTGTGATCGCGAGGATCTATCTGGTTTGATTTGTATCTATAAAGATCATAAACTATATAAGTCATAAAAATATTCTTTAATTAACACCCGATAACCCGGTGGCCTAATCTACCTTCAAATAAATTAAGTGTTAGTCAATACGAAATTTGAATTGAATTTAAGTACGAGCAGATATTAATTTTTCGTTAAAACTATTGAGATACATTGTAAGTAGTCAGCAATGATCAGAAATATATTCTTCGGTGAAAACATCATTGGGTCCTCGATAATTAATTTCCCTAGTACAAATATTCTTTGGAATTAATGTTTTTCTTACACTTAAATAGTAGTATAAACTAAGCTTGACTGGGTCATGCATCAGTTTTTGAAAAATGAAATGGATAGTAAGTTTGACTGTGGTCCGTGGGAAGCTGAGTTCTGAGCATAAAGAGTGGTGTGATAGAGTCTTCTCCGCTGATGAGGTGATTGAAGCTATTGGTCAGATGCATCCTCTTAAAGCCCCTGGGCCAGATGGGCTTCTTGCTCTCTTTTTCCAGAAGTATTGGCACATTGTTGGTGATGAGGTGTAATCCAGTGTGCTGAACATTCTCAACAACCAAGGTAACCCTCTGGAGCTTAATAGAACTTTCATAGTGCTAATTCCTAAGTGCAAGAACCCTAGTTCTCCCAAAGACTTTAGACCTATTAGCCTCTGTAATGTTATTATGAAGATTGTTACTAAGGTTATTGCTAATAGAATCAAAGTGACTCTCCCTGATGTGATTGATTTAGAACAAAGTGCTTTTGTGAAAGGAAGACTCATTACGGATAATGCATTGATAGCCATGGAATGCTTCCATTGGTTAAAGAAGAAGAAGAAGGGTAAGAAGGGTACTATGGCGCTCAAGCTGGACATGTCTAAAGCATACGATAGACTTGAGTGGTGTTTCATTGAGAAAACTTTGTCTTCTATGGGATATCCTTCCCATCCAGTCCAAGTTATTATGAAGTGTGTCTCCACTGTTTCTTATCAGGTGCTAATTAATGGCCAACCTAGTGCTCCATTCTGTCCTCAAAGGGGGCTGAGACAAGGGGATCCCCTATCCCCTTACTTGTTTATTTTGTGTGCTGATGTCCTTTCAGGTATGTTTCATAAGTCTGTGGAGTGTGGGAAGATACACGGGGTCAAGATAGCTAGAAGAGCGCCCCAAGTATCACATTTGTTTTTTGCGGATGACAGCCTTCTATTCTCTAGAGCCAACAGTGATGAAGCTACTACCATTCTGGAAATTCTCCATACTTATCAACTGGCTTCGGGGCAAGTTGTTAACCTTGACAAGTCTGAGACTTCCTTTAGCCAAAATGTGCATCAAACTGTAAAACAAAATATCTGCAACATGATGGGAGTAAAGGCAGTGGAAGCTCAGTCAAGATACCTTGGGTTTCCTGTTCCTATGGGAAGATCTAAGAAGGTAATCTTTTCTTTTGTCATGGAGCGTGTCTGGAAGAAGCTGAAAGGGTGGAAAGAGAAGAGTTTATCAGGTGCTGGGAAGGAGACTCTTATCAAAGCTGTAGCCCAAGCTATTCCTAATTACATCTTGAGTTGCTATGAGATGACTATTAGCTGCTGCAATGAGATTGATGCTATGCTTGCAAAGTTTTGGTGGGGATCGGATGAGGAACATCGTAGGATTCACTGGATGAGTTGGGGAAGACTATCTAGACCAAAATGCAAGGGAGGTATGGGATTCAGGGGCTTCAGAGACTTCAACTTGGCCCTGTTAGGGAAGCATTGTTGGAGATTGGCTAATGGGGACAACTCTTTGTTGACTAATGTGCTTAAAAGCAAATATTACCCCAATAGCAACTTCTTGAATGCCCATTTGGGTCATCAACCGAGCTATGGGTGGCGGAGTATTATGAGTGCAAGGAGCCTAGTGAAAGAGGGTGGGAAGTGGATTATTGGCAATGGTTCTACAGCTAGCATCTGGCAGGATAGATGGCTTGGGGACGATTCCTTTGTCTCCTCTAGAAGTGCCTCTAACACTTTAGAGGAGGATGCTTGTGTTTCGAGTTTGATTGATTTTGATAGACGTGATTGGAATAGGCCCCTCATTTTCCAATCCTTCAGTCAAGAGGAGGCTCGCAAGATTATTAGTGTTCCATTATCTTTGAGCCTCCCATGTGACAAGTTGGTGTGGGGATTGGAAAGAGATGGGTGCTATTCGGTTAAGTCTGCTTATCATAGCCTCTGTGTGATCAAGGAAAGAAATTGGCCTAGCTCCTCAAGCTCGGTTAATGACAAGTTGTGGAAGGAGATTTGGAAAGCTAAGGTGCCCAATCGGGTTAGGAACTTCTTGTGGAGACTCTCCAAGCTCATCTTGCCTACTAGATCAAATCTTGCCAAGAAAGGGATCCTCCTTGATGTTACCTGTCCGTTATGTTACTCAGCTGCTGAAACTCATGATCACCTGTTTTTAAATTGTAACATTGCCAGGCTAACTTTGTTTGCATCCAATTTGGGATGCCACTCACCCCCGCAGGCTGATCTCTCCCAGTGGCTTCTCACGGGTTTATCTTGTGGAAGCTTGGAGGGTGGCCAATTATTTTGCATCTTGGTTTGGAAGTTGTGGAAGGCTCGTAATGATGCCATCTTCAATAATCTCAAGCCGGATCTGATTTTAATTGCGGCTGCTGCTGCAGATTTTGTGGCAGAATATAACATTGCTGTTGGTGCCAAAAATGGTTCTAATTTGAGAAATTTGCAGGTTCCGGTTGCTGCCTCTAGTTTGCAAACTCGTGCTTTTGTTGATGCTGGGTGCTTTGCGGATGGAACCACTTGTTGGGGCCTTTGTGTGCTGGATCCTAATGACAATATCATTTTTAGTGCGTGCAAGAAAGACAGCATAGCCGTGGAGCCCCTGCTGGCCGAAGCTCTTGGGTTACGATGGGCCTTGCAAATGGTGGCGGAGCAACACTTGAGTCCTAATGTTTTTTATTCTGATGCTGAAATTGTAATTCATTGCTTTCATAACTTTGCTGCTGTAGCTGTAATTGAACCTATTATTTGTGATTGTCGTAGGTTGATTGAGAACTTTCCCAGGTGCTATGTGAAGCATGTTGGCCGTAATGGCAACATTGTTGCTCATAACTTAGTTGGTTTAGCTAGGCAAGCAGGTACTAGATGCTGGTTGGGCCCTCCCCCAGTAAACATTGTGATCCCTTATGATGTAAGGCCAGTGGATGGCTCTTTTCCACGTTTCAGTTAATGCGAATATGCTAACGTTTCAAAAAAAAAAAACTTTAACCGGTGCGGGCATATATATGGTCACTTTTGAGTTTTGAGGTAGAAAGTTGAATGACAAAGTGTTGTGGAGGATTTCCCATTTAATTTGCATATGCATGGTGACAATGTCTTAATTTCATACCTAAATACTATTTTGGTGGTTGGTTTATAGTATAATGGTTAGATCCCTTTTGATACACTTTTTTTAAACCTCTTTTTTGTGTAATAATATTCCTCAATATATCGACTTAAATAATTCTTAATAAGGCTTACATTTTAGTACCTTTTACAAGCTATATAAATATAAATGTGTAATAACCAAAAGCTCCATGGTTATGACACTATCTATCATCCATAAACTTAACTTAATTAGGTTTGTTCTCACACAAAGTGGGGTGTTGTGCCATGTTATGGATCTTTATTTTGTTACACGCTAGCTTCTTCATTCCTTCATTGTTCCACCTCCATGTGACGAAAATCTCATGCGTTACACTCAGCATGCCTCTTCCAATAATTATTATTTGCTTGCTTCAAAAAAAAATTATTATTTGCCCTTTAAAAGAATTTCATGTTTTATTTTAAAATTGTCAAAAAAAATTGTTTTATTTTAAAATAATTTAATGCAATTTATGCTTTTTTAAAACAATATACTTTTTTTGTCAAGACCAAGGTATCCACCACCGAACAAAGTGACTAATCCCCTTGTTGGATTGGAAGCATCTCGAAGAGTGTGACAGCTGGCCCAGTTTTTAAAACAATATACTGTACATACTTTGTTTTGTACAACTAACAATTCAAATTTTTATATCTCAACTTTAGTAAAGTAGATTTACTTTTTTTCATTTTTATAAGAAATTTGAATAATTAATAAAGCAACTATTTATGAGCCTATTTATTAGTAGAATAACATATTTAATTTTATAAGGATATCTTTTTTTGAGAATTGTTTGTTACTCATGGAGTGTCCCAACACTTTCAACGAAAGACTATTGTTCCCTCGTGTTTAAGATTAAATTTCGTATTGACACACGCAAAGTTTGTTCACTGTGGGAATCGAACCCGAGAGCATTGAGTCGACCCCCTATGTCCATGGTAGCTTAAACCACGGGATCAACTGTGTTAAATTATTATTCATTCTATCAACTTCCTTCAGTTATTAATTAAATTTTTACTTTGTGTCCAATGCACTATCAGCCTATTAATCATTATTCATTCTAAACTAATGTCAAATTAAAAAAATGTATGTTTAATAGAAACACTAAAAATAAGTTTTATATAAAAAATTTAAATTGTTATTTGTACAAAATATCATATAGCCATGGTTGTGTTATCATCAACAGATGGTGGGTCATGGACATTTAGGTTTCATCAACACATCTTTCACTATAAATATACCCATTTAGATTTTAGTTCTTTCACACACAACACATCATCTAATTCCAAATTCTTTCACACACAACACAACACAAGAAAATGGAACACTCTTTCAACCCAATACTCTTGTGATTCCACACTGACAGTCCTTCACCATTAGGGCGCAATCACCAACAGAGAAGATGATGTCTATTTTCGGTGTCTAAAACCTATTTTATGCAGGCTTAAGGACAAGATCACATTCGGTTCTCTCAAAGATAAACTAGAGGGTAAGGTGCAAGTGGAGGGTGACGAGCAAGAGGTCAAACGTATCATTTATCGCAAACCCGATATGGGTGATAATGTCTGTGTTCACTGGTCCACAATGGATGTGAAGAACGACAATGACGTGTGAGTCATGATGAACATCCATGACATGTTTCAATATCGCAGTCTTTTGCAGTTGTACGTGGAAACCACACAAAGTTTTGTCGAGATTATTCGTCGTTGTTATGCAGGACAACCATCACAGTAGTAGAACGTTTTAATTAATCAGTATTTGTTTCTGTCATGTTTTAGTATTTGTGTTTGTTTCTGTTGTTGTAATCAACTTTTTAATCAATGTAATCTGCTTTTTAATCAATTTCAATTAAAAATAACAATTAGAAAATTTAAAAAAAAAAAATTTACATTTCCGGATTTATGTCCTATAGGATAAATCCGGAACTGTTTTCTATTCTTTTTCATGAATTACCTCAAACGTCATGTTTCTTGAACAGAAAATATTTTCCGAATTTAGCTTTTAACACATAATTCCGGAAAAATTCATAAATATACATTCCGGAATTATGTCTAAACAGGTAATTCCAGAAAGTAGTTTGAGGAATCAGCAGTAAAATTGTGTTTGGTCAAATTCGGGGGGGTGGAGGAATGAGGTATAATTTGGGGGCTATTAAGAAAAAGCCATACCTCAATACCTATCAAACACATGTGCAGATTCTTTCGGGCTGCTGGATTTCTCTAGTAGGAGAGCAAGACTCATAAGTTCAAATAATACTTTTTTTTGGGGTCACACTCTCTTCGAAATTGTTCCACAAATACTTGTGAGGATCCAAATTCGGGACTTATACAACTTCTTACACAATAGAACGTGTCATGACTAGTTCACAATCCAGAAACACTGGCAAAAGCTAAATTGGAACTTAAGCAAATAATTGGGATGGGAAAATCTATTGATGAATCAGACATTGCTAGACTTCCATATTTACAAGAAACAATGAAATAAATAGTACGACTGCACCCATCAGCTCCACTATTGTTAACTAGAAAAGCAAAAATAGATGTTGAAATCAATGGACACACTATTCAATAGGGTGCACAAGTCCTAATTAATTAATGGGCTATGGGAAGAAACTCAAGTGTTTGGGATAATCCAAATTCATTTTCGCCTGAGAGATTTTTGGGGTCAGAAATTAGTTTCAGGGGTCAATATTTTCAATTTACGCCATTTGGTAGTGGCCAGTGGGAGAAGGATATGTCCTGGGCCACTGGCTATTAGAATGTTGCATCGGTTGTTAGGGTAAAATTTAATCAAATTATTTCGAAGTTGGATTGCCGTAGGATGATTGTAAGAATTGAAATTATGGGCGTAGTAGCTATGTTGAAAACGAGTTAGATGATAATCACGTGTTGTGGGCTAGTTAAAAATAGCATTGGGCTCCCTTCCTATGTGGATAAAGTCCCAAATAATTTAGCCCATTATGTTTCTCACTTATTATAAGTGGAGAGGATTAATTTAGGGTTGAGAGAGAGAGGAATTTCGGATTAGAGCAGCCACCAAAGAGAGAGAAAAGAAGAGAGAAAACAATTCCCGTTTTTCTCAAACCTGTCACCGTAAAATTGCGATTCCGGTTTCGTTAACCGTTGGATCGTCTTCGTTTTTGGGCAGCAGGTTCGTAAGATATAGTTCTACACTTTCACCGTTCGGATCTTCGAAACGAGTTCTGAGGAGAGAGATATTGGCTTCGCACTGAAGCTGCAATTTGGGGGAGTCGCCGTATTCGGAGATCGAGGAACGAGGCTAGGAGGGAGTTTGCGCCACCATAGTTGAGGTAAGGGTGGGCTTAACCTTGATAATGGGTTGATGATAATTATGTGTGGGTAGTCTAGGGTTTTGTTGAATTGTTCGTGTTGTTGCATATCGTGTTTTCGTTGAGATTGGTGCTTTGATGATTATTGCACGTTATTGTGATTTGTTTCGTTATTTGTTGTTGCGTGATTGTTGTATCACGATGATGGTGTTGTTATTGTTCGTGTTTTTGTTGTTGCTGTGCGTGGTTGATTGTTGTTGTCGCGTTGTCGAATTGTCGTTTTTGTTGTGGTGGTTGCGGTGTCGTTGCCGTTAGGGTTTGGTGTTTGGCAATTTAGCGATTCTGGACACAGGTTCGGTTTTTCTAAAACTGGCGCTGTTTGGTTAATCCAAAAATTATGAGGTTGATTGTTTTTGAAAATAGACTTATCGCCGGTCGTTTTGGCACTGGTTCCGTTAATTTCGGAGTTGTATAGCTCGAGTTATAGGCGATACAAGTTAGGTTAAAATTCTGGAAACGATTTGGGTATAGATTCGGTATTTCGGTGACTGGGAACGTTGTATTGACCGAAAAATTATGTGGTTTATTTTTCTGGAAAATAGACTTAATGCTTGTTAATTTGGCACTGGTTTGGTTGCGTTTAGAGTTGTGTAGCTCGAGATATGAATTCCACAAGTTAGAGTAAGATTCTGGAAACAATCTGGACACAGAGTCAGTGTTTTGGTTACCACGTTTTCAAAAGAACTCCTTTTCGAACGAATCCAATTTCTTTGAAAACTAGACAAAAGTTGCCCCAGTTTATGCACAAGTTTCATGCAATTTGATTGAGTTTTGGTCACTTTGGAATTGCTTGAATTTGAAGGACAGAAACTGTCCTCTTTTGCAACTAGCCTGTGTGCTTTTCGAAAACTGTACCTATTGGACACTCTCCTTCAAAAACTGAACTTAGGGATGATAACCAGACCCATAGAGCTTTCCAACAAGTATTTATTTGTTGAAATCCGATGTCGTTTGCTATTTTAATTAATTCGCTGAAGTAGGTGCGATGTGCCTAGGCGCTGTGCGCCAGTCTTGTGCGTGGTGTGCGTGGGTTATGTCCGCGTTGTGGAGCCGTCTGGTGTTAATATTTCAGGTGCGGTGATGGTATGCTCAGGAGAGTTTAGTGGTAGCTGTGATGCTACAACTTGGTGCTATTTTTGGTGAAATCATTTGTTTTGATTCTGGTGATATAGTATTTATTTTAAATACTTGTTATGGTGAGTTGGTGCATAATCATGGTGTCGCATTGTCATATGCATGTTTTGGTGATATAGGCTCTGCCTCTGGTGTTTATTGGTGATATGCCCGTCGTGGCTCATTTTGGTGATCGGTACCGCATGCATATGCCCACTGGAGGGGTTGCATATCATCCCATTGTCTATGAATGTTATAATTTTGGTGGTTCACTGTCAAATGGATTTTTCCTTTGGTATCTGGTGCTGTGATATGGTGTAATTGTATTGTGTTGCTGTAGTTACCTGATGCTAGCATATTTTTATCATCTGCTTATTATCTCTGTTAGACTCACCCCTTCTGCTTGGAATGTTGCTCTCATGCGGCAACGCTGCAGGTGATCGCTAGTGCTCGTGGAGGAATCGCTAGGTTTTGCTTCCTCTCTCGTTTGGGTCTGTGTCAGCTCTGATATGTAGCACCGGGGAGTCGTTAGTTATCGTTTTGAACTATTATTTTAGTTATTGGAAATTGTTTTAATTTATTTTGGAGATGTCTTTAATTGTTAATTCTGGAGATGTTTAAACTGGATAATATTTCCGCTGCTTGGTGATTTCTTTTATATAAATTATTTTGGAGATTTTTTTTTGGAATAAATGGTGAAAAATGTAGCGCCCTTCGAGGTGACTCTGATAATTGTCTATTTAATTGTAATAGTAAAAGGGGGGTGTTACATTAGTGGTATCAGAGCAGTTCGGTCTGTCCGGCCAAGTTGTCGAGTCGTCGAGTCGAGTAACACTTGAGTAATTGTTACTCGTTTCTGGTTATAGTTTCTGTTGCAGTGTTAGGTTGAGATGGCAGGACGGAACGATGCTGCACTCGCTGCTGCTTTGCAGGCTGTGGCTCAAGCTGTGGAGAATAACCCATGTGCTGCTGGTGATGCTGGGTCGCGCAGTTTGGCTACGTTTCAGAGGGAGAATCCTCCTACCTTTAAGGGCAAGTATAACCCTGATGGTGCTTTGGCGCGGCTGAAAGAGATGGAGAGAATCTTTCGTGTTATGGATTGCTCTGAGGCGCAGAAAGTCAGGTATGGTACTCATATGCTGGCAGAGGAGGCTGATGACTGGTGGTTGGAGGTGAGGCAGAGGTTGGCGACTGTGAATGAAGAGGTCACTTGGGCTACGTTCGGCAGAGAATTTCTGAGAAAGTATTATCCTGAAGATGTCCGTGGGAAGAAAGAGATTGAGTTTCTGGAGCTGAAGCAGGGTAATATGTCGGTGACTGAGTATGCTGCCAAGTTCATTGAATTGGCGAAGTTCTATCCACATTATGGTGAGGCTGGTGTTGAATTCTCCAAATGCATCAAGTTTGAAAATGGGTTGCGGGCCGTATAGAATGTCTGCATCTGAATTGTCAGAACTGAAGAAGCAACTCGAGGATCCGCTTGAAAAGAAATTTGTGAGGCCAAGTGTGTCGCCGTGGGGAGCTCCAGTGTTGTTGGTGAAAAAGAAAGATGGTAGTATGAGGTTGTGCGTAGACTATCGGCAGCTGAATAAGGTGACTATTAAGAACAAGTATCCGCTTCCGAGGATTGATGACTTAATGGATCAGTTGGTGGGTGCTCAGGTGTTCAGTAAAATAGATTTGAGATCGGGTTATCATCAGATCAAGGTGAAAGACGAAGACATTCAGAAGACAGCTTTCAGAACCCGTTATGGGCATTATGAGTATTCCGTGATGCCTTTCGGTGTGACTAATGCGCCGGGAGTGTTCTTTGGTATTTATTTGATTTGTCTCTTATGGTATTATTGCACAGAGACGTCTTAAGATTCCAAAAGGCTTTTACAGAAACTATCATCAATGTTTTCCTAATCAACTATGGGTAGAGACGGGCACTGGGTTACAATATCGTGCCTCTGTGATGTGGATGCACGTGGTACTCCTTATCTAGAGACAGATACTAATCGTATTATGGAGGTTCTTGGAGCTGATGGTTTGGATGGGGTCCCTCAGAGTAGAGAAGCCCAGCTGACCTATTTAAGTTCAAGGGGTGTTTTTACCATTCATTGCCCAACGTCAACTGAACGGCTTCACCCAAGACTAATGCGCCGTCAACCAGCACCCCTTCAAATTGTGCCACCTAACAATGAGGATGTCTAGGGATTTATTGAGCAGAACCCTGTTGATGGGGATAACATTGATAACCCAATAGAGTTGTAATAACTAGTTTTTCTAAACACTTCTTCGTTGTTGGATTTGTATGTTTTAAACACTTGTACTGTTGTTGGATTTCTACTTTCTACGCCGTTAATTACTTTCTTTATGGATTTTTAATGTAGCAGGATTATGCCGGTGCTAGAGTTTCTCTCTGAAGGGAGTGTCTCGAGTGATCCCGATTATCAGGCATTCTTGGCCGGCGACTATGATGGGAGTGTCTCTGTTGTGACTCCGTTGTAGTTTTTTACTATTATCAATTTTTTTTTGTAGATGAAGGGCTTTATGTTTTAGATTGAGCATGTTCTCAAAAAATATAATTTCGAACAAAATTGTCTTGAAACAACTATTATACGAATGAAAATAGCACACTCTCAATGATAAAGAAATTGAAACATCATACATTCAAACTAAACGAAAATAGCTCAATGATAAAGAAAAAACGAAATACATAAAAACGATAAAAACAACATAAGAAAATTAAAATAAACTACTTATTTTTGGGGGATGGTGGACTCCATAATATAGATAATCTCTTCCGGAGTCCGTATCATTTCGACAAACAGCTTAATGAGCTGACGTCCCAATGGGGTGTTACGATGATGTTCATCATTGCGCGAAACATCGTCGTCGCTCCGGATATCCATAGCTTCATAATGGAGAGTGCTGTCTTGTAGGCATACACACTTGCGGTAACATATACGAGATATGTCTTTGCGCCACTCTCCCTCTTTGCGAACCTTCCTCTCCGCCTTTTCCTTCAACTGGCTGAACGTTATATTTTTGTCCAACCTACAGAAAAATTTGTTGCGAGACTTAAAAAAAACACCATTAGCTCTCTCCTCGATCGTTCCAGGGTGATGCAGGGCAGTTAGGTACTTGTCTTCGGATCTCTGCTTTGGGCACAACTGCCATTGCATAAGATCTTCCATTATAGCAGGTGGTGGAGATGAATAAGCTGAGAAGTGGTGTTGGTGGAGAAGAAGAAGCAAAGAAGATAAGGAGTTAGAGTTTCTGTGAAGCTGCATTGAAAACCTGAAACCCAATTTATAATAAGTGTGGGGAAATATGAGTCGTTGATCAAAATTTTGGATCACAAATCTGGGCCATTTAATTTCTATCCATTGGGGCACAATTTCCGAAGTAAATTTCGTCCACTCCTTTTTCTGACACCTTTGACTGCCTATATACCGTTGATCTAAAGCGTCGGTGGAATCTGAGCCGTTGATTTTTAAATTCATTCAGTGCCATTCGGTTACGGGCAACCGAATATATTAGGTTGTTATCAACCGTACGTTATAAAAATTCAAAAGGGGGTGTGTCTGATAATAACAACGCGTTTCATTAATGGCATTTTGGTCATTTCGCAGGGGTAAGGGGTGTATTGTGAGTAGCAGCATGTGGTGTGCGAAAAGCATGGGGCTTATTATAAGGCACATTTTTGTGGGCGTAAAAGGCGAACCATTAACCATGTTGGATTCATTCATTCATTTATATATATATATATATATATATATATAGTGTGAATTGTAATTTTTGCTTGAATGTTGACAATCATATAAAGTGGCAGCCCATCCTATATAGTATTATGCGTATCATCAAGGTCAAACAATATTGCCCGTTTGTCTTGATAGAAATTGAGATGAGATTTTTGCTTTAAAAGTTTGGATAATATATTTTTTAAGCGAACACTAGAGAATAATACACCAATATTTTATGTGCCATAATTCAAACACCAAATAATTTTTTAATGACAAATACTTGCATCAGTGCATGTTATGCAACTTTTTGAGAATGGAGATCAAGATTGTCATTGGTAATGAAAGCATGCTAATCATAGAGATTGGGAGTTTGTTCTTCATATACCTTGAGAGAGGAAAATAATTGTGGAAATCTTTTGGCTAAATTGAGAGCTCCAAATACTGAGGGTCTGCAGCGGTGGACTCAGTACCCAGAGTTAGGAGGTTCAAATTTTTTAAAAGTATGATTCGCTAAAAATATAATTAAAAATAATTTTAATATATTTAAATAAATTATATAACTCTAATTGGCCTAGTGATGTGCTTTTGTGAGGTATTGAGGTAAAATTGAGTGCAAAATTAAAGGTCCTAATGCAAAATTATAATTTCAGGGGGGTTCAACATTTTTTTATATTAGGAATAAATGCCTAAAAATATTTTTATATTGGAGAAAAATAGATATATTTTTTTCCAGGCACACAGGCACAGGTCCGCCACTGAGGGCCTGATAATGATTTCTTGCCCCTTGCCTTAGTTGAATAGATAGACTGTTAGTGGCTGACGCCATAGATGTCTCTTTTATTTGGAACTAGGTTCCTTTTGGGTTTTTTCAGTGTTTTTGTTTTGCCTTTTTAACCAAAACAAGTGCTAGCAATCTTAAAATATAAAAATTAAGCACTCTCTAGCTCATCTCTCCCGCCAGTTTTCTCTCTACTATGTCGCCATGTGTGTCTTACTTCTTCAACCTTTTTTTTTTATAATATTAGCCACAAAACAAGCAATTATATGCAACCTTTTAGTGCATGTCAAACACGCAGTCTTTATTTCTTGATGCAAAAAATAGTGATGTTTGAATTGAGAGAGACAATGAACGAGTGAGAGAAGGGACGACATAGGAGGGAAAGAGTGATCGATGCTGCAATGAAGAAGATCGATGAGAGACCAAGGACATCCTCTCGCGTCGGCAGGATCTGTAGCGGTTTCCTCCTTATTTTCACTTCTTTTTGCTTTTTTTTTTCTTGCATCTCTACTCTTCTTTTTAGCCGAGGATACTGCTGCAGGTGGGGTTCAGTGGTGGATGCACGCGCGAGATGTTAATCTCTTTGTTGCACGTGTCAAGGAACTCGCACGTCGACATCCGTGAAGGCATGTAAAGTCGTCTATCTTTTCTTTTCCTCTCTCCTCATGTTGAATAAATTACTTGTTTTCCTCTACCGTTTTTATTTTTTCTTCAATTTCTTTCTTCTTCTACCTTTCCCTTCCTTTCCTTTCATGTGGATTCTTAAAAAAGGGAATAGGGAGGATTATCTTTCTAATTTTTTTTTGGGTGAGAAGGATTTTCTTTCTAATATGAACATTGCTTTTGTGGTGTTTGAGGAAAAATGCTTAGGCTTGGTTTAGGAAGATTCATGGGGATTTGTTCTTATTCTGAATTATGCAAGGGAAATTTGAGTTGTGGTATCAAATTTATATGGTCAATCTTGGAATGTGAAATTGAAAAAAGTGATGAAGAGTAACAACACCCTATGAAATAATGGGTCTCATTATGTTCGAGAACAATTTCCCCAACATGGAAATTTGAGTTGTGGTATCAAATTTACATGGTCAATCTTGGAATGTGAAATTGAAAAAAGTGATGAAGAGTAACAACACCCTATGAACTAATGGGTCTCATTTTGTTCGAGAACAATTTCCCCAACATGTGAATCAGTGTATCCTTGCATTCCCTGCCAAGCATACTTGATTTTAGTTAGAAGTTTGGTTGGGAATGTTGTATGTGAGTTGGTAAGTACGGATTGTGAAATAAGGTCTTACATTGTGAGTTGTGTTTTTTCTTTTAGGATTGAATTGAACAGAGAAACATTTGAGTCTACTTGAGACTTTTAAGAGTTGTGTAAAAATGGAAGGGAGTAAATGCCTTTCTTGAAAATATCAGCTTTTTATGCTAACTAAGCGTCTGTTTGGTTCTGCAGTTGCATCACCGCCGCTGCATGTCCAAGCCACGTCGACGCAGAAGCTCCAATTAGTAGCTTTAGGATTGCTGCGAGAAATCACGACCAAACCAACTCCTTACTGTGCGGTTGGTGTCTTCACCGTGCATCCAAACATGCACTAAATGACGAGGGTAAAGCTATCTACATAGATGCTAAGGGTAGATTTAGGTTTGAGCGACTCTTTTAGTTGGCATATAGGTATAGTAATTTACTATATGATTTTGCTTCCCTGTTGCAAGTGAATTTTGTGATTTTGCTCGCCTGCGGCATGCCGTAAGATTTCCTATTCCATGTTGGACAAACCCAAATGGACAAGATAACATTGTTAGTGTGTGTTGCACATTTTACATTCTAGCCCTTCATAATCATTGCCGCGTGATTGGTTTGCAGAGATTTATACATACAATATTGTGAGAGGCTACTCCTGGGGACTTTTTTTCAAGGTATTCTAATCGTATGTAACATTTTTGTAAATTGAAAATAATCAATTAATTAATGATCCTCAAACATTTACATAATAATTGCTCTGCAGATTTTTCAGTCCTCTTGGATTAGGATTAATTCAACGAGCATTTCCAGCTGTAGGTTTCTCCATTTTTGTCAAAAACAATTGAATGCTTTGATGCACCAAGCTATCACAAATTCACAACCCCTTTGAACTTGCAAAGCATAGGAAAAATAAAAAGTATATAGTTTGAAATTAAATACTAATTATGAAGAAGAGCAGCATACAAGATTTGATTCCAAGTATCAGGAACACCAGCTAGGCACCAATGACTGCAATCCACATAAGTTGATCCACGACCTGTGTAGATAGATGGATGACCATCCCTTCTTAATAGTGTCAACAAAGTTATGTCAAGCAATTCTACAGGCTTTGACATTTTTCTTAGAATGTTCTTTACAATGTCTACACCAGCATAAGGTGGCATTGTTCCTTGTTCTGGTTTACTTTGTCTCAAGCAGCCCTTTCCACTTCAATGATTTTATTCAAAAAAGAAAATGGAAGCATAGTGAGTCTTTGAATAATATTTATAATCCTTATACTACTAAGATATCTTGGTAAATTTTTGGGGTAGGGGTATTGTGATTTCATTCTCACTAAAAAGCAATGTTTTAAAAACCGAATTAGAACTTGAATCCTCAAGAATGATTTCATTGGTTCATCCAGCGGGTTGAACTTGAACCGAATGACCGATAAATAAATACTAAGCATGCTAGCACATATTTTGACAGACAGTATGGCACACATAAACATTTAGCTAGCACATATTTTGTAAATTGTGTAGATTATTACCCATTCTAAGCATGCTTTTAATTAACCCACCATCATGGACTACAAAATATGATAACAACTAATATCCAAGAATCCATTTGGAGTTGAAGAAGCAGTGTTAAACTTACTCAGCATGGGAAGCAGCAATTCCCTGAAACAAAACTCTAGTCTTTGAGGGCTCAATATTGGAATCCACCCATCTAGCCCAAGTTGTTAGCCCAATCTTGAAAGCTTCCAAGTGATCCATTTCCTTTATTAATTTATTCCCAACTTGAAAGTAATCCCATCTGTCAAACATTCAAAATGAAGGCATTAGCCACATTCTCAACTCCTCACACAAAAATAATAAATGAGTAAATACTCAATTTCGTCATGGTAACTTAGTCTTCTACATTGTCAATATTCCAATTTTGTGTTACAAAATGTTAACCAAATGTGTCTCTTTCTCTAAATTTGTTAGCAAATACATCTCTGACATTATTCACTTAACTTCAAATGCATCTCTGATATTACCAACTTAATGTCATTATTATAATTAGAGCTATGGTCCGCCCCATGCGGCCCAGCTCGACCAAATGTACCAAAGTGCAAAAGCAGACTAAGCTAGGACTGTCCAATTATCAATTGGCCTGTGTTTTTTGTAACCTGACCCAAAACACCGGGCTAACGGGCTTTCTCGGTTTAGTCCAATTTTTAACAAAGAAAAACACAAAAATTTACAAAACATAAAAAACAGGCATAGTATGGCCCATGGGCCAACTGTGATGGCCAAAAGGTTTCGATTCTATTTGGGTGTCTGTTTTTTGAGCCCATTCCAATCCTCAACACCGGCGCATTGGGCTGGCAAAATTTGACACCTCTAACTCTAACCAGATTAACTTTTTACAATTACAAAGATAATTTTAGAATACTGACAATGGAGGAACTAAATCAGATATTTACGCATAAATAAATACCACAAGAAATCCAGTTGAAAAAATTTGAGTACGTTTGAGTGTTTCCAGTATGAGTCCACCAATGAAAGGTATTGAAAATCAAAACATCAACTTCTTTCCACCTATCCCCAGTGCTAATTGTATCCAACTTCAATATTCTTCCTTTTTCTTTATCTTGAATCAGATCCACTAAGAACCCATTTTTCAACCACATCATTGAAGCTCCATATTCCTATTATACACCCCCACCCCACAAAAAAAAAGGACAAAATCATTAACCAAATCAAACAATTATTTTCCTATATTAAGATATATTAACTAAAGAAAAGTACCATACCGGAAATGAGAATACAGTAAGATCTTTTATTTGACTTGTTAAGGTATAATTTGAATTTGGGATTGAAACATGAAGCAAACAAGTAAGTGATTGCCACATGTTGTTGCTAATAGAATCCCCAACAAACATTATCTTCTTTCCTCTGTATCTCTCCAAAAACTTCACACCATCAAACCTAATAACAAACATCATTTAGCATTTGTTAAGGTATTGTGTCAAAAAAACAAACATTTTCTAAGGTAAAAAGAAATGATTTTTTATCATAAAATGAAACGAAAAAATTGATGGGGTATTTAAAAAATGAAACTTTAGTACAAAGATTATATTACCTTGGAAGGTTACAAGTAGAGGGCTTCCATGTATACTTGAGGTAATCTTTATCAGGCCTACCATTTTTTAGGCAATTAAATCCAATGAAAGGACAATCTTTTGAAGCATCATAAAGAGGTTTGGAGGAATCAATGACCCAGCTTCCATTAGAGTAATCACAACCTTGGTTTTTTGAAAGAGAATGTGTTACTGCACAGAGAAATGCATAGGTTGCTAGTAACACAGAAACCATGTAGAGTTTCAATGACATTTCAAATTGTGGTGAACGTTTGGAGCCGTTTATTTATTTTTATGAAAACATATAGTAATAATAGTATATTGGTTGGTAGCTTTATTGAAAAAAGTGTAAAGTAATTGCTGATAGTGAAAACAGGGAAACAAATTATTATGCTTTATTCTACGTTCTTTAACTCTGAAATGTTTGATTTGAAGGACACATCTCGATTAGAAAACAAAATAAAGATTGATAAGGAATATTTAGTATTATGATTTTCAAAATATTTATTTTTACTCTTAAAAAAATTCAAATTAATAATGAAATATGGAATTCATTTAAGAATTGGATTTTTTCATAAATGAGAGTATGGATACTTTTTTTGTTTTTGGAAATAAAGACAAAATATGGAAAAAAAGTTTGACATTAAAAGAGGGAATGGAAGTTAATGAAAATATGATATATTTTTTTAATTTGTAATTAAATAGAAAATTTAATATTGAAGTAAATAAATATGAGAATTTTATTTTTGTACAAAAAAACAATTATAAAAATATATAATTTTGACATAGAAGAAAATTCATATAAATAGTATTTTATTGGTTCTTAGTATAAGTAGTCGGGAAGCGGATGAGACAGAGAAAAGTGGAGTGTTCGAATTCGCACTTACGAAAAAAATTCATTTAAGAAAAGTTGTTTGTGGATATAAAAAATGAAAATTTGGATAAACTTAAGTTTGAGATAAAAAGTAGAAAAATTAGATTATAATTCAGAAAATCAAAGAGAAGATTCAATTTAATGTAAAAGAAAAAACTATGAAAATTTATAATTTCTGGAAAAAAGAAGTAAAGTTATAAAAGTTAACTTTAAAATTAAGGTAAAAAATCGTGAAGATTTAATTTTGAAACAAAAATTATCAAAAGGCTTAAATATGTTTTTAGTCCCAATAATATTCAGGACTTTCATTTTTAGTCCGTAATGAATTTTTCCTTAACTTTTGATGCCCATTTATATTTATGTTTACACTTTCAGCTAAGAAACTTCAATGAAGCCAACTGTCACGTCACACTTTAATGACTAATTCACTTGTTGACCATCAAATTAATGACTAATCACTTAAGGACATTTAAGTCATTTAAAAATGTGATGTGACAAGTCTCTATAAGATAAATTGTTAGCCAGTGGGGCATCAATTCAACGTTAGAGACAAGTAAAAGTGTGACTTAGCAAGTGTTGACACGATATCTCGCTGGCCAATTGAGAATTGTAGTAACGTTAGAAACCAAATGTGAAAACACATATTTAAGTGGGGATAAAAAGTTGAAGAAAAATTTATTGAGGATACAAATGAAAACTCTGCATTTTATGAAGACTAACAACATATTTAACCATATCAAAAATTATTTTTAAAACATCATAAGATGACTCCAATTTTTACATGTCTCTTGATGTAATTGAGGACTTGAAGCTATATTATTTTTTATAATGTTACATTAATGGATAAATACAGTAAAAAGTTAACAATTACTTTCCGAGTAAACTACAGCAAAAAGGATGTATGTAAATAAAATATATAATATAATTATAACTCTAGTGACTACAAAAAAATGACATACCCCATCAGCGATTTTAGTGGCTTTCTCCAAATACATTTTGAGGTTAATGGTGTTGTTGGTAGGTAAGAGAAATAACGACCGCCAAGAAATTTATAGCTAGAGGTAAAATGGCATGTAACGACCGCCATAAAATTCAGTAACCCTTACAAGCCTAACACATCTGATTACACATGATCACTAGCAATTTATGGTGAAAAGTATATGTTTTTGCCATTTCTTTGTATTTCTAATTCTAATTTTTAATAATCAATTTCTTGACAATCGAGTGTTTCACTATTGTCCTTTACTTTTCTTTTACTTAGCATTTCACTTTGTTTCTTCTTACTTTGATACTTAAAATCTCATGATATTCACTCCCTTTTGGGTTTGATTCCCATGTCCTTTTAAGTCACTTTTGTTTAACTTTATCTGAAACATATTCTACACTTTGGAATCATGTTAATCAAACTTGCACTTTAATCCTGTCAACTTGAAGACCTAAAGATTTAATTGAGTCATCATTCTTCAAGCATTTTGAATTCATTTGTTTAACAACGAAATTTGTTGGTAAATACATTCTCTCTCCCTTTGAATACAGTCCCTCTTAAATTATTTTCTGCTACATTGAAATTTTGAGTAGAAGTCTTTAAAAAGGGTACTGCTATATTTTGCGAATAAATCTTGTAAGAAACAAACGTACGAAATTACATGTGTCCGCATAAGACCAAACGAAGGCGGGTGGTTCAAACCATCTTTTACAGAAATCGCAAGATGAGCTACTTATTAAAATGCTTTGTTTTCCTTCGTCTAAATTTTTTCGTAATACCAAGCATTATCCCTTTAAAAATGATTTAACAAATCCAATATGTGACAATATTAAGTAAAAGAACGAGATTTAAGTCACCCTCTGTGCATGCATTGGAGTACATGAATCGCCTCTATTACTTTACAAACCATTTCACCCTTTATTAAGACTCTGTGCTTGGGGGGATGTGTACTGAGATAGCCGGGAGTTGCCCCATAAGAACCAACTAGCCCACATGAACAAGTCCCCCCCAGGTCTACTGGCAGCATGAGTAAGTCACCCTCCTACACATAGGATATGAGTAAGTCTTCATCCTAAACTCATGATATGAGTAAGCCGCCCTCCTGCACACAAGATATACGCACATGATGTGAGGAAGTCACCCTCCTGGACACTAGAGGTGAGTAAGTCACCCATGATAGGCCTAACAGCTCGACTGCGCCAAACTCAACACTATGCACTAAGGTGGATGAAAGTCGCCCATAATACAGACTCAGGACAGCCTGTGTATCAGACTCAGCATGTCGGCCTTATGGGTCTCGACCTATCACACCAGCACAACTATCCAGCTCGACCCAATCGAGATTCAACTCGCACATACCAAACCAAACGACCTAACCCTAGGCGACCTGATAGACAAGAGGAGTTAACCACTCTAAGATAAGCGCTCCTACCCGTGGAGGTCTAACAATACTTAAGCGACTCTCTTGCACAAGAGGACGAACCTCACTCTTACACAAAAAAACCTAGCTTGCTAAGAAGCCAGTCCCACTGGCGGACCCAGCTATAGCTGAGGGGGTTCAGTTGAACCCCCTGGGGAAAAAACATTGCACTTACCACCCTATATAATTTTTTTTGAACCCCCTGAAAAATTTAATTTGCAGTGGTAGACCAAGTTTTGCACCCATTTTCACCAAAAACCCAACACTCACTTACCCATTTGTACTAGTGGTGTATTCAATAAAATTAACTCTGAGCTTATTATGCAACGATTTCAGAATATGAAATCACGTAGCGGACAATTATGAAATGTATAATTTATTTATTTATTTAAATATATTATAGTTGTTATTAATTATATTTTTAGCAAATTGAGTATTTAAAAAATTTGACACCCCTGACCCCGGGGTCCTGGGTCCGCCACTGGCCAGTCCCTCTACTTCTAAACAAATACACTATCCTTTTTAGTAGAAAAAGAGATGGAGGCTCTAAACTATAACAATATAAACTTAAAAGTTTTACTATACTATGTTTTGTGTCTGTATAAAGATATTACATTATATTTTATTGCTTGTATTTGCTATCCATAACGCATACTGAGTAATCAAGAATAATTTCATTATTATTTCACTTTAGAATAGCACAAGGCATTACAATAGGGTGGTCTATTATTAGAATCATATCCAACCATCCCAGTTTTGTATAAAAAATTATATCAGAATCCACTAATCCCCCCAATAATTCAATCACGAAATTTTAAAAAAAAAAATCCTTAAATAAGGTTGTAGAGTATCTCGTTCCAAGTATCTGGAACACCAGCAAGACACCAATGGCTACAATCTGTTATTCCTTTTGGAAATCCATAAATGGAAGGATGTGCATCTTTTCGTAGTAGAGAGAGGGTTGTGATGTCAAGCAATGTGACTGGTTTCTTAATTGTTCTTAATACACCCTTTAACACACCCACAGCTGCCGGCAATCCGCCGGGATATGTCGATCCGGCCACCGGTGTTTTTTGCCCAACACAACTCTTTGAACTTGGTTCATTCCATAGGCTTCCACTGAAATCATTGTTCATATAGAAACATTCATTATTATTATCCCATAGAAAATTTTGTAGTGCAAAATTAATTATGAATGTTTATGTAACCCTACATAAAATTATTTATGCTTGAAATGCATACTTCAAAACATTATACATATTTTAAACAATACGGTTTTAGGCAAAATATTACACTTTAGATTTGAATTCAGTGGATTGTTCAAAAAAAAAAGATTTGCATTCAATTGTTAAACATTAGTAATTAGTAATACTAATTAATCAAATTAGTGATATTTTGTTATTAATTAAATGAGTGTCAAAACTGTTTTTACTATAAAATGTCTTTCTCTTGCAAAATAAAATTTAGAAAATGTTTGAAAACCAAAATAAAAATTTAAAAAATATTGATTCACTTTATGACAAGTTCTTTTTAATGATGATGATGATGATGAGTCAAATAATTTCTACGTATGAGTTTGGAATAACAAATGAAGAAATGAATGTGTTCATTATAACTTGCTTTTCTTTTTGACATGTTCATTGTAATTTGCTTACTTGTAGTGAGATGGGGAAATTCCTTGAAAGAAGACCTTCACTTTTGTAGGGTCAATGTTGGCATCTACCCAAGCACCCCATGTAATAAGTGCTTTTTCAAAAGCCTTCACCCGATCCATGTCTTTCAAAACTTGATTTCCCACTTGGACATAATCCCATCTGAAAAATCCATTCATTATTTAATAACCAAAATTACAAAAAAAAATAAAATTGATTTTCAATAATTTGCAAACATTATATTAAATGGTAATTTCTAAACTTCACTATAAGATACCCAAAATAATATCCCCACTGTTGATTGTATTGGCAATTTCAGCGACATAGAGACGCTGACTTTGAATTCGAACTCAAGTGTGACCGTATTATAGTGTGTGTTCCGAACTAGGCCAAGTCCATATCTGAATTTGGGTCCAATATCGACCCAAGTACGCACTGCGGAGTCGCACTTGGCGATCCGTGCACAACTATTCATCAACGACAAGGATCGGGGGGATCACTCGCCCTTCTTCCTAGGCACTGAGACGCGCCTAACACAACCTAATACCTATAAATACCACTTCAATTTTTGGAATAGGTATACTTTTTCTCGCTTACTTTACACTCGATTTCCCTAGCCTGACTTGGACATATTATAGTGTTTGCACTTACCAACCCACTCACAGATCAGCACGAGGTCATACTCGACAGAAGCTCACCCGACTTACCACATCGGCCCTCTCGAGTTTGGGTAAGGACCCAACAACTTGCATAGTATTTATTTATCATTTTGTATAAACTGGCAAAAAATACTCAAATTATAAATACATGAATATAATTAACTTACGGTTGAGTGGCTCCTCTACGGGACCACCAATGCCATGTGTTAAAGATAAGCATATCAACTCCATTCCATAGTTTGCTTCCTTCAATTGAATCAAGTTTCAAGACTCTCCCTATTTTCTCTCGGACAACATCTACTAGATACACGTTCCTATCCAGCATCACTTTCACATTATATTCCTGCAATTTATTATTTTTAAATAAAACCCATATTGATCAATTATATTTCCTTAGATAATGATTAAATCCAATCATGCAATTGCTACATAAGTAAAACCTCAAACTTATCAACAACAAAAATATAGAAAGACAAAGGAAAGAATCTTAATTTTAGTATGAATGATAAAAATAAGGGTAAATGGATATTTAGGTCCCTAAATGTGCGAGACATTGTATTTTTAGTCCTAAATACCCAACTGTATCTAAGGCTTATAACTTCAGTACGTGACTACCAAAATAAAGATCTATTGAAACTACAAAAACATTCTTGAGTGTGTATTTATAAGTTATTTCAAGGATTAAGTTGAGTAACGAAAGACAAATACAATGATTAAGTTAATTACCAAAAAAACACATTTGAGAGTCGAATTGACTAACAAAAGATACCTTTGAGAATATTCTTTTAAAAGTTTAACATGTGTAAGGACTATAATAACGACATCTTACACACTCAAAAATCAAATAAAATTATGATTTACACAAAAAATAAAGATAAGGATATATGTAATATGTCATCACAAGTGTTTCTTTTGATTTTGAAAGCTTTATCCTAACTAAACTGAAAAAGATAGGAGTTGTGCATTGCAAGTAGCAAGACGTGACACACATTAAAAAGAAAGACATTTGAACAAGTAACTTAAGAATATGGACACAAGGAAAACGGGGACCACTTATGACTTAACAACCATTGTTGCTTATGGTAGTGCTACAAACAATCTCTTATACCAAAAACTTTTTTCAGAACGGAAAAGATTCTTCACTCCATTTTAATGCACAAGTCAGATACATAATGATATAGGACCATGATGTCCTTCAAAAATGTTTAAGGAAAATATTAATATTAATAAATTTAACATATAATATGTTAGCTAAAATTATAATTCTTACCGTAAATGTAAATACAGAAACATCTCCAACTCTAACCAAAGAGTAATTGGAATTGGGCACTGAAGAGTGAAGCAAACAAGTCAGAGATTGCCATTGATTTCTGCTCAGTGAATCTCCCACAAACATTATGCTCTTCCCCCTCACCTTTTCCAGAAAATCTCGCCCATTAAATCTACAAACATAAGTAAAATAAAATAAGGGAAATATATATGTATTTCAACTACGTTAATCAATTATTTTACTGTCGAAGGTACCGACATGGTATAGTACAAGTGGTAGATACTTGGGTTTAAGGTTGGAAATGAGTCGAGCTGAGTCGAACTTAGTTCAGCTCGACTCGACTCGATAAGAATTAGCTCAAGTCGTAACTGATCAACTCGAGTTCGACAGGAACTTTTTTTTCAACTCAACTCGACTCAATCGAGTAATCTCTACTATTACGTGATTTAAAAAAAAATGTCAGCAATTGTTTTTCCGTGAGTGAGGTGAAGTGAACCGACACTATATTAATCATCGGCGCGTGGTAGAACATGAGAATCTAATTGTAACATAATTAATGTTCGGGTGTTTTCTCACTGACATGTGATGTTACAAAAGTGCTTTTACCTGTACACGTGTCGTCAAGTTTGCTAATCCAAGCCAAACATTCGCAACTTCTAATTCCAAGTTAATGTGTTTTTAATTTTTCTTAACAAAATACAGTTGTTCTCCAGGCTGTTATTGATTGGATCATGGCAACAAATCACATGATCTGTTTGTACTACTACTTCACTATAACAATGGAAAAGGAAAGTATTAATATAGTTCTTCGATGAAAATAAATGTTTTTTCAAGGAAGAAAATACTATGTTTAGTAATTAGTATTTCCATAATTTTATTTCAAAATGATAAAATTGTTTGGATGAGTTTTGGGGGGAAAATTCGCTTATGAAGTAAACTTCTTTTACAAGGCTTATATGAAGTAAACTTATCTTTAAATGTTGAGAGAGCTTTTTGGTAAGTAAATATTGAATAGTATTATTTTTTTGACAAAAATATATTTGAATATTAACTAAAAATAAATTTCAACTATAAAAGTACCATTTTTACCCATAAATGCGTCAAAACATATCACATAAATATTGAAAGGTTTTTATTATTGGATTTGATGTGTTCAAACGATTTGAAATATATAAAAATTTCATTTACAATAACATTTTTTTTAACGTACCTCGCATAATTAACGTTTTGAATTAATATATTTTCTTTCTATATATATTATATATTATATATTGGCTAAATTAGTATATTTTGATATAACTGTTTCTTGTAATATTTTTGCTAACCTTAACAAATACTAGTATTTTTTAAAAAAAAAATATTATCTATATCATGATATAATGAAAGTGGCATATGGCAACCATTTTCTAGTTTATGAAAAAAGTAATTAACTTTTCAATAATTTACCTAATGAAGCATAATAAAAAATCAACAACAAAATTTTATATAGATTTAGAAAAAATGACTAGTCTATTACACTCTCACAGTTATTCTAAAGTTCAAACTTCAAAATTCTTTACACTATTGTCCTTGACTTATGCTAGTAAAACAAAAGGGTTGAAATAGACATACTACTCCACCCATGATAGGTAATGCTCAACTAAAAAGTAAAAACACAGAACGGTACAAGCACAAAGGTTAATTTATTCGAAACATGTTTTAAAAACATGTACTATTACTAAAATAATTAAAAGAAACCAATGAAAAGATAGAGAAATGAATGATAATACCAACCTGAGTAATTTGCAGGCAAGTGGTTGCCATTTGTAATGAGTATAAATCAGATCAGGGCGTCCATTGGTTTCGCACCTGAACTCTCTTTCAATAAACGGACACGTGGCAGGTTCATACAACGGATACGATTCATCCACCACCCATCTCCCCGTGAACAAATCACACCCATCCGTAATATCACCCTCCACTTTTACTTGCAGCACCACCCCAACAATAAGGAAGAACAACACACTATAGTGAAAGAGAACACCACCCATTTCTCTCTCTCACCAAGAACAGAGAGAGAGAGAGAGAGAGAGGTTTCTCGTTTCTTTTGTGATTCTATGATATTTGATTGCTAAGGTTTCGGGATATATATAAGTGCGGGTGCATGTGTTTATATATGTGTATAGAGAGGGAAGGAAACACACACTAGTCTTTGGAGAGAGAGAGAGAGAGAGAGGGAGAGAGAGATTTATTTTGTTTCCTTTTTAATTTATTTATTATTAATATATATTGAAGATATGAAGTCAAATCATACTACCATGAAAGGAATTACTGAAACTAGAATGATATTCATGAGGTGTAAATTTGAGCTGAAAATGGAATCAAAATCAAATATTAATTGGGTGGTTGTTATTAGATGGTAGGAACTTTCGGATTGCATTTGATAGTAACATTAGAACCAAAAAAATGAAGAGTAATAGAATAATTTGGAGATCGTTACATATAAACCAGAGAAATAAGAAAGAAACATGACAAGGAAACTATGAAATGAAACTAGATAATAATGTGACGTCAAGAGATTGGCTGTATTCGCTATACTACCACTTATTTTGAGAAATTATGGATTAAAAAGTTACACTTTTTTTTTAAAAAAAAACATAGTCACACGTTTTATTAATTTTGTACAAAAAGGATTATTTTCTTCTTTCTTTTACAAGAAAATCCTTTTTTAAAAAAGAATTAGGCAAAACAATATCGTGCCAGCGCTCCACCTCCCGCCACACCTTTTTCGAAAAGTCGCAATCTATGAGTAAAGGTTGAGTTGTCTCTTTGTGACTATTACCAAGCACACAAACTGCTCATTCCTCCGAGAGAATGATATGGCACCTCAACAGAATATGTCTCGAACTGGTAAAGCATTAATAAGCAAATGCCACCCAAAAACAAGAACTTTCGTGGAAATGAAGTTTCCCAAAAAATTTTAAAATCTGAAAATTTGCTGTCACACGCCTCTAAATAAGTTGAATCCGTTGACATAAAAAAAAGTAGCAAATAGCACTGAGAAACACTTTGAGGGCTCCAAAATGTAGCTCCAAAAATCTGATCGATCACAATTAAAACCCATCTCCCTTAAAATATCGATCAACACAACACCATTGTCATTGGGAAGCTATGGACCAAACGAAAAAGCAGACAAGTTCCATCGCCAATAGCTTTGACGCCACATTCCAAGATCAACAATCTTCGCATTTTGTTGAGAACAACCTGCAAAAATGCTAAGAAAATCCAGCTTCAAGGGACGTTGCCCAATCTAATGATGATGCCAAAAACTCACACCACGACCATCTCCCACCCCCCTTCTAACATTTGCCTCAAACCACGCCCCTCTGAAAACCGCTCCCCACCCACACTTCTAAGGTCACGCCACCTTAAAGATGAGTCCGACTTTCTAACTGGTGATATTCCGGTAAAGAAAATAGAGCCAAAATCACCGTCCCGGTAAGAAAGAATATCCCTCCAAGAAGCTTCCTCATCCGACAAGATACGCCATTTCCACTTAGCCAAGAGAGTAATGTTAAACAACTCAATATTTTTATGAATTATATGTTAATTGTTAAGAATATTCTTAAATCAAAATGTTACAGACTTTTTTTACAATATTTTACTATTGTAATTAATTATGTATTAGTGCATCAAATCGACAGGAGAGCCTCTTGATGACAAAAGTTTATAGTTCTAGTGTTAAACGAATATCTGAGAGTAACTTTGATGTAGACCATTAACGACTTCTCTCCACATAACGTGATGTGTTAATGGGGACACATGGTAAATTGGCAAGTATGATTTGCAGGGACAACATAAAGACTTTTATGTTGAATATGAGATGACTTGCACACTAGGTTCTTACGTAGTGCTCACCTATTTAGAACATAAAAAAAAATACATTTGTTATAGGGAATATTGAAAATTATGAACCTCGTAGGCAAACACCAAAAGAAGTTTGTAACAAAATTAAGGATATCTGAAAAGTAGTTGTGGTTGACGTTATTTCCCGACTCTGGATGGCATAGTTGGGCAACAAGTATACTTTGAGATCTAACATATTGAAAAGATAATCTATTGAGATACAAAATCGATGTTATGCATATTGAGATGAAGTATTTTAGAACATATTTAACACTAGTGAATGTGAGAGGACAAACTAGATAATGAGAAGGCTAGGAAGGACATAGCTCATTGCTGCAAGCCAAAGAACTTGTTGGTGGAGCAAGCTAATAGTAAACCGTTGAAAACTAGAGCCAATTACACATTAACCACTCCAATCCACTCAAGAATTATACTTTTTTTTTACGTGAAGAATTATACTTTGGGATCTAGCAAATTGGAAAGATAATCTATTGAGCCAATCAAGATGAAATATTTCTATAGCTTTCTCTCCACTCCCCCCAAAACACACCCCTCCCCTCCAAACTCCCAAACCGGGCCTAAGGTAAAAATGTAGTATCTTTCTCCTACAAGTCATAAACACAGAACTATCATAACTTAAAGAAAAATGAGACAACACGGTCCTGTTTCAACGAAAGAAGACTAGAAGAGTTTAAATAACAAGTTGTTTAATACACATTTCGTCCTTTTTACTAGGAGAACCTTTGGGTGGAACACTAAGTATTCAATCATAATTTGTCTTTTTCTGTTGGTCTGCAAACGGAGTGTCAATCACCACCAACCATAATTTGTCTGTTAGTAGTATAGTAAATTCATTTTATAGAGTTCATTATAAACTACAATATATGAAGATATAAGTTATCTACAAAGTGGGGAAATTTGTATAGATTATGTAGTCCCTTTTTTTTCCTCTCAGTAAGAAGAATTCATGTCCATAGAATGTTGATCTGTATCAGAAATATATGTGGCAGAATCATCTATTGAGAAGCTCTTTTCTTGAATTTCAGGGTCACTATTTTTATCCCTCTGTTTGTAATACTGTTGAATCATCTTTAACTTGTTGCCTTCAAAAACCTGGCTTGTGTCAGGCATCACTTCTTGAACAGCAGTTTTGCCTTCAAGCATGGTTACCACTGAAGACATGGTGGGCCTGTGCATTGGAGAATCATGAGTGCATAAAAGAGCCACATTGATCATGATCAGTACTTCCTCTTTTTTGAAATCTTCACCCAACCTCTCATCAACTAAGTCCATTATATTGCCTTCTTCTTTCAAGAGATGTGCCTGAAAAAATAAAACACAGATCAGCAACTTAATTCTGACATAATTATGCAAGTTTAATTTATATACATTGTCGGTGTAACTATTTTACATTATCAACCTGTTATACGTTATGGTATGAGTAACTTTTAAGATAGTCGAGAAAAGCAAGAAAGCAGGAGATTAATTTATGAGTGCATCAGTTACCCAATCAACAAGAGAGAAGCATTCTTCCTTTGGCCAACTCATGGTGTTGTTCTTCCCACTAACAATTTCCAAAGCAACAACTCCAAAACTATAAACATCTGTTTTATCAGACAAATAACCATGCATTGCATATTCAGGAGCCATATATCCGCTGTAGAATCAAAAAATCACATATCAACTGTTTAGAATACATTCTTCAAAATAAGAAATATCTTTCAAAAAATTAGTATATGAGAACTCACTAAGTGCCAGCTACTCTAGTGGTTACGTGGGAGTAACCCTCATCTTTGAGCTTGGCCAAACCAAAATCAGATATCTTTGGATTGAGATTTTTATCTAATAACACATTAGTGGCCTTGATGTCCCTATGAACTATCTTTAGCCTTGACTCTCCATGGAGGTAAGCCAAACCTCTAGCAATTCCAACACAAATCCTTTTCCTTGTTGACCAATCCAACTTCAGTTGACCTTTTTGATGGGCTTCATTTGAAATTGCCACAAAAATTAGATAATACAACATAATCATATGGTCAGGTAAATATGCTTTGTGTATAATATTGTAGATAATTAATGAAAAACCAACCAAACTTGACTACATAGAAAAAAATTAATTACCAAACAAAGCGCGGGAAAGACTATTGTTTTCCATATATTCATATATCAGCAACAACTGATCTCCCTCCATACAACAGCCATAGAGCTTAACTAAACAAGGGTGTTGCAAAGCAGAAATGAAGCCAATCTCATTTATAAACTCGCGATTCCCTTGCTTTGATTTAGAAGAAAGCTGCTTAACCGCTACTACTGTGCCATCCGAGAGAACGCCCTGCATTTCCGCGACTTTATATTATATTTCTTTATATATATGGGAAGTTTTAAAAGAGTAACAACAATGATAAATCTTGCAATGATATTCAAATAGAAGTGTAGATTGTGATAGTCCATAATACCTTGTAAACAGGACCAAACCCTCCTTCTCCTATCTTAAAGGCAATGTCAAAGTTGTTGGTTGCTGCTTTGATTTGTCGTAAGGAAAATAATCCAGTTTGCAGATCTAAATCCTTTAGCTCTATTGGTTGAAGACAAAAGTAAATATATGGAAAAATCTGAGATTTTTTGGGTAACTGGCACATCATTATATTTGGCAGAATAAAATGGTTCTAGACACAATGGCATTTCTGAATTGACAATCCATATGCTGGTGTATGAGATGAATTTTACAAGAATTAGATTTTACAACATGAGTTTTGCAGATTCCTGAAGAATAATTATACAACATGGTACACTTGTGAAACATTTCTGTACATTAACCATGTATATCAATTATCAAGTAACTCATCTAGTTACTTTTTAGTTTAAGTCAAAAAAACTATGATATATAATCATGTATTCATGTAAATGTCCTGAAAAAAGTGTCATGTAAACATATTCACCAAAATGCATTATTTTGAAGTATAATTTTTTTGAGACCAATAATAAAACTATTTCATATATTTAAAGGGATTTCCCAAACCTTGACTGATCCTGCCCTTTCCTTTCTGTTTCAGACATCCTCTCCACCAAGCCATACCAAATACCACAAAGATTACTAGTGCTCCAGCAATTACAAATTCAACAATAGACTTCACATGCATCCTACTTCTTTTTTCCACACGGGGTGTAAAGTCTGCTTGATTATAATACAACAAGATATTTCCATATAAATTAGATCAGAGGATGGAATAATTAATAACAAAAGAACTATAGAGAAATAGAACTGACCAGGATTAACAGATATAGCTGATATAAGAGGACCGTGTACTGATCCAAATGGGATACCGGTTGTCCCTTTCCCCGCCCAATGAAGGCGAATCTCCAAGGTATTAGTTGTCACTATAGAAGTAAACTTCTTTATGATTGCTTTACCAACTCCTCCTGCTTCTTTAGCAATATTGAAATCCTTCAGCACCAACTTTCTCTGCAATACTTCAATCCAAACACAAATGCTTCAACATGGTCAAAGGACATTTGTTCAGCATTTTAAACATGTAGTTGACAAAGATAAGATGGTAAAAGACCATGCACCTGAATATAGACATCAAATACACGCCTTCCTAGGCTGTAAAATGTTTGATCACCAGTGAACTTTATCTCTGCGAAATGGAGATTTACTGTGTAGTTCCCATTTCCTAGGCAAAATCCATAGTATGTGAGAGAAAGGGGAGATACACGTGCATCCATATACAGTTCACCATTGTCCATAGCAAGCTTAGTTGCATTAGACAAGGTATAGTAGTCCGGGTAGGCACTATCAAAGAAGTGGCCAGTGCTGCTAAACGCCCAGTTCGATCCGGTCTGGCGAAATCTTGCTGGTCCAGCTTCATTCGTATCTTCATCATATGTCAGGCTTCTATTAGAAGTTATGAGCTTCCCACCACAGTTTATATGGAGAGAGTACCAAGCTGGGACAATCAGAAATGAATGAAATGACTAATGCTAAATGGCATGCTCAGTTATACAATAGAAGTGATATCTTTAATTTCCTATCATCTTTTTACTTCAGAGTTTTACAACAAGGCTCTTAATAAGGAAGTAAGGAAATTTTTAGGAAGATCATTCACATTTCATCTTCTACCTTCACATAAATAGATAAATAAAAATGAACAACTTAAAAACACTTATGAGATCTTAGTCTGAAGGAAATTCAAAACAAATCAACTTACTTTTAGGACAGCGAATGTTCCTCAGACATGAAACCGTTCCTCTGAGAAAATAATGAAGGCGTATAAGACATCAGCACAATCACATTATAATCAAGGTATATACATAGACTAATTTATTATGAGTTATGAGTAGTAAAACACAGCTTACAAGTTATTATCCTTTGAAGATGATGCAAACAAGTTCCTAAAGCACATGGCAAGTGTCCAAAGCTCAGATAATTTCTTAAAATTGATGAAACAAGAAGTATGGAAAATGGAAATACAAGGATTCTTACACGCTTCCCTGTTGACATGTCAACTGCTCAGGGTTTTCGATGCTCAGGTTGTTATAAGAGAGATCTCTGTGTCAATTTATACATGTGATTTAGGATTAAAAATGGAACCAAAAATATATGTAACACTTAGTGTTGTAGAAATATCCAAAACTAATGTTTTCATATAATTTATCACCCAAAAGTTATAATTCAACTCAATGAATGAATCAAATAAGTAGTATTTGAAGGATTACTCACGTGTAGTCTGGTCTGTCTATCCAATTGGGCAGTGATCCAGTAAAAAGGTTTCCAGTTAAGTATCTAGGTAAAACAATAAAGAGAAGTAATAAATTTATAGAACTCATCATTAGTTGATGAACCATTCTGGTGAAATCATAAAATCACATTAGAAACTAAAGAATATTGCTTACAGTATATTTATGTTCTCCAGGCTACCCAAGATGTTCGGAATCTGACCACTTAATTTGTTAAAGCTCAGGTCTCTGAAAAAGAAATTATGTTCATAATAGGTATCATTTAAGAGAGAAAAACGGTTTCAGAAAAACGACAAGAAAATGTTTAGTCAGCATAATGCAATGAACAGAAGAAGTTTTGTTGATGCATTTTAAAAAATAATATGCTAGCATAAAGTGCTACTACTATAAATGGTTATGTCCTTCCTAACATAGAACCAATGAAACAAAATTCAATAGAATAAAGCATGACTTACAATGATCTTAAATTAGTAATATTTCCAAGATACTCAGGAACTGTTCCTATAAGATTGCAACTCCTCAGTACTCTGGCAAACAATTCGATAATATGTAAATTTGTAAGATCGAAAAGGTAACAGCATCTCCTCTTTCTAATTTTTCTTTCATAAAAAGCATCACCTTATTGAGGTTTTGACTCACAAAATTGAAAAAAAAAAAAAAGAAATTGGACTAATAATCCAAGCAATTTACTCACAGTGTTTCTATTTTTGTCAAGTTAATAAGTTGGGGAAAATGAGCATCTGATCCTTTCAAATCACTTATTCTCCTGCAGGCATAACATACCTTAAGCATGGTGAAACACAATAAGAGAGCAAATTGAATTTTGAACTATGAAGCACCTACGCTATGAAGACACGGACAGTTGGACACCGGACACGACACTAAAACGAACACATAGACATCAATTTTAATTTGAAAAATGGAAGTAAGTGAAGTGTCAAAGTCGGTGTCTGACACGGCACGTGTTGGACACCAGACACATCTCCAACCTGATGTGTCCGTGCTATAGAGATTTTGAAACCTTGGCCACAGTCAGAAACATCACACTTACAAGTCAGTCAAGTTTTTCAGATATGAAATTCCAGAAGGAATTGGGCCACTCAAACCACTCCCTTGCATCACCCTATAACAATTAAAAATGGTAAACCAATAAATAATATGCAATTCAACAAAGAAAAATTGAAGATTTAAAATTTCACAGGAAGAAGAAAAGTTCACACAATCTCTCAAGACTTGTCCAGGTCTGAATGAAATCAGGTATAGTTCCTGAGAATTGATTGTCGCCAAGTCGACTGCGTTATTATATGGTAAGCAACAAAGAAATGTTACTTTAGATATGAACAACAATACATGAATGTATTTCATTGTAACAAAAGAAAAGTAAAGAAAAGACTCTTACACATGCTTCAGTTTAGTGAGTTTAGCAAATGCTGCAGGCAAGTTTCCAGTAAAATAGTTGGAGGTAAGATGCCTACAGCAACATTGAAATTTAGAATATAAAATCATAGGCATTAGGATTCTTTGAAGAGTAGTGTTCACTTTATTGAGTAAAGTCTGAAGCAACATATAGTAATCTATGAATTTGGGAACAATTTCGTCTTCAAAGATAATCTAATCAACCAAATGAAACAAAAGGCATAGAGTGTGAACAAAGAAAATTCTATGCATTTCAATTTTCAGCAGTAAAAGTTAATCAACCAAATGAAACAGAACATAGCAATTTGTAAATTCCAAATCCTACAAAGAGGCTTACAGTCTTTCAAGCAAGAGAAGATTCCCAAGCTCTGAAGGAAGCTCTCCAGATAACTGATTGAACTCCAAAACCCTAGGCATTTCAATTTTCAAACTTTAAGTTCCTTGAAAAAATTTCTTAAAATTGACATGGGAAAATTTGTACATGTATTACTTACAAACTTTTTAGGGTGGTGATGTTTCCAATTTCTTTTGGGATTGGACCTGTTACTCGATTTCCATAAAGGGAACTGTCACAATTAAGAAACATGCAAAAATTAGTTTCATGAAATCACCATAAGAAGATTGCAATTAACCAACATGAAATGAAAGAACGATAGAGGGAAAAATACATGTTGACAAGATTGATGGAGCCCCATTGTGGAGGGATTGTACCATTTAAGTAGTTGCGGGTGAGGTCACTGTATATCAATCACATTATTATTATTAAAAAGAATCAAACAATATTTGATGATGGTGATACTTATAAACATATGCAAAAATAAATAAAAAGAAATGAAAATTTAGTAAGGTTTAGAGAGTAACTTACATTTCTTGGAGGTAAGGCAACCTTACCAGTTCACTTGGGAGTGTGCCCGTTAGATTTTGTGACTTCAGAACACTGTATGATCATTATTATTGATACAAAATTGTGATTAGTTTCATCATTAGAATAAAAAAACTTTATCATATTTAAGTTTGAGTATCACATGCCAATTATGTTTCTATTTTTGGACAACTTGAAACGGTTTCTTGCAAATTATGTTGGACCATACTTCCTATTCCTACAACCCTCCCCTTACCCACCGGACATCCCAACCCTCAAATATTCCAAAAAATATCCTCATGTGAACCCCCACGCTGCATTTTGGCCTGTGTTAAAATATAGATAGTAAGCCCATTAGTTAGTAGTAAGGCCCATTAGTTGGTTAGTATATAAGGTTGATGGTAGACTCATTTATAATTATCTTATTCTCATTTTATAATTTTCACTACTTCTAATATAATAGACTTTTAGAGCTTTTCTCTCTAATTTCTATGGATATCATATTTTTTAAGAGATTGGTTCGGAACTATACTTCCGAACTGGTTCGAAAGTATAGTTCCGTACTAGTTAAAAATCTTGCAAATGGGGGTGTCAGTTTAGTTCAGAAGTATAGTTCGAACCTTTGTAATCTCAGGGAAAAGAGGGGACGCACACGTTTCATTAATGGCATTGTGATATTTTCACAGGGGTTGCGGGTTTCCGGTGAGTTGCTGGGTGTTATACGAAGTATGCCCTTATGTTGTGTTGCTTTCATTTTCTGTATTGGACTTCAAAAACTGGAAACCAGAAATAGGTGGGCCGAAAAGGAACAAACAAAATCGATTTAGAAAATGGGTGCTGCTTCCAGCACCACCAGTTTTCTCCAATAGACCTACACCACATCCAATCCAAACTTTTCACAAAATACCCCCCATACCTTCACCCCTGATCCCCTCTCCTTAAACATGTAAGGAGCTTCATTTTTTACATTCTCACAACTCACCTGAAACTCCCATTAGTAAGTAATATTTTTCTTGCAAGAAAGTAATTTTTAAGAAGCACATTTGCGTATTTCTTATGATTTATTTTCTCATAAATTTTGTTTCTAAGATATTGATTAAGTTATTTTCGAACCAAATATTAATGTTGAAAATACTTCATAAAAATTCTGTGTATTTATTCGTAGAGAACTTTTAAATTCATTTAAATATTTTTTAAAATATTTGAATTTTTAAAAATTGTGAACTTCTATATATAAGTTATTTTTTTCAATTTAGCCATGAATTTCATTCAAAAATTGCTAAAAAAATAGAGAAGTGATATTAAATTCCTCGGCATATTTTAGCCTCTGTGAAAATAGATAGATCTGTAGCTCCCACAGTTGTCCAGTCTCCTAAAGTTTTAGGATAGGGTTAAATATGTTTTTGGTCCCTATAATTACAGCAAGTTTTGTTTTTGGTCCCTATTAAATTTTTTGGACATTTTTTGTCCCTACTTTATTTTCCGTTAGCACTTTTAGTCCCTACTGTTAAAATTCACTTAACGGCGCTGACGTGGCACAACACATGTGGCATTTTTAATGTGCTGGCATTTTAGGGACTTTTCCACGTCATTAAAATAACACACCTCAGCTTCCACGTTGAATTTTTTAAAACAAAAATTAAACAAATTTTTAAAACTCAAATTGAAACTGAATTAGAAAGTTCATCTCTAATTCCCAATTCAGTTTTCACTCTCACTCTCGTTCTTCTTGTTCTTCGTTGGAATTTAGTAATAGTGGTTGTTGGTTTTCTTGACAAAGGCATGGTGATAGTCTGATAGAGAATGAGAGAAGACTGAAAGTAGTCACTATCTTGTGTCTACTGCAAGTGTAAGAGTAAGATTGAAAAAAGGAATAAGATTGAAAAACGAAACAATCCATGCGGTGAGTGTGAGTGAGATTGAACGAGATTGAGTGAGAGAATGCGAGTGAGTGTCGAGTGAGCAGTAATTCAGAGTGAAAACCGAACTGAACGAGAGTGAGAGCAAGAGAATGCGGTGGACGAACGACTAAAAACCAGATCTGAAAAGCAGAACTTTAAATCTGGAAGAAAAAACAGATCCAAGCAATGAAAACGAAACTGAGAAAATAATGAAGATGAAAAAAACAACTGAAAATGGAATTGGAAATCTGAAAGAAAAAAATCGAAAATGGGTTTGAACGGAGAAGACTTTGATTTCGCTACTTTTCGATTTCAATTTCGTTACCAATAGCAGCAATTTCATTTCCAGTTATGGGAGGATTTGAGAAAGAAGGAAGAATATGCCATAGGAAAAAGCTGAAGTTTTTTTTTTGGAGGATTGGAGAAAGAAGGAAGAAGGAGATGCTGCCATAGGAAAAAGATGAATTCCTTTTTAAATTCTGACCGGGCACATTTAAATGATGTGGCATTCAACCTTGCATGGCAACACAATAAAAAATGCCACATAACCTACGCCACGTCAGCGCCGTTAGTGAAAACTAACGGTAGGGACTAAAAGTGCTAACGGAAAAAAATGTAGGGACCAAAAGTATCTAAAAAAATTTGTAGGGACCAAAAACAAAACTCGCTATATTTATAGGGACCAAAAACATATTTAACCCTTTAGGATATAAATCTAATGTTAACTACTAAAGTTTTTAGGATATAAATGTATAATACTTTTATGTCATCACTTTTAAATACACGTGTGTTTATTTCAAACAGCTTAAGTAATGGACATTTTGTTGGAACCTACTGGATCTAGAACCAATAAAAAAATATAATATAAGAGAACAATTTTTGTTCTAACGTTTTTTTATAAGTCTTTAGAATATACACTACTCGTCTTAGAATCAAAAGTAGAAGAACGTGCACACAGAAGTAGAAGAATCATCATCTGGTCCTTTGGACAATGAATGCTACTAGAAGAAGAAGAATCATTATCTAGTCTATTCTTACTCATTTAGCGAAAGAGTGCATTTGGCCCCAGCTGTCTCTAATTGAGGACTCCATCTAGTCAGCATTACTTCCATTTCAAGCATGCATCTGGTACAAATCTTTGTTTGTTGAAGAATCCCTCTGGTCTAAGATTGCATCTGGCTACCTTCCTTTTGGTGCTTTAAATACTCAGTAGTATAGTAAATGTTCATCGAAGGTAGAAGTTTTGGTGCGAGGAATCCAAGAGAATATAGAATAATGAAGCAATCATTTCAAGCGCCAAAAGAAATGTGAAAACCTAGTAAAGGCATCTTGAATTTGACCTACTACTTGTGCCAATAAGAGTATTGTTCGCATACATTCTCAGTGTGATCGTATGCTTTTAGCGGTTTGTTCTTTTGTGGAAAACCCTAACTAGGTCACAATGACTTTATTGACACTAATGCTAGGTCATAACTGCACAATTCAAACTCGAGATTTATAATCACGCCAGAAACTTTGAAGAGAACAACTTTTGCACATATTTTGAATATTCAAAGAGAAAACCTAAATTTCAGTCTTTTATATTTTCAAAAAGCTTTTCAAGCGGTAATATTTTAAGCTTTCATTTTCGCACACCTCTTATGAAGAGAAGTGTGATTGTTATTGTAAAACATTTTCAAACATTTACTTAGCGCAATAGATACAAATTCCTTAAAGGCCTAACTTTACTTGGTCATTCTGAGAAGTTAAGAGTATAGCCATGTTTGGCGTTTAATACTCTTAAGGTTGTAATCTTTTGAAAATGGTGAAAATCTTTCTAGCGTATTGAAGGGACTGCGTTAGCTACCAAATGTGAATCAGGATGTATCTCTATAAAACTTGTGAAAGATTTTAAAAAATACCAATTCAAACCTCTCTTTCTGGCAATTTTTTTTCACGTCCACATCAATCATTTCTTTCGAGAAATGGGGATGATCTTTACTCCTTCTAAACATGCTTATACATCTTCACGTTAATTATCCCAATATTATAATAATTAAATTGTATTTTAAGGACTTGATTTTTTTTGACAACATTTTAAGGATATGATGATACTTGAATATTAACATCTTTTACATATTAGTTAATAAAGTTTATTCGTTTTTCATATCTTTAAAAATGTTTGATATTACCGATGAAATTTCCTTTTCTAATTTTATTTAGAAAATATGATGTACATACGTATGGGGATTGATTTGTAAAAAATTTCAGTTACTTTTGGTGAATCAAAGACTTGCTTGATTCTCTTTGCAATGGGTGGAACGGTGAAAATCTGTTGAATCAATCAAAATCGAATTCCAAATTAGCCTCATAGCGAGTTTGAAAAGCTTCCCTAAAAATGTTTCAATTCTCCCCAAAAATTACATTACCCCCTAAAAATACCCGATCCAAATACTCCCTAAGGCTATTTGAATGAAGAGTTTTGGAGAGCTTATTTTTTGATTTTATATTAAGTAAACTATAAAATAATTCTAAAAAAAATAAACTGTGATTAATTTTTTTTTGTTATCTATCATGTTATTTCTTAATTTTTTATAATATAGACTACACCCTCTAGTCTTTTCCTCCATAAAAACCCAAAATAGACCCTAAGCCGTAGGAATACTCTGGTGAACCCACTCAGCCTAGAAAATTAATTAGGATAAGTTGCGAACAAAAAGTTCACATTAAAGTGCATTGCAAACACATGGAGATGAAGGACTTACATGCTGGTAACGTGGCAGATAGTGGCATTGGCAAAAGAGCAATTGCATGAGACAGCATTGTCAAAACCACTCACTTGAACAGAAGATGTCCAATTACTTTCTCCACTGCATGGATCTACACTGAAATCCCAATCCTTCTTTCCCATTTTCTTAGCTATGTCTTTCATAACTTGTACTATATGCATTTAAAATCAAAACCCAACATCAATATCTATATATAATGTTCAACCATCTTGTTAATTTGTTGTTTTTCTAAATTTAACTTTTGGTTTAAATGCATTTTTAGTACCCAACTTTCTCAGTTTGGCGATGTTAGTCTCTATTTTATTTTTAGCGACTTTGATTCTTCACTTTTCTCAGTTTCCTATATTTTTATAATTACACCTTTAGTCCTTTAAAAATTATAAATTGTGCATTGTTGGTCTCTCTGCTTTTCGGAGACCAATTGTGCAAATAATCTACGATTTTAAGGGATTAAAACTGCAATTGAAAAGTATCGAGAAAATTGAAGTACCAAAATCACAAAAAATAAAATAAAAGGAACAAAATCGTCAAAGTGAGAAAATTGGAGGAGCACAAAAACAATTAAACCTTAGCTTTTTTATCACTACGGTGAGAGCTAATCAAGAGAAAAATATATGTATTTACCTTCTTCTTCTAAGAGAGTTGCTCCACTAGCAATAGAAGAGATCAAACAAAAAGCAAGAAGCAAAAGATGATGGAATGTTAGAGGGAAAGTCATGTTCATGAATTGATGATGATGATGATGATGATGGTTGGAAAAAGAAGCTTCAGATTTGAAAGAAATCTAGTGGATGAAAAGAATCAATATTTGAATGTCAAAAGGGTGATTAAGAAATTAATGTAGTAGCTAGCTAGGAGCTAGAGAATGAGACTTTCTGAAAGTATGAATGTATGTTTATATTGTTGAAAGAGAGTTGAAGTGAAATTAAAAATAGGTCACTTTATGACTTATTATGAGAAGTCAATTAGATCTCTAACATGCTACTTGCTTCCAGTTTATAGACAATCAAGTAAACAAAAATGCTAATTAGAGGTTTCTTGTAGTTAAATATATATGAATGATGATGAAGTATAAAGAGGGATACACGTTATAAATCTTGAAATGTGTGTTAAGTATCTTTTCTTAGTAGTTTGTTAATTAACTTTATTTATCAAATTATCAAGTTGCAAATTCAATAGTAATAATGTATATAAATCTTGTCTACTCTAATCAGAAAGTAGTTGACTTTGCTGGGTTTGATTTAAGTTAGTAAATTAATAATAATTTAAAGTTTGTAAATGAAGTCAGAGAAGTAAAAGAATGTGATGAACTACATGTGAAGTATGAAGAAGAGGAAAGTAATCCAGTTACGTTGATGTTTCTAATTCTAACCATATACTATGTATAGTAATACGAATTTTCGTGCAGATAGATATTATTGCGGACACTGTGCCACACTGGCATTTTGAAAAATTTGCTATTTAGAAATTGATTCTAGTTCTGGATGTTAGAGAGAGAAACACTCGATGTAAATAAACTCAACTTGTATTAACTATGGGTCAATCTGTACATATAGTGTTACATTTGAGCTGAGAAAAATATAACTATGCTATCTAAACTATGGTTAAGCAATAACAGAATTAGTTAAGAATCTAACAACTTGCTAACAATAAATAAATAGCTAGATTAAAAACTATTAATCTAACACCCTCCCGCAAGCTGGACTATATGCATCAATGAGGTTCAGCTTGAAGACCAAAATCTGGAACTGAGTAGGAGGGAGAACCTTGGTATGCAAGTCAGCTAACTGAGAAGCTGATGGAATTGGCATGAGATGGATGATGCCTGCTTGGACTTTGTCTCTAATCAGATGGCAGTCTAGTTCTATATGGTTAGTCCTTTCATGAAATGTGGGATTTTGAGCAATTTGAATTGCTGATTTGTTATCACAGTAGACAGGAATAGATTGAGAGTGTGACTGGTGTAGATCATGCAGCAAGTAGAGTAGCCATTGAAGTTCACAGGTAACAGCAGCAAGTGCTCTGTATTCAGCTTTTGAGGAAGATCTAGAGATAGTGGATTGCTTCTTAGATTTCCATGATATGAGAGAAGACCCAAAGAAAATGCAAAATCCAGTGATAGATTTTCTACTCTCAGGACATGCTGCCCAGTCAGAGTCACTAAAGCCCTTGAGAGCAGTGTTATCAGAACCAGACCGAACCGGCCCGACCAGCATCCGGAGCCTTGTCCGGCTCGGCTTGTATGTTGATCAGGTTCTGCACTTGACCTCAGGCAAAAAGACTTACTTGGGGTTCGAACTCCCCCCCTAGAATTCAACATTGGCACTTGCAACTAACTGAGCCACACCTTAATTGATGTGAAGGTGTTGCTTATATGATATATATATATATATATATATATATATATATATATATATATATATAATCATTTAGCATTAAATTTTTTTGCCAAGCTTTCCATTAACCTTCTATTTGTTAAAGTTGTATTTTTTTTTGCTTTTATATGTTATATACTTATATAATATATTTATATCTCTCATAAAAACTAATTATACAGCCCATTAAAATAGCATTGTTAATTATTTTCCACCATTGTAATACACTACTATAGCATTGTTCTATTATTAAATTTAAATATTTTATCATTTTACTTAATAACAATTATAAATACAGATACTTTCTTTGTATATATTATAATTTTTGAATTTACTTAATATAGACCGGCCCATGCGGTCCGACCAAAGAGCCACCGGCCCGACCAAAAATCCAGTGACCCAGTGCCTTGACCGGCTCGATGACCGGTCCGGTTCTGATAACATTGCTTGAGAGTGAAATCAGAATCTGGTGAGAAGAAAAGTCCCTTGCCTGGACAAGATTTAAGATATCTGAGGATGTGCAATGCAGCATCCAAGTGAGGTTTGAGAGGCTTGCTGAGGTATTGGCTAAGTTTGTGTACAGCATAACAGATATCAGGGCGTGTGTTGGTTAAGTAAATTAACCTGCCTAGTAATCTTCTGTAAATAGTGGGTTCAGCCAGAGGTTCACCTTCTGTTGAAGTAAGCTTCAATCCAGGAAGCATTGGTGAGGAGGCTGGCTTGCAACTCAACATGCCAGCATCTTGTAATATCTCCAAGGTATACTTTCTTTGTGACAGAGTTAGCCCTTGAGGAGATTGTAAAGCTTCTAAGCCAAGGAAGTAGCTGAGAGGACCCAAGTCCTTGATCTTGAATTGTTGATCAAGGTGGTGTTTGACATGCTCTATTTCTTGTAAGTTGTTGCTTGTTAGAACAACATCATCAACATATATCAAAAGGATAGTGAGAGATCCTGCAGATGCTTTGGTTAGCAGAGAATAATCTGATTTAGATTGAGTATAATTACCAAGAGACAAAAGAGAAGCAAGTAGCTTGGCATTCCATTGCCTGCTAGCTTGTTTAAGACCATAGATGGATTTCTGCAACTTGCAGACTTGTCCTGCAGTATGATTTTTGAAGCCAGAAGGGATAGACATATATACTTCCTCATGCAAATCACCATGGAGGAAGGCATTGTTGACATCTAGTTGGTGAAGATGCCATTTCTTGGCCACTGCTAGAGCCAAAACTAATCTGACAGTGGTGATTTTGACCACAGAAGAGAAATTTTCAGAGTAATCTAAGCCTTCAAGTTGTGTGAATCCCTTAGCAACCAGTCGTGCTTTGTGTCTTTCAATAGAACCATCAGCCCTGTACTTAGTTTTTCAGCCCTGCCTCAATTTCTTTGTTCATAGCATCAACCCAACATGAATGTTTGGCAGCTTGGGCATAAGTGGTGGGTTCAGAGATACTAGACACAGCCACAGTGAGAGCCATATGGGGTGGGGATAGGGAAGAGTAGGAAAGAAAATTATGTAAGGGAAAGGGAATACCTGAGGGAGCTTGGTCAGCAGAAGAAGTAGTTGCTATATTACAGTGGAAATCTTGCAAATAAGTTGGAGGCTTTTTGGCTCTAGTTGAGACTCTAGTAGGAGGTGGAGGAGAGGTAATTTGGTTCACTGGTGGAGGGAGTGTAAGGGAAGGAGGATTAATTGAAGAAGGGTTAGGGTCATGAGACACAGGGGTGGCAGAGATATTGTCATTGGCAGAGAGATATTGTCAGTGGAAGAAGACAGTGGAGAGTCATGAGATAGTGGAGGTGAAGGGATAGGTTGAGTGGGAGTTGTTGATGTACAGGGTTCAGAAGGTTGAGTAGGCATACTGAGATCTTGTATGATGACTTTGGAGGTGTTTAGGGATGGAGGATTGAATTGCGGTGATCTGTTATCAAGGGTGGTTGGAGTAATGTAGGGAAAGACATTCTCATAGAAGGTGACATTTCGTGAATAAAAGATTTCTTTAGAACTGAGATCATAAAGCAAATAACCTTTGACCCCATGTAAATGGCGTATGTGAATACATTTTCTGGCTCTTGGTTGAAATTTTGTTCTGTGAGCTGAGTGAGTGGATGCAAAGTAGAGGGAGCCAAACACTCTTAAGGAAGTGAAATCAGGATTTTTGTTATGGATAAGAAAATGTGGTGATAAGGAATTAAGTTTTGGAGAGGGTAACATGTTAATGAGGTGAACAGCATGAACAACAGTAAAATCCCAAAAATGAATTGGTAAATTGGATTGAAACATTAGTGACCTAGCTACATTGAGTATGTGTTGGTGTTTTCTTTCAACTACCCCATTTTGTTGAAGAGTGTTGATGAATGATGCCTTTAGATGAATAAAAATCTGGCATAGTGAATTCTACTCCATTATCAGATCCTACAGTCTTGATTAACATGCCAAACTGTGTTTGTACTAAATTGATGAATTGTGTGAGATGGTTTCTTGTTTCTGATTTGGTTTTCATTAATCTAAGCCAAGTGTGCCTAGATTTGTCATCAACAATTGTTAAAAAATATTTATGTCCATGTAGGAAGGAACAGCATAAGGACCCCCCCCCCCCCCCCCCCCCCCCACATATCAACATGTATGAGATCAAAAATAAAAGAACTAACAGAAGCACTGCTAGAAAAAGGTAACTTCTTTTGTTTTGCAAAATGACAAGCATCGCATACATTGTGAGAAAAATGTGGTATATTAGAATTAAGTTTTTGTACTAGAGTGTAACAATGAGTGGAAGGGTGGCCCAGCCTATGGTGCCAAAGATTGTTGTTTATGCTAGTGCTTACAGAATTAATACAGTGAGGAATGGGATGGTGAGGGTGACCAACAGAGCTGCAAGTTTCCAAAGTATATAGCCTGCCACATCTTCTAGCTTTCCCAAGCATCCTCATGGAGGTAAGGTCCTGTATCAAACCACAAGTTCTTTCAAAAATAGTCTGGCAAGATATAGAATCAGTTAACTGAGCAATTGAAATGAGGTGATTCTTAAAGCTAGGTACATACAGTACATTATATAGAAACCAGAAATCAGTCAAGCGTATTGTACCACTATAATTGGCTATGGCTACAGTTCCATTGGGTAATGATACAGCTGTGGGTTTAATTCTTCTATATGAGATAAAGAAATTAAAAACAGATGTGATGTGATATGTTGCACCAGTATCAACAATCCAAATAATAATTGAATTGCCTTGGTTCAGTGATAGAGTTGTAACATTATGAGCACTGACCAGATTGGATGTGGTGGTGGCAGTAGGAGGAGTGGCAGGGAGTAAGGCAAGAATGGTTGAAACTGCTCACGAGTAAAGGTCATGTTGGAATCACCAGAGGTGGCATTGACAGAAGTGTCTTGAGTGGTCTCAGTGTTGACATTGTTGGCAACATGCTTGTTCTTGAAACCAGGTGGATATCCATGCTTAACCTAGCAAGTATCAACAGTGTGATTAGTTCTGTTACAATGTGTGCACAAGCAGTTAGGTTTAGATTGAGTGAATTTTCCTTTGCCAAAAGTGTTGGATGCACGATGTTGTGAGGGTGAAGTTGAGTTGGAACTAGTTTGAACATTGAGTGTTGTAACAGTGTTTGGAGGAAGGGAACTAGAAATGTGACGTTCTTGTTGGACAATCATGGCATAGGTTTTGGCTAGGGTTGGCAATGGTTCCATTAGGTAAATGTGTGACCTAACTTGGTCAAAATTGTCATTAAGACCTTGTAAGAAACAGAGAACGCTATCATTCTCTTGGTATTTTGTGACAGTGGCAAGGCCATTGCAGCAACAACCAGTGGTTGAACAACAGAGAGGAATAGGGCTAAAATTACAGAGTTCGTCCCAAGACATTTGAAGTTTAGTATAGTAAGCACTTACAGAGAGATCGCCTTGTTGCATAAAATATACCTCGCGTTGAAGTTGTGCAATTCTTGTGTGATCACCTTGCGAGAATCGGTTGCGTAATTCTTTCCAAACGGTGTAAGCTTCACTTATCCAGAGAATACCAGAAGAAATTTCGGTAGAAACAGCATGATTGATCCAAGAAAGTGCAAGCATGTTGCATCGTTTCCATGAAGGAAATTTTGGATCTGTGGATTCTGGTTTCTGGATCGATCCATCGACGAAACGAACTGTTGAGGCAAAATCCCTAATTAAGTTTTGATGTTCAACAAACCTCAAAAGTGAGAAGCTTAAGATTTCTGATTTCATATATTACCAATGCTTCTTGTTGAGTGTTTCATAAGGACAGATATTTCAAACTAATCTCAACAAGATATTTGCTTATGAGAAGCATCAATCAAAGAGAAAACTAGGAAGACTATTGCCCACACAGTTATGGAGAATGGAGACTTCCCAAAACATAGATTAAAATCAAGAACCAGAGTGTAATCTTGAGAAGAATCTGTTTGTGAAGTTTCATCATGCATTGTGGCAATATAAGAAGGTTGAATAAGAAGGATCAAGGCAAGAAGAGTCATGACAGTGAAGATGAGAAGCATCACTTGAGAAAAAGTTAAGTTGAGAAGAGTCATGATCCTGAGAAGGGTCATGATGAGAAGATTCATGTTGAAAAGAGTCATGATCCTGAGAAGGGTCATGGTAAGAAGAATCATCATCCTAAGAAGCATCAACATGAGAAAGAATCAACTTAAGATTTATCATTCTTCAACAAAAAGATCATGTGAGAAGGATCACAGTGAGAAGAGTCACTGTGAGAAGGGTCATGACAGCAATGAACAGCCTGGTTTCTGCAGAAAAGTACATACAGCTGTATGTTGCAGAGGAGCGTATTTCCAACGGCTATAAACGGCTAGTTTCTCAACCAACGGCTACAATTCTTGATCCAACAGTTAATACACAATATTAACTCTATAAAACAACAGCCTTGGACGCCATTACTCCTCAAGAGATTGAATCAAAATTCAGAGCTATCAACCTTCTCACCCATTCCAGTTCTTTCTCTTCCATACTCAGCTGAACTTAAAACAGAATGGATTCATCCATTCTCTGAGTATGTACTAAGTCTTGTGTTGAAGCTATTATTGTAATACTCCATTTGTATCAACCAAGCTCTAGAAATCCCAAAACCCTATAAACCAAACAGAACCTTGAATAGGGAACCTTCTCAAGTGGCATGTGTTGCTGTAGGACTTGAGAAGTGAGTGCTTCAGTGTTGGAAGCAGTCTAATAGATCTGATCAGGTTTATTAGTGAAGTATACAGTAGGTAGAGCTGTGAAAGAAAACTACCAAGAGAGTTCACCTTTGGAGAGGTGTAAACAGTGTAATCTATTTTGGAAAAATAGTGGAAATTCTCACTGAATGTGAGGGTGGATGTAGCCCTGGAGTGGGGTGAACCACTATAAATCACTGTGTCATTTATTGTCTTTATAGATTACTTATTGTAGAAAAACTCTCCTTAGGGAGAAGGTTTATGAAAACTGAGAAGAGCCCTATATGTCCCTTCTCTGACCCACACAGAGCCATTATTTATCAAACCTTCTCACCCTCACAACTTGAACATAAACTCTTGGTAAAATGGTTTAAAAGCATATTTGTAACTCACAGCTTAAATCTACTTGAAACAATCATTGATATAAACTGTGAGAAGCATTGAAGGAAGAACTAACAGACCCTTCTCAGCTTCACTATAGTTGAGATGACTGTTTCATTACCCTTCTCTCCTCACCTTTCTTAGGAAGAAGATTGTTTTATTACTTCTACTCTCTAACACTTATCTCTTACTTTCTTGAGTCTGATTTATACTTGTGAATCAAAGTTCCTTTATTTCAGCTTCACGAACTTGGTCTTCATTTCCAACGCCATTGTCATTGATTGAACCCAGCGGTGATAATTCGGTCCATCAAGAACAGGTGAAACGAGTACAAGTGAAGGATTTTTGTTAGGATGAATATAGTAGGGATCAAGAAGATTAAGAGCAGAATTCGAATTGGCGACGATGGTGGTTAGCGGTGAGGATCCGGAATCGGAATTGGTGACCATGATCGAAGAATTTAGGGAAGAATCGAAGAATTTAGAGGAGGAAGACGAACTTCAGTTGAAGAACAAGAGAGAGAATAATGCGGAAGTGTGAGTTTGCGAGTGATACCATGTTAGAGAGAGAAACACTCAATGTAAATAAACTCAACTTGTATTAACTATGGGTCAATCACTGTACATATAGTGTTACATTTGAGCTGAGAAAAATATAACTATGCTATCTAAACTATGGTTAAGCAATAACATAATTAGTTAAGAATCTAACAACTTGCTAACAATAAATAAATAGTTAGATTAAAAACTATTAATCTAACACTGGAGAACAAAAAATTCGGTTTCTAAAGTGAATGATTTAGGGACTAATTTTTATATATATGGGTACATGTTAGAGACCAGTGGTTAATTTGAAGATTTTTCATTAGCGACTAGTGGTTTAGCGTCTTTTTCATATAGGTCGTTAAACTAGTTAGTTACAAACTTAGTGACTATTTTAGCGGGTGTTTTTTTATACCCCCACCCCATCCCATCTACCTCCACAAATTTTGTAAAACCCGAAAATACCCCCAACAATTAAAATTCGCTCGAATTTACCTAATAAAAGATAAATCTGGTTTTGGTCTTTTTCCCAAAACAGATTTATCTTTTAATTAGCTAAATCTGTTTTGGGAAAAAAACCAAAAACAGATTTATCTTTTATTACGTAAATCCGTTTTTGTTATTTTTAAAAGCGGATTTACCTTAGGTGGGGGTTAAATCCGTTTTTGTTATTTTTCAAAGCGGTTTTACCTATTTAGTAGATAAATCCGCTTTGAAAAAATTCAAAGCGGATTTATCTAATAAATAGGTAAATCCGCTTTTTATATTAAAAATAATTGTTTTTATTTAAATTATTAAAAAAAAGATATAAAAACACTACTAAAAATCCGTTAAAGAGTCAAAACTAATCTAAAAATTATAAACACCAAAAAAATCTAATAAAACCAACATAAGGTTATGCAAAATTTTTTAGATTTTTTTGGAGAAAATGAAAAATTAGAAAATTAATAAAAAATAGTAAACGATGAAATTTGGGATTTTGAGCCTCTTTGCCCCAAAAGAAGTCCCTTTTGGAGAGTCATGATCCCTTATTTTTTTTCGGATTTAATGGTTGTGGTTTCATTACAATCCGAGTAGGTTGCTCAAAAACCAATTTTTTAGCCTAAATTATTCACCCGACGTAGAACATTGTCACGTGTAACGAACTACACACTAAACAGAACTAAAAGACGACTGATATTCATATCAATTTTATTTTTTTTAAAAAAATTAATTTTAATTTTTTAATTGATTTATCACTTTTATTTATTAATTATTTTACAAAGCGAATTTACCTATTTATTTGATAAATCCGTTTTAAAAAAAATTCAAAGCGGAATTATCTAATAAATAGGTAAAGCCGCTTTTAAAAATAACAAAAGCGGATTTAACCCCCACCTAAGGTAAATCCGCTTTGTTATTTTTGAAAAATGGATTTACCTATTATTAGATAAATCCGCTTTGCAATTATAAAAAATGGATTTAGGTAAATTGTTTCAGTTGAAAACGGATTTACCTAATTGAAACATAAATCCGTTTTGCAAAAATAATCAAAAACGGATTTATCTCTTATTAGATAAATCGGAGCTAAATTTTTAAGTGGGGGTATTTTCGGTTTATCAAATTATGTGGGGATATTCATATCAATTTTGAATTTTTTAAAAAAATTAATTTTTATTTTTTAAGTGGGGGTATTTTCTGGCTCATGGATGTTAGTAAACAGAACCAAAAGACGGCCGATACTCATATCAATTTTATTTAAAAAAAATTGATTTTAATTTTTTAAGTGGGGGTCTTTTCTGGCTCATGGATGTTAGTAAGAAGATATCAGATAAAATCCATACATCAAAAGAGAGCAACAAATCCTAGCATGTTGTTATGACACTTAAGAGTGATACCACTTTCAATATTTTTCGAAATTTGGTGCCAATAAAGGTAACTAAGGATGGCATGGGGGGTGTGAGTGCGTATTGAAGTTTCAAAACGCCCATACTTCGTACAACCCCTGGCTACTCATTGGACACTCCCCTAAATGTGTGAAAAGACTAAAATGGCCTTAATGAAATGCGTGATTTTTAATTTTTTTGGTGTTATCGATGGTTCGGCACACGATCCACCGAACCAGTTCGGACGGTTCGACATCGAGTGTGTTATTTTCAGACACACCCCGCCTAAAAAACGTTTTTGCTAAGTTCGGAGCACGGTCGTCCGAACGTGCTCCACCGTCCATTATCCTCAGATTCCACCATCTATTATCATCAACGGCTTAAAATCGGTCAAAAAAGCAGTCAAATCATAAAAACGAGTGGATGATATTGACATTGGAAATTGTGCCCAACGGTTAGAAATTCAACGGTTCTCATTCGATCACACCTATTATAAGTAGGTGCTCACACTTTACTGAGTTTCACACAAACACATTACCCATTTCGGATTCATCTTCTCTGCTTCTTCACAAACACCCTAACCCCACCCGCTGAAATGGAAGATCTGATGGAATGGCAGTTGTGCCCAACCCTGAGATCAAGTGACAAATTCCTAACCGTCCTGCATCACCGTGGAACTGTCACCGATAGACACGATGGCGTGTTTTTTCGTTCTCGCAATCCCATCTTCTGTAGGTTGGATAGGAATATAACATTCAGACAGTTGAAGGAAAAGGAGGAGAGGAACGTTCGCCAAGAGGGAGAGTGGCATAAAGACATAAGTCGTTCACGTTACCGCAAGTGCAATTGTGGAGAGGACTGGACTCTCCGCTATTTAGCTATGGAGATCCGAAGCGATGATGATGTTCGCGCAATGATGGAATATCATGCTAATGTTCCAATGGGACGTCAAATGCTGGAGCTGTTTGTCGAAACAATGCGCACTCCGGAAGAGGTCATTTATCTTCTGGAACAGGAACTTCCCAAATAATCACTAGTTTCTTAATTGATTCGTTATGTTGTTTTTTATCGCTTTGATGTCATTCGTGTTTGATGTACAGTTACACTTTTCTAATAGTTAACTTGTTGTTTAATTTAAATTGTAAACCGGAATATAAATTACTCATTACTCATTAACCATAAAAGTGCATACAATTATTGAAACAACGATATAACAGTTTGCAAATTATAAATCCGTAACGACAGAAATTATTGGTTCGTCACCACTCCCATCATAGTCGGCAAGGAATGCCCGGTAATCTGAATCAGTTGAGTCAGAACCAGCATCATCTTCCTCGGGCATAACTCTGACCACATTGAACCGTCCGTCCTAAGTCAGAACCAACACCCCCATATAAGTTGCAGATGGCGTCCGTATAAGCTAAAATGTTGCCGGTGCGCCTGTTGATAATACCACCAATAATGTTGCCGACATCCAAGAAGAAGTAACAATCGCGAGGCAATTCGCTGCCTAATAGTTCAAAAACATTATCTGGAAGGCAAACCTTCCCAGCATTTCGTTCAATCACAGTTACGAATTGCACCATAGCTGCAAAAACAAAAACAATGGGTTCGGGGTTTATCAGTATGGTTCGGTTCATGCTCATCCGAACCGGTTCGAACCACGGTCGTCCAAACCTTTTTGTTCAGAACGTTACGTAATAGGTTCGGTGGCTTAACGTCGGACACTACAAAAAAATAGGTTATTTGCGAGGGACGTTAGCGAGGGAACCTTGGTCCCTCGCAAATACAAGAATTAGCGACGGATTTGCTGAACATTAGCGAGAGAATTGTCTCCTCGTTTTTTCTGGACATTAGCGACGGAATGGTCACCTTTAGCGACGGAATTTCCCTCGCAAAACGTTGGGCGCCAAATTGAAATTGCGTGGCACGCAAAACGAGGAGATTAGCGACGGAATTGGTAGTCCCTCGCTAAATTTCTGACTGTTGCAGAGCCTAGGAACACGTGATAGTTAGCGACAGAATGCGTTCCCTCGCAAAATCCGTCGCTAACTTAAATAAAAGAACCGTTTAATTTTTTTTTCCTCACTCTTCTCTCTCACTCTTCACTTCACTCTTCACTCTTCTCTCTCACCACCCATCCGAATACTCCCCTCTCTCACCCCCTTCTCTCAAATCCACAACCAAAACCACCACCACCACCACCCACGGAACTCCTCTTCCTCTCCTCTCTCCCTCTCTCTCACGATTTCCCTCTTCTTCCACCACTAAACCACCACACAACCACCACCACCACCACCCAGGAAACCACCACCACCGAAGCTCCTCTTCCTTTCCTCTCCTCTCTCTCTCTCTCTCACGATTTGCCTCTTCTTCCCCCACCACCACCACCAGAGCTCTCATTTCCCTCAATTTGTAAGTTTTGATTTGCACTTTTTATGATATTGTTATAATTTTAATTTTTTATTTATTGAATTTGTTTTAATTTATTTATTGTTTGCTTGAAATTGAAATTTGTTAGGATTGAAATTTGGCGTTTGAAACCTCACAATCGCACCGGAGTGCGCACCGTCACCGAACCACCGCACTGGACGTCAATCTCGCTCATAATGGTTAGTTTTTAAAATAAATTGTTGTTTTTAAAATAAATTGTTGTTGTTGTTGGTTAGGATTGAATTGGTTAGGATTGAATTAGTTAGGATTGAATTATTTGTTGTTGTTGTGTGTTAAGTTTTGAATTGGTTAGGATTGAATTATTTGTTGTTGTTGTGTGTTGTTGTGAATTGGTTAGGATTGGTTAAGTGATATTGTGAAATGTGAGTTGTAGGATTGAGTGTGAAATATGAGTTAAAATTGAGTGAATATTGTGAAATGCGAATGTTAGTAATTGAAAAATGAATTTAAATTTGTTAAAGTGAAATTGTTGAGAAGAGTTAGATTGAAAATTGTTGAGAATTAAAAATTGTGTATGTTGTTAATTGTGTCAAATAGTTGAAATTGAAAAGTGTATTATTTTAGAGTTGTTAATTGAAAATTGTTTAATTGTTGTTTTGATGAACCCTAGGTTAGATGACTGTGTGTTGTTGATGGAAAAGGGTGCTGTCCCTCACCCCCATAATTTGCTCGAAATCATCTCCATTGCGATAATTGCGAGACGATACTAACAACGGTAAGGTTGGGAGTTATATGAAATAACTTCCTTCACTACTTGGATGGAAAAGGGTTTTGTGCTGTCCTTGACCCCCATACTCGGCTCGGAATCATCTCCACTGAGATCATATCGATGCCACTAACTTGATAGGTTATTGGGAATGTTATGGGAATCTAACACATTTTCTTAAATATGTGTAGATGAATTGGTATGAATTTAATCGTGATTGGGTGTATGATCGGTTATTTCCTAGAAGAGCGGGTTTGAAGCAAACTTTTGTAATTGGGGTTGAACAGTTTCTTGTGGTAGCGTGGCGACATGAATTGGCTAGACGGGAAAAGGGGGTTAGATGTCCATGCTTAAAATGCGACGGAATACCTATTAAGACCGATGATGAAATTAGGGAGCACTTGTATCGTTGGGGTTTTAAGCCTAATTATTGGATTTGGGTGGAACATGGAGAAAAAGGACGTCCAAATTTTGACGCAGGGGCTTCAAGCAGTTCTGGTTTTGGTGTTGCACGTAATGAAATTTTTGAGTCGATGGAAAACATGATTTGTGATGGTTTTAGGGTGAATGTTCCATTTGATGAGCCTCAATATGACGATTATGATGAACTTCCAAATGAAGAAGCACAAAGATTTTATAACTTGTTAAGAGATTTGAACAAACCGTTGTTTGAAGGCTCCCCACAGTCTAAATTATCTATGTGTGTGAAGCTTTTATCTCTCAAGTCCATGAGTAATATTTCTAAGGTGGGTTTAGACTATGTGACTGAAATGATGTTGGAAGCGACACCTAATAAGGATAGTTTGCCCAAAAGTTATTATGAAGCAAAGAAGTTAGTTTCGAAGCTAGGATTGAATTTTAAGAAGATTGATTGTTGTTCAGAAGGGCACATGTTGTTTTACAACAACGAATTTGGTAAAAACGATGGTGAGCTACTTGAATGTAAATTCTGTGGAAGACCGAGGTATCACGATCGTAAAGGGGCAAAACGTAATTATAAACCAATCCCGATGAAGTCGATGTTCTATTTGCCTATAGTTCTAAGGTTGTAAAGAATGTTTGCATCGGCCGAAATTGCGCAGAAAATGACTTGGCATTATGACAATAAGTGTACCTCGGACATTTTATAGGTGGATGTATGAAGCAAGACTTGGTGGACCAGTTCATTAAATGTGGATGTATCCATTTGAGAGGTAATTATCTATTTCAATTAAGTGTCTTTCGTTCATATATATGTAGATTAATGAAGTATCTTTCGTTCATATATATGTAGGTTAATGGGTGATTATAAACGACCGGTGAAGAATAAAGCTAGAGTTGAAGGATCGATCTGCGCAGCTTACGTACACCATGAAACAATTTATTTTTGTTCACATTATTTCCACAACTTTATGTTGTCAACAAATAATAGAAACCAAATGGAGGTTGAAGAAGAAAGACACCTGCTCGCTTTATCTGTATTTAGTAAACCTGGTCGCCCCTCGGGAAAGAAGTCAACCAGCTACTTATCAGATAAAGAGCATAAATCAGCACATGTTCATGTCTTGATCAATTGCACTGAAATTAAACCATATCTTGAGTAAGTATGCTCCAATTCCATTTTTAATCTATACACCTTTAGAGTATGAAGTTAAATCAAGTATTGATCAACTTTCAATCTAAAGATATAGGCGCTGAAGAATCTTCTATTCGTATACATGAAAGTTTTCCATCCTGGTTTAAGGCTAGAGTAAGTAGATAAAACTAATTTTAATGTCATACGTTTAAAGTAGATATGAGACATGACTTATTTTTTCCATATGTGGTTACTTAGGTTTATGAAGCGGAACCAACTCCCCAAATCCGACACTTGAGGAACTTAGCTGAGGGTCCTTTTCTTGAGGTGACAGAGTGGCACACATACCTAGTTAACGGTTACAAATTTGACACTCAATCATGGAGTGAGGGAAAAAGAACAATTAATAGTGGGGTATATGTTAAAGGGGGAAACTGGAGGAGGTGAAAATGACTATTATGGTGTGATTGAACACATATATGAACTTGAATACCCACGGTTAGACTATGAAAAGAAAATAGTTTTGTTTTTCTGTAGATGGTTTGATCCATCAGTTAGAGGAACAAAATTGAATCCAAAATGTAATACCGTGGACATTCGAATGAATGGAAGGTATAAACTTTATGATCCGTTTATCATGGCAGAGAATGTGAGGCAGGTGTATTATGTTCCATATCCATCAACTTGGAGAGGATGGTGTGTTGCAATTAAGACAAAACCTCGGGGTCGCATTGAAGCTATTGATGCGGAGGATGACGTTCCTTATCAGGTGGATGAAATTTCGGGAGTAAATGAGGTAATTGAAGTTGAACGGATTGACTCCTTATGTGATGATCGATTCCTAGTTGAAGAAGTTGAAGCAGTTGAAGCAGAAGTTGATGAAGATGAAGAATATAATGAAGATGAAGAAGAGAATGAATATGACGAATATGAAGAACATGAAGATGAGCAAGATGAAGATGAACAAGATGAAGAAGACAATGAAGATGAATAATTTTATTAATCTTATGTTGTATTTAAATTTATTAGAGTTATTGTTCTTGTGTTTTCTTATGTTGACTCATTATGTTGTCTTTAAATCTATTAGAATCATTAATATATCATGATTGTTCTTGTTAATTTACTTTCTTTAATTTATTTAAAATATACATCATTAATGTTGTTAGTATCACATTTGGTTTCTCTTTTTTCATAGATATGGATCCAGGAGGTTCTGACCCACCGAGACGTGATGTAGGGAAGCAGATTGCCAATGAACCTCCCAAGAGGAGGCGTAATCGTCGTAATCGTGAGGTGGTTCTCAATATTGGCAACATGAGGCAGGGTCATACATCATATATGGGCCCACCAGGTACCGAGCCGATTGCCCCACGACCTCCGTCTCCATCTGGTCCCGGATTTTTTCATTTACCCTCGCATGAGCATTATATGGGCCCATCATATATGTATTCAGCAGGGCATATGGGTGCACCACCTGGACATATAGGCTCATCATCTGGGCATATGGGCACACCAGTTGGGCATATGGGTGCACCACATGGACATATAGACTCATCATCTGGGCATGGCAGACTAGCAAGGCATATGGGCGCACCATCTGGACATACGGGCAGACCAGCTGGGTTATCTATGCCTACCCCATCGCCCCAGGATGATATTGATCCTGATATTGAGCCCGAGCAGGATGATATTGACATCGATGAAGAGACGGTGGAGGTGGTTGTTATTGATGGGGTTAAACTAAAAGTCATTTATCCTAGTGGTGACGCGTAAGTATTTTGTTTGTTTTTTTTTAAGTTAATTTATGGAACGACTTATATTTGATTGTTTGATATATCTTTCATTATGCAGGCTTCTTCCTGCAAAGGTAGCTTCATCGAACATTACCCGTGTCATCCGGAAAATGTACTTTCAAAAGTTCCGTTCAAAGTGGACTAAGGTCACTGACGAGGAAAAGAAGGAACTGTTGGAATTCTTTAGGGTAAGTGTCAATTATGTCATTACTTATATTGTTAGTTTAAATTTAATGTTTAATATAATTACTAATACATATTTTTGTTTTACTTAGGGTAAAGTGACATAGCGCGAAGAAGATGATGAAGAAGTGAGAAGAGTTGTTAATAAAAGGATGAGCGCTCAGTTATCAGATTTGCTTTATAAGTTGCTGGCTAAAAATCAGCGGCCAAACTACATGAGTGATGAAGTTTGGAATGCCTTCCAGGCTCATTGGGCTACAACAAAGTTCAAAGCAAAATCTGAAGCAGGCAAGAAGAATAGAAACTCAGAGAAGGGTGCCTCGCTTCACACCTGCGGGTCCGTCAACCAGGCTTAGCATGCTCTTAGATTGGTATATTATTTTAAAAATCTTTGTGTTATTTTTACATTGGTTAATTAGTTTGCAATATTTGAAAATGTATTTCATTTTACAGAGTTTGAAGGCAGGACGCCCTATCACTGCTCCTGAGCTACATAGAGTCACCCATTTGAGGAAAGGGACTAACGAGTATGTTGATGACCGCGCCAGGATTACTCAGGTAAATATACAACTTGATTTGTATTATATAAAGTTGCTTTGTTAAAATGGAGCGCTAATTATGCTATGTTCTGTGGTTATGCAAAACAGGAGCAAATTAATGAGATCATGTCTCAGCTGACTCAGGGAAGCTGGGACCCTGCCTCACTTGGTGAACTTCCTCTTGAGATGAGAGATCTGGCAAACATCAATTAGGAGAAATTAATTGGTTGGTACAAGGGTCGTCTGTATGGTACTGGGCCAATGGCTCCTATTATGGGTTCTAAGGGCTCGTCTGGCGCCGGGAGCAGCAGAGGACGCAGTCGACCAGCTTCTACTAAGTCAGATGCGGAGACAGAGCAACTTAGGCAGGAGCTGCAATCTACTAAACAGCAGCTGAAGGATACTCAAGAGGAGGTTAGGGGCTGGAGGGCAGACCATGCGAAGGTGCTAAGGAGACAGGAGCTGATGTATAACTATTTTAAGAGCAAGAATATATTTCCAGATGAGGAGGAAGATCAGGAGCAAGCTCAGGAGTCAAAGGAGTTAGAGGAGTCTGACGGCAGCTTTTAGGATAGTTTGACATTTCAGTACTTTTTTATTCGGATATTATGTTATTTTTGATTCGGATATTATGTTGTTTTAATTCGGATTTTATGTTGATTTGGATGGAATTAAAACTGTTTTAGCTATTTCAATCAGGTATAAAAGCAGGTCTATCAATAAAAAAATAGGTTTAGCAGGAAAAAAAAAATTTAAAAATTGGGATTAGCGAGGGATTTAGCGAGGGAATTAGCGAGGGAATAGTGGACCCGTGGCTGTCAGAACTTGGCCACGTGTTTCTGAATATTAGCGAGGGATTCAAATCCCTCGCTAATTAGCTAGGGAATTTTCCTTCGCTATAATTAGCGAGGGATTTAAATTCCCTCGCTAATCAAATTAGCGAGGAGAGATTTAGCGAGGGAACTTGTCCCTCGCTAATTCCCTCGCAAATGACCATTAGTGAGGGATTTTGGTCAGTTTGCGAGGGAATTTTCCCTCGCTAATCCCTGTTTTTTTACAGTGCGAACCGTGTTAATTTTCCAGAAAAAACCGTGAATAACGAAGAAAAGAGGGAGATAATCATACATTTCTTGATGCACGTAGCAGATGAATTACGAAATGGAGGAGAGGAAGAGAGGGAGAGATGGATTGATATGGGTTTAGGGTGAGGGGGTGTGTGTGAGAGGAGAGGTTAAAGAAAGGGGTGTGTGAGAGGAGAGGAGAGTAATAAAATTTAGGAGGGGTATTTTTGGAATATTGGACAGTGAGGGGTGTCTACCGAGTAGCCAGGGGGTTGTACGAAGTATTGACCTTTCAAAAAGGGGTAGGCCCAAGTGGTGTAGGTAATATTTGTGGTGTGGGTGAAGGCCCAAATAATATGATAAGTGAGAGGGTTTTTTTTACTTACCCCCACCACATGCATCTATACCCCCACATAATTTGATAAACCGAAAATACCCCCCATAAAAAAGTTCCAAACGGATTTATCTCCCTATGAGGTAAATCCGCTTTGAATTTTTTCAGAACGGATTTATCTCCCTCTGAGGTAAATCCGCTTTGCATTTTTTCAAAGCAGGGAGATAAATCCGCTTTGAAAAATTCGAAGCGGATTTACCTCATAGAAAGATAAATCTGTTGGACTCAATTTTTTGGAGGGTATTATCGGGTTTTCAATTTTTGTGGGGGTATAACCTCAAAGGGTGGGTAGAAAAAAAACCCTAAGTGAGAACAGTATGGTGAAAGTGGTCCAACCCAGCAAAGAGCCAGATTCTCACTTCCAGTCAGGCCTGAGTCACCCAAGCATGGTCATGGTTGAAGGTACACATGGTTATGCTAGAGCAGTAATTAACATTAACAAATAGTATACATCAAATCAATATTTATTTAGTTTATTAAAATATATAATAGAATAACATATGTTATCATTGTACCTAAAACGGAATTATATTATCTTGTTTTTTATCAGGTATTGCACACCAAACACATGATATTATAGTGTTTCTTTATCATATATTATTTCTATCCTACTTCATATCATAGCCATTGGGCCCTAATAGTATTAAATACTAGTTTTGGAGATATACATCAGGGGTTGTATCACAAGACATAGTGGACTGATTACTGATACAAGCAAGCTGATGCAATTTAATGATCAACAACATTTAATTTTTTTTCCTCCCAATAGGAAGAATCAAGATGGATAGGATAGAGGTCTGCAGCTGTTGATGATGATGAAGCAGTCCATGGACCATCAGTTGATAAACTCTGACTCTGTGTTTGAGTCTTACTTATCTTATTTTCATCCATCTGATAGTAATAATGCCTCATTGCTTCCATCTTCTTTTCATCCATTACCTCACTTGCATCTGAAACAAATTCTGGAACAACCGTCTTGCCTTCAAGCATACTTACCACCGATGACATAATGGGCCTAAGATTTGAGGTGACATTGGTGCATAAGAGAGCAACATTAATCACCACCATAGCCTCCTTTTTGTCGAAATCTGAACCTAATCTTCTATCAACTAGATCTAATAGGTCCCCTTTTTCTTTTAACAGATGTGCCTGTAGAGAGAGAGAAAAAAAACAAAGATTAGTTTGATTTGAGACCCATGTCATTTAAAACTTAAAAAAGGTACCTATAACTTCTCATGATGACATCAGTCATTAGTATGAAAATTGTTCAAAGTAGAATATTGACCATATTTATGTGAAATAAGTAACAACCATAGAGAGCTGGCGTTATTTTACAGCCCCAAGATATCTGTCTAGAACAACTAAAACAACCATGTTTAGAAAATTGCCTTAACTATGAAATGTTTTGTAAACTTTGTCTTCTAAAGAGATTAAAATTACCTCATTATCCTATCCCATTTACTGTCCCTAGTGAAACATACTACTATAGCAAAGAAATTCACCCTTTACCTTCAAAACTAACATTCTTTCTCTTAATTGTTATGTTAATGTGTTTGCTAAGCTATTGCGTTATTGTAGTTGGGGACAAGAATAAGGAACACGTGATTTCAACTTATTTCACAGAGCGGTGATAGAAGAAAATTGATAAGTGATGCAAGTATGGCACAAAATAAGTGTAAGTAGGACAACCAAAATAGCATGACCAATGGAGACAAGCATAAAGTTACCCAATCAAGAAGATACAACACTTCATCTTTTGATCGATAAATGGTGTTGCTCCTTCCACTAACAACTTCCAAGGCAACAACTCCAAAACTATAAACATCTGCTTTGTCAGTCAAATAACCATGCATTGCATATTCAGGTGCCATGTATCCACTGCATACAATTTGAATATATCAATGCAACAACTAGATATAAGTATACAATGCGATACTCAGACTTCTATATTAAAAAAAAAACTCATCTTAATTGACTTAGATAACTTTTGTAGCTCACACACATTCTCTTTTGCAGTACATTTTAATAAACTCGGAAGATAAATATTATAGTTACTCACTAGGTCCCAGCAATTCGGGTGCTAATGTGAGTATTGTCCTCTTCATCAAGTTTGGCCAAACCAAAATCAGATATCTTTGGGTCAAGATTGCTATCAAGTAACACATTAGTGGCCTTGATATCCCTGTGAACAACCTTGAGTCTTGATTCTTCATGGAGGAAGGCCAAACCTCTAGCAATACCAACACATATCTTCTTCCTTGTTGACCAACCTAAATTTATTTGGTGTTCCTGAGGTCCTTTATTTATAAATGTGATAGACATTTAGACAACGGTACCATATAGCCATCTACAAAAGTTAGAAAATGTGCACTATCACATAAATGACCTCAAAAGTAGACCATATACGAAACTTACCAAATAAAGCACGAGCCAGACTATTGTTTTCCAAATATTCATATATTAGCAAAAGTTGATCTCCCTCCACACAACAACCATAAAGTTTAACAAGATAAGGGTGCTGCAAGGCAGAAATCATTCCTATCTCATTTAAGAACTCACGGTTCCCTTGTCTTGACTTAGAAGAAAGCTGCTTGACTGCTATTAGTGTCCCATCAGATAAACAACCCTGCATTTTGAGTAATGTTGTGTTGTTAGAAGTTGTCAAGGATTTTTTTGAAAACTACAGTAAACTTATAGTAAATGTATGACACTCAAGAGTGTTAGAGTATAATGTCTCAGTATAACTACACAAGCTTTTATGCTTGAATATAAGTCCTTACAATTACTAAAGTCTTGTAATAGCTAAGTGATAAGTTCAGCTGTACTTCACTGGTTCCCTATATAAAGGAACCTAACTCTCCCTCACCTATCAATCCTACACCTACTAACCTTCCTACAGCAACTATTCCCACTCCAAATATACCTTCCCAGCCTGCCACACCTATTCCCAACCCTCCTAGTAGTCCCTCACCATCTCCAAACACTGTCACTACCTCTGTTAACCAACCTGAACCTGCAACTAGCCCCTCTCCATCAAGCACTACACCTCATCCTCACTCTATGGCCACTGCCAGTACCACAATTGACCTATCTTCAGCTGCACCACCTCCTCCCACCAACACTCACCCTATGCAAACCCGTTCCAAAGCTGGCATTGTTAAACCTAGACTTCAACCCACTCTCCTTTTAACTCACATAGAACCTAAATCTGTCAAAACAGCATTACAGCAGCCTGCTTGGCAGAAAGCTATGTCTGATGAATATTCTGCCCTGATGAAAAACAAAACCTGGACATTGGTACCTCCACCTCCTGGCAAGAATGTGATTGGTTGTAAATGGGTTTTTAGAGTCAAAGAAAATGTTGATGGCTCCCTCAACAAGTACAAGGCAAGGTTGGTTGCCAAGGGCTTTCACCAACAACAATGTCAAGATTTCAATGAGACCTTCTCTCCTGTTATAAAACCAGCAACCATTCGTACCATTCTTACAACTGCTCTTACTTAGTCACAAGTGGGATCTTCATCAAATTGATGTTAATAATGCCTTTTTAAATGGATCTCTCTCTGAAGAAGTATACATGTCTCAACCACAAGGCTTCGAGTCCCATGACAAGTCTCTTGTTAGTAAACTCAACAAGGCTATCTATGGCCTCAAACAAGCTCAAATATACTTTGTTGCAATTAGGCTTCACTGGAAGTAGATGTGATCCTTCCCTCTTTGTCTACAAAAGAGCAGCTGCTGTGGTATATCTGTTGGTCTATGTTGATGATATTATACTCACAGGAAATTCCAATGAGCTCATCAAGCAACTAATTCAGCAGCTTGATTCTGTGTTTTCCCTCAAGCAACTTGGCACTTTGGACTACTTTCTGGGAATTGAGGTCAAGCCAATGCCTAATGGTAACCTGTTACTCAAACCAAATATATCAGGGATCTACTGTCCAAAACTAACATGGCAGAAGCAAATTCCATCTCCTCACCAATGGTTTCCAGCTGCAAACTCACTAAGCAAGGCAGTGACTACATGTCTGACCCTGTCACGTACAGATCAGTGGTTGGTTCTCTACAATACACTACAACAACCAGGCCTGAAATCAGTTTTGCAGTAAATAAGGTCTGCCAATACATGTCTGCACCTCTTGAAACTCACTGGGCAGCTGTCAAGAGAATCCTCAGGTATCTGAAAGGCACAATCAATCACAGGTTACTGCTTCAGCCAGCTGATATCTCCAAATCTCTGCAACTAAGGGCCTGGTGAGATGCAGACTGGGCATCAGATGTTGATGACAGGAAATCAACATCTGGAGCTGCTGTTTATCTGGGTCCCAACTTAATTTCTTGGTGGGCTAAGAAGCAAACAGTTGTGGCAAGGTCTAGTGCTGAGGCTGAATATGGAAGTCTTGCACTAGCCACAGCTGAAGTCACTTGCATCCAATCTTTGCTCACTGAGTTGGGTATTAAACATTCTGTTCCCCAGATTTTCTGTGACAATCGAAGTGCTGTAGCTCTAGCACACAATCCTGTCCTCCATGCTAGAACAAAGGAATCTGACTCTAATTCTAACCAAACAATACATTTCTCATTTTACAATGATTAGCTTTCTCTCACACTCTAACAGAGAATTTGTTATTTTATGCAGTATACCTTGTACACAGGACCAAATCCTCCTTCTCCAATCTTATTGGCATTATCAAAATTGTTTGTTGCTGCTTTGATTTGTCGTAAAGTAAATAAACCTGTTTGCATCTCTAAACCTTTAAGCTCTGTTAATTGAAGGAAAAGAAAGATTAGAAATCTGTTGCACTAAGAAAATTTCACATTTACACTTTGTATCAGCAATCCATATACTGTAAGCATTAAATTTTCTTCTTATTAAGATAATTAGGTCCACTAACTAGTTGAAGTACAGACACAAACTCTGTTGCTCAAAGTTTAGTTTTTTTTTGTCATACATTCACTAGAAAAATTGATGCGTTTCAGTAAAAAGTTTCGTAATAATGACAACAGAAGTTATTTCTTTGTAATCACCTCTTGCTAAAGAGTTTTCCTTTCGAAAACAGCCTTTCCACCAAAGTATAGCAAATACCAGAATGATAATAAATGCTACTGCAGCCACAATTCCACCAACAGCTCCTGCAGATATACCGTTTCTAGGTGGCGAGTCTGCTTGATTATTATAACAAGTTTTAAATATTAAATCATAACATGGAGATTGTGATATGGATTAGAAACATACAAAGTATAACCCACCAGATTCCACTGATATAGCTGATATAAGAGGACCATATACTGATCTATTTGGGAGAATTTGTGTCCCTTTTCCAGCCCAATATAAGCGGATCTCCAAGGTATTACTAGTCACAATAACACGATTGAACAATTTTATGACTGGCTTACCAACCCCACCTGCTTCTTCTGCAATATTGAAGTCCTTCTGTACCAGCTTTCCCTGCATCACTCCAATCCGAACCTTAATGTTTCATGATGATTACAAGCCGCAAATATTTCCCTCTTCAGATTGTCTTAAAAATATTACAGTAATTGAATATAAATGATGTCCCTAACCCTAAAGGATTCATTAATAGAAAAGTTCAACAATGTCCCTAACCCTAAAGGAACCTAGTGATCACTTGACTTACGAAGCACAACATTACAATAGTAAGAAAAATTGTTAAAACATGTACCTGAAGGTAGATATCAAATAGGCGCCTCCCAAGACTGCTATAAGTTTGATCATCTGTAAACATTATTTCCGCAAAATGTAGATGCACCGTGTAGCTTCCATTTGCCAGGCAAAATCCATAATAGGTCAAAGAAATAGGAGAAACTCGTGCATTCGTGTACAGTTCAGTATCAACCATAGAAAGCTTTGCTACATTTTGCGGGGAATAAGTTTTTCCAGTTTGGTCACCATCGATGAAGATACCAGTGGTGCTAAATGTCCAGTTTCCTGTTGCACTGTCATGGGATAAAGCTGCTCCAGGTGAATCCGAATCACCATCATATGTTTTTCCATTGGCTGTCACTTGCTTTCCACCACAATTTATGTAAAGGGAGTATGAGGCTGGGTCAAGTACAATAATGTGAGCAACTTTTGAAATGCCAAGCAAAGTAGAAATGTGAAATAAAGAAAGAAATTTCCTTGACTTTTTTTTTTGCATTGTTTCTCTCTCTATCTAACTATCATGTTTCTTTCCTATTGCAAATTAAGATGAAAGGTTTTTGCCGCTGATAATTTGTATTGCACACAGAGACAAGTTAATTGAAGCATGCTCAAAGATTGGCACCAATTTCACGCAAAACTAATAAGAGAAGACAACTAGCCATTTACCATTTTCGACCAACAACTCTTAGTTGAGCTGAAGAATCTACAAAATCATACTTCAACTACTGTACAGAACTACTGTATAGTAGATACAAGGAAGCTAGAAACTGAAAGGAAAACCTTTGTATGTTCCATGCCTGCCTCTAATATGGAGCATATTCTTGGAATCAAAATTATTAGAATATTAAAAATAATAATAAGTTATTATTTTGTGAAGTATCAGTGTAAAAATAACAAAGCTAAGATAAAATCCCTATCTAAATATGTTGTTTTTTCTTATGCTTATATTATAAATCATTGATCTTGTAAGCTATTTTAGTGTATTAGTACAAGTTCAAGTGTATAAGCAGCCCTTTGAAGAAATGCCAAAGCAATATAGGGAGATATTGACTGTCTAAGGAAATTCACCGCAAAGAAACTTACGTGTTGAACAGTCAAATCTCAAACACGAAACTGTTCCTCTGAGAGAATGATGAAAGGAATAAAACAAGTTAGCATAAGATTTATAACGTGATAAAATGGGAAATGGAAAAGCTAAATATACATGTGTGATTCAGTATGTATAGTACCAAACTTACGATTCATTGATCTTCATCAATGGAGCAAACAAGTTCCTGTGACATATGATAGAAGGTTGTGTTTTAGATAGGTTCGTATGATTGCAAACAGATACACAAAAATGCAAGGAGTCTTACACTTTACCATCTTGACATGTTTGACTGCCTTGCCTTCTAGTGCTGAAGTTATTATAAGAAAGATCTCTGTATACAAGTTATAAAATTTTCTTCAGAATCTAATAATATGAGAATTAGAGAGACTTACTGAAACATTTGGTGAATCCAAAGAAACCTAATAATATCAGTAATAGACTAATTAAATGCACAATATTATCATACTCCAAGAGCATAAAAGTTGCAGAACAATTCCCTTACATAGAAACAAGCAATTTATCAATGGTAAATTAAGCAATACGAATGACAATAGAATGAAAATGGATCAAGACTTGTTATCTCCCATTTGAGCTGCGAGATAAATTATAAATCTAACCACAGACAGGAAACAAATGTTAATGCATCCAACCTTAACATTGATTGGGAGGACAACATAACCCTGTAGCTCCAGGAAGGTAGATTTCTTTCAGAGACCAGAGAGATTAAGGCGTTAGTACAAAAGGGAAATGAAACTCGTGACCCAGCACTATAGTTCATCAGAAGTAGTATAACAAAGGATTAAATTGTCATACCATTAAAAATTATTAATGATTGAAGTATTATTTTTTGCATCATTATTTAAAAGATTTTGGTGATCAATAATTAATCATTGTAGCATTGTTGGTGGTCAGGCACTTAATACAGATAAAAGATAAATAATATTCAGCTAAAACAACATTTCTCACATAAAAGAAAGGGAAAAAAGGAGAGAAGCTAGAAAAAGAAAAAAGTCCACTCATAAAGGTAAAAGAGAAATATGAATGACATGTTTCTAGTAATTTTGCCACTCAAATGAAGTATATAGCTAAAATCAAGGAAACATACAAGTAATATTTGAAAGATAACTCACACTTCGACATTCTCTCTCCAAGCAGGCATTGGTCCTGAGAGAAGGTTTCCAGTTAAAAATCTACAATAAAAGATTAGCAAGAAATTAATATACAAAACTCAATATTATTAAGGTCGACCCAGCATTTTAGAAACTAAGCTAGTTTTCTTTAATCAAACCCATTTGTATCTTCTTATTCTCTATGAAGGATTTAATTAGTTTAGAATTTTAGATAATTGTCTCAAGAGACCGAATAGATGTCATTAAAAATACACCACAAAAGACAGCTGCTGTAGGAACCAATGAATTTCTTACATGTAATTCACACCACTCATGTCAGCATAGGTACTCGGAATTGGTCCACTCAATTTGTTAAAGCTGAGGTCTCTGAAAAAAAATTATGTTGAGATTGAGTTTACAGGCTATAGAGGGAAATAATCATAGAATAAAATCCCGCAACCTAATAGGCTGTAAGAGCTCTATAAATGTTAAACTTACCAAAGCAGTAAGTATACAGCACAAAAATATTAAGGTTACACTGTAACAACCTAAACATAGCGAAAGGAAATTTAATGGTTTACTGCATAGTTAAATAAAAAGGAGAAAGTATGAAATTACAAGACTTTTAAATTTGTCATTGCCCCAAGATATTCAGGTAGCGGTCCATTGATGTTGCAATTTCTTAGAACCCTGTGAAATAAGATAGATAGTAATGTAATACAAATTATGAGTGCCCCTTAATTTTGCTACTTTTCTTCTTACTCCTAAAAGAGACAGAGCAATCAACTCACAGATTTTTTAAATTCATCTTATCAAGTTGTGGAAAAGCTGAATTTTCAGATCCGTTCAAATCACTAATCCTCCTGAATATCAGAATCATACTAAACACAATTAAAAATTAAAGTTAAATATCAACCCTTGCTTAATTAGTACATAAAGTACCATACATACAAGTCAGTTAAGTTAAGAAGTGAAATTCCAGAAGGAATTGGGCCACTTAATCCACTTCCTTGAATTAATCTGTCAAAAACAGAAATAGTTGAAAAAGAAAGTATAATTCAAGCAATAGCAAAACAAATAAAAATAAGGAAAATATAACAAAAAGTGACAGTTCATACAGTGAATTGAGACTTGTCCAGTTCTGAATAAAATCAGGTATCTTCCCAGAGAATTGATTGCCCTCAATTCGGCTACATAGTGAGAGGGTATAAAACAAGGAAAAGTTACTGTTTGTTCAAAAGCAATATTCTGAATTTTAGTCATCAAGAAACAGTGTGATCAAATTTTGGAAGCTTACAAATCTTGCAATTTAGTGAGCTTGGCCAAGGTTGCAGGTAGTTCTCCAGTAAAATTATTAGAGGAAATTCGCCTGTATATAATTGAAAAAATAACAAAAATAAATTTATGATTCTAAGCCATGGAAATCAAACTGGGGTTTTAACATTGGGCTTTCATATTTGGTTTGGACTTTGAAGACAAATCATATTATCAAGGAAACCAAAATAGCCAAATGATATTAACATACATGGAGTGTGAATGGAAAATAAAATAAAGTGCTTACAGTATTCGAATCTGGTTTAGATTCCCAAGCTCTGGAGGAATAGTTTCAGATAGTTTATTTGAGGTTAACTCCCTATCCATTTCAAGTTAGTTAAGTTCCAGTAAAACACATTGAATTGAAAACATATGTTTACTACATATGAAATGAAATGAAAATTGTTTTTTGCTAAGCTGGATGATGCAAAACTTACAAACTTTGGAGAGTAGATATGTTTGCTATCTCCACTGGTATTGAACCTGTTAATCGATTTCCAGGGAGGGTACTATTACCATGATTAAGAAACAAATTGTCATTAGCTTATTGCTGCATGAAATGTGAACTGTTAAGTCTAATAAAGAATGTAAAATAAAACTCATGTACTAAACAAAACAAAAACTAGACCCATATGTCATGGTCATAAAATATATAGAATAATCGATGATTAAAAACCATAAAAGAATAACTGAGAGAAAAATTATACATGTTAAGAATATTCATGGAGCCCCATTCTTTAGGAATTGTACCGTTCAAGTAGTTGCGAGAAAGGTCACTGTAATAGAGAGAAAGGAGAGAGCCTATGTCATGCGAAATAACATATAGATACTAGTAATCGAAAATATGTATGATTCAAGTTCGATAGTATTGTTCTTTTGGATATGAGGAAAAGTTTGAGAATCACATACATATTTTGCAGGTAAGGCAACATGTTCAGTTCTGGCGGGAGAATGCCTTGGAGATTTTGCCCTTTCAAAACTCTATATTTAACCATAAATATGATTAAAATAAAATAGAAAGCAAAATAAATTATTCAATTTTAATCAATTGGTAAAAGTATAATTATCTATAGGTCTTCCAACTTTAACAATTCTAGAGATGATTAATGCAAATAAAAAATTGTCGACTACAATGTACCAACTCCTCTTTTTTATTATTAAATTCAGCCCTTGTTCTTTGGGCTTGTAACAGTGGCCACATAACATTATGGAAAATGGTATCAAATTAAACATAACGGCTACCTACACCCCCTTTTTCTATTTACACCCTACCCCATTTTAAATATGTTTTAAGTTTTTACCAAAATTCCCCTTCTCCTCTCTTTACATCTCGTTCGCACCTGCACTCGCTCCCTTGATCACGACACCCTTTTTCCCTCACCACAATGACAGTTTCTTTTCTTTTTCTTCTTCTACGAAAACTAGTTTTTGGAAGGCAACAATATTGTTTTTCACAAACTAGTTTTCGAACGACAAATAATACACACTAAATTTGTGCATTTTACATGTGTATTTTTAGGATAAATTGAAAGCATAATTGAACTTGCCATTATAATATTAGCTAAATTGCTCTCTTTTGTGCGCAACTGCAGAAAATGGTGAAGTGAATCGAAATGACATGCTTTTGGAGCTAAATTGAGCATTTTGAAGCAATGTTGTAAATTGCTGATTGCGGAAAATAGTGGTTTGCTCAAATTCCGCTATGTTATAGCACCTCTATAGCCGCTATGGCCATATCGCTGATCGCGAATAATAGCGGTTTATTCAAATTCCACTGCGCTAGAGCACTATAGCACCACTATAACAGCTATTAGCAACACTGTTTTGAAGCTTCCAGGGATAAGTATGGTACAACCTTGAAGGCGATAAGCATGTTCGTGTACATCCCCAACATCATTAAGATTAACACCAAATCTAGAAGCACTATCGTGCATAGACATGCATAAAGATCACTAACTATCAGTCAAGACTGGCTTAGTGAGCACACTAGGTGCAACGAGACCAGAGTCTCGCCTCAGGCCTAACTCATCCAAGCACACCAGTGGTTCAAGGCAAGCACAGTTGTGCTATGGAGGCAAGCACAGTTGTGCTATGGAGGTAAGTGCATGTGTACTTGTGGCAAAAAATTGGCCATTCACTATAAAATATGCAAGCAAAGCTTAACTTTACACATTGTTTTACTGCTAGGGAGACATTGTGATCAGTTTGAGAGAAGGGAGCTAGGGTTTATAGCAAGGAGGAAAGGTCTTTTAACTTGGTTTTACTCCCATTACATAACCATGAACCCTATTTATGCTTTATTTTCATTTACGGACATGAGTAGTTAAACCCTCTCTTAGAGCATCATCAATGGAGAAACCCAAATTGAGTACTTAAATGGGTCCCACGCGTACACATCACTCATTTATAATTTTTAAATAGTAGTACTTATATAAGAATTATTACCATGGTGATTGGATTTGTTTTATCGCACTTTATCGGGTGTGAAGAGTAGATAACTTTTGCATCCTCTTTAAATAATTAATAAATTAATTGGTTGCGACTGGATTTCATTAATTAGTGGACCTTTAAAATAAATGAGGAGGCTAATAACTACGAATGACAAAGCGATAGCTGTTGTCTTCCAATCAATAGATTAGCATCTTGCAACTTCTCAAATCTCTATGTTTTTCCTATATTAAAATATTTTGAATGACCAAAGAAGGGGTTTATCCTAGGAAGAAGAATATTAGTCGCAAATGACCGAACGAACTATTATAAAGGAATTATGGCCATAGGCTTTTGATTCTTGATCTCTCAAATGCTCCTCTGTGTTTGCACTACACTTACGAACACCACAATTGATTCGCTTGGATGAGGAGCACTTCCCTTTGAAGCAACAAGAAGCACAAACTTTTCCTTCTAAAAACCAATTTTTGAAAGGCAGGGATAAAGTTCTGCCTTCTGAAATCCAGAGCACAAATTTTTCCTTCTGAAAAAGGAAAGAAAGCAAGTGTCGCTATTGGCCGGAGGAGTGGAAGCCAATTGAAGTGGGGAGCAGGCAAGGGTGGAGAGAGGGAGGGCACAGCAGGATCAAGGGAGGGAAAGGGGAGTGGCATTGAGGAAGCGGGGACAGAGTGGGGAGGGGAAGGTGTAGAGGATAGGGTATTTTGGTAAAAAAAGACAACAAAGAGGGGCGTTAGTAAAAAAAAAGGTGTAAGCATAAGTTTAACAGTGATGTTAACCAAGTTTGTGCTTCTGCCAATATGACTAAAAATTAAGCAAATCAAATGAAATTTATTAGGAGTGCCAATAGCAAAGGAACTTACATCATAACAACATGGCAGAAGTTGTCCCCGGCGATGGAACAGTTACATGTTACATTGTTCTCTACCAATTTTGGTATGGGAGGCGTAACCCAGTTAGGTTTATTGCTGCATGGATCTAAATCGAAGTTCCAATCCTTGCCAAGTGATTTAGCTATAATTTGCAGAGCTCTCCCTAAATATACAATTGAGGGCTATCAGCTTAGTACTCAAAAAAGTTCTAAACTACAAATATACGCCATCAAATATATATAAAATTTACATAGAAATTATGATCGAAAAATACATACTATATTTAAACCAACATGAAACTACCTTAGCAAAAAAAAAAGGAAATAAAGAAATTTGTTTATTGTTTGAAAGCTATGCATGGTATACATATCATACTTTCGTTTGGATGAATAGTAGTGCCTCCAAAAGCGGTTAGAGATGTGAACCAAATAACAATGAGTGAAAGGAAGAGAAACTGAGAGGAAGTATTCATGCTGACAGAAAAGAGAAGCTGTTGAAAGATAGATCAATAATTTAGTACAAGAGAGTTTGAGTATATATAGTGTATTTGGAATTTTGAAAGGCTATATATGTTTAATTTAATTAACAGTCTTTTATAAAGTTAGAAAGGAAGCACCCGTAAAATAAATTGAGGTTAACTCCTAGAGATATAACTTTATGGCTCCACAGATCACTAATAAAACAAACAAGACGTCTTAGTCACTCTAGTAAGAAACCATCTCCATGAGATAGACTTAATATAATCCACTATCTCCAATACGAAGGATATTTTGCCTAAAAAGATACAAACATTGCAATTACACTAAAGGCCCCACAAAACTGCATGTCACATCAGAATCAACAGCTTCATCCTATTGGATAAGTAGAGATTTGTGAATTTATATGAATTCCAATCCATAAAAGAGACTGTGTTACAAAGAATGTTAAAAAAGTGTTGCTAGCACTCTCCCCGTTAATGTAAACAGACTTATTAGTCCTCCACAAACAAAACAAATTCAGACATTTGGGCAAAGTATGTTCAATTCTCATTAATTAATTGCAGTTGCAGCACATGCATTATTCTTCTATACAAGGCTGAGGAGTCAGATATCTAGAGAGAAAAGTTCTTGGGGAGACTTAAAAAGAAGGCTAGAGACAAGTCAACTTTTACACCTTTTCATCAAATAATACAATGTACGTTGCATGCCTCAGCCACAGACTAAAACAAAAGAGATAAACGACATCACCAGCATTGACTTTTCAAAAGGAGTAACAGTAAGCATCTCTGAATTGATGTGTGTTGTCTTCATTGTACATAAAATCAAAATACTTACTTCAATTAAAATTTATTTGACCTAAAAATATAGAATTAATTAGTAATTACTATTACCAATCAAGAGATCAATCAAAATATTTACTTCTTTTATTTGGATGAATAGTAGTGCCTCCAAAAGCGGTTAAAGATGTGAACCAAATGGCAAGGAGTGAAAGGAAGAGAAATTAGTAGGATTTATTTGAATTTCAATCCATAAAGAGTGTGTTAGAAAGAATGTTAAAAAATGTGTTACTAGCCCTCTCCCCCTTAAGGTAAACACATGTATAATTCTCCACAAACAAACATACAGTCAGAAATCTCGGCCAAGCTTGTTTAATTCGTATTAATTAATTGATGTTGAAGCACATGAATGAATCTTCTATGGTGGGACTGAGGAGACAGATTTTTAGAGAGAAATAGACAGGGGAAGGGTTCAGGGGGAGACTTGAGAAGAAGACTAGAGACAAGTCAACTTTTACATCTTTTCATCATCCATCAATTAAACTACATCACCGGCATTGTTGATTATTCAAAAGCAGTAACAGTAAGTGTGTCTGAATTGATTGATGTGCGGTGTCTTCGTTTCACAAAAAATCAAAATCTGAGTTACGTTGATTGAAATTTATATGACCTAGAATTCGTAGAAGTAATTAGTAATTATTAGGCTAAATACCTGTTTCGGTACTTTATGTTTGGGCGAAGTTTCACTTTCGTCATTTATCTTTTTTTTGTTCCGTTTTAGTCTTTTATGTTTCATTTTTGTTTCGGTTTCGTCCCTACCGTCAGCACTATTTGCAATGTTGTGAAAACCGGACCGAACCGGGCGGTTGAACCGGTTCAACCGTGAACCGGATGCTTCTGCGGTTCGGTTCAGTCTGTTTAACCCGGTGAGAGAAAAAACCGGAAAAGAACCGGAAGAACCGTTTTGAACCGGGCTTAACTCGTTGAACCGGCAAACCGGGCGCGGTTCCTTATAACCGGCCGGTTCTTTTTGAGCACTGTCCAAGTTCCATTTTTTCCTAAATTTAAGCGAAAAAAACCATCTTTTTCTCTCTTTTAGTGCAAGATTTTTTTTTTCCTCCAATTTTTTCCTCTTTTAGTGCAAGATTTAAGAGCTGTTTGAGAGGAAAAAACACTGATGGAGATCTCTTTCAGCGTGAAAGGGTAAAAAGTTGAAAATAGAAAAACCTTAAGCACTGCTTCTCTTTCAGTTTCAGCGCTTCTTCTTCTTCGTTTCTGGTTCACGATTTCAAGTGCTGCTTCTCTTCAAGTTCGACTTCTGCTTGTTGCTTTCATCTGCTTCTAGTATGTATCTTTTCTTTCTTGCTTTTGCTTCAATTTCTGAACAAAGATCCTTGCTTTCAGTTCTATTTAATCTAGTATGTATCTCTGGGGTTATTTTTGCTTGGCTGTGAATATGATTGAATAAAAGTTCTATTTCTTGCTTTTTGTTTGTTTCTATTTCCTCTGCCACGTTGCTTCATGTGAATAGAATAATAGGTTTTGTGTGGTTTCCAATCCATGTGTGTGTGGTCATGTAAATCATGTGAAATAATAGAATAATCTTCTCTTTTTTGGAAGTTTTAACTTCTAGAGAAATGTGGGAAGTGGTGGGGTCACTGCCTAGTTTAGTATTTTATTTATTTATTTATTAATTAATTATCCGGTTCAACCGTGGTTCAACCGAATGAACCAAACGAACCATGACCCGGAAGTCTTGCCGGTTTTATCTCCGGTCCGGTTTTAAAAACATTGACTATTTGTTTCATTTTCGTCCTCTGCTTTTTTGTTTGGTTTAATTTTGGTCCCTCTCAGTTTTTAATTTGTTTTGTTTTGGTCTCTCACTTTCTTGCACAATGAAACATAAAAGACTAAAACGGAACAAAAAAAAGATAAAGGACGAAAGTGAAACTTTGCCTAATTATTATTACCTAATTGTTCCCGGAGAACCACCGCGACGCCGAAGCATTTTTCTTCAGTGAATAGTGCCGTGCGCCCGTCGACTTGCGGCTACCGTTACCGGAACCGTCGTGGATCGCCTTTAACATGGACGCTCCGTTCTTCGCTGCAACCTCCAAGAGCTCACTGTCGCTACTCATACGGAACACCGGGCTTCGCCACTTCTTCTACAGTGACAACTCTGTATCTTCGTCTTTTCTCTCTCTTGTTTTGTTTATTTTGTTAAAATGTTTTTTTTAAATAATTAGGCTTAATTACAATTTTTGTTTCGTATTATGACCAACTCACGATTTTAGTACTTAAACTTTTTTTCACAAAATTTCTCTCCTTGTTTTCTCAATTTCTAAAATCAATCTCTCTCCCTAATTTGGTCAAATATTTTGTTAACTTGTCGCTTATTAATCTTACATGGAATGACACGCACAAGTGCCATGTTGGATTTTAAAATAACAAATATTATTTTTTGTTTAAATTATGAAAAACAATTTCATATTCTTCCATGGATACTCAAAATGTTTGACCAAATAAGATTTTTTATTTTAAATCCAATTTGTCAGTCTTACGTGTCATTCCACGTAGGATTAATGAGTGACAAGTCAACAAAATGTTTGACCAAATTACGGAGGGGCATTGATTTTAGAAATTGGAGAAATAGAAAAAAAGTTTGTGAACAAAAATCGTGAGTTGGTCATAAAAGGGAAACCAAAACTATAATTAAGCCAAATAATTACTGTTTGGCCATTCTATTAAAACATCACCGACTACTCTTCCACCCCTAATTTTTAAAAATGGCAAAATACCATAAGGAGGCACTTAATTTATTTCCAGTTAACGATTTGGTCCCTTATGTTTTTTTTTTAACGAATAGGTCTATTAACTTTTAAAATCATTGCACCGTTACTCTTTTTTGTAATTTCCATTTTACTTTTTTACAAGAATGTATATGTGGCAAACGGTGCTGACGTGTCATTATTGACGTGTCTATTTTATGTGTTCTCAACTTGTCATGGCCACATCAATTGCCACATGTTTTAAAAAAACAATCCAAAAAACTAAAATCCCTAAATTCCCCTTTTCCTCTTTCTCTCTCATGACTTAATTGATGGAAGCTGAAGTTCACTGGATTATCACAACGCACCCCCTCTAAATCTTCATTAATTGCTTCCTCCTCCTCCTCCTCCTCCTCCAAGGTCAATTTCGTCATAATAGTCTCAACTAATGAGCGAAGGACTTGCGCTTGTAATTTTATTTTTTATTACTACTTTTTTTCAAGAATCAAAAAGACTAGTAAATTCACCATATGTTGCTAATTGGATTCATTGGATTACAATTTTAACACGTCTGGTACTTTGGCCCCACCCAGTTTCGGTACTAGATACCGAATCGAGCCAAATCACCAGAAAGACGAACAACAACATAGCGTTCTCGTTCAAAAATGGTGGATGGTGAGGAGAAACCGAACCTTAGGAATATGGAGGATGATGTGTTGATAAGAAGTTGGAGAATGGGGTGGGTTATGAGAAGAGGGGTTAGAGGTGAGTGGTGAGGATATGGAGTTTGGGGTGGGGAGCGTAGAGAAAGGTTATGGTGAAGAAGAAAGATGAGAGGAGTGGGGAGGAATTTTTTAAATTTTAGGGTATTTTAGTCTATTCATCATTTTAGGAGGGGGGTTGGGAGAGTAGTGAGAGGTGTTTTAAAAGAATGGGCCTATTTTTGTTTGGATCTTAGGTTGGGCTGAGTGTTTCCGCCAATCCTTTTTACAGGGAATTTCTCTTAGCACCCACCACCTATGTCATCACACCCCTTCTTTAATGATAGTGAAAAGATTAGCTTATCCCCCTCTTTAAAGGATTGATATATAAGTTAATTAGTATTATTTAAGTAAGCTAAATAAAGCACAAAATGAGTGTTTAAGTATATGAACTATGGAGATCATGTGTGGCCTCTTTGTCCTTTCGCTGTTTCGCCTCTCCTTATAGCTGATGCTATGGGGATAGAGCATGTTAGACCTTAGTTTTTTCTGTTTTATTTCTCCTTTTTTGTTTTCCTTTTGATCAAAAATTATAGACTCGTTTAGCAACTAAGAGGCATTTGACAGTATTGCGCGATTAAGTGTCATGCTTAAATAATAAATTAAAAGAAAATAGTTAGAATTAAATTACAAAAGAGAATTTGATCTGGATAATTAGATAAGCGTGATTAATTGTCTTAGACATTATGTTGATTTTAGTTGTGTTAGTTTTTTTTTTTTGATAAGTCAAAATTGAATTAAGGGGGTACAAGGGGTACCCCAACCCTTTTACAATGAAGAGCAAACTTCCAAACAATCCGAAGGGCTTTTACACCAGCTATTAAAATTTAAATTACACGGTAATGAGATACATCTCCTAATAGAAAACCAGCTCCAAGAGATTGCTTTAACATGGTACAACATTTGTGCTACATTTGTGATACATTTGCTTTAACAAGAGATTGCTTTTAACATGATACAATCCGAAGGACTGTTAGTTATTTGAATTTGCATGCATTTTAATTAAATTAAGTGTAAAAATTAATAGTAAGATTTAGATTAGATGCAATTAGAAATTAGGGTTTAGGCACTTATTATACACCTTCCTTACCATGCATTGCACTTATCTCTCACAAAACAAACACCCAATAGCCGAGGTCTCATTCAACACTAATGGTGTATTTGAATCCACTGTGGGATTTCCTAAACGTGCGGCAGAGTAGAAGCAACACGTTGTAGCTTCTCTCAAATCGTGCATTGTGATGCAGAATTTAATAACCCGACCACAAAACCAAACATCTATTAAGATAGAATATTTACAAGCAAAATAGAGCGAAGAAAAGAAAGCAAGAAAAGACCTAATGTGAGAGAGTGAAGAAATCGAGTTTGAGAGAAAGATGAGAGAAAAATTTAAGTTTAAACCAATTCCTAGCAAGCAACTAGCCATTTCCTTTTCACATTCATTTCCTTCTTCTATCATCCTAGAAACCAGATTTGAAAACCCCAAGCAAAAAATCCAAAACACCTTTAAAGCATCTTCAAAAAATAAATTGCATGTGTGAGAATGAACCTAACTTGGTTAGGAGCTAACATTGGGTAGAAGAAACTCAAAAGAAAAGGATTGAAGTTGTAGAGTTTTAAATCATGTAAGTTAGAAGTCAGAGGAGAGTTCAGAGCTTAGGAAATTTCTGAATCAAATCAGCTTTTGTTTATCACACTTCTTCATATTTAATTGTGTTATTGCTCAAAATAAGAGGTAATTAAGCTCTGGTTGGTTCCCTAAGGGCGCTCATAAGTCTCAAACCTTGTTCGGTATCGCAAAATTTATGAGCTTAAATCAAAAATTGCATCGAATATTGTGTTAGCATTTTGCATTTTGGCGCAAAATCTATTTAAAATTCAGTTTGCATGCATGCGTGTGCTTGTAAACAAGCAAGTTGATTGTTTTGAGTGTTAGAATGTTTGTTCTGCTCTTTTTATGTTTGTTTAAGTGTTTGGTATGCATTTGAATAGATTGGGGGTGAGTTTTGGGATTAAATTGTGCATTTCGCACCAGTTTTGTTCTGGCAAAGTTGCTAAGAGAACACATACTTACTTTGTCACTGATTGGCACCTATCAAGAAATTTTGAGGTGATGTCATACTCGCTTAGAAAGTAGAGAATCACTTAGCGACCAGACAAGTTTAGCCAGCAATTACAAAGTGTGTACACAATACACACGCTTTGAATTTATCTAAGTGCAATCTTCATCAACATCTTCTTCTTAGTCAAAGTGGTGCAGTATCTTCCCAACAACAATTTCACCAACAATCTTTAGGTTCAAATATCGTGTAACAATGGCTGCATCACTCAAAGAGATGACTTCTGATTTTGTGAAATTGGAGAAGTTTGATGGTGGTAATTTCATTCGTTGGCAAACGAAGATGCAATTTCTCCTAACAACATTGAAGGTTTCTTATGTGTTGAATACTCCAAAACCAATGGAAAAGGACATCGAGACTATTGCGGAGATTAGAGAACGAAAAAAATGGGATAATGATGACTACATATGCATGGGACATATTCTCAACGGAATGTTAGATTTTTTGTTCGATATCTATCAAGGTGAAAATTCCGCTAAGGATCTTTGGGACAAACTTGAAACAAGGTACATGCAAGAAGATGCAACAAGTAAGAAATTTCTTGTTACTCATTTTAACAATTACAAAATGGTTGATAATAGGCCAATTATGGAACAAATGCATGAAATAGAAAGGATTCTTAATAATTATAAGCAACATAAAATGCATATGGATGAAACCATCATTGTCTCATCAATCATTGATAAACTCCCCCCTTCATGGAAAGACTTCAAGAGAAGTTTGAAGCATAAAAAGGAGGACATTTCTCTTGATCAATTGGGTAATCATCTTCGGTTGGAAGAGGAGTATCGAAAACGAGAAGATACTAAAGACCAATATACTCATGAAAAAGTATATGTTTTGGAGGGTGGAAAGAAAAGGAAGTCCAATGAAAAAATGGATCAAGATGATGAGGAAGGTCATGATAACAACAATGAAAATGGTCACAACAAAAGAAAGGAAATTGTTTCCATTGTGGAAAACCGGGGCATTACAAGAGTGAATGTAGGTTCTTGAAGAAGATGAACAAAGAGAAGAATTCTAGTGCACAAAAGGATGATCTAGTTGCATAGAAGTTACTTCTAGAATGTACTCACTCTTAGAAACGTGTATCAAGTACCCAATAATGGGAAGATTGTAATTTATTAAGTGTGTTTATTTGTAATATTTTATGTTTTTGTATTTGATGTATTTAGTGTGTGTTGAATAATGTATCTTATAAATATGAAAGTGTGATTTATATTTATGAAAGTGTGATTTATATATGTGTGTCATTTATATTAAATGATAATGAAATTGTGGGTCTATTTGATTTGTGAACGATCATCATAAGAAGTTGAATTTTGCCTTCGTTAATTTAAATTAAATAAAATAAAACTTGGTGATATTTATATTCTATTTGAAAATTGTAAACAAACTAAATGGAGTTCAAGTCAATAATGTTTATTTAAATTAATATTATAATATGTTATATAATATGTACGTCTTTTGATACTTTCAAATTTATATGCCAATTAAGATGTCAAGTCTTATTACTTTAGAATTGGAAATAACTTTAAAGTTGTGGTTTAAATTTTGTTATGTGTTAATTATTAACATGTTTGCTCTACCTATAAAAGAATTGTTGTTTATGACAATTAGTGGTCATGTTAGTTGTTAATTATGAAAATTTGTGTGATCATGCTATGTTTAATGTTGCTATTTATGTTTAATGCATTAAATGTACTGTGTGTTGGATATATTGACGTAACAATAGGACTATAAATTGAAATACTTATTAAATTATGTAAATGACAACGGTAGAATGATTTAAAGTGTTGGTATGAGATACAATTAAATGACCCTAGTGTCATGGTGTTGGGATAGATGGTCAATTCTATCATGAATATATAATGGCATAGCTATGTGATGAATATTCAAAATTGATTGAAGTTGAAATTGTAATTCTTTGACGAAAGAATTGACAAGGATGTGATGTTGAAGACATCATTGGGGATGTGGTACAAGCCCATATCTAATTGATCACCAATAGTGGCAACCCAACTCACACTTGAGTAACATCAAGTCTTGAGTTCAATGGTGAAAGTACACTATAAGAGTGATTGAAGTACTTGATAATAGATACATCCCAAGGTTTATAAGTACTTGGACCATAAGTATAAAGTTGGAAGGTTGAGTTTTTACTCTTAATAGACCTATAGCATATATGTGCTGAAGTGCTTATTATGGGAGTGTTTCCGATAGAGTCTACCTATATCACTACAACAGATTTGGGGATGGGCAGCGTTTTTTTTTAGCCATGGGCAGCGTTTCTGGGCGCTGCTAAATTTGGCGCTGGTGATTCCTCCCCAAAAATGGGCAGCGTTTGAGAAGCGCTGCTCATTAATAGCCATAGGCAGCGTTTGAAGGGAGAAGCGCTGCTCATTCACCTAGCGCGTTTAGCAATGGGCAGCGTTTGGTAAGGGGAAGCGCTGCCCATTTCTAAACGCGCAAGGTGAATGAGCAGCGCTTGTGGGAGAAGCGCTGCCCATTCACCTAGCGCGTATAGCAATGGGCAGCGCTTGGTAAAGGAAAGCGCTGCCCATTGCTGGTGAATGAGCAGCGCTTCTCCCACCAAGCGCTGCTCATTCAACTAGCACGTTTAGCAATGGGCAGCGCTTCCCTTTACCAAACGCTGCCCATTGCTATACGCACTAGGTGAATGGGCAGCGCTTCTCACACCAAGCGCTGCCCATTGTTTAATTTTTTTTTTCCTTTTTTTCTTGTTTTTTTGTATTTTCCTTTTTACATTTGATAATTTCCTAGTCATATACAGCCAATTAATACCAATCCAATCCATTATATACTAACAACATATATATATATATATATATATATATATATAAACTAGTTATATATCCCAATGCACCAATATGATCACAAACCAAAACAAACTAGCTAACAAGTTATTATATGTATCCAAAACTTAGCAACTTACAATATTAACAAATTAATATGTATCCAAATCAAACTCTCTAACAATATGTATCCAAAACTAGCAAGATACTTACAATATGTATCTAAATTAAAACAAGTTAGCAACTTACATATGCATGAACCAATTCATATGCATGTATCCAAAATTAGCAAGCTACTTACAATATGTATCTATATTAAAACAAGTTAGCAACTTACATATGCATGAACCAATTCATATGCATGTATCCAATCAATAAAACTCTAACAATTTACAACATTACAATCTATCTAAAATCAAAAGAATTGCGAGACATAATGACACCACTCTCCTCTAAGCTCATCAATCTGTGCAGTAGAGTATGTCTTCCACCGACAATCGGAAAAATACTGAAATTATATAATTAAATAAAATTAGAATTGAAATATATGGTTAAATCAAAATAAAAAAGAGTTCAGTAAAGATACCTGTCTGGGGATAACCATTTGATTGTGGGTAATAATTTCCTTCATAAATCTCATTACGTAATACCCACAATCATTGTTATTTGGTTGTTTCGGACACTACAAAACAAAAGATTAGTTAATTGTTAAATTTAATTTAATACATTATTTTGACAACAATAATGTAAATATATATATGAGAAGATTGATTACAAACTTACCACTATTGGCACCCATTTTGTCTGTGATTGTTCCAATCCCCAATATTCCTTCAAACAACTGAACACAATTGGATATAACTATATTATTCAAAATACATATAGTTAACAACTAAAACAAAGAAATATGCAGAGTGATCGAAATACACACACCTATTAAATATGACAACCAAGTCTGGGTGGGTGTTGAAATGACCATGCACAGAATCAATGGTGTCTCCGCATCCGTTACAATTTCTCAAACATTTGAGGACAATCATTAAGATCGTCTTCAACAGCCTTTGCCATCTCTTCAAATTCGCCCCCTTCAAATGTAGGTCTTTCGGTGTCAACCGGTGCACATCTCTCAGTACTATTACCCATATTTGAAGATTCACCTCTTTCCTCACCATGCATTGTCCAACAAGTGTAACTTTGATCTATTCCGTAACCCTTTAAATGTCCTGCCAACTCCTCTGCATTAACTGATTTTACATAACAACAACTCAAACAAGGACACTTCATGTTACTAGAAGTCCCTAAACGTTCAACAGCACACTTCACAAAATAATCCACTCCAGCAACATATTCCTTGGACAGACGATTGGCAGACATCCACTCTCTATCCATAATTTCCCAGTATTTATTTATAATAAATTCCTGATAAGATAACTTAAAAACCTATTATAGGTGACAAACACACAAAACGAACAATTTTTTTGAAGCTAATACATTCAACTATTTTAAACTAAAGAAATCAAAGACTTTGATGTCTTCCATATTGTCATTCTTCATATAATAAATACAAGAAAACAACAAAAGTACCTGAACAAGTGGAAGCAACGATGAACTCCAACGAATGCGAACCACGCACTAGCAAATGAAGCGAACAAACACGAACTCACGAACCAACACGAACTCGAAGGAAGTATTTTCAATTTCTATAAACAATTCATTAATTAAATTACTAATTAAAGAACCATCATACAAATATGGAAGACAAAAATACAATCAATTTTTGTGACATTAACAAAATAAGACAAACACTTCGCCCTTTCAATAAACCAATCAATAAGCATCAACTTTGATCATCTAACATAAAGTTCCAATGCCATTAAAATTAATAAAACAACATGCAATCCTAAATATTCAAGTTTATAAAATCCCTTAACCGAAAGCAACATTAAATTAATAAGCATTGGACATCTCAACAAACACTAAGCCTACATCAAATTAAATATACAACCATTTCATTTGGGCATTTCAACAAACACTAAGCCTACATCAAATTAAATTAACAAGCATTTCATTTGGGCATTTCAACAAAACTCTAAGACTACATTTCCCTCAAAGTTTAGAAACACCATTTTAAAGAACCAATCATCAACCATAACCTTTAAATCATCTAACCTAATGTTCCAATGCCATTAAAATAACTAGAGCAACATGTAGTAATACTAAACTTTGTGAAAGAGAAACGAAAATGGGGAAGAAATCACCTTACACGAAAATGGAGAAGAAATGGAGAAGTGTGGAAGAGATGTCCTTTGGGAAAACGAAAATGGGAGAGAGCCACGAAAATGAGAGCTTGAGAGAACGAAAATGAGAGCTTGAGAGGACAAAGATGAGAGCTTGAGAGGAGTGTGTGTCCGTTTGAGGCCAATGGAGGAGGAGGAGGAGGAGGAGGAGGAGGAGGAGGAGAGCTTGAGAGAGTGTTAGTGTGTTGAGGAGAGAGAAAATGTATCTGTTGAGAGGGAAAAAATGTATGTGTTGAGAGGGAAAAAATGAAAAAAAAAAAACACACCAATAGGCAGCGCTTCACTAATAAGCGCTGGCTATTGAGAACGCATCTAACCCAAAAAGCAGCGCTTGCTGCATAGGCGCTGCCTATTGCGCAGCGCATCTAACCCAAAAAGCAGCGCTTGCTGCATAGGCGCTGCCTATTGCGCAGCGTGTCCTTCCCAAAAGCAGCGCTTGCTTCATACGCGCTGCCCATTGCTCCGTGTTTTAGCCAAAAGCAGCGCTTCTAGCATAAACGCTGCCTATTTTAGCGCCTTTTTTTTCAATATCTGTTGTAGTGTATGAGAGTGAAGTGTGGCCGCTTCTTGGAGACTAAGGGCTTGACTCTTAAAGCTCTCATGAAAAGGATACACGACACATGGCCTAAACAAAAGTGTCATCTTATAATTCTCTTGATAGTACCGAGATTTCATGTGTGAGTTATGCACACTTGTTCTATTGAATAGTTGGTTCAAAGCTTGTTTACCAATGTCTATTCGGGATAAGTGGAAAACTTAATTCATTAAGTAATGGTTCAAATCGTAAGATACCATTATCTGAAACCATGATATGGCCAGAATTATGGGATTTAGTTATAGTTTGTAAATGGTGGGGGATTGTTAGATATATTTCCAAAATATGCGATTCTGTCTAAATTGTCTAGAGTTTGCAATAAGTCTAGTGGTTGGAGTTTGGTGCGTTGTGTGCTAGGTCGTGGGCTCGAAACTCTGAAGTGCCTTCTTTTTAGTTTTTTGCTGGATTTATTACTAGCAACGACTAAAAAAAAATAAAAAGAAAAGGTGCTATTTGGCAACGGGTGAGATTCGACCTTGTGATCTCTTAGCACGCAATCACCAACGTTAACCACTGGACCAACGCAAATGTTATTATAACTATTCGCTGTTAACGGTTATTAACCGTTTACTGGCAGAATTCATTTGAAGGGGATGCTTCTCTTCATTAAGTGCCTTAATTATCTATAAATAGGGGCACTTAAAGGACATAAAATGACACGAATTTGGTTCTGATTCTAGGCCAAATATCTACCATTTACATTACTCTAAATCATCTTATATTTCTCTAATGCATGAGTGAGATATAATAAACATAATTTTGTAAACTATTATCAAGAGATAGACTTGTTGTGATAGTGCAAATTACATCAAGGTATGCAAAGTATCCTGAAGGGAAATCGCTGTTCATCCCTATTGTATCCAATATTCTTAAGTTGGTGGGGACGATTTGAACCTAAAGGTTAGTGTGTACACAATACACACGCTTTGAATTTATCTAAGTCCAATCTTCATCAACATATTCTTCTTAGTCAAAATGGTGCAGTATCTTCCCAACAACAATTTCACCAACAATATCCGACATAAAGATGTTGAATTGGTACAAAGTCGTGTAGATGAATTTTGAGGCTTAAAGTGAAACTTTTAAGATTTTCTGAAGAGATATCCAATGTGTGTGGATCAACTGGTTGCAAAGGCCGAACTTCTTGGAAATGATTGTGGTTCGATTCCTGTATAACACATTCTTGATGAAGGGTGGGGAACCTTTATTGTGACTAAGCACTTGGGCAAGTATTCGTCTCATAGTAGATCCAAATGACTTAAGTTTGTGGGATACTTCCTGAACCCATTAGGGAGCCAAAGCCATAGTTACAGTGGGTTCCTAAAAAAAATATAATGAGATTTGATATATATATATATATATATATATATATATAAATTATCAAATTAATCTCATTTTATTCTTCTATGAAAAGTGGAAAATCATTTATCAAATATAGTTCACTCCCAATTATCAAGTAATTATGATATTTCACTCTTAACCAGTCAGAAAATATATAGTTCACTCTAAATAGATAAAAAAACAATTACACGTGAATATTATTCCATGTACCAATTATCCTGTTCTCTTTATCTCTCACGTGAATATTATAAATAATTGTTTTGCTATTGAGACCTGATAATAAAATATGATTTGTTGTCAAAATAGTTGATTTTTATATTTTCTCTTTATTATGTATATTTTACTTTTGAGTTCTAAGTTAAAATACATTGCGTTGTTACTTTTGATTCTTGGTGAGAAACATTGCATGTTGTCGAAAAAATTATTTTTATATTTTATATTTTTAATGTTCTTTTTTTTACCTTCTGAGTCCCGACGAAGAGATATTACGTCGCCTTCATGAATGTATTTACTTTTATTTATTTATTAGTATATTTAATATTTAATTTTGTTTTTCTCCTTTGTAAATATTTTTACTTTTTATAAAATTTTGTTTTAACTCAAGATGAGAAATATATATGTAATCATTTACTTTTACTATCAAAATTTCAAAATCATTCGTAGTAAACATGAGAAAGTATAACCATATTGATCTAAAATTGAAATCACAATATTTATTTATATTTTTTATGGAAATCATAATGACTATGTTTGTGAATACGCAATTGTACTACAAACACAGTGAGAAAATACAACTACCATGAATTGCAGCAACATACGCTGTCAGCACAAAGGCCAATACACTTGTTGGTACCCTTACATAGATGATTTCTTATACAATAATTATTACATGCTGGTTCATTTGGACATGGTGATCCTCTCCCAATGCAATTCACATAATGTGTCTGATCAGTTCCTCCTCCTATACAATCAATAAAATGTTGTGAGAAACTATCATATAATTATCAAATTTGACAAACTCATTTAAAAACAAAATATCTTAATTAATTGGTAAAATTATAATTGTGGTTCTCTAGATCTATGATTTGCAACAAGGTGGAAAACTCCATGTAAATATATATATTTATATGCCTTCAAACCTTTTGAGCATATCATATATATAGTAGATTTTACATGCTTTTAGAAAACAAAAAATGTTGAAAATTGAAAAATATTTTTCATTTCAAAGTTCCCTATCTCTCATTTGATTGTCACAAAAAAGTTTCAAAGTCCCCTTGTAAATACTATTATTCTTACTACTATTATTATTTTATATTGAAAAAATTTCTATTGAAAATACAACAAAGTTGAGTGATGGAACTAGTAATTTGGTTACCTGAAGCCATAACTGAAGCAATGCATAGAAGTGCAAAAATAAAACAAACTAACTTGACAGGGGTAGCCATATTGTCTTGGTAGAATGAAGATGCACTAGCAACACCTAGTACGGGCTATTTAAATGGCTAGGGAAGTTACTAGAATAAATCTTTTATCTATTAATCTTATTATATTATATAAGTGTTTTACTATCTTAAATTATACCACATGTGATGGTCAAAACCTGATATCTGATTCCAGCCAAAATAACATTTATATATATAATTTTATATTTATTATTGATTATTGATATTCATGACTACATTTTTTTATAGGCCTTTATGACTACATTTGATCTCATTCTCGACATGTTAATAGTTTTACTATCCGTTCCTATATACTTGTCGTTTTTTGGCTTTTTACACATACCAATGAGACTAATAAATTTTGCTACTTTTGATATAATTAATTCTCTTTTACTTATAATACCCTTATTGATTTATTATCTCATTTCATCTATTTTTCTCTCTGTAATAAATACTTGAGAGCATTATTGACAAAACAATAATAAATGTTGACTTTGAAAATGACATGTAAATGGAAACAAATTTTTTCTCTAAAAGTGACAAGTAATAATGAACGGAGTATATATTTTAGGCCAGATAATATTAATCATTTATTAATTGATTTTGATTCTTTAACAAATACATTAATTGATTGTTTTTTTGACCAATTGATTTTTTTTTGACCAAAACTTTAATTGATTTTGTCATTTAGTAATTAACAAAAGCATCTCATTTATTACAGTTTAAATTATTTTTGACTTTTGTAACATTTCAATTTTGTAAAAAAATTCAATTGAAATTAAAACTCATTGGAAGTATTTAAATAAGAATCACACAAAAAACAAATCAAATGTATAAAATTTGAATTTGAATACTCTTCCCGAGGCTGTCACATTTGTTGAAAATTTGTCTCGAAAAATTCATTTTCAAATTTGAATGCTAAATTAATTTTTATTTTTCATTATGAAAATAAAAGAAATCATTATTTTATTTCTTACAATATAACTTTTCCTTAAACTGTGTGACTAAATGCATTAAGGGAGGAAATGGGACGACTAAGAGTGAGTGAAATTTTGTATAGGGACTATAAACAAAATTTTTAAATGTTATAGGAACAAAAAATATATTTAAATCAAAATAAATTTTTTTTTGACAAATCAATCAAAATAAATTTGGAAATACATTTTGTATTAATTTTGAAACTATATTGTAATATCTTATTCTCGTTAAGCAAAATTAGATATCAGCAATGGATTTAGATTTGGAATTCAAGCTCGTTAAGCAAAAATTAAATATCAACAATCCATTTGAAATTAAATATCAACTACACTTTTTTGCGTGACTAAGATAGACAACTACACTTTTTTTTTTGACCATAGACAACTACACTCTTATAACCTAATATAGCTACATCTAAATTGTGTGAACATTACAACACAACAGAAATATAATCTTACAAGTAAATGTAAATCCTCTAAATCCTTCCTTAATCTCTTCATGTACCCGAAACTAGGGATGTCAAAATGGGCGGCCCGGCCCGGCCCGCTTTCAGCCCTCTTAAAATAGGGTGGGGTGGGCTGGCCCGCCAACTGAACGTGGGTTCAAAATTCTAACCCAGTCCGCCAAGTGATAGGCAGTGGGCGGGTGGGCCAGCCCGTCTATTTTTTGCGGTTTTTTTAACAATTTTTGCACCTTTTTTTTTTTTTTTGCATTTCAACTAGATTTTTCACCAATTTTATTTATAAACAGTTTTTTATAAAGTATTGTTTTAACAAATTTTTACTTGTCATGCATACATTCACAAATAAAAGCATAAAACCATCAAGAATTGGAATTACTAGGATTGACTATCAAGCAACTAAAACCATCAAGAAATTTCACCTAGAACCATCAACCAAAAGTTCCAAAACCATAATTCAAGTCTTAATCTTCAAGCAACCAAAATAAGTATTTTGCATGCTTGATGACTAGGGTTAACCATCAAGCAACCAAATAAAGAAGAGGAGAAGAGGAAATCTTGGGTTTTGACGGCACCAAATAAAGAAGAGGATAAACCCTAAAAGTTCTAACTCTAAAGACTAAAACTATGGATATTGTATTTGTGGTTGGTTGTGGGCTGATTATTGTTTTTTTTGAAGTGTTTTGCAAGTCATGGGCTAATTTTTTTGGTTACATAGACTGATGCTTAAAAAAAGTTAAAATTGGACTTTTTTTTTTAAAAAAAAAGGGCTGGTGGGCGGCCCGCCCCGTCACTGTGTTCAGCCCGCGGGTTTTTCCTTTTAGTGGGCCGGGCAAAATTGGTCCGTGGGCAACAATACCTAAGCCCTACCCGCCTCTTTTTGGCGGGCGAATGGGCCGGCCCGGTGGGCCAAGCCCATTTTTACATCCCTACCCGAAACAAGGGCAAGTCTAGTGAGATCCAGTGGTTACTATACCTCTTGACAGATTTACATGTTTCTCACACAAACTCGGTTCCACTATATTGTGACAACCATTCTGCCGTTCAGATAGCTCAGAAACCCAGATTCCATGAGCGAACTAAACAAATTCAGCTCGATTGTCATTTGGTTCGTGACAAGGTCCAAGCTGGCATCCTTCATCTAATGCCACGTTGCCCAGATTGCTGACATCAGCACCAAACCCCTCCACCCTGCCTCGTTCCAGAATTTTTTATCCAAGCTGAACATGCAAAACATTTACAGTCCAGCTTGAGGGGGAGGGGTGTTAGACTTATTGTATTTACTCTCAATTAGTTGTTAGACTTAGTGTGAGTATGACTTATAGTACTAAACATTTGTTTAGTAATTCTTATTAAAGGGCTATAGAGGTAACTTCCATAATAATTAAAAAATGCCAAAACAAAATCAGAGAAAATCTTAATTAAACCCAAAAATTGTGGAACCGTTCCCTAAATTATGGAGTCGTTTTATTTGTGATTTCATTCTTCCAAAAAAAATCACCTGAAACAAAAACCCACTAAATAAGGAAACGACAAAATCACTCACCGCAACAACCTACTCCTCCTTCAACGGCAAAATCACTCACCGCAAAAACGGTCATTTACCTAAAAAAAATTTAAAAAATTTGGGCGCTTTTTTTTTCACACAAAAGAAAAACTTTTTCATTAACCACAAATGTGCATAGCAATGGTTAGTGACCATTAACCACAACTGTGCATAACAATGGTTAGTGGCCACTAACCACGAATATGCATAACTGTGGTTATGCATAACTATTGTTAGATGTCACTAACTACAAATGTGCATAGCAATGGTTAGTGGTCATTAACCACAAAAATGCATAACTGTGGCTAGATGCCACTAACCACAGTTTTGCATAACAATGGTTAATTGCAGCAAAACCAGTCTGAAAAGAAGAAGAAGAAACCAACCAGCAGAACACGATTTGAAACAAAAAGAAGAAGGTCATGAGGAATTGGAAAAAAAACGTGAAAAAGAAGAAGAACGTGAAGATGATGAAGATTGTGGAAAAGAGAAGAACGTGAAGAAGAAGAAGAAGAAGAAGAAGCTGAAGAAAAAAAAAGAACGTGAAAAAATGAGGAAACGTGTGAAAGAGAAGAACGTGGAAACAAATTCTGATTTAGTTTTGTAACTGTCCCTAAAAAATAGGGCCTGATTTAATGGTTAATTTAATTTAATTAAAACAAATAATAACCGTGATTACAACAATGCCCTTATTCAATACTAACCATTAGATTAAATTTCATTAAAAGTTTGAGAATCCAATGACTATTATTTGTTTAGTAAGAGTTATTAAGGAAAAAACTTAGTAACATAAGCCAAAACCACTTATTGTATACTCTCGGTTAGTTAGCCTTATTGTATTTTAATTTTTCTAGTTTAGGGTAGTTTTGTCTTTTTCTCTTACTTCTTTTGACTTGTATATAAACTTCCTAATGGACAATTTATATGAAGTGTGAATTAGTTTTTACCAAAATAACACCTACTGATATTTTAACGTGTTTGGTTTTCATGATTGTTTTTTTTTGACACATGGTTTGCAAGATTGTTAAGTTAAACTCTTGCAGTTTATTTTTTCAAAGACAGTTGTTGAATTTTTGTTTAAAATTAATGTTGACTTAAATTCGCTCAAAAACTTTAGGTTTAAATATGTTTTTAGTCCCTACAAATATACTTGTTTTTCAAATATGCCCTTGCAAAATTTATTTTTTTAAATACGTTCCTGCAAAATCAACTCGTTTTTAAAAACACTCTTCCGTTAACCATCTGTTAAAAAATACTGAGGTGGCAAACAGAAAGCTGATGTGTCATTTTTTTTCTTTTCTACTTTTTTCTTTCTTATTTTCTCATGCCACATCATCATCTTCTTCATTTTTCACCTCAGATCCAGAATTTTGGCAAGAAGTTCATATACTGTTTGATCACAAAAGACAGATTTTCAGGTATCCTTTCCAGTATGTGCCAAAGATAAAAGCAATGTCGTACGTTTGGGAAGACTTCTTCAATTGCTGCCTTCAAGGATTTGTCTTGCTCAGTGATTATAACTTTGGGAGCTTGGCCACCCATCGCTCTAAACCATGTCTTTAGTAACCAAACAAAAGTTGGCTTACTCTCATCCACAACCAATGCACATCCAAGCAATATAGGCTGAGAGTGATGGTTCACTCCAACAAAAGGAGCAAACGACAACTTATCATTGCTTTTTATGTAGGTAGTATGAAGTTAAACTAGATCATTAAAGCTGATATAATCATTGATACTCTTTGCATCAACCCAAGCATTACTTGGGCATCTCCATCATCCAAAGCCAAATGCCGATCTCTGTCAAATTGATAATTTATATCATCCATGAGAGACCCAACGTTTTGACAGCCACTAGATTGTCTAGACATTTCAACATACATCCTTCTGGTACGTTCACTAATTGCATGCAGGATATCAATGTTATTTTTTCAGCTAATTTGACATTTCTATGAATCCGAAAATGGTTGGGGAGGAGAGGTAATGGAGGTTGAAGACAACCCAGATCTTCTTTAAGTTGCTGGTGTTGTTGCAACCCAGAAAATAAGAATAAAAAAATTAGAAAAGGAAAAAAATGACACCTCAACTTTCCGTTTGCCACCTCAGTGTTTTTAACAGTTGGTTAACAGAATAGCATTTTTAAAAACGAGTTGATTTGCAGGGATATATTTTTAAAAAAAATTTTGCAAAGGCATATTTGAAAAACATGTATTTATTGGGACTAAAAACATATTTAAACCAAAACTTTATATATGCTTGCGATGTTTACAGGTTGTGACAAGAGGTTATGATTGGCACGGCATGTTGGTATCATTTGTGAGAGTGATTTAGGATACTAAATCAGAAGTTTAGTAACAAATACTAAAGGGGTATATGTGTCATTTCCACCATAATTAAAAACCCAATTTCAAAATATTTTCCCCAATTTCAAAAATCAGAAACGAACCACTTTACAATCGCGCGCAAAACACCAGAAACGATCGCCCGCCACAAACCACTCTACAATCGCCGTCACCGTCGCAAAACACCGGAACCCACTCTACAATTGCAGTCGCAAACCACCGTGAATCCACCGTCCGTCGCAAACGAAGTCTACAAACTCGCCGTTGAATATGTATTGAGATTTCTGTTATTAACCATTGTTGCACTATTCTGTGGTTAGTGGCCACTAACCACAGTTATGTGTATCTGTGGTTAGTGGCCACTAACCATTGTGGTACTAATTTGTGGTTATTGTCACTTACCACAAATGTGCATAACATTGGTTAGTATTATAATTTGCTCTTAATCATAATTTGTTTATTTAATTTTCATTCTTTCTCCACAATTCAGGATTATGATTAGTGGTCACTAACCACAGATACACATAACTGTGGTTAGTGTGCACTAACCACGGATACACATAACAGTGGTTATTAATTGCTATGTCCATAAATTAACATTATCAAACTTAATCAGAATCACATTATCAAACTTCTATGCAAACAATGTAGCAATGGTATGTCAGTAAGCATATGTTTACATGCCACTGTATAACGGACATTACAGACTTAAATATAAATGCGTAAGAACAATTGTTTCCTCCTAAATTGTTTTACAAGTTCTAAATCTCGGATGGCTTCTGAAGTCCAACAAACAACGTCATAAAAAATATATTTATTATATAATAACAAATAAGCATTCAACCTGCAACCACAACTTCATCGAGTTCGTCATCGTGACATCCGACATTGGTACTTGATTCTATGCAAACATTAAAAAGGAAACGAAAAAATGAATCATAAGCATAGGAAAGCAATGTCAAATAACACTAACCATAAATATATGGTTACACAAATTTTAACAAGTTAAAATCAAAGAATTTGACAATAATAAGTTAACAACCTGAAATAACCATATCAAAGAGATTTTCATCCTGACCATGACAATCCTGAACTGCAATAAAGAAATACAATGTAGTAAGTGGCAATAACCACAAATTAGTACCACAATGGTTAGTAACCACTAACCACAGATATGTACAACACTGGTTAGTGGCCACTAACCACAGATTAGTACCAAAATGGTTAAAACAATGCAACAAGCAATAGAGAAAAATTACAATACAACAAATGACATACGAGCAAGCAAACGTGTAAAGCTGATTGCTTCACCATGTTCATCAACTCTGAGCATATTGAAATCTGCAGAAAAACGACTTACGCGTGGAGGTTGTGTGAATTGGTTCTGTGATGCAGAAAACCAACATATGAACTGAATGAATGAAAAATAATAGTTAGTGAGAAGTAATATTGTTAGTAACAAGTAATAGTAATGGCAATCTGTGACATCTAACAAGTATTAACCACAATCGTACTATTCTGTGGTTAGTAGCCACTAACCACAGTTATGAATATCTGTGGTTAGTGGTCACTAACCACTGTTATGTGTATCTGTGGTTAGTGGCCACTAACCACAAATATGCACAAACACTAGTAGATGCCACTAACCACAGTTTTTGTGAGAAATTGAAAGCTGAAATACTGAAAAATGAAAAGGGGGAAAAGGCACTAGGAAAAAGAAGGAAAAGATAAGAAAATTAGAACTTCTATGTAATTGAAATTGTAGATGAATGAAGAATTGGAACTTATATGTATTGAATTTCTAATATACCATTCTAATGAAGAAATTGAAATTATATATATTGAACTTATATGTATTGAGATTTCTATTATTAACCATTGTTGCACTATTCTGTGGTGTGGTTAGTGGCCACTAACCACAGTTATGTGTATCTGTGGTTAGTAACGACTAACCACAAATACACATAACTGTGGTTAGTGAAATTGCATGTATAATCATAACAATAAAAGCTCCAACTCAATTTTGGCATTTTTACAAACAGTTAGTATGCATTCTACACAAAGACACAAGGCTCTTCGTAGAAAATAGCAACCCACTTTGAAAATACAGTTGAGCAGGGACGATGATGTGAATTGAAATTAACGGAAGAAAACGTGAGAACGTCAGAACGAAAATACAGTGCTTGATGGTTGCCTGAGTGAACGTTATCGAAGTGATCATTGCCGGCGGTTGCGCGCGCAGACGTGAGAAACAGACGTGAGAAGGAAGACGAAGCCTGATGCGTGAATTGAAATTGAAGGGTAAAATGACACATATGCCCTCGTTAAACACTGTCCGTTAGATTAAAGTTTATTAAAAAGGATGAGATCCAACAACTGCAACAGATTTAGTAACCAAAACTAAGCTTTTGGCTTAGTATTCTAAGTCGTGCCCCTAGAGATCCCTCAAGAATAATCTAAGCCGCGTGTATGAACAAGAGCAACTCTCTATTATGCTTTGTTCATGTAAATAAATTCAAGAACATGACCACAAATAGTATTATTACATAATAGATTGGTAAATCCTCAAGAAAACTTCAAACTTTGATTTCTTTTATTGTGTCCATATTTTATAGGATATATTAACAAAGAAGGGCCTTAAATAATGAAAAAACGAAGAGAATGTATATTGGACCAGATGATACCAAAATTTTCTATGATCCAAACAAAGCAAAAGTTGTGACAATTCGTAATTATTGACCACACATATGTTATATAGCTACTTCTTCCCAATGTTGTAGTGTTCAATACATGGTTTTATTTTCGTTTAGGTGTACAAGTTTATTTTCTCAATTTATAAAACCACTTGGGAAGAGATTTATCACTTGAAGCTCTTTATTTCAAGGGTTGTTTATAAGTTTTGAATGCCTTGATGAACTTAAAGTTCAATCAAGAGGTTTACCAAGTGATTTCCTCTATCTTTTGGATGTTGCTGGTAATTTATTTTACGCTCAAGTGCAAATATAAATTCTATTATTTTTCTACATATTATGCCATAAAACGCATGCGAAATGCTTCAAGAGCAAAATACATGATTTCGTATAACCTAATTATTTTGCAAATCCCTATCAATGAGGAAACATCTAAGCTTTAGAGGTAAAATATTGAATCATGCAGAATTGACCTATCAAAACTTGGTGAGGAAATTAAAGACGGATGTCTCATTTTCTATCGCTAACTATAAGTAAAAAGTATATTAAATAGAGATTATATTTTACATGTTTTTTAAAAGAATATTACTATTTTACATAAAATATGTTAATATGTACACGTAAATCTATTAGTTTTTGAACTATAGAATTAAAGCATACCGTAGAGGAATTGCGGAGTGAAGCATCGAAGAAGATCTGACCGTGCTGTTTACTCACGCGGCGGTCATGGAAGACGAAATCACAATCGCGAGGCCTCCGACCGATCGTGTACGGGTGGTTAGCGTGAAGTCGGATGGAGTGGCAAGGCGAGATAGCGCAAAATGCAATCCACAATGTGAAGGTGGTGCTTGATATTCGCGGCCTTCGTTTTCCGCCGTTATCAATGGCGTGTGTATAAGCGTTTATCAATTTGGGAAAGTGAATACTATAATATTTCATTTAGTAAAATTTGATAAATTGATCATTCAGTAATTTTAAGATTTCAAACGGTTATTATACTTAGCATATATTCTTTAGTTATAAACAATAATTATTTAGTAATTTAGTAACATGTAGTAAAATTAGATAATTTTTTGATCATTTAGTAAAATTATATAAATTGATATAGCTAAATAATATATTTTATTAATAATAATCTAAACAATATCTATATATTTATGTATAATAAATTAGTTATTAAAAAAATAAAATGCTTAATATGAAATGCGATTTTCAACTTGGAAGCATATATTACTATTTATTTTGGGCAAAATTGCACTTTTGGCCCTTTATGTTTGGGGTTTGTGTCAATATGGCCCTTTATGTTTTTTTTCTCGTTTTAGTCTCTCATGTTTTTTTTGTGTGTCATTTTGGCCCCTGCCGTTAGTTTTTTCTAACGGACGCCACGCTGGCAGTTAACTGCTGACGTGGCGTCCAGGTGATGTGTACTCATTAATTGACATGGTCAATGGAGGACCAAATTGAAACAAAAAAGAAACATAGGGGACCAAATTGAAACAAACACAAAACATCAATCACTCTCCATCTTCTTCCTCCTTCTTCATCTTCTTTTCCGGCAGCCACCACTACCTCCGGCGAGCCACCACCATCCTGTCACGGATTCATTAGTGACATAAGTTAATTTTAATCTGGTTTTGTTGTTTTAGTTATTAATCTGGTATTAGTAAATTTTACATCTACTGTTGTATTGGATTTTTACTGTTACATTGCCCATTTTGCCCATTTCTTCACTGTGTGCTTTGCACGTGAATTGTAATAGAATTCCACCTTCTTATATTGAATGAATGCAACGTGATCAGCACCATCATTGCTATCACAATTGAAAATGATATTCTCTCTCTCTCTCTCTCTCTAACTGCATTTTGCATTCTCTACTACTGGAATATTCGAGGATTGTTCTTGTCTCAATTCTCCATATCCGGTGGTTGGTTTCTACCGGAAATTGCTTCCCTAGAATCCAAGTTTCCTGCTACAGTTGGTATCAAAGCGACGATCCTGTTGCTTTGCTCGTTACAATGGCACCTGAAACACGATCTGCTACTACGATTGCTGAACTAGATAAGAAGTACGATGATAAGCACGCTGATCTCTCTGCTCAGATATCGCAATTGTTCGTTGGTATGGAAGAAATGAGGGCGATGATGCGAGAACGCCGTCCATCGGGGTCACCTGCTAGCTCCGGTACTGGACCACGACACTCTGAGACGAGTAACACTGGGAATCTCTACGCGACTAGGATCTCGAAGGTCGATTTCCCTAAGTTCGATGGTAAGAGCGTGAAAGAGTGGTTGTATCGCTGTGATCAATTCTTCCGGCTTGATGAAACTCCACCAGAGAGCAAGGTTCGTTTAGCCATGATCCACTTAGAAGGCCTTGCGCTTCAATGGAACTTGAACTACATTCGTCTCAAGCATGAGATCTACCCTCCTTGGGAGCAATACGTGGGTGACATCTCAGCGAGATTTGGAGAAGTTTACGAGGATCCCCTGTCTGCGTTGATACAGGTGAAGCAAACAGGGAAGGTGCAGGAATACATTGACGCCTTTGAGTTAGCTTTAACTCAAGTTTCCATCATCCCAGAGTATGCGTTGAGCATTTTTCTCTCTGGACTTGAACATAGCACTCAGATGCAGGTAAGGATGTTTAATCCTTCTGATATTGCTAATGCTGCAAATCTTGCACGCTTATATGAAGCTTCTAAAACACCCTTGCTGAAATCACCACCTCAGAAATACAATTCCCACTCCAACACTTACAGCAACTTCAACAAAAACACAACTCCCAGCTCAAAGCCTAGCTACCAAAATCCCAATTCACCACAATCCCCAAAACCTAATTCAACTCAGGGCCAAACAGCCAACCAGAACCCTAAATTCTCAAACACTAAACCTACTAGACAGTTCACAACTGCTCAGATGGAAGAGAGGAAAGCTAAGGGGTTATGCATGTATTGTGAGGAGCCATTTACTCCAGGGCGCCATTTGAAGCATAGGAAGGCTCAAATATTTATGATGGAAGCTGAAAACAGTGATGATGAAGAGGAGAATGCTAGTGAATCTAGTGCTGATACTCAGCACACTGAGAGCCCCACACTGTCGTTGAATGCTTTGTCAGGTACTCCTAATCATCAAACTATGAAGGTTACGGGTATGTATGTCAAGATACTCTTGCAAATTCTTATCGATAGTGGGAGTACACATAACTTCCTTGACTTGGATACTGCTAAGAAGTTAGGTTGCAAGCTAGAACCTATTAAGCCCATGTCTGTTACTGCTGGGGGAGGGACCAAGATATATGCTAAGTATATTGTCAGAGGCTTTACTTGGAAATTACAGCAGTGCACTTTCACTTGTGATGTATATGTACTTCCCATTGTTTGCTGTGATTTAATTTTGGGCATACAATGGCTGAAATCTTTGGGAAAAATTGTTTGGGACTTTGCTAAATTGCGAATGGAGTTTATGGTAGATGGAAGGAAATGTTTGTTGAGAAGTGCAAAAACTCCTTCTAGCAAGTTGATCAATAACAAGAAATTCAATCAAACTTTGATGCTGAGATATGCTTCTTGTTCTTGAATCAGGATATTCCCACATTGTCTGTTCCTAAGATAGAGTTATGCTCTCTGGAGGCAGAAGTTACAGCCATTCCAAGTGAGTTACAGAGTCTGTTAAATGACTTTGAAGAAGTTTTTGGTGAACCAACTCAATTACCCCCCAAAAGGCCAGGACTAGATCACAAGATACCACTCAAAGATGACATTGTTCCTTTTAACCTTAGACCCTACAGATACTCTATTGTTCAAAAGGATGCAGTTGACAACTTGGTGAATGATATGTTGAATCAAGGAATAATCAGACACAGTAAGAGTCCTTATGCTTCTCCTGCAGTGCTTGTAAGGAAAAAGGATGGATCATGGCGCCTTTGTGTTGATTATAGAAGGTTGAACAAGCACACTATAAAGGACAGGTACCCTATTCCTCTCATTGAAGATTTAATGGACGAATTAGGCACTGCCACACTGTTTTCCAAGCTTGATTTGAGGTCTGGCTTCAATCAGCTAAGAATTGAGGAAGGTGAGGAATTTAAAACTGCATTTAAAACACATGGGGGTCACTTTGAATACTTGGTGATGCCATTTGGGCTCACAAATGCACCAGCTTCGTTTCAAGCATTGATGAACTATATTTTTACTCCTTTTTAAGGAAGTTTGTTATAGTGTTTTTTGATGATATACTTGTCTATAGTCCTACTCTTGAGGCACATGTTGATCATCTTAGACAAGTGTTTGAGGTTGTCCAAAGTCACCAGCTGTACTTGAGGAAAAACAAGTGCCATTTTGCTACAACTAAGGTTGAGTACTTAGGACATTTCATTTCTAGAGGACAAGTGTTCACCGATCCATCCAAAATACAAGCTGTGAAAGATTGGCCTATACCAACCAACTGGAAACAACTGAGAGGGTTCCTTGGTCTATCAGGGTACTACAGAAGGTTTGTGAAGGACTATGGCAATATTGCCAAGCCTCTCACTGACTTGTTGAAGAAGGACAATTTTATTTGGAATGAACAAGCTACTGTTTCATTCAACTTATTAAAACAATCACTCACTTCCTCACCAGTCTTAGCACTCCCTGATTTCTCTAAGACATTTGTTGTTGAGACAGATGCTTCGGGGAAGGGGATTGGGGCTGTGTTAATGCAAGAGCAACACCCTATCGCGTATATCAGCAAGTCCCTTGGTCCCAGGCAACAATCACTGTCAGTATATGAGAGAGAATTGCTGGCCATAGTTTATGCAGTGCAAAAATGGGGTGCATACCTCACTCACAGACCATTCATCATCAAAACTGATCAGAAGAGCATCAAACACTTATTGGATCAGAAACTCAACACACCATTTCAACAAGTTTGGATGGCAAAATTGATGGGTTTTGATTTCGAAATTCAGTATAAGACTGGCTCTTCAAATGTTGCTGCTGATGCTCTTTCTAGGCAACAAGGTGCTGAGTTGTTGCCACTACTTCTCAACAATGCTCATGAGGATTTTCTTACTCTCATAAAGGCTTCTTGGTCTTCTGACTCTTCTTTGCAGGCCATTATTGATGAACTGAAAACAACTCCATCATCACACCCAAAGTTCTCTTGGTTCAATGAAGAACTTAGGAGGAAGGGCAAACTTCTTATTGGCAATGATCCTGACTTAAAACACTTCATACTCCACTGGTTGCACGATTCATTTGTTGGAGGACACTCTGGCAGGGATGTGACAGCTGCAAGGGTGAAGTCTTTATTCTATTGGAAGGGCATGAACAAGGAAATTCAACAGTATATTCGTGCCTGTGATGTGTGCCAGAGGAACAAACCTGAAATGGTGAAATCTCCAGGGCAACTCCAACCTCTGCCAATTCCACACAGAGTTTGGGATGAAATTAGTTTGGATTTCATAGAAGGCCTTCCTACTTCACATGGCAAGCAAGTGATTCTGGTTGTGGTGGATAGGTTGAGTAAGTACGCTCATTTCCTCCCATTATCTCATCCTTATACAGCAATAGATGTTGCTCATTTATTTTTGGACAATGTCTTCAAATTACATGGGATGCCTAGCATGGTGGTTAGTGATAGAGACTCAACAAGTCCACAGCTTACCATCCACAGAGCGATGGTCAAACCGAGGTGGTGAACAAGTCCTTGGAGACTTATCTGAGGTGCATGTGTACTGATAAACCAACCAGTTGGTCCAAATGGTTATCCCTGGCAGAGTGGTGGTACAATACCCACTTTCATTCTTCTATTCAAACAAGTCCCTACGAGGTTGTTTATGGTCAAAGTCCACCAATACATCTTCCTTATCTCCTTGGTGAATCACCCAATCAAGAAGTTGATAGAACACTCTCTGCTAGAGAATCTGTAATCAAGTTGTTGCAGTTCCATCTTCTGCGTGCTCAGAATAGAATGGCTCAACAGGCCAACAGAAAGAGATCTGAGAGGCAATTCAACATTGGTGACTATGTTTTCTTGAAACTGCAACCATACGGGCAGGTAACTGCTAGGCAACAAGCAGCACATAAACTTAATCCTAAGTACTTCGGTCCATTCAAAATACTTGACAGGATAGGGACTGTTGCCTATAAGCTAGAGCTGCCAAATGCTGCTGAGATTCATGATGTGTTCCATGTGTCTCAATTGAAACTTTGTGTGGATCCTTCTTCTGCTAATGTCAGGCCCTTGCCTGCTGGTTCTGCTCATGCTGCTAAGGTTCCTTTTGCTGTATTGGAACGCAAGATGGTCAAGAGAGGCAATGTAGCTGCCACTAAAGTCTTGGTTCAGTGGCTTGGTGAACCGAAGGAGGATGCTACTTGGGAGTTCTATTACGACCTCCAGCAGAAATTTCCTAATTTTCATCCTTGAGGACAAGGATTGCTTCAAGGGGAGGGTATTGTCACGGATTCATTAGTGACATAAGTTAATTTTAATCTGGTTTTGTTGTTTTAGTTATTAATCTGGTATTAGTAAATTTTACATCTACTGTTGTATTGGATTTTTACTGTTACATTGCCCATTTTGCCCATTTCTTCACTGTGTGCTTTGCACGTGAATTGTAACAGAATTCCACCTTCTTATATTGAATGAATGCAACGTGATCAGCACCATCATTGCTATCACAATTGAAATTGATATTCTCTCTCTCTAACTGCATTTTGCATTCTCTGCTACTGGAATATTCGAGGATTGTTCTTGTCTCAATTCTCCATATCTGGTGGTTGGTTTCTACCGGAAATTGCTTCCCTAGAATCCAAGTTTCCTGCTACACATCCACCGCCACATCACCACCACAACACCAAATAAATCAATAACTCTTCCACTCTTAATCCCCAACCTCTCTCCCTCAAACCCAAAACCCTAAATTTCTCAAACTTAATCCCTAAATCCCAATATCAATGTTGCTGCTGCTGTTGTTTTTGTTGAGATTGATGAAGTTGTATTCTTTGTTGTTGTTGTTGTTGGAAAGAGTAGTCAACGTTTCTGGCGTTACAAGAGATGGAATTAATTGGTAATTTCATAACATTGGATGGGTATTGAACTTGAACAACCATTAGTTTGATGATTTTCCTTTATTTCCTCTACAAAATTACTATGTTATTGTAATCGAATTGATTTATGATTCCTTGTTTTTTCCGTATTTGCCTTTCTTTCTTGTTTTGGCATTTCCTTTTTGTTTGTTTTTGGTTTTTGAGATGTAATTAGCTGGTTTTACTCAGCGTTTGCTAAATTTGTTATGTTGTTCATTGGTGCTGCTTCTATGGTGGGTTTTTAGGAATTCGGAGCTTGGTTTTTGAGTTGGGTTGAACGTTCCTGGTTATTATTCATAAATAGATAGATGGATTTGGGATTTAGTGATTTGGGGATTTTAGGATTTGGGATTTAGGGATTTAGGATTTGGTGATTTAGGATTTGGGGATTAAAAGTGGAAAAGTTATTGATTTTTGGTGGTGGTGGTGGTGGCTCGCCGGAGAAGATGAAAATGGAGGTGGTGTTTGGAGGAAGAAGATGAAGTTGTTTTTTGTTTTTGTTAATTTTATTTTTCAGTTTCAATTTGGTCCTCTATGTTCTTTTTAAGTTTCAATTTGGTCCCTTATGTGCCACATCACCAAATCAGGTCAAAGTCAACGCTGACATTTAAGACGCCACGTCAGCAATTAACTGCCAGTGTGGCGTCCGTTAGAAAAAACTAACGGCAGGGGTCAAAATGACACAAAAAAAACATGAGGGGCTAAAACGAGAAAAAAATAACATAAATGGCCAAATTGACACAAACCCCAAACATAAAGGGCCAAAAGTGCAATTTTGCCTTTACTTTACTATGCCTATATTAAAATAGATAGTTCTAAATATACATCTCACATTAGAAATGCCTCAGAAAAGTGAAATTTAAATTCTTTTGTGATATAATTTTAAATTGCACATAATATCTAAAATTGAATATTATTATTGTCTAAACTATGAAATCACATTTTACTTTACCAAATAATTATTCATTTGTATTTTTCTGGAAATACTAAAATAGCATGTATATCCACAAAGATATATAAACTATATATTCCTTAAATTTTATTTGATTGATATAAAACTATTTAAATAAAATATACTTATATATTATCTCTAATTTTTCAATTTTTTTCAACAAGGAGATGTATACCCGTGCATCGCACGAGTCATACGCACTAGTACCTTACACCAACTTTACTTGAATACAAGAATCACCAATCTTAAACTTCTTTTATATTCTACACTCAAAGATCATCATCATAACTAAATTTATATAAGCCTTATTCGACACTATATATAACACCCTAGATACAACGAACTGCCTATTCAAACTCATATAGTCTAACAATCTTATCTTGCTTAATACATCACTCTTCTCCCCTCCTTGAAGGTTTTTACACAATTCCAACTAGGAAATCAGCGCTCTGCATTAGCAACTAAGGCTTTAACAACTTCACTAATCAGTGTGGATTGGATCAGAGATCTCTAGCTGATGAAGATGAAGCAGTCAATGAGCCACCAATTATTAAATGGTGATTATTTGTTTGTGTCTCACTTATACTATTTTCTTCAATCTGACTGTAGTATTCTCGCATTGCCTCCAACTTTATTTCATCAACCTCACTTGAGTTTGAAACAAATTTTGGAACCACTATTTTGCCTTCAAGCATGCTTACCACTGATGACATAGTTGGCCTATGATTTGATGTGGCATTGGTACATAGAAGAGCAACATTGACCATCGTAATTGCCTCCTCTTCATTGAAATCTGAACCCAATGTTTGATCAACTAGTTCTAGCAGGTTACCTTTCTCTTTCAACCAACGTGCCTATTGAAATAAAATGTTGAGATAATTTTAGACTTAGATGTGAGTGTCTTTAATTCACAATTGAAACACTCACAACAAAGCAAGATGTATGTCAAATTTTAGGATCCTAGTTTGAAAGTTCTTTAGAAGAGGAAAACATTGGTCATATTTACAAGGACATAAACTATATATCTAAAAAGTAGTAAAATGAACAAATGGACGCATGAATATGAAAATTACAATTTCTAGAGTAGTAGTAGTAGATGAAAATTGAACAAACAACACTAACAAAGCATGTCCCAAACAGGTAGCTCGGTTGGTGAGCTAAGGACACCGAAGGAGTTTAAAGTAAGAGATCTAGGATATTCCGATCTTGAAAACTAATGTTTCTCCCACCCACTAATAAATTGACCATTAATATTTGCCTATTAAAAACAAACACTAAACAAAGCATAAGTAGGTTGTAATCTGATTCACATGAGGAAAGATAGAGCATCAAAGTAAGAATTACCCAATCTAGAAGACACAATGTTTCTTCCTTTGACATGTGAATGGTGTTGCTTTTTCCGCTAACAATCTCTAAGGCAACAATTCCAAAACTATAGACATCAGCTTTGTCGGTCAAATAACCATGCATTGCATACTCAGGAGCCATATAACCACTGCATAATTAAAATATATCATCGCATCAACTTTAGACATTACCACATCCTATAGGTTTTTTCTTTCTAAATTGGATTTGATAATGCTTGTTAGTTTAGAAAAAACTCCTAACTTAAACTTACTATGTCCCAGCTACTCGCGTGCTTATGTGAGTATTGTTCTCTTCATCAAGCTTGGCCAAACCAAAATCAGAAATCTTTGGATTCAGATCTTTGTCTAGCAACACATTAGTGGTCTTAATGTCCCTGTGAATAATTTTCAATGTTGATTCTTCATGCAGGAAGGCCAAACCTCTAGCAATACCAACACAAATCTTGTGCCTTGTTGGCCAATTCAATTTTAATCGGGATTCTTCACGGTCTTTACAATTGGAAAGCAATTCCATTTAGTTATAATAAGACTAGACAAGAATGTCAAAACTATAAAGTAGGGAAAGATCGCCATATAAGGTAATGACTTACAGAATAAAGCATTTGCAAGACTGTTGTTTTCCATAAATTCATATATCAACAACAATTGATCTCCCTCGACACAACATCCATAAAGTTTAACCAGACAAGGGTGTTGCAAAGCAGAAATCATGCCTATTTCATTTATGAACTCGCGATTCCCTTGCTTTGATTTAGAGGAAAGCTGCTTGACTGCTATTATTGTGCCATCTGACAAAACACCCTGCATTTAATTAGGAAATGTTGCATCAAACAATCTTATAACTAATGCTCACGATTACAATATACAAATTACAAAAAATGACGAGATATTATACATTAAATCTTGCAAGTTATATACCTTATAAACAGGACCAAAGCCTCCTTCTCCAATCTTATTGGGAATGCTGAAGTTGTCTGTTGCTGCTTTGATTTGTCGTAAGGTAAATAAACCAGTTTGCAGGTTGTTTAGTTCTACTAACCAAAAAAATATTAAAATTAGATAGATATCTATTGTCCTAAGAAATTAAGATTCTATATCAATAATACTTTCAGAACAAAGGGTGCCATTAAAATATTTTCTTTATATTGAATCATCAATATTTAATTACAAAGATGGGAAATGAGATTAAAATTGAATGAGATTTCACCATCCACAGACTAGGGAAGACAATTTTAGGACGATAAAACGTCAAATATTTGAAGAAAATACTATTCCTTTGAAGAAAAAAAAAATGAAAGGTCCACCATAAGATGACAGAAACAATAATCACCTTTAGCGAGGGAACTTTTCTTTCCTATACAATTTCTCCAGCAAAGTAGAAATAGGAGTAGGATGAGGATTATAAAGACTGCTGCACCCACTATTCCCGCTACAGCCCCTCTAGATATGCTAGTAGAGTCTAGTTGATTACTGTACAATAATAGCATGTGTTAGATAAATAAAACCATCAAGGTAACAATTAAAGAATTAAAACACAAAGAGAAGTCAACCCATTATGAGAGACAGATATTGCTGATATAAGAGGACCATATATTGGTTTATATGGGATATCAGTGGTCCCTTTTCCAGCCCAATAGAATCGGATGACTAAGTCGTTACTTGTTACATCCACACGAAATTGTTTTTTAATTGCCTTCCCAACTCCTTGTGCGTCATTTGCAATATTGAAATCCTTTAGTACAACATTTCCCTGCAATGGTTCAAACCCAAACCCAAATGGCTTTTGATTTTTTTGGATAAGCAATCAAAACTATTCTCAAAATATTCTAGTAATTGATTCTACAGTTGAAATTAAACTTCATTGCATAAAAAGAGTTCATAAGATCTAGACCTTTGGTGAAAAAAAAGATCTAGACATCATTGTTTTATAACTATTGACGGTATCTAAACATACTATTCTGTTGGCAATATTAGAAAAGTGAATTATACAATATACCTGTATGTAGACATCAAATATACGCCTCCCTAGGCTACTAAACGTGTCATCATCCGTGAACATTATCTCTGCAAAGTGGAGAGTAACTGTGTAATCTCCATTTTCTAGACAATTTCCATAATAAGTCAGAGAAATAGGGGAAACGCGTGCACTCTGATATAGGTCGGAATCAGCCATAGAAAGTCTAGTATTTTTTCGTTGGGTATAGATGAATCTTGCGGTAATGTTGTCTAAGAAGTGACCAGTGTTGCTAAATGCCCAGTTTAGTCTCCCCCCTTCTTTAGATGCTGCTGGTCCAGCTACACTTGAATCATCATCGTATGTTATACCTCCAACTTTTACTTCTCTACCACCACAGTTTATATGGAGAGAGGTAAATGCTGTCACGATATGAAAAAGAGTATCATAACTTAGAAGCCATTAAAAGGGAGACAAACTAAAATGTACTGTTCCTTCTCCAAGACTTCTTTGGTTTTTCTTGAATGGAGAGTAGTCAAATCAAAAAAATTAAATCTATAGGCAAAGGGGAATTGTTAACTAGTGTGCTAATTGATTTTCTATTTATAAGGTTTTAAGAACTGAAATTTGTTTCAAGTAACTTTGGCTTCAAATTATGACTTTGGATTCTAGAAGATATTGGCTAGTTGTTAACCATGAAACTTTTTTAGAAGTGCCACATTAGCTAAAAAATGGTGAAATGAAATGAATATAAATACAAGAAGATAACTATTTTGAAAACTAGAATCTCAAGTTTTTTAAGCTGCCTGGTGTCTAATCTTAAATTTTTGAAGGTTTATTGGCTTAAACAACAATTAAATCTTAACAGTAGTTTAGTCTATAGATGGAAAATATCTCAACTTACTCTCATAACATTCTTTGATTCTCCTCGGACAAAATCCACTGAGGAAATATTAACAGGAGATCAAAATTAATCAGCATAGTCAAACAAACAACATAAATGGCACCATATGTATGGAGTTTGAGAGATAAACGTTAGTGCTTGAAAATATAAACTTACTTTTGGCTCATTGGAAAGCTTGCAAATAAGTTCCTATGGCATATCAAGATATAGTCAACACTCAAATAGCTGCGCACACACAAAGAAACAACAATAGAATGCAAGAACTCTTACAGTGTTTTTGTCTCTTGACATGTCTGTTGCTCTTTATTTCCATTGCTGAAGTTGTTAAATGAAAGATCTCTAAGCATAACATGTAAAGTGCAATTCAGAAGCTAAGATATATAGTAAAAAGAAAATAGACTTGTAGAAAATGCTAACGAAATATGTAGTACAACTAAAACCAATTCTTTTTTTTCCAAATTCCAAAGCCAAAAGAGAATTCACAACGATAACTAACAGCTAGCACAAAAGTTCCAAAAGAATCAACGAATGCTTGCAAAATTCTTTTCTTCGAATCTTCATTGCTTCGAGGGATTTGAATAAGTATTTAAAATAGGAAAAATATTCTTACAGGGGGTTATAAGGTTGGCTTGATGGTTTGGGTGAGAGACTTCTTGTAACACCCTAAGAATCCACCTACTAGGTTAAGAATTGATCCCAAATAGACTCCTTTCAGAACATTATAAGTTGTAATAATGAATAGACAGGATAGTGTTACTCCCTCCGTCTCATTTTAAGTGTCACTTTTGCAATATTTTTCTGTTTCAAATTATTTGTTATTTTAGAATATCAACACAACATTTATTAACTTTTTCCACCAATATACCCTTATTTATTGTATCACAACTGACCTAACTATTTGTTAGAAACAGTGTTTTATTCTTTCCTTATTAAGAAAATTACATTATAGTGTATAGGGGAAATATCCCTGAATCATAGGGATCTGATTGTATATGGGTTGTCATTTTATTTCCTAATTTAGCTTTCTAGTCTTATATATATACTGATGTAATCTCAGCTTAATATACAATGAATATAATTCATTTTACCCTAATTCTTGAGATGGTATCAAAGCTCTCGAAACTTGGGAGCCTTTGCCTCTGACTGCGCAACTAAAACCCTAGACGGCAGCCTTCTTTGCTGTACTAAAACCCTAGACGGCAGCCTTCTTTGCTGTTGCACATTTTTTTTCCGGCAGCCTTCTTTGCTGTTGCACATTTTTTTTCCGGCAGCCTTCATTGCTGTCGTGAACCTCCCTGCACTCATCTCTCACGGCACAAATATTGTGCTGCTGCTCTTTATCGCCGTCACAACAAACACCCAGTTTTTCTCTCTCCTCCTCCTTTTATTGTTACTGTACGATTTGCCATGGCTGAGCTTGTTGATCTAGGATCTGAAACAGGGGATAGTAAATCCCAAACTCATGGAGAGCTTCAGAACATTCACTCTGCTTATAGATTGAATGGGAAGAACTACCTAAAATGGTCCCAACTTGTTCGTACCATTTTGAAAGGCAAAGGGAAGGTGAGTCACTTGACTGATGTTGCTGCCCCAAAGGAGGATAAGAAATTTCAAATTTGGGATGAAGAAGACTCAATGATAATGGCATGGCTATGGAACTCAATGATCCCTGAAATCAGTGATACATGTATGTTTCTCAACTCAGCAAAGGAGATTTGGGATGCCATAGAGCAGACTTACTCTAAGGCTAAGGATGCTGCTCAAATATATGATGTAAAAGTGAAGACTGTGGCTACAAAACAGGGAAACAAAACTGTTACGGAGTATGCTAATCAACTCAAATCATTGTGGATGGAGCTGGATCATTACAGGGTAATAAAAGCTAAGTGCTCAGAAGATTCAGCAATACTTAAGGAATATATTGAGCAGGATAGAGTCTATGATTTCTTGGTAGGACTGAATTCTGAATTTGATCAAGTCCGGGTTCAAATCTTAGGAAAAGAGAAAGTCCCTGGGATTAATGAAGTGGTGGCAATTATCCGAAGTGAGGAAAGTAGGAGGGGCTTGATGTTGGAAACCCCAATTGTTGAAAATTCAGCAATGATCGCTGATGGAGCTTCGGCCATGACTGCTGAACAGAAAAAGGGAGGAATAACCAATATGGAGAAGAAAGTTGAAGGAGTTTGGTGTACCCACTGCAACAAGCCTCGCCACACTCGCGAGAAATGTTGGAAGCTGCATGGAAAGCCACCTAGTAGAGATTGGGGCCCCCAAAACCGAGACAAGGAGTGGGGGAAAAGAGGAGACAACCAAAGAAAGGGAGGACAAGCACACGTAGCTGCTGGAACTAGTGAAGAAAACAAGGGGGGATTGATTCAACTCAACCAGGATGAAATAGATAAGATGAGATCACTCCTCAACAAGTTGGATAAATCAACAGGTACTTGTTCTCTAGTACATTCAGGTATGTTTTCACCTCCACTTGCCTTTGGTGAGTTTCCATTTTCTTTTGGATTTAATGCTTCAGATACACCCTCTAACCAATATTGGATACTGGATTCTGGGGCAACTGACCACATGACACCCTTACCTAAACATTTCTCCACTTACTCTCCCTGCCCTAGTAATAAGAAAATATCCACTGCAGATGGCTCTCTCATAACTGCAGTAGGTCAAGGAGAAGTTCAAATAAGCCCATCCATAACCCTAAAAAATGTCCTTCATATTCCCAAATTGTCCGTTAGCCTAATGTCTGTAAAAAAACTCACAAAAGACCTATCATGTAAAGCTGTTTTTGATGACAATGATTGTATACTGCAGGACAAGCACTCAGGGAGGACGATTGGACATGCTAGAGAATGGAATGGCCTCTATTACTTGGACAACTCAAATCTGCCCCCAAATCTACTCAACACCAGCAACTCTTTTTTCTCTGATTCAATAAAGACCAACAGGGAGAAAATCCTCCTACATCATTGTCGCCTTGGACATCCTTCCTTTAGAGTCATAAAGTTGTTATTCCCTTCCCTTTGTAACAAATTAGATGTGGAGAGTCTTCATTGTGAGGTGTGTGAGCTTGCTAAACACAAGCGTGTACCGTTTCCGGTTAGTAATAAAATGAGTACTTGTCCATTCTATTTAATTCATACTGATGTGTGGGGTCCCTCAAATGTCCCAAATGTATCTGGTGCCCGTTGGTTCCTTACCTTTATAGATGATTGTACTCGGGTTACATGGGTTTTCTTACTAAAACAAAAGTCTGAAGTTAGCTCTGTGATTCAACATTTTTTCTCAATGGTAAAAAATCAGTTTGGTGTTAGCATTAAGAGGATTAGATCTGATAATGCTAAAGACTACTTTAATCATGAGCTTAATTCCTTTTGTCAAAAAGAAGGTATCATCCATGAGTCCTCCTGTGTCAAAACACCTCAGCAAAATGGGATTGCTGAGAGGAAAAATGGTCACTTATTAGACCAAACTCGGGCTCTTCTTTTTCAAAACAAGGTTCCTAAAAAATTTTGGGGGGAGGCTGTTCTCACCGCATGTTATCTAATTAATAGATTACCTTCTAGTGTTCTTGCCTCAAAAAGTCCTATGGAAGTTTTGTCTTCTTTCTATCCTAATGTGGCCACATCCAATAACCTTGTTCCAAGAATATTTGGTTGTGTGTCATATGTTCATATCCATAGTAGTGATAGAGGTAAACTTGATTCCCGAGCCTTAAAATGTGTCTTTATAGGATACTCATCCACACAAAAGGGATATAAATGCTTCCACCCACCATCTCAAAAATTCTTTGTGTCCAGAGATGTCACATTTCTTGAGCAAGAGAGTTACTTCCACCAAGCTCATCTTCAGGGGGAGACTATAAGAAAGGAAGATGAGCCTCTCATGCTCTCTGACTTTACTCTCAGACCAGAAGTAGGACCTGAAAGTGATGAGAAGGAGGCTCAACCCATTGAACCCACTGAATCCACTCAAGATGGAGCTGATGTTGATGTAAGATATGGGAAGAATTTGGTTTATACAAGGAAGACAACGGCCATTCCAGAATCTGTCCATGTCCATGAATCCAACCCAGCTTTACATGAGGTAACTTCCCCTAATCATTTAATCCTTAGTGAATCAATTTCTGATTTTCCAGCTGCACAAGAACCAGAATCCAGCTCAACACCACTTTATGAGGATCTAGATATTCCAATTGCCCTTAGGAAAGAGACTAGAAAATGTACCAACAAGCCACTTTACCCTCTATCCAATTATCTATCTTTTAAACACTTCTCACCTACCCATAAAGCTTTCCTTACAAGCCTAAACACTACAACCACACCTACCTCCCTATCTGAGGCATTGTCCGACAGTAAATGGAAACAAGCCATGGACTTGGAAATGGAAGCACTGGAAAAGAATAGTACTTGGGATTTGGTCACTCTACCAAATGGAAAAAAACCAGTAGGGTGTAAGTGGGTATATACTGTAAAATACAAGGCTGATGGGTCCATTGAGAGGTACAAGGCAAGGTTAGTAGCCAAGGGATTCACCCAAACCTATGGAGTGGATTACTTGGAAACATTTGCTCCAGTTGCAAAAATGAATACTGTTAGAGTAATATTATCCCTAGCTGCTAATTATGGTTGGAATTTGCAACAATTTGATGTAAAAAATGCCTTCCTCCATGGGGAAATTGAAGAAGAGATTTACATGGAATTACCCCCTGGATACGGTGGTAAAGTTGCTGCCACCACTGTTTGCAAGCTAAAAAAGGCATTGTACGGGCTGAAACAATCACCACGAGCGTGGTTTGGAAGGTTTACTAAAGTTATGATAGGTTTGAGTTTCAAACAAAGCCAAGGAGATCATACTTTGTTCATTAAACACTCTAAGTCAGGGGGAGTAACAGTGTTGCTGGTGTATGTGGACGATATTATAGTGACGGGTGATGATGAGGAGGAGCAACAATTGTTAAGCCAACATCTAGCCAAGGAATTTGAGATTAAGACCTTGGGAAAATTGAAGTACTTTTTGGGGATTGAAGTGGCCCATTCTAAAAAGGGGATTTTCATATCCCAACAAAAATACATTACTGATTTGCTAAAAGAGACTGGTAAGACAGCATGTAAGCCTGCAAGCACTCCAATTGATCCAAATCTGAAATTAGGAAATGCAGAAAAAGATATTGCAGCGGACAAGGAAATGTATCAAAGACTAGTTGGCAGACTCATATATTTGTCTCACACTAGACCCGATGTTGCATTTGTTGTGAGTCTAGTCAGTCAGTTCATGCACCAACCAAAGGAGATCCACTTACAAGCTGCACTCAGAATTGTGCAATATTTGAAAGGGACCCCAGGTAGGGGAATCTTGTTCAAACGGAATGGAAATGTGAATCTTGAAGCATATACAGATGCTGACTATGCAGGATCAATTGTGGATAGGAGGTCAACTACAGGATATTGCACCTTCCTTGGTGGGAATCTTGTGACTTGGAAGAGTAAAAAACAAAGTGTGGTAGCTAGATCCAGTGCCGAAGCAGAATTCAGGGCAATGGCACAAGGTATATGTGAACTACTATGGCTGAAGATCATCTTGGAAGACTTGAGAATAAAGTGGGATGAACCAATGAGGCTTTATTGTGATAATAAATCTGCCATCAGCATAGCCCATAACCCAGTGCAGCATGATAGAACCAAACATATTGAAATTGATAGGCACTTCATCAAAGAAAAATTAGACAGTGGCTTAATCTGCACTCCATATGTCTCCTCACAAAGCAACCTTGCAGATCTTCTAACTAAGGGTTTGAATAACAACAACTTTGAAAGGATTGTGTCCAAGCTGGGAATGGAAAATACTTATTCACCAGCTTGAGGGGGAGTGTTAGAAACAGTGTTTTATTCTTTCCTTATTAAGAAAATTACATTATAGTGTATAGGGGAAATATCCCTGAATCATAGGGATCTGATTGTATATGGGTTGTCATTTTATTTCCTAATTTAGCTTTCTAGTCTTATATATATACTGATGTAATCTCAGCTTAATATACAATGAATATAATTCATTTTACCCTAATTCTTGAGACTATTCAATTAACCACTATCCAAGAATGTGTTAAACTTGTCTTCTTTCAAGTTTTATGTAATGTGAGTGAATGACACAAATTTGAACAAGTCTAGCAAAAAGAAAGGAAGTATTCTTCGGACAAGAAATTCAACATAATCAACAATCAATGTGAGAGCTAATATAGAAGTCAAATTAAAGAACCGAAAACATCTAAATTATTAATTTAATTCAAGGAAGCATATAATGATCGGTTTGGAAAATAACTCACAAGTATTTCTTGTTGGGTTTCTGTGGCGGTGAAGAAAATTTCTCTGTCCAATTGGGTAATGGTCCGGTGAATAAATTTCCAGTTAAATATCTAAGGGAAAAAAAAGAAACGTGTCATTTACTGGTCAACCAATCAAAATGATAAATAAGTTAATCATTCTTAACCCCAGCCTTTTGTTCTTTTTCCTCTTTTACTTTTTCTTAAATCGGTATCAGACTAGTTTGACAGTTATTCCAGTTTTCGCCCATCTGTCGTGACCGGGATCTCGGCGATTCCCTTTGGTCTATTTATAAGAAAAATTTGCAGTTTTAGGTTCATTGAATAACTGATGTATCTGGTCTATAATATAAATCAGATACATCAGTTATTCAATGAACCTAACACTACAAATTTTTCTTGTAAAGAGGACTAGAGTAGTATCAAATATGGCTAGATACAGTGTACTTGTGGTCTGGTAGTTCCACTAATAAAGTCACAATAATGTAATATATAGATATCTGGTGACAGAATCAGTATGTAGACATGTTCTTATATATTTTCTTTATTATTTAGCCCATTCTTAGCATTGCTGAAATGACCTCCACAAGTGATGAAGAACCACATTCAAGTAATTATATCAAATGTTGACAAAAAATAATTATATAATACAATGACTGAAGCCTGCAAAGATATAAATTATATGAGGTAGGAGATGAAATGGACAAATATTTGGTGAATTGTGATAATCAAAGCACCATCTATTTAGCTAAGAACCCAACCCATTCGCATTTTCAACACATTGATATCTAGTATATGATTGGATACGTCAACCAATGGTTGCGTAGAAATTGAATTTTCAAAACAGTTCACGGAGACTTTAATTGGACTGCTAAGATTATCAAGACAATATCAATTACGAATGTTGTAAACTGCTGGAAAGGTGTCAGTGTAGTGGTGGTGCACACCAATTGAGCTAAAAAGGGGAAAATTTGTTGCAATCCCTTCCATAATTGATTAAGCACCACATTCAAGTAAATATCTCAAATGAGTGAAATTTAAACAAAGGAAATATTTAAACTTGACTCATGAGATAAACCATTATAATAAAATCTTTTGAAGGTGGGATAATTGAACTCTACTACCCCTTAAATTGTCCATTATTACACATTAATGAAAGAGAGAAGCATTTTTCCACTATATAGGACTTGCAAGCAGTTGAATTATCTAATCCGGCGAAACTCACCTCGAAGGGTGATAGTGTGTGTGTGTGTGTGTGTGTGTGAGAGAGAGAGAGAGAGAGAGAGTTGTTGTAATTCTGAGAGAAAAATAGACATATTTCTACCATAGCTAGGCTCGAGTCAGAGATATTGTAAATCATCCTTATTAGGTGAGATTGAGAGAGCCTCTTGCATTAAGAGAGAAATGTCGTAATCTTACCTTCTGTAGTGGAAATATTTTTAGGCCAACTAATGTGGTGTTTCCTTGCACATAATTTGAAATTTTCAAAACTAAAGTTCTTGGTGTTCTTGTTCTATCCGACACTTATTTTATTTCTATTCAGTTTCTATTCTGAGTTGGGCACCTATAAGTTCTAAATTAGGACTTTAGTGGCTTAATGTTTTTACAAACAGCTTAAGAAATTATTTAATTATGTATATTTGCACCAAAATATCCATACTAAATCATTAGTTGTATTACAAATTATAATATATGTAATTTTTCAATGCAAAGAGCATAAATGCTCCACTATAAACAATCTCATAAAAATTAAATCAACTTAATTATATCTAAGGGTGCAGTTGCATAAAGGAGGTTAATTATATTTTGGGCTTCTAAAACATTCGTAGTTTTGAAACAAAAATAAAATGCTAAATGGACCAGAGATTTGGAATGGAGGAAGTAGTTCTTAATCAAATTGCATTATTCAGCCACCAAAATATGTCTATGAAAAGTTAAAATTTTCTTACAAGTAAGTCACGTTTGTTAGATTTCGAAAGCTTCCCGGGATGACTCCACTTAATTTATTGTAGCTTAGGTCTCTGAAAGAGATAATACCAAAAAAGGATATGTAAGAAATACTGGAAAAAAAATAAGACATTGAGATATTTTATGAAAAACACAATGCTCAATATGGATGTTGGTTTACTTATATGGAATCTGAATTGATATTTTGATTGGCTTTTCTTTTTAACCCGGCCTTTGATTGGTTTACTAATATGGATTCTCTGGTGCTGGTTCCACCGTGTAGCAACATGTATAGTCGTCCGATCTTGAGAGAGAAAGTTTCTCTTTCAAGATCCGACGGCTTTGCAAGCTGCTTCACCGTGCAGCAGCAACAAAGAACACCTCTTAGAGGAACTAGTAACAATGTTATATCAAAAGGGTCATAAAGAAAGGATAAACTATGTCAATCCGAAAATATATTTCTGAACATGAGGTGTATGCGACAAAAAACTGACGGGTGTATTTACCAATCCCCAAATAAAAACCGAACATAGTAACATTGAGAATTATTATCACATAATTATTATTACAACTACCTAGTCATTTATTAAAACCAAACGTGGACCTCTTTGTTGAACATCCTCTAATATGCAACTGTAAAAATTTATATTTAAAATAAATCATAATTAAATCATTTAAGTAAAGGTCGCTTATATAATCAATTATATATTTAATTGATCAGTATGTCAACACAAGCATATGGTAGAAGTGAACTTGTTGGAAATTGTTAGAGATTTGACCAAGGGTTCTTAGGGAAAAGGGGATATAATGTAATAAGAATGTATTGAGGGTATTTGGGTAAATAATGAGGGGGGGTAGGATGTTGAGTTGGCAAATTGTTATGCCTTATAGTATAAATCAAGGTAATCAAAACCGGACCGGACCGGGCGGTTCAACCGGGAACCGGACCCTAATCCGGTCCAAAAGAGTCCAATAACCGCGGAAATAAAAAACCGGATATTAAACCGACAAACCGGGAAAACTGGACAAAAACCGGGAAAACCGGCCAAAACCGGTTACTAAAGCGGTTTTGCCGGTTGAAAATCCAAAGCCTTTATTTTGATTTTTTAATTTGAAAAAACCAAAGACCTGGATAGCTGAATTACACGCTTACTATTCTGTGGTTTTATAATCTTTCCTCCTCTCAGTTCCGCTTAGTACGGCCGATGTGGGACTAGTAGCATTTTAGAAGTGCACTTCAAATTCTTAACTTTTGTGCTATGCTCCTATTTTTCTCTCTGCGATTATCAGCGAATATTGCCTTGCCCCTTTCTCTCTCGTCTTCATCAACAGGAATTTCTCTGCATCACAAATACCTCAAGCACATAACCATGGTGTTCAGTCATACTCCATCATCTTACCACCATTAACTTATTCCTTCATCTTTACCAAACATCACTCACCTTAATTTCTGTGTTTTTTGTTTTTGAGGAGATAGCTCCTTAGACTTGCACCCACGTTCCCACGACTCCACATGCTTGTTTATGAGATCTGGATTTTAAGGGTTTTTTGCAATTTGTGAACGAAAACTCCTCCTGGTTGTTCAATGGTTTCTAGTCTTAATTCTGATTTATTCCAAAAATTCCAATTTACGGTAATAAATTTGGGGCATCGTTTGTTAAATAAGAAGGTTTGGGGCAATTGTATTTGGGGTTCAATTATAGCATTGCTCTCTGTGCTATCACTTTTCCAGATTGCTTTACTTCAAGTAATAAATCTATTTTTTTTCTTTCTAAATTCAAGCAAGAGGAAAAGGTTGAAGCATGTATCAAAACTCATTTTTTAATGGTAATAATGTATTTAATTAATGTATTTAATTAAATCCGGTTGAACTCCCGATTCAACCGGTCCAACCCCAAGAACCTTGAACCGTTGCCTCTTCCGGTTCAATGTCTGGTCCGGTTTTGATTACCTTGGTATAAATAGTGAGGTAAGGGAATTACTTAGGTATGCAAGATTATTTTAGTGAACCTTTATGGTTAGGGAGAGAGAGAGTTTTCTCCTCTGAGGAACTTTGCTCTGGGGTAGATTGGAATTGTCGTTCCCTTCTACAAATCTATCTTCTTTAATTCAATATATTTCTTAAATTCTGCCATCAATCTCTGGGTTCCTAACAGAAACATAAGTGAATAACCAACCACTCACAAGGTTTTTAAAGTATCCAAGCTTGTCATGCTTCCAAGAAATTGAGGTAGTGAGCCAATAATATTGCAACTCCTTAATATGCTGTAAGACAATATCCATTATCAAATTTGAGAATTCTGCAGCAAAATATGTCTTCATCTATTGCACAATTAACGCAGAAATTTATTTACTCACAGTTGTTCCAATCCTGTCATATTATCAACTCGAGGGAAAGTAGAATCAGGTCCATTCAAGTCACTAATTCTCCTGCATATATATTTGAATGAAAAGATGGTTATACAGTTATAGTAACTCAATAAACGTGACCAGTGTTTTAAGTCCTGACATTGTCACTCCCGAAGGGTTTTAAATTATGGTTTCATTCGAGATTGCGGAGACCTCAAAAACCATTATGTTGCGATCAATTGCGGACAGATGCGGCCGATGCGGTTGCAATGTGGTTTCAGAGGCCTCAAAATAAACAGTTATGTTGTGTGCGCTGTGATAGCAGATTGCAATTTAAATCCCTACTGTGACAAGTATACTTGACTACTGCACCAAACCAAAGAGACAAAAAGAAATCATATAGAGCAACTATACTCACAAGTCAGTAAGGCTTTGCAGAAATGAAAGTCCAGAAGGAATTGGTCCACTTAAACCACTCCCTTGAATTTCTCTGTCAAAAAATAACAACACATTAGTTGTAGAGTAAAGGGGAACCAGAAAAATCAAATCTAAGACAATTACATTTCACCCCAAAAATAAATGGTTCGTACAGTTTCGTAAGATTTGTCCAACTTTGAATAAAGTCGGGTATCCTTCCGGAGAACTGATTGTCACTTAGCACGCTGCCTCATTTGATAATAAACATATAAAAAGATACTATAAATTTAGAACAAAAGACAACAACAAAGTTCACTAAAGACAATAAATTTTGGCTTAGAAAGGTTACAGTTCTATCAATGAAGTAAGTCTAGCAAAAGTTGCTGGCAGCTCTCCTGTAAAGTTGTTGGAGCTAAGGTCCCTATATATATGAACAAGAAATTTTGAATATAAGGCGTCAATTAATATGTCAATATTGATAAGCACAATATTTAGTTTTTCATTTCATAATATTTTCTCACGTACCTCGTATCTGTTTACTTTCTATCTGAAAACATTTTTTGCTTTTATTTTCTAAATTTGTATTCATTTTGAATTGCTTACAAGAAGATGAAAAACTGTTGTAGTGAATAATTGTGATAAAGAGGAGATGAAAACAACTTCTGTGTCAATTTTAAAAAAATCTATTATAAGTGATATTTCTCAGTTTTAGTAGAATTAAGTGAAAATAAAAACAGGGGGAGAAGGAAAGTAAGCAGGCCCTTGATGTTTAGTAGCAGAGCTGAACCAATTGAATCAAGTTGCCATAAGGGAAAAAAAGAGGGGTGGACTCTTACTAGAAATTAAAATACAGGACTTACAGTATCTGAATGTGTGGAAGGTTCCCAAGTTGTGGAGGAAGATTTCCATAGAATTGATTGAACGGGAGAATCCTATCCATTTTATAGTAAGTTATGATGAGTATGTATTCATAAAATGAAGGGAAATTTTTTAATCTATATGTCTAGAAAGTAGAAACTCACAAGCTTTCGAGTGTTGTGATGTTTGCTATCTCTGCAGGGATTGGACCAGTTAATCGATTTCCAAGAAGAGAACTATCATGAGAATGCAAAATAGAAATTAGATTCAAGTTTCATGAGAAAAAAAATATCGCAATGTACAATCATAGAAGTTATAAAGCAAAGAAAAGAAATGGAGAAGCAGAACACATTTTGCGAAGCTTCAAGGAGCCCCATTCTCTTGGTGTTGTACCGTTAAGATAGTTGCGTGTGAGGTCACTGCCACATTATAAGAAAATCAATAAAGTTAGTTATAGTCTCCCAAAATGCTATCGCGATCTAGCGGGTAGCAGTATGTCCGCTATGTCGAAGTCTAAGGAAACAATATAAACACACTATTAAGAATAAAAAATAGAAGAATACACAAAAGACAAAACTAAACACATATTCATAAGTAATCATCAAAGTTCATTGTTATTAATACTCAAGCATAATATAACGCAAAATAGCAAATACCACCTCCATTTCACAATACACGTCATTTTTTAGGAGTAATTTTGTTTCATTGTACTTGTCGTTTTCAAAGACCAATACAACATTAACTATTGTCTTATCAATAATACCCTTAACTATTAATTGTAAAGAGAGAAATATGCAGAATAAATTATAAATACTTAAGAGTATTCTGGGAAAAAGATAAATATTTCCATCAAAAGTAACAAAATTTATTAGTTTTATTGATATGCGTAAATAACCTTAAAATGACATGTATTGCGAAACGGAGGGAGTAACTTCTAGCTTTCAAATACAAGTGATTTAAATGGTATTACTTAGCTCTTTCACAGAGCATTCCTTAAATGACTTCATCTATATTTAGTATTTACACAATCATATACTACATTTGAGTTGATGAATTTAAACAAGTTTAGTGTCCTTCAAAAAAGATTATTACGTACATCTCTTCGAGGTAAGACAACCTTATCAATTCCGGTGGGAGCGTGCCTTGAAGATTTTGCGATTTGAGTGATCTGTCCATTAATATACCATGAAAAATTGAACACAATCAAAGATTTAGTAATATAAATGTATACTAAATAATGATTGTTCCTATATGGATAATCGTCTTTTTTAACAAATTTACATTTTTTATGCTAGCTAACTTGTAGTTGAAATGTGTCTTGCAAAGCCTTAATCGGAACTGTAGCTTTAAAGTAACTTTTAAATCCAAAAAAGAAGTTAGGTCAACAAGGACCTTGAGAGAAGCTTACATTTTTTGAGAATGGCCCTTCCCAAGATAGTGATTATATACTTATAGTATTAGTAGGCTTTGAATGTAAGTTTGTCCAAGAGTCACAAGCTATTTGTCACATGATCTGACCATCACTTAGAATATACCGGTTAAGACTTAAGAGTCCCACATCGGATGTGATATGCCTGAAAAAGAGTTTATTAGTGGGAGACATCCTTCACTCTACAAGCTAGTTTTATAGGGTTGAGTTAGGCCCAACCTAAATTCTAAGAATACCCAAAACTCAAAAGAAGCTACAATAAGATATATCAATTATAAAAAAGAATACTCCTGTTTTTATGTATTCATATCATAACTAATATGTGCTATATGAAAAACAGGTGAAAACAGGAGTATTCATTTTTATAATCCTTCCTGAGTGTAGTTCTATAATGGTCCCCAAGGATGCACAGAAGAAGTAGAATACAAATACAAAACTGGCTAGGAGATAGAAACCAATGAATAAAGGAAAAAAGGCAAAGCTATTGGCAAATGGCAAACCAAATCATTCTGGAATAAAGCTTAGATGTTGAGTCCAAGGATGATCAAAGTGAAGTGGAGAAGACATGGCAGCTAGGGAAAGAGTTTGGCTTGATAGCAGACTTTGAAGATGAAGTGACCCAGAAACTTGTTAATCTAAGCGGAAAATGTGTTCATAACAAAATATTTCAACACACTGAATAGATCCCATCTTTCTTGGCAGTTTTTTTATATTGGTAATTATAATTATTTGGGCACCTTAAGGAGGTACTACAACTTTCCAGTGGTAGGCATGCCAGGTAGATCATCTTTAGATCAGGATTTTATTGAGTTTAGATTATAGCTATTGTTTTTAGGTGTGCCATTCTATGCATGTACCACTGTGGACTGTTTTGGGGTGTGTCCAACTTTGCAGGTTAGGAGTGTGTTTTGAGCTAGTTTTTAAAATAGGTGTCTACTTTAAATCCTCTGTGGAGTGTTTCGGGGTGTGTTCATCAGTGGAGTGTTAGGTGTGTGTGCTTATATTTGGCATTTTGTATTAGAAATCAAGTCAAAATCAAATTAAATTAATAGTGTTGATATCAAAGGCTCTCCTCAATAGAGAAAAAAGGCTTACATTCGAACAACATGGCAGAAGTTGTCACCAGCTATAGCGCAGTTACAGGTGACATTGTTCTCTCCTCCATTTGCAGGAGTGGTAACCCAGTTAGGATTGTTGCTGCATGGATCTATATCGAATTTCCAATCCTTCTTGCCAAGTGTGTTGGCTATATCTTGCAGAGCTTTCTCTAAATATATAAATATACAATTGAGGGCAATCAGCTAAGTACCCAGAAATCTTCCACACAGTCATCAAATATAAAATTAAAGTGCATTATATATATAAAATTAACATGAAAAATTAGCAAGAAAAAAAAAAAAAGGAAATTTCTTTATTGTATGGGAGCTATGCATGGTTTATAATACATATCATACTTTCACTTGGGTGAATAGTAGTGGCTCCAAAAGCAGTTAGGGATGAGAACACAATGACAAGCAATGAAAGGAAGAGAAATTGAGAGGAAATGCTCATCTTCATGCTGATTGAGAACAGGAAAGAGAAGTTTATGTGAATTTGAAAAGAAATCGATTATTTAGTGGTAGAGTGTGAGTACATATAGCGTTTGGAACTTGACAGGTGAGGAGATGCATCATGCAGATACAAGTCAACTTCTTAGTAGTTTTTCAGATATATTTCAAAGGAATAGTTCTGGGAGCAAAAAAAAAGGTAAATAGAGTTGAAAATCGATATTCTGATAAAAAGGTAACCAAATCACAGACGGATAAAATTGATTCTGATAAAAACAAGGATTTCTAACTTTTGCGTTGGATAATAAAATCAATCGAGTCTGGAACCAAAAAAATCTTCATAACATAAAAAGTGATTCTACTTTTATCATCCAAACAATATCAATTTTTGCTGAAACTCATTTTTGCAATATCATTTTCCAACACAAATCGATGTTTTTAAATCAATTCTTCAAAATCAATTTTATTACAATTTAAAACAAACGTACTATTCTTTGTCGAAAAAAAAACAACAAACGTACCATTGGTAAATTTAGCCATAAAGTGATCAGTATATGTGTTCTGGACTGGGCCAGTCATCAGGCCCAATCCATTAGTGGTCGTCCAGCCCAACAGGGGGATGATCAGTCCAACTGATTATTGGGCCCCCAGTATTGTTGTACTATCCAGCAATAACGATCAAGATCAACCTGCTCAAAATCCGACGGTTCTCCTGAGCCTCCCAATCACTATAAATAGAACCAATGACCAGATGTCAGGTACACAATACATTCGAATATTCACTAGATACTATTGTAGCTCGACCTAGCTGACTTGGGCGTCGGAGTGTTCTTCCAGGTACACCCACCCGTGCATTCAGGTCGACCACCCTCATCAGCATCAGGTCGATCACACTCAACAGCATCAGACGACCTGTCCCTGATCAGCTCTACAGACGATCTCAAGGTACACGATCTCAAGGTACAGATGAATATGCATGTAAAACGCGCTTGGAATTTCATAGGTAACCCCTGAAAAGACCCAAAAAACACTAACCAACATTTATGATAAGGTCGTTTTCTCATTAATTATTAATTGCTGTGGCAGTACAGTCACTAATTTTCTATGGTGGGACTAAAAGTGTATAAAGATAACTAAAATAGGACAAATAGCTGCAGCAAGAAATTGCAATGAACTTTCCTACAGCAAGAAATTGCAATGAAGTTGCCGGGTAATAATTCAATGAATAAGAAAGGACGACAACCAAAGCAATTAAAATGCGAAAAACCAACCTACAAATAGAAGAATACAAAACAAAATAGAATTTACTTTCAAAGGAAAAAAGCTGTGTAATTTAAATTTTTTTACATTCCTTCATGCTCGTTTTTTGGAATATTCAGTCCCAAATTTGTAATTTGAAAAGTCCCATTCCAAAGAAAATCTAGAGTACGGATGCAACAGTGAGAATTTTCTAAAATTAAAACAATATTTTACAATGAAAATTACATAAAAACCTTTAGGGTACAATCGCATGGCTCAATTCAGATTCATTTCTCCAATGGCGGCTCAGGTTAGAGCATCTTCCGCCGATTGACACGGGTAGATGGACATCGCCAACCGCACCTGCGACAGCAGCCTTAGTCTTGCGGTTGTTCTCGCAGATGATCGAGAGATTGGGTCCTTAGTTAAATAGGAGTTGCGGTGGGTGTTACGGTGGTTCTAAGCTGGCGGGCACTGTGTCTGTCTGCTCTACTACGGTGGTGAATGGTAATAGTTTTCTGAATGGAAATGGAAAGTTGCCCTCCATTTTTCTTTTTTGAAATTTTCAAAAATTAAAACTTTTTTTTGTTTTGAGTTTTAAAAAATTTAAAAAGGAAAATTAAATTTAGTTTTCAGTTAAAAAAATTTAAAAATCAAAATCACTATCAAACATAAATATAAAAATAAATATTCATAAGTGGATAAAGTGGGTGATCTGAGGTGGTCAAAATGGTGATAAAAGTAGTGGTTAGTGGTGATCAAAGTGGTGGTTGACGGTGGTGAGAGTAAGGTCAACGATGGTTGAAGTGATTGTGGTGGTGGTGAAAGTGGTGGTTTACAGTCGCCAGAGTGGTTGTTGGTGGTGGTTGATGGTGGTCGGTTGTGGTTCATGGTGGTTGGTGGTGGTTGGCGGTGGTTGGAGTGATAGTTGGTGGGTGTTAGATATATTGATGATTAGAGGTGGATAAAACAAAGACAGAAACAAAAAGTTATAAAACGTTTTTTTTTTTTAGTTTTGATAAAAAAATGTTTTGAAATCAAGAAAAATCAACCCAACCCCATTTTACCCGTTCAAACATGTTTTAGTTTTGAAATTGACTTTCAAAACCATAAACCAAAAACTCGCAACCACCCCGAACGGACCCTAAGGATTTAATTTGTATACAAAAAATAGGTGTATGTTGACACGTCATTAAAAATAAATTAGTTTGGTTACCTGTTAGTCAACCATTTCATAAAGTGTGATTGGTTATGATGGTAAAAACATATACACACGGTGCATATGAATTAAAAAATTTCTTTAATTATATATTTTTTTCTTTTTGCATTCTTTTATTTATCGCTGTATATTTTTTTTTTAATTTTAATGTGTTTTTGTCAAAAAAATTAATTTAATGTGTTTTTTGACAGAAGTTACTAAATTCCTGAAAACCTTTCTAACAATTGTACTTCGATTTTTGGTGGGCAGTTTGATCGCCTCAACTTCCTTTTGAATAGCAAAATTATCAACAAAACTTCATTTTTTATTAAACTAAATTGCAAGAAGTCAGGAAACCAACACTTTGAAGACGCAGGTATGTGATCCTTAAAAAAATGTTTCTCCCTACGAGTCATAGTGCTCTGTTAGGGTTTTCCCTCCCTACGAGCCGCAGGGCTCAGTTAGGGTCTCTCCCCTCCTCTTTGGAGGCTCTTTCCTCTTCTTGCCGTGGAGGCCTTTCCACACCATGCTGCTTGGCCTCTTTTGCTGCCTTCCCACAACCCACCACCCCTCGCACCTCTCGCGATGTTTCCCCACCCAAGCCTCTGCCCTTCACTCACCACCACCCACAACCCCATCTACTCCTCCAAGCGCTCCCACATATTCACACCACCTTCGATCGTTTGATCTCCTCCCTTCTCGAGCTCGTTGCCGTCACGACAGTAGTTTCAGTGTTTTCTCCGAGTTTGAAAATCATCCGCGAGAACTTGAATGGGGATGGTTCTCTCACGGGTAACCTCCTCCTGCCACCGCCTTCTACCTCTTTGGCTCAGCCGCCGGTGAAGCGCCCTCCAGCCGAACCACCACCACAGGCCAGTGTTGGTGAAAAGAAGGGATCCTATACTACCTCAATCTTGGCACTACAACATTTAGACCCTATGGCAACGGTCGAAAACCGTCTCCTAATGTCAAAAAACCGTTGCCAAAACCTTTGGCAACGGTTCTGAAACCGTTGTTGTTGCGGCCGTTGCCTAAACTAAAGGCAACGGTTTTTTGCACCCTAAGGCAACGTAGACGTAAAACCGTTGCCATTGACAGTTGAAAGGCAACGGTTTTGGTTTCTACACTATGGCAACGGTTGAAAAACATTGCCAGATATGGCAACATTGAAGAACCGTTGCCAAATGTGGCAACACGTAAAAACCGTTGCTAGCTGTAGCAACACTGGGTAACCGTTGCCTAATATATTCAAGTGAAAAACGTTGCAGATATAGCAACATTTTAAAACCGTTTTCGTTGATAAAAACCGTTGCTGCCATTGGCTACACACAAAAACCGTTCCCTATGTATTTTAACACTCCATGTCAGTAACAACGCTATAAAACCTTTGCTATTACGAACAACCGCAAAAAACTAGCCTAGATCATTCGCATCTCAATCACATCACTACTTAATCGAAACAATTTGTTACTAAAATAAAACAATTTAAAAAAAGACATAATGATCCTTATATTGCTACTTCAAGGACATAATTAATGTATCTTAAACAAAATAATTTGTTACTTCAATAAGTACCAAAAAACACAGCAAAAGCAACAAGCCATCATCCAAAAACACACAGTAAAAGTACAAAATAAAACTTCAGTCTTCATCACATGTCTTCAAACTCTCCATCATCCAAGCCATCAAGATCTTGATCTACACCTTCATTATTTTCCTACAAAAGTAACAAAACTCTATTAATGCAATATCACACAGTTGTGCTCATCTAATCCAAAAGATAGATTTGAAGCTTATAGTAGTATTATTATAGTTGTCATTTCACAAGAAAAGCCTTTGGGTTATGGAAATACTAGCTTTTAGGAATCAAGTATATGCTATATAGGTAGTATGAAACCTTGTTGTCATACTAACAAAGCATATTGTCAATAGAGGATATCACATTCTACGTCTCAACACCATAAGTATATAAACAAATATGCAAAATAGAATATTTTAATCAAGAACTCAACAAAGCTGAACTCAACTAAGTTGTTGGTATGCATCAGTTTCAGAATTTTTGCTTTTGGTTCAATTAAGTAAACTAGTCTCATTACATCAAAGCACTGGTGAAACAAGGACACCAACGTAATATGCAGTTTCCATACCAAAACCATGAAGCAACATGACCCACATGACTAAAACAAGTCATTTGTACCAATTACTTAAAGAAAAAAAAACTAATAGAGAACAAGTTGAACTCAAGTACAGGAAAGTTACTCTCATAAAAATAACTAAGAGTTTGGCTCTCATCGTGCCTTAAATATAGAGAGCAAAAATAAAAATAACTGGTAGGAAATAAATGACTGTTAAGAAATAACTTATAGCTTTTCTATTTACTAAAGCGGTGTGTACAAACCAAATGCATCACCAGTCAACCAAATCACAGGTGCAGAAAACATATGAGATTTTGTATAAACACATTATCAATTAGAATTACTAAACTAAATGCAGATTCTTTTTCACTCCTACTATGTAGTGAGACATACAAGCTAATAGAATATTATGAAATAAATATGACCAAAAATGAAGCATTCTTAACTTCATACTATATATCATGTGCTCTAAAAAAATACTCAAAAGCATTCTTAGTTATTGCTACAAGATTCCAATAGCATAATTATTAACAGAAATACTCAACAAAAATTAAGTGATGCTTCAGTCATCAATATTACCTCAGCTAGAGTTATATCGAAAGTGCTAGAAGCATCGCTATCTCTTCGCTGCGCACAGACACAAGACAGACTTCTACCGAGCCATGTTGTTGATCCTACCACAACCTCAGCTGCAATAAAACAAAATTAGCCATCAATGAATACTGTAAGAACTCTTATGCTACAAATTTCATTCTAAGGTGATAGACAAGCAAGTTTTGTTTCAATTAGTATTTATTTCATCCTCAGCACATGGTAGTCTTTATTCAATTCAGTGTCTCATGTAAAAACAGAATTATTCAGGTTATTTGGACCAAATGGGATTGTTAGATAATATTGTTTCTTCATCAGAGAGTGGACTTTGTGAGGCTGCTAGTACTAGAGGAGCTATTAGGATACTGGTTGAGACTATTGAAGAAGGATCTGCATTAGGCAAAGAGCATGCAGTAGGTATACTACTACTAAATAAGGTTTAGCATAAAGCATTCATGAATCTCTTATATATTTCTTTCTAACACTGAAAAAGTAGGCATTGTAGTGAATATTCATATTGGACACACTTTCACTCCAACTAAGAAGATTCTAAATATTTCTCAGTGTTACTTGAAATCTGTTATCAATATCCATGAGTTAACAATGATGTTAAACCATTTGGAATCAGATTATATACCAAAGTGAAATATTAAAATCAATAATATAAGCATTATTATCACTATTATTATGGATAACAAGTTAATTTAGTTTTTATAAGTTTGGGAAAAATCAAAAACCAGATCCCATTTCCATAAAAGGGTACCTTTTTTTAATTGTACTGAGAAAATAGACTACCTAAAATGCACAGATTTCAGTAGAAGAATCTCATAGACACAAAACCCACCCAAAAATAAATAATCAATGATGTAGAGGAATAAACCAAAAAACAGTCATTAAACTATAATTCACAGATTCACAGATGTAACCATTCTATAGTGTTTAAAATTAAGCAAGAGATCTCCACGATGGAAAAATTCATGTGGAAGGACACTTTTCTTGAATTATTGTATTCATTATATCTATTAATGGTTACTAAATCAAGATCCTGAGTATCATGAATACCACACACGAAGGTTTTCCAACGATGATGACAGCAACTTTTATATCAAAAGGTTTTCCAACTTTGTTTCTTCTTGCATCATCACAAAGTCCATCCTCTTGTGACAAGGTCCCCCAAACACAAAAAACAAAACCCTAAATTGAAGAAGAAGATAGATGTTAACAAAACAATAAAAACAAAACCCTAAATTAAAAAAAGAGTAGATAACAAAATCGATCCTGAAGTGAGAGAGAAACGAACCTGAAATCGTTGAGATAGAGAGAGAAACGAGCTTGAGGGAGAAACGAGAGAGAGCAAGTAACGATCTTGAGAGAGAAACGAATGAGCTTGAGGGAGAAACTGAGAAACGAACTGATTTTTGCGTGGAATCCCTATTAGAGTGATTTTTGCGTGGAATCCCTATTAGAGTGTTTTTGGTTTCTGAGTGTTAGAGTGACTTTTGCGTGAAATTGAGAAACGAGCTTGAGTGATTTTTGCGTGGAACTGATTTTGATTTTTTTGTTTGGGTTTATTTTTGGGTAAAATTTTTTTGGTTTTGCCACCAAAAAATTTGGGAACTAGAACACGCGCTACTACTTAGCGCCTAATTTTTTTGGTTTTTTAATAATTGTCCCTATGGCAACGCTTTTCAACCGTTGGATAAAGATTAAACTAAAAAACGTTGCCGTAGATCTTATGGGAACGGTTTTCAGCCGTTGCCAATAAAAAAAATAAAAAAAAATGAACAAGCAACGGTTTCAAAAAACCGTTGCCATTGTTAGCTAAGGCAACGGTTTTTTTGGCGTGGCAATTTGAGGCGTTGCCGTAGGTTCCAAATGTTGTAGTGTGGTGTTCAGGTTTGGAAAGCCTTTTATTCCAACCGCCCTTTTGGTTCCCGTCTGGCCACCATAGAAACCACCATGGATCCGATCTGACTTTCGTCTTGCTTGGTTCCCTATCCTACTGGTCGCAGCTATATATCCCGGTGTCTCTATGGGCAAGTTTTTTCATGTCTTTTATGTTAATCTGTTGTCGCCTAAAGATGCATCTCAAATGTTTGATGAAAGTCCCCATAGAACTTTTGGGTGCCCAAACACTTGGTTGCGGACAATATTCCTTTATGTGGTGACTGTTAAGGTTGTCGGGAATGACACTCGCTGCGGTGCTACCTCCAATTACCATCTTGTTTCGGTTCCTTGGGATAAGGCGGCTAATCTAGAGACCAACAATAGTCGAATGGAGCGAACACTAGCCAAAGATATCATTCGTAACTGGATAGAGAGAAAGACAGCAGAGTCTTAGTCATTGATTAGCCCTACTTGGATTTGGAAGCTTATGTTAATCTGGATGATTTGTCGTTGTACTTGGGTTGGTTATGTTCTGATAGCTTTAGGATTTGTCGTTTTTACCATCATTTTGGAGTGATTTCAAAAATGGAGGCAATTTTACATACTCAAGGTCGATTAAGATGTGAGAAATATGACCAAAAGACTTGTTGCTTGTGGCCTCATCGAGAGGTGATTGGATCCTCTCCTTCCCTCCTTTCTCTCCATAAAATATAAGGGTGAGAGGAGAGAGAAGATGATTAAAAAATTATAAAAAATGATGAGAGAGAGTGAAATTAAGAGAGAGATAGAGAGGATGGAGGGAGATGTAGAGTTAGTGGGAAGGAGAGGATCCAAACCCCATCGAGAGCTATTAGAACTCTAAAACCTCTAGCAATTGAGAAAAGAATTTTTGGATGCCAATAATCTTGAGGTGATCCGATGATACGTAATCATCATTGAGATAGGAAGTTCATTGAGATAAATGAAGGATGCTAGGTTTAAGAAGCAATGAACAAAAGGCCCAATTACGTCTCTGGTCTGAGGCACTAAAAAGAGACTTGAAGAAATCTCTACCAAGCAATATCATGCACCAAATGACCAACATGATTCCACAAATCCTAAAGCTTAATTTTGTCACAACAGAATATTTTTGACAAAGATGTCTCCCTTAGAAAAGATTAATCTAATGTGAAGTTTATTTTTGCAAGCACTGAGATCGGCTATGTGCCCCTTTTCTGGAATTCGAATCCCCAAAACATCAACTTTGAGGCATGGCTTAGGGGGGCTATCGATATTAGTGTTTCTTGTATTGGCTACAACAACCACAAATGAAAGCTTCACAATGGCTATTGCAGAAGGAGGCTTCACAAGGGAACGTTACACACTTTCATAGGCAAATCGCATTGCATGGGAGGAGCACGTGATATTTCCTTTAACAACAAATCATAGAATCACCATGTAGAAACCACAACAACAAATAGCAAATTGAACAATTCAAATCACAAGACATATTGAACGAATCGAATCAACAACAAAACATATCGACAAGACGAAGCAAGTTGGAACTGCCCTAGATTGCAGTCGCTAACAATGATATTTATGCATGCCTCAGTGGAACGTCATCATCTAGTCTCCCAATGACGTTTTTCTCATAGCGTTTTGTAGATTTTCCTCAGCATCTGTCACAACAACGTATTTTTCTCAGCTTAAAGATCTAAAAAAGGGTGACCGAGGAAGGGATGAGAAGAAACGGTAACTCACTCTCAACCTAAGAAGAAACGACACCCTGAGATGAGAAGTGTACATATGGGGTAGAAAGTTAGAGGCCTTATTTTTCTTTCCTTTTAACCAGAAATTATTGTAATTTCTATATCCATCCAGAGTTGGGTATAGAATTTCCATATGGGGTAGAATTTACCTTTCTATATATATATATATATATATATATATATATATATATATATATATATATATATATCTATATCTATACTAATATATAAAGAGAGTTCAGTAAAAAACTGTATTTTGGTTTCCACTTTTCTTTTTCCTTTTATACCCTTGCTATTACAAATACACACGGGCAAAACTAGCGGTTATATTTTAGTCTTGCAACTTCCTACATGTTAATGATACCACCCATCACCCTCCCTATTATTTTCCCTCACGGTTATCAATTACTCAGTTCCCCTCACAGTTCCACTCAAACTATTTACACGTGCCAAGCGGTATTCCACTCATCCAAATTTTACGGTTTGTTTTGTTTATGCCAATTAGCCTAACTAATTTGCATTGCATTGCCTTCTTCTGGGTGGTTTCCTTTTTCTCTTCACAGGAGTATGTAATCCAACCGGGTTTCTTACGCATATTGGTGGTAATTAGTTCGGGTAATTGCACAAACCTATAATTTCGTTGATGTCCTTTTAGATTTGACAAGTTAATACTTACTTCCATTCATTTTGATATTTCAATTGTGTTCTTTGGTTTCTTTTTACACACAGTGTTAGGTTGTAAATTGAGGCTTTTCCCATTTATGTTCGGGTGAAGTTGGAACATAAATGTGGAAGTCCAAATGGATATTTATTTATATAAAAGCGGATTTTTATATGTTGAAAGGCGCTTGAAACCGCGTGTGAAGACATGAGGTGTGATCTGACATTTCGACCTCGCCAAGCTGATCTTGGCCTATACATTAATAGGGTGTGAATAACGATGTGCTGCAATGTCTTTATTGGGCCTTTCGTGCGAAGCCCATTTGGACAGACCTAAATCAATTCAGAGCTCACAATAAACCAATACTACATAAGTATCTACTACTGTAGCACAATAATCAAAAAGTAATAATATAATAATAATAATATACCTATCTTCGGGAGCAGCATGAATTCCTTGATCGAAGTAAGATTTGGCTCTCTCTTCATCTCTCTCTGTTTCCCAAATTAGTTTTCCGTACAGAGAAAGCAATTCCCCATCTTCAGGATTCGCTAGAATTGCTCTTCCGTAATATTCCTCAGCTCTCGCCGTGTTTTTCTCCACCTGCATCAATCCAAATTCAAATCACTGATTTTCTATTCAATGAAATTGAAACGTAAATTGAACGATTGTGGAACAATTCAACTTACCTCGAGCTATGCTTGCAAGGATGGGGAAGAGACTAGCAATACTGTAGACACTTATTATGTGTGTGTCATTATACACATACACATACACATACTCAATAATGACACACATACATACATGTGTTAATGTGTATGTATGTGTGTATACTCACAATGTGTCTTCATTAGCTCCCGTCTTCTGCTTTTGATTATTGGTCTACAGTAGACACTTATGTAGTACTGGTTTATTGTGAGTTCCGGATTGATTTAGCTCAGTCCAAATGGGCTTCTCTCCAAAAGTCCAATAAAGACATTGCAGCACTTCATTATTCACACCCTATTAATGTATAGGCCAAGATCGGCTTGGTGAGGTCGAAAGGTCATATCACACCTCATGTCTTCACATGTGGTTCCAAGTGCCTTTCGACCTTGCCGAGCCGATCTTGGCCTTTATATCAAGATTGTGTGCATAACGACTTGCAGCAGTGTCTTTATTGGGCCTTTGGAGAGAAGCCCATTTGGACTGAGCTAAATCAATCCGGAACTCACAATAAACCAGTATTACATAAGTGTCTACTGTAGACCAATAATCAAAAGCGGAAGACGGGCGCGGGAGCGCCCATCTTCCACTAGTATATATAAAAGTTTCCATGCGAGGTAACTAAAATTCCAGATTTTTTTTTTTGCGGTTTTTGGTTTTTATGGGTTTTGGCTTTTTCGGTTTGGTTCTAGCGGTTTATATTGGGGTGGATCGATTTATGAACACAACTAAGGCGGCCGAATGATCAGTCGTGACAATGGGGAAAGTTGTGTGTAGCGACCGAAAAATCCGAAGGAGGGATCCTTCAAAGTTATGGAATGAAGTCGCCATCAAAGTTTAGGTTTAAGGACCAAACATTGAGAAATCCCCCTATAAAGATCTATGCGACATCTTTCTTAAGGAAGGTAACCTTTTAACTAAACATGCAAGCAACTTATAATTTGAAATATATTGATTTTTACACTTTTTACAAATTAGAATTAAAAAAAGACTTGATAAATAGTTAGCTGTTTTTTTTGTCATTTTTTTAGAAATAGGAAAGAAATAATTTAGAAAAAAGACTTTCAAAAATGTTTTTATTAGTGCACTTGAGAGAGGTGGGCCCCCCCTCTGCTCCTACATATCTCTTGATAGATAATCAAAGGCTACGTATCTCCTGACACCGGTGTTTTTTTAATTATATTTTGATAAAAAATGGTTTTTGATGAGTAATAAAAATAAATAAGGAAAAATAATTACAAAGGAGAATAGGTGGTAAAACAGTAATAAGAGAGATACAGTTAGCAGCAGAGGTACAGTTTTATTTAAAAGAAGGGTGCGAATAGCAAGAGCCTAGTTCAGTCCACTTTTTTGGGTTAAAAGGCTGACTTACGAATTAGACTCATACAGGGGGCTGTATGATTAAAACGCAGGGTGTAAGGAATAATCTGAACTAAAAATAATTTAAAATTAAAATAAAATAAGACCTAGACTATTTAAGGTAACCCACTACCAACAAACCCTAATTTTTCATTCTCTCATCTTCTCGCGCCGCACAACTCTTTTGGGGGGGGGGGGGGAAGAGAGAGAGAGAGATGTGAAATTTTCGTGAATTGCGAGAGAAAGGGTGCGATAATTCTGGGTTGAGAGAGAGAGAGAGAAGAAAGGATGTGACAGAGAGGGGGAGGGTCATGCAAAGAGTCACGCCGGAGAAGAAAGGACGTGAGAGAGAAAAACTTTAAACATTTTGAGTTACGCGGATGAAAGACAAATTAAAAGAAGAATAAGGCATTCAGAACGAACAAATTATATTAAAGACCGGAAAGGACAGCGCCATTGATTCATTTACAAACGAAGTCGACCCCGGACATATCCGAGGCCACAAAAAGAAAAGAAAAGAGAAGTTACAAGTTACAAGGCCAGCGTAGGCTACCCAGGGTAGATGACCTCGGGCTCCCAGCTCCATCCGCCACTGGCCTAAGAACTCTCCCTCCAGAAACCACATTTCGCTGGTCCACCAAAGAAACGTCTAAAGCGGGATGCAGCACTCCGACCTGAGCAAGGGCATTTCTGAAAGAACCCGCAGCAAGAGCCTCCTTTGAAGATGGTTGACCGAAGAGACGAGATTTGTCTCTCTCCTCGCAGTTCTTCTTCATCAGCTCCTCCTCACTCAAAGCTACAGTGGACTCCAATTTACCGACCTCGCTCCCCAACTCATGGGCTTCTACCTTGAACACTGCAATCTCTCCTTCCAACACCGGTATTAACTCGGCAGCTTTCGCTTCCTCGGCAAGGTCGGCAATCTCCTTGTTTAAAGTCACCACATTAGCCCTGGCACCTTCCAACCTGTCCAACCGGGCTTGAAGTTCAACCCTTTCTTTCTGATGCCTTTCTGCTTCCTCGTGAGCCTCTGCAAGGAATTCTAGACAGGCGTTCAACTTGTCAGTTTTATCCAGCGGATCGTCATCGAGCCACAAGTTTTCATCTTCAGAAGGATTGCTTCCTTGCGACATCAACAAGTCTCTGGCATCCCACCGCGCAACAGCTGTTTGCCGAACTCAGCCACCCTGAGGCATGCCTCGAAATCTGCATCTGAGGGAACGATATCAACTTCAGGACAAAGGTCGACCTTCTGCTCCTTTGTCGCCAAAGGCGAACTCGGAAGACTGCGCTTCACTCCTCTATCCTCGGGATCGGGGGCGACCTCCACACTCCTGTCTCTACCGTCCGAGGCTGCCCCCTGCACAATCCCGACCACCAGACCATCAGTCACCCCGACTCTTGCCTCCGTAACGAACTTCGCAAAGGGCTTCGGGTAAGTGAACTCATCTGCAAAATTGAAACGCAACCTTGAGAAAACGAATGACAAAGTATCCAGCTTAAAAGAACCTCTCCTAAGAAAAGACCAGTCTTACCAAGGGCGGCGCGCAGAGATACAGCGGACTCGGCATCGGCCTCCAAGACATTTTTGCACTCGATCTTCCTCAAAGGCGTCATGAAGGACTTCACCCAACGCGCCAACCGTCTTACGGTCTGAGCCTCCTGTGGACTCATCTTAGATTCTTGGCAGGAGAAATCCTTCGTGTCATACTCGAAGTGCTTTCGACTCCACGACAAAGGAAACAACCGCTCCACCACTTCATCTTGCTCGTTAAATTACGTGACCTTCTTCTTTGCGGCATCATTCAGCAGGCCCGCGAAGAAGAAATTGTACTTGAAGTCCCTCACCAAGTCCGTTACAGGCTCGAAAAGAGAACAGTCTTTGTTGCGACGCAACCCGATCTGGCCGTGTTTCCCGGTCCGGGCCTCAGGACGGCGGAAAACGTCGAAAAGATGGAAGAACACTTTCGTCCGGCAAGGTCGGCCCAGCTCCCACATCACGATCTCAAAAGTGTTAATAAACCCCCCATGCGTTGGGCGTGAGCTGCGAAGAGGCCACCTGCAGAATCCTATGAACCTTCTTATCAAACTTGGAGAAGGGGGATCCTCATCCTCATCTGCTCGAAGCAGGCGGTGTGAACAAAGAACCTCAACCCCCGACATTAGAACAAACACTACAAAAAAACACAGGATAGGCGACAGATTTTTCCCTCGCTAAAGGTCCAAAATCCGTCGCTAAAGTAAATTAGCGACGGAAAAAATCCCTCGCTAAAAAACTCCACGCTAAATTTTAGCGTGGGAATTAGCGAGGGATTTCCCTCTCTGATTAGCGAGGGATTTTCCCTCGCTAATCACCTCGTTATCCGTAATTTTTTTTCCAAAATCCCGCTTAAAATTAGCTTAGGTAGTACTATTTTAATTTTTTAAATTTTTTTTAATACTTATTATAATATTGTTCATAAAAGGTATATTATAAAATTATTATTATAATATTATTAATCCAAGGGGTGAAATATGGTGGATGTGATGGTGGTGATGGTAGAGGTGAAATATTGGAAGTGGTGGTGATGGAGAGAGAGAGGAGTGAGGATGGAAGTTAATTTTGTGGTGGTAGTGGTGGTGGTGGTGGTGGAGGTGAAATATGGGAAAAGGGTTTGTGCACATAGAGAGAGAGAGAGGGGTGTGAGGATGAGAAGAGCTATGATGTGGTGGTGGTGGTGGTGTGGTGGTGAAGGGTGGGTTTGGGGGGAGAGAGTAAATGGAGAAGTGTGGTTTAGGGAAGAAGAGAGAAGATGAGAGAAAGTGAGAGAAGAGAGAATAAGAGGAAATGAGAGATGTTCAGTCGTATATAAAAAAAACTTAAAATTAGCGAGGGAAATTCCCTCACTAAATTCCCTCGCTAACTACCTTGTAATCCGTGTTTTTTTTTCAAAATCCCGCATAAAACTAGAGAGGGAAATTCCCTCGCTAATTTTTTTTGCGACGGATATTATTTCCTTCGCTAAATTCCATCGCTAATTACCTCGTAATCTGTGTTTTTTACTAAATTCCGCTTAAAATTAGCGAGGGAAATTCCCTCGCTAATTTTTTTTGCGACAGATATTATTTTCCTCGCTAATACTGTTTTTTTGTAGTGAGACGGCGTCGCCCTCCTCAGCCAGACTGAGCTCCCACTCCCGGTCTTCCGTCCCAACAAAGTTTTTGAATTACCGCAGCTCACTGGCGTGACATCTCTCGACGCTATAACACGACTTCGTAGCACGGATCTCACTCGAAACCCAACTACAATCCTCAACCTCAGGCGAGCCCACTACGACGACATCCGCGGCATCAGACCGGACTTCGATCACCTTCTCGGACCCCAGGCACTATGCAGAAAGATGAAAATTTCATACTGCATCGTCAAGGACCCCATCTTCCTGGAAATCCGTTACTGCATTGTCAAGGGCCCCTCTTCCTGGAAATTCCTTACTGCATTGTCAGGGTCTCCCTCCTCTTGGATGTTCTCTACCATGTTATCGGGAACCTCGTTCTCCATTACGCCGACGGAAGAAAGACCACCTCCCACGCATTTTTAGGCTGTAGGGCTTACTGGCGAAGGAATAGACACCGAGCCACTAGTCTCAACCCCCTGTGACGCTCTTTCTAAAATTAACCTCTGCTCATCAACAACGGCGATGCCCCCGGTCGACTTCGTCAAGGGCGGCTTACCCGGAGGTGTCATGATTCTCCTAGGGGAAGTTATGATATTCACCATACAGGCTCGACAACAAGGAAATCCACTTCGGAAACCGTGAGCTTAAGCTAGGGGGAAAGACGCCCGCCGAAAGCGTAATGTCGGAGCCACGAAGAACTGAGATCACGCGTAAATGCTAAAGTCGAGAACCGGAAGATCAACGTCGGCTCACCGGGGATTGGCACCGACTGAATTGCACGAAACTCAGGAGAAATCAGAGAGTGCAAAAGAGGAACACACGGAAAGAATGGGACAAGCCATCCATTTATAAGGGTGTGAAACCTGGCAGATTAAACGACGCGACCAACCCCGAAGATTTAAATGAATGTTGGCACTAAAATCAATGCAACCATTTATGACGAGACGTTTCACTCCCTTCAAATGTCACGTCTTTCTGACACCACGGCGCATGGGCACCCCAAGACATATGAGTAAAACCGTCGACTCTCTCGTTACCAACAATATCATCTAACCCCGAAAATAACTAATGCTAAAATGACATTCAAGCCGAGGCCGCACTACAGTGACCGACCTCGACTTGGGGGGCAACGGTTCCGGACTGGTCACAGAGGCCCAATCCGCTTGGAAAACGGCCCCATATGCAACTAGAAACGGCCCAACAACACATCTCCACGCGGACCCAAGATCAACGGTCCAGATCACCTCGCCCCAATCCGACGATTCGGAACCAGGAACAACCCGCAGAGTTCCTTAGCCTGCGTCTATAAATACAACACTACCCCACGAAATCAGGTACACTTCTCTCATTTGTGCCTCTCACTGACTTCTGATTGCTGACTTTGGCATCGTAGTGTGTGCAGGTACCCAACCCTTCCGAGTCCAACCTCGGAAGAAGACGACGTTGACAAGGACAACCTCGGAGGATTCCGACTCAGAAGGTAGTCTTCTGACCTCAAGCCAAAGAGAAGACTATACAGAGACATCGAGTAACAGCTATTGACTCAGGATTAGAGATCCGAGGTCACGAACGAACTGAACAAAACCAATATCCATCAATCACCGTACTTAGTGACTGACTTATGGGCTACCCACAAACAAGCAACGGCTTATAGTTATAGTGATTTGGAGCTTTAGAATTTTGAATTTGTGATGATTAGTGATTTGGAGTTCAATAAAATATTTCTCTTAGTAAATCACAAAAACAATGTTAGATTCAAAACTATAATAACACAATAAAACAGACATCACCTAAATCTCGATGACACATGACGAGAGAAATCAATTTAATACAATTAACAAAATATAAGAGATGTGTCTCTGAGGTGTACAACTAGACAACTCATTACTGGATGATCTGAAATGATCATGTCTCCAATATTACATGGAAATAGACTACTACTTTGATGAAGTTTGACACCTGTTCTAGAAAAAGGTGCATGAGTGAGAAATAATGTCCAAACCATATAATTAAAGAGGATAGGAAGGGAACCAAATCATCAAGAATTACCATAATCCATCATCTCAACAAAGATCAACTATTCACACATATTTTCAAGGTCACTGCAACATTGCACGATTCGAGCAATGAAAGAACCATACTTGACTCCTACTCTAACAATATACGCTTGGTGCCATCTACAGTTTCGGCTGAACCAACATATGAGATGCCCAATCTTAGAACTCGTCTTTAATCTGGATTCACTCTCGCAATCAACGAACTTCGCGGGACATCATCAAATTAGTTCACTGAGTTATATATTGATAATTTCCTCATTCATGGAGACATTCACATGAGAATATATCATTCAATAAAATAAAATATGAACGACATTAGAATCAAAAAATATTCATAAAACCATTCATACAAAATGCTTAATCAAACAATTAATATAACATCTTGCACATATAACAAGAACAAGAATTTTATATTATTCTAGTTCTATACATTATTCTATACATAGAATAGAAACCTCTACCTCATTTTTATTCATACTCTCATTCATGTTGGTGTCCTTGTCAAACTCCATTGCAATGAATCTGCTAGCATGTTAGACGTTTCCATATTTGTAGCTAATTATGTAGGATGAGATTCATCACTTCCAATAAAATATGTATAGCTACCATACAATTTGTAGAAAACTTCTCCAATTGAAAGATCAATATTCACCTTATCATAAAGATTGTCAAAATTCCACTGGAGAAATATAAGCTTGTACAATAGCAATAAAAATCATTATGCTGGCATAAGAAAAAATATTTGGTGGGAGAGGTTAACTCCTCAAACACTAAATCAATCGCTAAGTCTAGTCACAAAATCAGTTGCTAATTCGGCCGCTAATATATGTTGCAAAACCATTCACTAAATTCGGTCTTTAAATTGGTCGCCATAAAAGTCGCAAAATTGGTAGCTAGATAATCAGTCACTAAATCAGTCGCCACTGGTTAGTAACCAGTGATTTAACAACCAATTTTTTATGGTCACAAATTCGGTCGCAAGAGCTTGTAGTGGTCGATTTTTCCTATATAGCAATGGAAATTAATATGGATCACTATTTGCCAGTTTTTGGTAGTGTATTAATGATAGATATGGTATTGTAAACATTATAAGCTAAAATGGAATTATATATTATAATACACTACTAAATAGAAAATATCAATTAATTAACATCATTTTGAAATTTGATATTTCAGGATCTCACACGAATTATATATGGATAAAGAAGGTTAAAAATTAGAAGATATTGATCACTTCCAATGACACCCAAGATACAATGACACCCAAGATAATTGTATATAGTCAAAAGCCCCTACCCATTTGGGGACACTCATTCAGGTTCGATCAACATCTTACTTGAGAAGATGAAGAGGGACAAAGACTAAGTTTAAGGAGTTTAAGACATTTTGATTCAAAAATCGCCTTTGAATATTAATTTTGAATTATGTTGATCAGTGTAGTATAAATTGAGACCATGTCATGAATTTTTAATTTAGTCAATTTGGTTTCTTTGTGTCCATTGTTTTGGAAATGATTGGGAATGTACATACATTCTGACCATCATTATGTGTGACTTTTCATGTGACATTAAAATTAAGTTGTTTGAAATCATCAATATGAATATGGCAAAATAGCAACAACAAATACATTGCACTGATCTACAGCAACTTTGGCAAAACAAGGACAACTAAATGTGTTTGTGCTTAACAAGATAAGATATAAGCATCAAACTCCCTCTTAAGTACGTACAATTAACATTAGTAAAGCAATTACAAGTACAACTAATTAATCTTAAGTCTTACTAGCTGTTCATCAAACTCCCTCTTCCCTGACTGCAATCTGAAGCTTCCCATCCTTAATGTCAACAACATTCCCATTCCCATCATCATCATCATCATCATCATGAAACCCAACTTTTCTTTTTCCTTTTCCAGAAATACAAATTGTGTACAAAACCCCGCACACAATGCCGAGGAGAACCATAGCTGCAGCACCAATACCTATCAAAATCGCTGGCTTCATTTTCTGAGCTCTCTTTTCTTCGGTATATATGGCACTCGGCGTTGTTTTTTTAATTAGGCATCCATTGGGTACATGGAAATGGTCTCATTCGCGGGAAATACCAAAAGTACGTGTCAGTACTGTTCCCTTTGAATTCACATCCTTCTTCAAAATCTGGGGGGAGAGAAGAAGGAAGTGGAAAAGAATAAGAGAAAGAATGAGACAATAAGCTGAGGGTGGTGTTGTAGCCATTGAGAAAGTGTGAAGTGAAGAGAAACAGATAGTGAGTGAGTGAGACTGTGAGAGAGAGGCTGTTAGTGATTTTTGTGAATGAGTGTTGTTGAGTTGAGAGTGGAAAAGACTCTTTAAAGAAAGAACTCCACATTTATTGTTTTCAAAACTGCTCTTGCTTAATTTTTTTCCAAAACCACTCTTGCCTATGGTAATTTGAAACCACTTTATCCCAAATTTAACTTAGGTACAACACTCTTAAATAACACCACCAACTATTTTCCCAAAATCTCACATCCTCTTTTAAAAGGGTTCCTATTGGAAGAGCATGATGTTTTCTTTACAATGAATCTATTCTGTATCTATTCTTCTACTGCATCGTTGCCACATGGGTATCAGGGTATGTGATAAAGTTGGACTTAAAAACAAATTTGAGACAATTAATAGGCCTCAAAATTAAGGAAAAACTTACACATATAAATGGTACACTGAAGTGTGAGTTTTTGTGGTCCATGAACAACTTATATTTAAGGACATATTCCTATATATAGTGGCATGAAATATGCTTTCCAATAAGACAATGATAATGGACTTGCACTACATTATTGATTATCTATTGTTAGAATCCAAAGGGCGACCTCAAGTGGTTACTGGTTAACAAAATATTTTAAAAGTTCATATACATCGTCTGTATTATATCATTTTTAACATTTTTAATATGTTTAGTTACTACAATTGTCAAAATAATATCAATATTTATCGTTTTGAATATAATTTTTTAGTGACAACCATTTTAAATATATTTAGTTTATTTATTCAAAAAAATTTAAATATATTTAATTTCAATAGTTTTTAAAATAATATTAAAACAGTACATGTGTTTACTCAATTAGAGGTCGAAATAACCATCACCATTTGTCCAATGGATTAATATACCCTGGGACATGGGTCGAACCGGTACTTCTGGGTTTGATTCCTACAGTGAACAAATTCAGTGTTGGTCAATGCGAAATTTGACCCTAATCACGAGTGAAGATTAGTGTTTCCTTGAAAGCGTTAGGACACTCTATAGGTAGCTAGCAATATGGTCCGAACCAAAAAATAAGATGTTGAAATTCTCATGAAAAACTTGAAGTTTTAATAGAATCATGATATAAAAATGTATTAATAGCATATTTATTAATTAACCAACATTATTGGCCTAGTGACATAAGCTACCCTGAAACATGAGAAGTTGAATCAGTACTTTCGAATTCGATTTCCGCAGTGGACAAAGAGACCCAACAGATATTGAGCTCGGTTGGAAGGTAAATAAAATCTAATCCCAGTTGTTTCATAGCTAGAAATAATACTCGAGTATTTTAACTAGGCTCATTCCTTTAGATGAAGTTAACCACTTGTACCTAACCATGGAGTAAACATCAATTATATTTTAAGACTTAAATATATGTTACCCCCTGCAACTTCTCCTGTATACCCCCCCAAATTTGCCAAATTTGCCAAACTGACCAAAATACCCCCTTCTCCTGTATACCCCCATATCTTCCTTTTTTAACCAACTTCTCCGAAAGTTGTTGAAGTCCTTTCAAAGAAGCAAATTCAACATTCCTACGCATATTGACGATATAACAGTCTAGTCGATCACCAAGCACTGCTAATGTAAATGGAGAGAACTCATCTGGATAAAAAATTGCAAATTCCAACAACTTTGCCTTATCAAAAGCAGGGAACAAACTAGATGGATCCAAAGAAGCCAAACAAAGGAGCAATTAAGTATTAATCTCATCAAAATGGTCATTAAGTTCCTAAAGCTGCATGTCTATAAGAATTTTGGCATTTTCCATTTGAGCTAGGTCTTACAGATAACCATTGAGAGAGCTATACCTATATATATATATATAATAAATGGATTATAGAATTATGAGACATAATTGGATTGGAAGTCAGGAACCCAAATCATTGACCCGTATAATACTTCCATGAATGAGTGGAAGGGAGGTTCCTTGTGGAATTTTGTTTGATTCATTCTGGGGTGTGTCATATTGGTAATTTTTTAAATAAAACTGTACGAGATATATTGATAGGTGTCATTTGAGAGACTCACTGAAATTTTTAAATCTCACCCTTTATGTGTTTTTGTTTTACAGATACACAAGTTATGTCAAGGATAACTGAAGATTGGGATTTACAGAGAAATCCTAACAACATCTAATTGAAGTTACTATTAGATTTCAAGTCTTTATGTACTTGAATTTGGCAACATCATACATTTGTATTGGTTGATGATGGAGTATAGGTTATATATACACACTTAAAGTTTGGATGTTATGAATTAATGACTCATATGGTACTAATTATAGTTAGAGCTAGGAATGAGTCATTTTGGAGATTTAATTCTGTTTGTTAAATCCAAATTATGGTGTCGGATTCTCTGATTTATTGAAATGGACGATCTACAAGGTTTAATTGACGAGTTAAAATTTAGAGTGTTACATCTTTCAACAACAGACATTTTCACCATTTCTTTTATTAATGTTAAGGGTTGTATTTTTCATGTTTTACGGACTATGGTCTACTCATTTTTGGTTAAGGACTAAATACTTTTAAAAATAACCCGATTTTTAGTTTATAGTAAATCTATAGTGTCGGGTCAAATTTTCATTGTACTCATTAATTTCTTTTGTAAATAATATTTTTTAATTTATATTTTGTTATTATAATTCTATTTCACTTTTTAGTTTATTACTTGATTATGTTGCCCTCCCTATGAATATTTTCAAGGTCCGCCATTTGTCGCACATTAGATAAAATAAATCAGTTGTTGAGCAATATATAAGTGAAATAATTCATATACTTAATGCCTTAAGATTATGAGTGAAAAATGTAATGTCATATTCACTTATATGTATACTCTTGGTAAGATATGAAAATCACCTGGTATTTTCACATGAGACCTGTCACCCTTAACATATACTGAGGTACATTAACATCAATAACTAAAAATACAAATATATCAGTCACCAGTAATTAAGGAGGGGCCACTTACATATCTTTAATTTGTTTGAGAAGTTAGCTATTAATGTCAAATTCCAGTTCAGTGATAAAGATATTGGTGTGGTCCTAGACTACTGCAGCAATGCATGAGTCACATTTCAATTGATCAATTACTTGCTGTCAAGATCACTTCAATTGTAGTTGAAGACGAGGCTAACAATTTATAACGTAGTGTTCGATGTATAAATAGCACCATATACACTTTTTGTTTATTTTATAAATCGTGTATCATGTGCGCGCAACTACATAATCTTTCGAGTCGGATATGATCACAATGGGCGACAAAGTTCTCCTTCAAGAGATATAATATTGCTACAAGCTCAAGGTTTGACTCGAACCCAGGACCTTGGTTAAGCTGAAAGAGTCCCTACAATCTCATCTAAGTGCTCTTAGGTATATCATTGTATGCTTTATGTACAAAGATTGACATCGATCCTTAAAATTAAAGTAAATCAATAATTGGTCTCATGTGATTTTTGATAGTGTATAGTAGCTATGGAGCTTGGGATTACATTTCTAGCTTGGGTTATAACCTTAAGCACCCATCACATCACTACTCTAGATCCTCACATCACATGCAACATGTGATACTCTCCCTTTTCTATTTAGTGTTCGTGTGTTTTTAATGCATTTTCTTCATGTTAGTGCGATGAACTTCAATTAAATATGGTAGTCTGAGTTTGATTAAAACAAAAATAATTCCTGAACTTTATATTAGACTAGGGTTTAAATTTTAATCCAAAATTTCATCAAAATTCGGGTGCATTTGGAGCCGATTTCGACGAAATTTGTTGTAAGGATTCTATAAGTCATTTATGATTATTAGAGAACAGTTATAAGATTTTTAGTCCAAAGAAAATGAAAAAAAGTTCATTTTCTCTAAATAGTGAGTTAAATGAGTAGCTAGAAACACCGAAACGAGAAACTGAATAGGAAAAACAAAACGCAAAAACAGTAGGAATAATATTTTAGAATACCTAAAATTAATTTAGGAAAACTTATTTAACATCCAACGTGATGTTAATTGTACGAAAATTTAAACTATCGTTTAACCGTATTATTATGTTAATAAACCTATTAAATATCTAGATATTTTTGTTACAAACTTAGCAACTGAGTTTAGCAACGATTAAACAAAAAAATTGCTCTTCCACACTTTAAAACACCCCCTTGCAGTAGCATTCCACCACCCCATTCTCTTCAATTTTTATTCCATTCTCTCATTCTTTCCACCATTTCTCTCTACCACCCATCACCTTATTCATCCAAATTTTTATCATCATGTCTCCCTCTCTCCCTCCTTCACAATCTCTTCATCTTTTTCTTTAATTCTTTCTCTCATTTCTTCTCCTAAGGACTAAATCTCCCTAACTAGCAAGTTAATATCTTGCATAAGTGACCGTTAACTCCTTACTTGCTTCCTTGTCCTACTCTCTTTTGTGAGGCATCTTTGCTTGCCTTCTTCCTTCATGGCTTGGCTTCCCCTCCAAGCTATAGGAGATGGAATTAACTTATTCTACCATACAGAGTTAAAAGGTCTTCAAATTGATTCAATTCTAGAATAAGGAAACCATCTAATATGAGTCTAGTATTTATTATACTCTACTTTAGGGTAGTGTTTTTAAGATTTGTATCTTGTAAGAAATGAATTTGGAAGTTCATGTAATAAATTTTGAATTTGGAAGTTCAATTGTGTTGTTGGTTGACAGGTTTGATAGAATTGAACAACGGCAATGATTAAAATTAGAAGATTTTTTTTAGAAAAAAATATTTAAAGTCAATTATTTTAAATAGCCAACTCTAAATGTGGGTTTTATGAACACAAAACGGCTAGCAAAAATATATATGGAGTTGGGTGTTGAGAACAACTGACTCTAAATGTAACATTTAGAGATAATTATTCAAAGACCAGACTCCAAATATAGTCACTGAGAGCCATTTAGGCCTCAAAATACTCACATTTGGAGTCAGTTGTATGAATAACCAACTTCAAATATTATATTTAGATTTTTTGGTAAACAAACGACTCTAAATGTCTCGCTTGACCAAACAGATGAAGTCAAACCCAAGACCGACCTTAAATGTCTTTTTTTGCAATGGTACCGGAGATAATCTTTAATGTATTGGTAAATTAATTTTGGATGAGTATGTGGAGTATTAGGATGTTTTCTCTAAGGTAAAAGAAGAAACACTAAATTAAGCTACTAAACAAATTGAAGACTTTTACTTTATGTTGATAAAAAAATTGAAGACTTTCTTTATTTATTGATTGGTTTTGCATGTCTCAAGAAGACTACATTTTAAGGACCGATAAAATAGCTGATAGGAGCTAGACAAGCACAACTAAACAACAACTAATTAAAGGCTTAAATCTAAAATATATTTTTAATAATTTTTCTAGACCTAATAAAACTCCTATCATGAGCACCACTGATTATAAATTAAAGAGAAAGAAGGATACATTTCGCTGTCGATCGGTTTCCAAAATTAGATAGGAGTTTTATCAATGGTCCAGTCTTTAATTTTGAGTTGGTTGTTAACCATGTTAAGCCTATAACATTGAGTTGGCTCATAAGTATAGAAGGACGCAATTCTACTTCTAAGATATCTAATTGGTTGGGAAAATCCTTTTATATTTTTGGACTCGGTGTCATTGACTTTTTGAGTCGCTCTTCCTGAGGTACTTTTTCCCCTCCTTGAGTCTTTTTACCTTGGGGTTTTGGGCCAATGAAGTTTAAAATAAGGTCTCTTGTATTTATAAGGGTTGGTATACCACTAGTACTCTCATTAATATAATTCTTATTCCTTAAGTAGCACTTAATTTGACCCAAAAAAAAAACCTTAAGTAGCACTAGTAATTAATAAGCACGCAAGTAACTAGATAAGGGTCATTCATATATATGTTTCAATAGAGCTAGTGGAAAAAATTATATATGCTTGTTCTTATTTCTTTTTGTTCTGTCATGACAAGATGAGAAAAAGAATATTATTATAAGTGCTCAAATCCAACTCCAAGTCTCCAACATTAAAGCAAGTAATAAAGTAATCACTTTTTAATTAGAATGATAGAACACCTTTTTGCTGGTATAAGCTTCCCTTTGTTCAAAGAAGGAAGTGTTTGGGTGGTGTGTTGGAATTAATAATATAAGCATGAATACACTATTGCGGAAGACAAAAAACATAGGAGCATGCTTCTATATAATCAAGAACAAAACCATGATCTTGACGACCTTAGGATCTACGACATGTTGATATATCAAGGATTAGATAAATACCTGGATCCATAGCAAAGAAGTGGAGAACGGATCCTGAGAAGAAGGAGTGACTGATAAACGAGCAATAGCTACTCGCCGGCTTTATGGTTCTTCCTCAACCGGGACTCCTAATGCCTTAGACTCTCTTCAGATGGGGAGAGGAGAGTAAACGTGTGTGTTGCGGTTAGTCCGGTATATTGGGGACCATAGCCTACTTATAGTGTGACAGCCTATTAGGGTTCCCATTATCCCTCTAATGGGCTATCACTGACATCCACTCATATTGGGCCCATATCAATAATAATTAATTAATTAATTATATAATTAGAAATCCAATATAGCCTTTTACTTATTTTGATCACATATCAATCAAAGCTCCTAATTGATAAATAGCTAATATAATTAATAAAGAATATATGCCCATTATTTATGATATTGGAATAAAATATTCCAACAATCTCCCACTTGGGCAATATATTACACTAATTATATCATAATTCTTTAGGCCGGCATCCGAATGCTATTTATCTTTAGATTTCCCTATACAATCTGGTCCACCTCATATATCAACAATGAGACCACCGCGGCTGTCGTCACCAACGTCTTTTGTGACTGTACCCCGATGACCATCATATTAACATACTCGATGACATAGATCAATATGGATGAGTGGCGTGGAAATTTCATGCAATGTGATCTCATGTCATGCCTATTTCCAACTGGTCCAACTTAAATCTTTAGTGAGATCAAACTGAAGTTGCTGAAAATGCAAAATATATTTTGCATACAATATGATACAAACATATTTAATAATAACTCAACTTAATTTCTGCAGAAAGTAAAAATAACATAAAGTCTGTATCAATACCAAAATTCTAGAACATAAGGGAAAACAAGAAAAGGCTCCCACTAATCTAAGACAATCTCAAAACCAATACCCATATGAGCAATGTGCTCGTGGTAAACTTTAGGTGTCAAGCCTTTGGTTAGTGGGTCCGCTAGCATAAAATTGGTCCCTATATATTCTATCAAAATTTGTTTCTCTTGAACTCTTTCCTTCACAACAAGATACTTGATGTCGATGAATTTCGACTTTGTGGAACTCATGTTGTTGTTAGAGTATAGGACGGCTGCACTATTGTCACAATAAATCTTCAATGGCCTCTTAATGCTTCCAATGATGCTTAGGCCTGAGACAAAATTTCGCAGCCACAAAGCATGATTTGATGCCTCAAAACAGGCCACAAACTCTGCTGCCATGGTTGAAGGAGCCACTAAAGTCTGCTTGGCAGACTTCCAGGAAATAGCCCCTCCAGCCAAAAGGAAAATGTAACCAGATGTGGAACGTCTGCTATCCGGGCATCCCGCAAAATCAGAGTCAGAATACCCAATGACCTCTAAGTTATCTGACTTCCGATAGGTAAGCATGTAGTTTCTTGTTCTCTTCAAGTAGCGCATCACGCGCTTCACCGCTGTCCAATGTTGCATACCAGGATTACTCAAACATCTACCAAGAACTCCCACTATAAATGCTATGTCAGGACGAGTACAAACTTGAGCATACATAAGACTTCCCACAGCCGAAGCATAAGGAACCTTTTGCATCTCTACCCTTTCAAGATCTGTAGCGGGGCACTGATTGAGACTGAACTTGTCTCCTTTAGCCACGGGTGTATCTCCCGGTTTACCATCTTTCATGAAGAATCTATCCAAAACTGTATCGATATAGCTCCTTTGTGACAATCCCAAGATACCCTGAGAGCGATCTCTTAGTATTTGGATACCCAAGACAAAGGAGGCGTCCCCAAGATCTTTCATCTCGAAATTCTTCGTGAGAAATCTCTTAGTTTCGTGCAATAAGCCTATATCATTACTTGCTAATAGGATATCATCGACATATAACACCAAAAAGATAAATTTACTCCCACTGAACTTTTGGTATACACAATCATCAACCGCATTAGTCTGAAAACCATAAGAGGTAATAACTTGATGAAATTTGTAATACCACTGACGGGAAGCCTGTTTAAGGCCATAAATGGATTTCTTTAGTTTGCATACCATAGACTTTGGATCACCTGAAACAAAGTTTTCTGGTTGCACCATATAAATTGTTTCGTCAATGTTTCCATTTAGAAACGCAGTCTTCACATCCATCTGATGCAGCTCTAAGTCAAAATGAGCCACTAGTGCCATAATAATCCTGAGAGAGTCTTTCGAAGAAACTGGAGAGAAAGTCTCTTTGTAATCAATGCCTTCCTTTTGAGTGAAGCCTTTGGCGACAAGACGAGCCTTATATCTTTCAATGTTACCCTTGGAATCCCTCTTGGTTTTAAATATCCATTTGCAACCAATGGGTTTCTTACCTTCAGGTAACTTGACAAGATCCCAAACGCCATTGTCAACCATTGACTTCATCTCATCCTTCATGGCATCAATCCACTTAAGAGAGTTAGAACTATTCATGGCCTGACTAAAGTTGACTGGATCTTCCTCAGTCAAGCCAATACCTTCCTCATGTTCTTGGAGAAATACAACATAATCATCCGAAATTGCACTTCTCCTCTCTCTAGTGGATCTTCTTACTGGCACCTCTTGATGTTGTTGAGTTTGAACTTCTGGTGGTGCTTGAGGAGGAAACTCAGTGTTGACTTCTTCTTGAGCAATGTTAGGAATAACATTCTCATTCATTTCTGGATCTGTTGCTTGAACAATGACAGGTACTAAGACTTGACCACTGTCAGTAACAGTTTCTTCATCAAAAGCAACACTCCTTATGTTTCCTTCCCCTCCAAACTCAACATCCTCAAGAAATCTTGCATTTCCCGTTTCAAAAAATGTTCTTGTAGTGGGGTTGTAAAACTTATACCCGCGAGAGTGTTCTGAGTACCCAACAAAATAACAACTAACTGTCTTAGGGTCCAACTTACCTTCATGCGGCCTGTAAGGCTTGGCTTCAGCTGGACACCCCAAATGTGTATGTGCCTAATGCTGGGCTTTTTTCCAGTCCATAACTCATAAGGGGTCTTAGCGACTACTTTGCTTGGTACTCTATTGAGGATATAAACTGCTGTTTTCAATGCTTCTCCCCAAAGTGACTCTGGTAATGAAGAATGACTAATCATACTCCTCACCATATCCTTAAGAGTCCGATTTCGTCGTTCTGCAACTCCATTCATGCTGGGTTTACCCGGCATTGTGTATTGCGGAACGATTCCACACTCATTGAGGAAAAGTGCAAAGGGCCCTGGACGTTGCTCACCTGATCCGTCATATCTACCATAGTATTCACCACCACGGTCCGATTTGACAGCTTTAATTTTCTTTCCTAATTGAAGTTCTACTTCAGCTTTGAAAGACTTGAAAACGTCTAGAGATTGAGACTTCTCATGAATTAAATATAGGTAACCATATCGCGAGTAATCGTCTATGAACGTAATAAAGTACCTTTGCCCATTCCACGAATTTGTAGGGAAAGGACCACAAATATCTGTATGTATTAGTTCTAAGACGTCTTTAGCTCTTTCGGCACCTAAATTCCTCTTGTTCGTTTGTTTCCCCTTAATACACTCTATGCAGACTTGAAAGTCAGACAAATCTAAGGGTCCAAGAATATCCTCCGACACAAGCCTCTGAATTCTCTGTTTAGAGATGTGACCTAAGCGCTTATGCCATAAAGTGGCGGAATTCTCATTTAATTTTCGTTTCGTACCATGTGAACTTATTTGCAATATTTGGTTATAGGAATGCTTAACATCAAGCATATAAAGATTATCAATTAAAGACCCGTAACCAATAATATTTGGACCATAAGAGAGACTAGTTTTGGCATCTTTAAATGAACAGTCATAACCAGATTTGTCCAAAACCGAAACTGAAATTAAATTCCGTCTAATTGACGGGCAAACATATGTCTCAAACAAATCCAAATAATAACCAGTCTTTAAAAATAGTCTAAAAGTTCCTATAGCCTCAACTGCAACTTTAGTGCCATCGCCCACATAGATGAATCTTTCAGCATCACTCGGCGGTCGGCTCCACAGGCAACCCTGCATGGACATACTAATGTGAGTAGTAGCACCAGAATCTACCAACCAAGTATCTTTAGGTACTGAAACTAAATTAACTTCAGAACAAACAAAAGTGAGAGGTTTACCCTTCTTTACACGCCATGCGGCGTATTTAGGACAATCCTTCTTCATGTGTCCTGCCTTCTTGCAGAAAAAACAAGCTGAGCCCTTATCTTGGTTTTTCTGCTGCTTCTTCTTAGAAGAACCTTCTGCAGTAACGTTATTTTTCTTCCTCTTCTTGTGTTGAGAATTTGAAGCCAAATGAGCACTTTCAGTCCTTCCCCTCCGCAGTCTCTCTTCCTCTTGCACACAGTGAGACATAAGCTCATTGAGGGACCATTTGTCCTTCTGAGTGTTATATGTCACCACAAATTGTCCAAATTGTGCAGGAAGAGAGATCAAAACCAAATGCACAATCACATCATCAGGGATGTGCATCTTTAGTGCCTTGAGTTTTGATGCAAGGTTGGACATCTCCATAATGTACTCCCTTACGTTCCCTTTACCATTATACTTCATAGAGGTAAGTTTGGCCAAATGGCTACTTATCTCAGCCTTATCACTTTTTTCAAATGATTTCTCTATTGATTCCAGGAACTTTTTAGCATTCTCATTCTCAGTAATTGAGCCCCGGAAAACTTCCGGAATTGATTTCTTGATGATCATGAGGCACATTCGGTTGGACCGATCCCATTTCTCAATTTTGAGCTCATAAGAGTTCTCCGGAGTGGGAATGGGTCGTTCCTCCCTCAGTGCTTGGTCTAAGTCCATACATCCGAGAACGATTTCAACGGATTCCTTCCAAGACTTGAAATTCATCCCATTCAGCATAGGGATTTGGTTAATTTGAGTAACAAAATTTGGAGAGCTAGCAACAACAACTAAAAAAAAGAACAAATAAGCATACAATCAACATTAGTAGCACATCAAATTATAAATAATTATTAGATGTGCAAAAATAACTTTAATTGTGAATTTAAAGACCCAAACAAGATACTAAGCGCACCATTAGTCCCCAATCTTTGGATTGCAAAGACTAACTGCAAGCAGTACTCTCAACACAATGATCAAATATTGGTGATAAGTCCTGTCAAACAATGGTTGCCTTTGGGCACCCCAATTGCTCACATGGATAAATAACTTTATAATCACCACACATTTACCATCACATGCATGTTATTATTCGGCCAAGTTGTGCCTTCCTTTGGGCCGACAACAACTCGCATGAATAATTTCACGCTACATCTTTTGTAAATTTAATCAAATTGACCTACGTAACAGAGGTTACTTTGGCAACGTGTTGTTTCAATCAACTCAATTAAAATATACTAGACAATTTTATTATTAATAATAATAAAATATGGGAAAAGGTCTTAATTCACATATATCCTACACATAAGCGTAGAAAAAAAAACTGAATGTACGGTTATGGCCTCCTAAACGCAAAAGAATAAAATTACAAAAATTACAATTCTTCAGCGGAAAAACGGCCTCTCCAAGTGGCGTTCTTTATGGTGTTGTCCCCTTTTGCCTTTCTCGATCAATTACAATATTAAAGTGAAAATAAAACAAATAAAGAGAAAGTCACGGTTCGCAGACCGTATTTAATTAAAATCACGACACGCAGGTCGGTCCGAAATAAATAAACGCATAAACAACACCGAAATACTAAGGCCATAACCATACACCACAATACAAATTATTCAATAATAAGGTTGCTGAAATATTATTGAAAATTTCGTAAAATCCAATATTAGTGAGATATGATCTTTATTACTATTTTAATAGTCTTGATTATCATCGTTATATCTATCATACATTATAGGCAAGAAAATCAACCCATCCACAATATCTGATTCAATCAGGAGCATTAAATTGATATAATAATATTATAAAATATGATTGAATAACAATTCAAGCAATCAAACATAATATATCCAATTCAACAAAATACATTGAGTGAATATAATCAAGAATCAGAATGAATCAATTGTGATCGTGAATAATAATTGTGAATGCAACAAAATATCTAATAAGCACATGAATAACAATAATTTCCTTTTGGTTACAAACTAAACAATGCTTTCAATCCTTGAAACTTTTACGTTAAAAAAAAAAACTTCTTTTTTTTTTTTTTTTTTTTTAACAATCAATCTGAAGCATTGTATTCATGTGATACTGGATTCATATATAACCGAAAAAGGAATTAGCACAATAATCTATCAACGATTCATTTTAGTCGAAGCCAATAATGTATGAAGTCGAATGATACGAAAATATTGAAGAATTTGTGAAACAAAAAAGGAACACAAAAAAAACTCATGATAGAGGAGAACCAAAGGTATCATCGAAGTAAATCCCAATAAATCAACATAGAAGACAGGTGCTTTGATACCACTTGTTGGAATTAATAATATAAGCATGAATACACTATTGCGGAAGACAAAAAACATAGGAGCATGCTTCTATATAATCAAGAACAAAACCATGATCTTGACGACCTTAGGATCTACGACATGTTGATATATCAAGGATTAGATAAATACCTGGATCCATAGCAAAGAAGTGGAGAACGGATCCTGAGAAGAAGGAGTGACTGATAAACGAGCAATAGCTACTCGCCGGCTTTATGGTTCTTCCTCAACCGGGACTCCTAATGCCTTAGACTCTCTTCAGATGGGGAGAGGAGAGTAAACGTGTGTGTTGCGGTTAGTCCGGTATATTGGGGACCATAGCCTACTTATAGTGTGACAGCCTATTAGGGTTCCCATTATCCCTCTAATGGGCTATCACTGACATCCACTCATATTGGGCCCATATCAATAATAATTAATTAATTAATTATATAATTAGAAATCCAATATAGCCTTTTACTTATTTTGATCACATATCAATCAAAGCTCCTAATTGATAAATAGCTAATATAATTAATAAAGAATATATGCCCATTATTTATGATATTGGAATAAAATATTCCAACATGGTGCACAATCACTACACCCTTTTGGTGAATTGAGGAAAAGTAATACACAGTTTCATAAAAAAAAGATTTGCAGAAAGGGATACCCAATCTCCGTCGACCATTCATTTTATAAACTTCCAGGTTTTATTTGTAGTTTTTTTTCTTCATATATCGCATAATTAAATAACTATTTCTAGTTCTCTAACATATAAACTGAATGTTTTTTCTTTCTATCTTCTAATTACTATGCCTTATTTTTTTAGTCTTTGACTCAGTGCTGTCCCTTAATTTTTTCCAAGTATTATGTATTTTATAAAATTATATATCAACTAATGTAGCCTCTTTTTTTCTTTCAAAAATTGCCTATTATTTTTTTTTTTGGTAAACCAATGTATTCTCTAAGGCGACTATGGAATCTCTGAAGTATGAGAGATCCATTTCAGGGGTTAACCTCTGCCACTGAATATTTTTTTATATAAACCGACCAGAGATCGAACCAATGATCAAATAATTAAGAAGCTCAAACATCTACCGGGTTGTGCACATAATTGCCTCTTATTTGATGTTGAGGTATATGGGCAATTCTATTTGCCTGAATTAAGAAGATTCCAATATATAATTGGATGAAAAGTGAAGATTCCAACACTTACAATCAGGAAAAGTATAGAATTACAACACACCACGAATTACACACCACCAAGTCAATTCAAAAAAACAGAATACTAATCTAAGAGCACGCTAAAGATAGGATTTGTCCAATTGAAAGTTGAAACAATAAGAATCTATCAGAAAGAAGAAGAGTCACGGGACGGTTATAAGAATAAGTAAATGATTGTGGATGAAGATGTGATCTGACGTTAGAACGTTGTCCCCATTGTCAGAAGATAATTGGGTCTCGCATGAGAGCTCTAAAGGAACAAAGAGATTCCAAATATTATACTAGGAATCTACTACAATTTCACAACAGATTCAATGAATTGAATGGGTTTTTAACCCCACAAAAGTTTATATTCGATTGGACCCACTTAAGATTTAAATTAAAATTTTATTCCCATCTTTTATTTATTTCTTGTCCATTTTACTATTTATCATGCAAACAAATTTTTGGATCTAGTTTTGTGCAATGTCAACATTGCGCCAATTTCTGGTAAGCATACATTATTTTGTGATATTCGGTGAGATTTCGTGGAGATTTTATTATTGTTCCTTGCGTAAATTTAGGTTCAAAGTAGCTAACATTATTAACAAGATTAGGCTATCATACTACTAAACGAAAATTCAAAGAACAAAGAAGGTGAAATATTGTCACAATAATAACCTAGGTTAAAGATATTTGGTAACCCAAGAAAACTTAGATGAGATGGTATGAGCCTTTTATATGAAACCTAGCTCTTTAGGTACATATATAAATAAAATGTGAAATAAGTGCTCAACTACAACTACAACTACGTACACAAGTCTCCAACATTAAAATTAAAGCAAGAACCACTTTTTACTTAAAATAATAGAACACCTTTTGCTGGTATAAGCTTCCCTTTGTTCAAAGAAGGATGTGTTTGGGTGGTGCACAATCACTACACCCTTTTGGTGAATGAGTTCATAAAAAAGTAATACACAGTTTCATAAAAAAAGTTTTGCAGATATAGGTTAGGTAACAACAAGAGTCGGTACGAGTAGTAAACGAGTTCAAATCTCACTCCATGATCTCAAGTTCGAGTATTAGGTGTGACAAAACTTTGATGCAGAGAACTACAAGGATCGACAAAGCTGTATGCACATGGTCAGCCAGGTTTCATGATATAAATTAGTTACCGACAACATCCGATGAATATTGCGCACCATTAATAAGATAAATAATATATGTAAGTTAGGTGCAGTTATTTTTACTAATTTATCTGTAACCACTAATGACCATTTAATTAATTAATGTGTTTTTTGATAATATTTAATTGAGTAAAAGAAACTCTCGTCATTTTACAAAATGATACGTTGATCCAGCAGAAGTAAAAAGAATATTATTTTAATCATAGGCTCCATATATTAATCAAAGAAGAAAATTAACAAAAAATATGTTTGCCCCATATGTTTTAGACTCAGAAATTACACTAAAAGAACCAAGATGAGTTCTACAACATAATTACACGAAAAGTATTATGAGATGGAAAATATGAGGGTGAGGTGGTTTCTCACCTCATATAAGGACAAGGGAATATTGGCTTTGACAAAGGGTGTATTTTTGTGTTGAACTCATATACTTCTAGATGTATTTGCTTATTATTGAAATTATTTACGTTTAAGTTCCAGGCCTATAAATAAGTTGCTACACCCAACCACACAACTCATTCCTTAATTTCCATTGGCTCTCTCTTCCTCCTTCACAATCTCTTCATCTTTTTCTTTAATTCTTTCTCTCATTTCTTCTCCAAAGGAGTAAGTTAATCTCCCTAACTAGCAAGTTAGTCTCTTTCATAAGTGACCCTTAACTCCTTACTTGCTTCCTTGTTCTGCTTTCCATCCCACACATCACAACACACACACACACACACGATTCGTTCATATCCTACACTCTTGTCCCTCTCTTCTGTGATGCATCTCTGCTTGCCTTCATGGTTGTTGACTTGTGAGTGGTGTAGGTGATTGTGAGCAAAATGGATCTACAATCTTTATCCAGTCCTTATGGGTAAGGATCCTTCATCTTTCCTTTTCATTCCTTTAAATTCATCAAGTGTGTGGTTATTATATGGAAATTGTTGTTAAAAACTTTATTAAAAAAAAAAAAGATGTGTTCTTCATAATCATTTAGGGTTAGGCCACGAAGAAATTTCTGTTTTGCTAAGAAAGGTGTGATCTTTAAAGATCCCTTATTTAATAAAGTTTTAAATTGTTATCATTTAGATTCACTGATGAATTTCACTATGATTTCATCTATTTAGCAAAGTCACAGATCTTAAAGTAAAGGAATGAAATTTTTGTTATCAAATTTGAGTAGAAGTCATGGGGTTCAAGATTGAAAACATAAGAAAGAAAGTTTTTTCATTTTGTTTAAATTATTTGTATTTCAACTTAGAAAAGTTTTAGTTTTTAAAAGATTGTAATTTTTTTAAGACTTTATAGTTATAATTTTAATTAACTCCCTTTGTATGATAATTGGCAATGACATGTCAAGCATTAAATATCCCTTTCAGAAGACATATAAACATTCCAAGTACATAAATAAAAACAAATTAAGAAAGCAATGAGCCAATAAATATACACTGCATAATTGTCTCCAAAGTTGGTGGCTTTTGTTCAACTGTGCGGCATTTATTTTTTGGATAAGCAAAAGTTTATCATTGAGGGTGCACTAGGGGTGCACCAACCCTTACATCGGTTGGGGGAAGAGGAGGGGCCTCGTTAAATGACATATATTTCCAATTCTCTAGCTAGCATACATGCATTTTCATGTTGAACCAACAAATTATTATTTCAGGAGGGGTTCTCTCATATGGTCGTGAAATTGCGGTGAATAAACTCAAGAAAACATATCAAAAAAACAGATTGAATGCAGCTCCTGCCCAAATCGGTAAGAATGCCTGAATTACTCGTAACTTCTTTATGTAATGAAATTATTCGTAATTCACGAGGCGCATATTGGAAGAAAACAACAAATTTCTGCAAGTTGATCCACTTAATTTCGTATGCTATTTTCTAATAATGTGGCTAACAGACATGTCTCTAACTAGTTTAATTACGTAGCCAACTAAGAAACTCGTTAGTCAGTAGCAGGGTTTCAAATTCCGCACCGCATCACGTGATGTGGCCGCAATATTGCCGTTGCGACATCGTCCGCAACTGCATCAGGCCGCAATTGTGTTGTTATCTCAAATCACAGAAAAACCTACATCGGCCGCAATAGGCCGCATCAAACCATAATTGATTGTAAAGCGGTCGCACAAATTATTTTTCTATCTTCAGGGAGGAAATAGAAAATACGTGAATTATAAGATAACTAATAAATTATAATATTTGATGCTAACAAAAAATAAATTCACGCCGCAACAACCGCAATATGCATCGCAACAGCCGCAATGCCTGCAATCGCAACACCCCGCAACCACGAGTGTATCTGCGACCACAACAGCAATTTAAAACCAAGGTCAATAGCATTTTCATTCACTCAGTCACTCACGGAACCAAAGTGCGTGCCATGTTATGTAAGCGCTAGCTTGCTTTTATTTCTATAAGTATCTCACTATTTTTCTACGATATGTTGTGACCGAAGTTTGAGTCGGATTTTGCTCAGCTGGAATTCACTGCATGTATATGTATCACACTCTCAGCTGGAATTCACTGAACTTGTGATTGACACACATTGAGGCTGTCTAACTACTGTTAATTATGTCATGCTCTTTAATTCTTCAATTACTGTTTTGTTTTGAAAAAAAGTTAGTTATTAACCACTTTCATTTCACTGCATGTATATGTATCACACTCTTAGCTGGAATTCTTGCTTCGCAATTGAAGGTGACGTACAGTGAGTCGATCAGTTATTCTTTTCTCTTTCTTTCTTTAGAATTACTTACGTCCAATACGACATTAATTCTTCAAAAACACTATCTAAAAGACAATCGTAGTATAATATTACTAACTAAGTTATCTAATTAACAACAACAAAAAAAGAGAAAGGATCTCTCTCCCCTTATAAACCTTTGCCCGTAGCACTCCCCACTTCAACATTCCCCACACTCAAGATATTTTTATCCCTCATCGGCTGAACCCGTTCTCATTCCTAACCAAAAAAATTCATCTTTTAATTATGTAACACCCTCAAATTTCTAATTTATTATTTTTATGTGTTTTCACTTGTGTGTTTTTTCACGCTAGCGCGTGTGAATTTAGCCCCAGAATTTCTGTATGTTTTCACTAAACCGAAAGTAGATTTAGGACCTAATATGTTATATTAGGTTGAGGTTTAAATTTCGTTTCAAAACTCCACCAGATTTTGGACGCATTTTGGACCTGCCGGACGAAAAGTACCCACTTAAAAACCCTAACCGTGACCCGAATATGAAAATATTCGACGCCAAGGTTTTGAAATACAGTTAGGATAATTTATTTAACATCTGGCGCGATGTTAATTCCGCAAAAACGCTAACTATCGTTTAACCGTATTATTATATTATTATAGTTGTAAATATATCTAGATAGTGTCCTTTGAAGTTAGCTGATCCGATCAAAAAAATAATAATAATCTAACTATACCTTTTTAAACTCCCGTTATGGAGCTTTCCTCACCACTCAATCCCACTTCTTTCAATTACTTGGCTCTCATTCTCTCTAATCATGAGTTTTTTTTTTTTGGGTGAGAAAAAAAAAACTCATGATTAGAGAGAATGAGAGCCAAGTAATTGAGTTATAAAGAAAGTAAAAATAATTTCATCTTTCCATCATCTACAAATCTCCAGAACCATAACATCGTCACTTTCACCTAGGGGTGGCAATTTCTACCCGCAAGTGGGGATCCCCGCGGGGATTGCCCCATTTGGGGCCCCGTGGGCGGGGAGGTTTTCCCCGTGGGGACGGGGATGGGGGAGAAAATCCCCCCGCAGTCAACTTGGGGATGGGGACGGGTTCATATCCCCCGCCCCGCAGGGACCCCGCCCCCGAATATATAATAAATGTTCTTATTATAGATGTATCTTATATTCTAAGTTATAGATTTTTTAGTCTTTTAATATGTGATTTTAAATAAAAATATTAATAAAATATTAAATTGTGCTAATTTTTATATTTTTATTCTCACCTTTATACTTTTTAAATATTAAAATATCAAATTAAGGCTAAATTTTATAATTTTTTTTATATTTAATGTTAAACATTTGTTTTTTAGTCTTACTTTTATACATTCTTTTTAGTTTTATTACACTTTAATTTTAATTTTTGCTAACTTTGAATAAATTCTTGGGGTCCCCGCGGGGACCGTGGGCATCCGTGGGGATGGGGATGGGGAGAAAAACTCCCCCGAAGCGGGGAATGGGGATGGGGATGGGGGACAATATGGGAGGTGGGGGTGGGGAGCGGGGAAGTACTCCCCGGTCCCGCCCCGCCCCATTGCCCTCCCCGGTCCCGCCCCGCCCCATTGCCATCCCTACTTTCACCATAATCCTTTCCTTTCTTTCATAATCATATTTATTTCTACTTGAACCCAACCCCACCTCTCCTTTTATAATTGTTGCTTCACCATAATCACTTTCACCATAATTGTTGATGAAGAGAACTTTCCTTTTTGGTGAAGCAACAATTATAAAAGGAGAGGTGGGGTTGGATTCAAGTAGAAATAAATATGATTATGAAAGAAAGGAAAGGATTATGGTGAAAGTGATGATGTTACGGTTGGTTCTGGAGATTTGTAGATGATGGAAAGATGAAATTATTTTTGCTTTCTTTATAATTCATGATTAGAGAGAATGAGAGCCAAGTAATTGAAAGAAGTGGGATTGAGTGGTGAGGAAAGCTCCATAGTGGGAGTTTAAAAAGGTATAGTTAGATTATTATTATTATTTTTGATCGGATCAGCTAACTTCAAAGGACACTATCTAGATATATTTACAACTATAATAATATAATAATACGGTTAAACGATAGTTAGCGTTTTTGCGGAATTAACATCGCGCCGGATGTTAAATAAATTATCCTAACTGTATTTCAAAACCTTGGCGTCGAATATTTTCATATTTGGGTCACTGTTAGGGTTTTTAAGCGGGTAAGTTTCGTCCGGCAGGTCCAAAACGCATCCAAAATCCGGGGGAGTTTTGAAACGAAATTTAAACCTCAACCTAATATAACATATTAGGTCCTAAACCTACTTTCGGTTTGGTGAAAACACACAAAATCTGGGGCTAAATTCACACGCGCTAGCGTGAGAAAACACACAAGTGAAAACACATAAAAATAATAAATTAGAAATTTGAGGGTGTTACATTACTGCCCTCCTAAAAAAAAAATTCGTCCTCGAAATTACTAACCTGGAAATAGAGTAGGATACATCGTCTTCATTTTGTCTTCTAATTCCCATGTCATATCTCCCGTCGTCTGATTCCACACAACTTTTACCAAAGGGATCTGTTTTCCCCTCAAGTCTTTAATTCTCCTGTCCTCGATTCTTACAGGCGAAGCTTCATAAGACAGGTTTTCTCTCAGTTGTACTACATCGGGTTCTATGATATGCGATGGATCAGAAATATACTTTCTCAATTGTGAAACCTGAAAGACATTGTGGATATTGGAAAGAAAAGGTGGTGAAGCAATTTGATATGCCACAGGGCCAATTCGACGAATGATTTGATAAGGTCCAATAAATTTGGGAGTGAGTTTTCTGGACTTAATCGCTCTGCCTACACCGGTAGTAGATGTGACTCTCAAAAATACATGCTCTCCTTCTTGAAATTTGAGAGGTCGATCTCCTTCTCTTATCTGAGTAGCTCTTCTGCCTGCTCTGAGCTGTTTTCATCTTTTCACGAATCTGTTTGATCTTCTCTGGTGTTTTCTGTACGATCTCTGGTCCTACAAGCATACTTTCTCCATCTTGATACCAACACAAAGGTGTCTGACATTTTCTTCCATATAAAGCCTAGTAGGGTGCCATTCCCATGCTTGAGTGAAAACTATTGTTGTACGTAAACTCTATTAAAGGTAAAAGATTGTCCCAATTTCCTCGGTTGTCTAATACACAAGCTCTCAGCAAATCCTCCAAAGATTGGATTGTCCTTTCTGTCAATCCATCAGTTTGGGGATGATACGCGGAACTCAATCTTAACTTTGTCCCTAATGATTGGTGTAAGCTATTCCCGAAATTAGAGGTAAACTTTGAATCTCTATCAGAAACTATACTAGAAGGTACTCCATGCAATCTAATGATCTCCTTGATGTACAATTCTGTCAGCTTCTCCACATTATATGTTGTCCTTATCGGTAAGAAATGAGAAGACTTAGTCAATCTATCGACAAATACCCAAATCGAATTAAAGTTCTTTGGGGTCCTTGGTAATCCTACAACGAAATCCATTGAGATACTATCCCACTTCCATTCAGGTACATCCAACGATTGGAGCATTCCAGCAGGTCGCTGGTGTTCAACTTTAGCTTTTTGGCACGTGAGACATGATGCAACGTACTCTGCCACTTGTTTCTTCATTCCTGGCCACCAAAATCTTTGCTTTAAATCTTGGTACATCTTCGTTGTACTGGGGGTGAATGCTTAGTTTGCTCTTGTGCGCTTCATCCAAAATTAGCTTTCTTATCTCGATATTGTTTGGCACACACACTTTTCCATTGAATCTTAGAATTCCATCAGTTCCAATACTGAACTCAGCTGCTTTCTCATGCCCTATCTGTTCTCTTTTTTCTAGAAGGTGTTCGTCAGTTGCTTGTGTTTCTCGGATAGTCTCCATCAAGTCACTAGACACAGTGATCATACCAAATCTCATCTTCTTTGGAAAGATTTCGACCTTCAGGCTTAAGTCACGAAATTGCTCCAGCAATTCAAATTCTTTGACCATTAATGCAGACACGCAAATACTTTTCCTACTCGGTGCGTCAGCTACAACGTTAGCCTTCCCTGGATGGTATTGTAAAGAAAAATCATAATCTTTTAGAAATTCCATCCAACGTCTTTGTCTCATGTTGAGCTCCTTTTGACTGAAAAGTGATAAGTCTTATTTTACTATGTTTTTAGCATTTGAATTAAATAAAAATTGTAGAATTTTAGTTTCACTTTGGAGCTATTTTACTACAAAATGTTGGTTTCTATTTTCAGGATCAAATAATGAAGGAATGGAAGAAATTCACGTGATTAAAGGTAAAGAATAAAAGTTCAAGGACCAAGGAGCAAAATCAAGCAAATGAAGCCAAGAATTAAGTGTTCACGCACGGTCCGTGCCTACTACACGCATGGTTCGTGCTCACTGTTACAGAAAGTAGTTGAAAAGACTCAAGACACGCACGGTCCATGCGCACCACAAGCATGGTCTGTGCGCACTGTACGTTGCAGAAGCTGGAGAGTTTGAAGACCACGCACGGTCCTTGCTCCCTACACGCATGGTCCGTGCTCCCTGTGCTGAATCGGAATTTTACAAGTTTTACGTAGCGCAGGGTCCGTGCACCCCAGCAGCGTGGTCCGTGCACCTTTGTCTGAAGCTAAAAATGTTACAAAACTCTTCCAATTCTTTCATTATGGCTTGTAATTCGAATTTACTCCTTTGTCTACTGATCCTAGGCTATAAATAGGACCTCATTTCAGCTGTAATGGTACCTTAGCATACTTGTAATCTCACTCCAAAGTTTAATCTAAGTTCTTGCAATTTTCTTAAGCTTTTGCTCTTTTATTTTCATGTTCTTTACTTTCTTGCAATTTTAATTTCTTTTCTTTACATTTCCAGCACTTTACATTTCAGTTCTTTATCGCTTTGTTTATATTCTTGTCATTTGCATTCTGTTATTTATCTTTATGTCATTTTCTTTTATGTCATTCTCTTCTACTCCTTTGTCTACTATGATCATGTGTGAGTAGACTTCTTTAGTCTTGGGATTGTGGAACACAATCAAATGATGGGTCCCTAAACAAATCCAAGACTAAACTCTATCTTATTTAGAACTTGAATTTTAATCTAATTCCATTGAACTAAATTTTATAAAACAAATATCAAACGAAGTACCGAGAGGTGAAGTTTGATATTGGAACAAATGGGATTAGACAAGGCAAAGCAAAGCATGAGAATAGCATTGCTAGCCTTGGGACAATAAGGTTGTGCTTAATGGGTCTCTGCGATGATCAACCATGAGAATAGGTTTGATCATTGTTTCGAGACACATTCTTGCATTGCGAAAGGAAGCTTGAATTACACCAAAAGAATACATTGTCCTTAAAACGATTTCAAAATAAGATAGAGAATAATTAAAGGGTTGTTTATTTCCATCATTGTGATCTAACCATGATCCCAAGACGTCTTTTATTCTGAATTTTACAAAACAAAAAAAAAACTCTTTCTATTAAAATCATTCCTTTCAGCTAATCAACATCAAAAATTAGATTAGTAATCGCAAAATACTCCCTGTGGATCGATACTTTCTATTACGCGATAGAACCGTGCACTTGCGGCCTATCAAAAAGATATTTCGAACTTTTGTGATCGCTAAAAACGTCAAACTTAACTCCATACAGGTAGTGCCTCCAAATTTTCAATGCAAACACGACTGCAGCTAACTCCAAGTCATGCGTCGGGTAATTCCTTTCATGAATCTTCAGTTGTCTTGAAGCGTAAGCCACAACTTTAGGATGTTGCATAAGTACACATCCTAGTCCTTGGTGAGATGCATCACAGTAAACTTCATACGGTTCATGAGATAGCGGCAGAACTAACACAGGTGCAGTGGTTAGTCGCTTCTTCATCAATTGGAAACTTTCTTCACACTTCTGAGTCCATACAAACGATTGATCCTTTCTTGTGAGTTGCGTCAATGGGACCACAATCTTTGAGAATCCTTCAATAAATCTTCGATAATATCCAGCCAAACCCACGAAACTACGAATTTCAGTCACAGTCTTTGGTCGTTCCCATGCAAGCACAGTTTCTACTTTCGCAGGGTCAACAGCAATACCTTCCTTCGAGATCACATGACCTAAAAATTTGACTTCTTCAAGCCAAAATTCACACTTTGATAGCTTTGCAAACAATGTTTTCTCTTTTAGAACTTGAAGAACTTGACGTAGATGCTCATGATGCTCCTCAGGAGTTTTTGAATAGATGAGAATGTCGTCGATGAACACCACAACGAATTGATCAAGGAACGGGTGAAAAATTCGATTCATGTAGTCCATGAATATCGCAGGCGCATTTGTGACTCCAAAAGGCATTACAAGGTACTCATAATGACCATATCGTGTTCGAAAAGGAGTCTTCGGAATATCTTTGGCCTTTACACGAATCTGGTGATATCCAGTCCTTAAGTCAATCTTTGAAAATGTCGTAGCTCCTTGTAGTTGATCCATCAAATCATCAATGCGGGGTAAAGGATACTTGTTCTTGATCGTCACTTTGTTGAGTTGTCGGTAATCCACACACAACCTTGATCCACCATCCTTCTTCTTTACAAATAAAACAGGTGCTCCCCAAGGGGATACACTTGGTCGAATGAATTGTTATGACAGCAGATCTTCTAATTGGGCTTTTAACTCGGTCAATTCTATAGGAGACATCCTATAAGGGGCTATAGAGATAGGTCCAGTTCCAGGAATCAAGTCAATCGTAAATTCCACATCTCTAACCGGCGGCAAACCTGGAACATCTTTGGGAAACACTTCAGGAAAATCCTTCACAACAGGCATGCTATCCAATTCTACCTTCCCCTCGATTTCCAAGCTAGATAACATAATGTATCCTTGTGATCCTCCTTTCAAAGACACTCCCACACGATTGGCAGACAAAAATCCAGAAATCTCAGGGTCAAGAAAAACTAAGTTTCTATTTGCACAATCTAAAAGAATGTGGTTGGATGCTAACCAATCCATACCTAGAATTACATCTAACTTTTTCGAAGGTAAGCATATCAAGTCAATCAAAAAGTGTCTATCAAGGATAACAATGGGACAATTTAAACACACGGTATTTGCAGTGATAGGCTTAGCAGTGGGTGTTGAAACAATTAAGTCAAAAGATAGAGAAGACATAGGCAATCCTAGTTGTTTCACACAATCTCAAAAAAAATTTCGATTTCTTGCAGCCACAGATCTGCCTTCTCGGGATTGGAACCTCCATGAAATTTAGGGGGATCATGACAGCGAAAATCAACTAGTCCTTTGGCTTCGGCAGCACGTTCTTCCCTTTGCTGCTTCTGCAGATCTCTCTGAGTCTTGGCAGTAGCTTGCTGAGCCATGGTAGCGGCCATGCCAGCCAACACTTGAACCAATCATTCTGCATTGCCTCCATCGTTACCTCCATGGGGTCCTGATGCTCCTTGTTGTCGAGACATTGGGTTTCTACAAGGCAAAACCAGTTAGAACCTAATGGGAACAGTTAATTGTGTGTCAACACACATCACTTTTGTTAAGAGTGATTGCAAACAATTCAAGCAATGTTTCTTCAAGAGTAACGATTCAGACAATCTGCACAGAGTTCACATAATCCTAAGCAATCAATTCTACCCAACTCATCTTAAAGATGCGATCAGCTGAGGCTACCCAAACTCACAGTCTGGTTAGAACCAAACTGCTCTGATACCACTAATGTAACACCCCATTTCTGAAGTGTCACCTCTCTAACTTAAACTCCTCTTTCTTTGAATTTGTTTAGGAAAAATGGACCAAATTTTTTTATTTTAAAAAAAAAAGTTTGAAAACATCTTTGTAAGAAGAACTTAAAAATAAACTAAGGTAAGACTCACTATAAAGAACGACTCCAAATAGGTCCAATATAAAGACTACTTATATATTAAACATATGCATCATAAACGCAACAGGCTGCAAAGCACGCTCACAGGCGGCGTAGTCAAGGCGAATACAAAAGGGCACGCACTCAGGCGACATCATATGGACATCAAGAAACATAATCCATCCCTAATACATATGGGAGATAAGATGAAAAGAAAACTATATACAAGGATACTAGTCCTCAAAAAGACATATGTGGCATAACCATTCTCTCCCCAGCACGTCTCAACCCACTATCCTACACCATACCAACACCTGACACTATCACACACACCAACACCAACCTCTACTCAGCTGATCCCACTAATCGGCAGCACCAGAACATCATCAGCAGCTCCAACATGAACATCGACATCACCAAGATCCCTATGACCACCCTTAACAATGGGGGCAAAAGGTACCTGGATCGTCGGAACAAAATCAACGGGCTCAGAAAAGTCTCGAGTCACAGACGGTCCAGCAATGCTCCTAGGAGTAGCGTTTTTCTTCCGAGTAGTAATCGTGCACGGTCCAACTCTAACTCCGTTTGTAGGCTCCAGAGGACGTCTAATCCCAGATGGGTATCGAGGTACAGGAGTGATCCAAGGTGCTTTCCAGAAGAACTCAAACGGAATATTCAACACTAATCTATTCTTCTTACGTATTTGAGAGAGACAACTACCTTTCTTATCCTTATTCGTAGTAACTACTACCCCCTCATACCGGATCCTGTGGGAGGCAGGGTCGAACTCCCACTTATCCTCATCTCCATCAAGAAAATCCAAGACTTCCTCCCCCTAGAGATCCAAGGGCATGTCCATCTCCATCAGGTCCGTCGAGTCCATTGTATCCTCCGAAGACATCTTCTATATCGAATTTAAATATACACCATAGAAATAAAACATAGCAAGGGTGAATTCCTCGTCCACGAGTTCATCATAAGCTAACCATAGGTAAAGAAAATAATACATAGGTACAAATATCCGGCATTACTTACTTATACTTAGATATCATTCACAAGTTAAAGAAAAACACTTAGAAATCACAACCAGTCTTACCATCTCAGCATGATATAGTTAGTCAATCAAAATCATTTGATCCGCATTAGTAATCGTTCCTCACATCGATTATCAATATCATCAAAAGATTCCATACGAAATGGAATAGCACTAGATCGTCACCTAGGCCAATACTGTGAACTAGATTCCCCGTTAGATCAACGACAGAGCATAACATTTACACCATGATTATGTCTTCGTGTCCCTCGCAATCTAGATCTGGATTCCCCGTCAGACCTACAGCAATTACTCAGGCAGTCTTCAACACAGGACCATCATGCATCCAGGTTGGAACAACGCCCTACAACATTCTACACTCTCAATGCTCTAGGTCCTCGATGGTACCTAGATGATCAATACGAATCTTATACTAGATACACACACATCTAGGTAAAGACTCAGCCCACATTCTCATCGATAATCCACGCTTAACTTTGAAAGTCTCATTACATAACGACAATCATCGAGTAACCCAATTTTCATAAATCTCTTTTTAACACGATGTGCTCAAAGTTTTTAGAACACTATGCTAAACGTCCCATAACACTTGGCATAGTTTTCCGGGTATTCTTATTCTTTGACGGAAAAGAGCACCACTTTGAGTTTTTCGAAACATTCCTCTTTTATAAAGTCAGAGTACTCAATTATTGTCTTTACTATCTTACTTTCATCGTTAACCAACAACTCTTAGCCAACTCCTTGCTTCTCCATGCCTAAGGTTTCATTTTCAAAATGAGAGCACATTTGTTCAAAATGAGGTTACACCGAAGACCCGTTGGAGAAATTCGGTTTTTCACAATTTAGACGAGGTTTCATAAAGTCTTGTTCTTTTTAATTCTGTCTAAAGTAATTATTTCCTTTTAATGCTACTTTTACCCTATTAACTCTCGAAATTGTGCTTTTCATTTCAAAAACCTCACGCGATCGATTAATATTGTCACTATCCCTTCATCTTCTCACCGCTTTAAGTTTCCTTCTTAAGTCCAAATCAGTTCAATTTACAAAACAGCTGGTCATAACAATAGTTATGCTTCCAAATACTCAAATAATTTCAATACAACAAATTATTCAATAATCAATCACAGAGATACTTAATATCAGAAAGAGTAATACTACAATTATTACCACGCAAAACAATCAAGCAGACAATTCAAGCAATCACACAACACCTATGAAGCTAAAACTCATTATGCAGAAATTCCCCTTACCTGGAACGTTCTCTGACAAGTAGCTAGCGAGGTATGCGAGTTTTACAAACTGAAAGTTGTTTAGTTTTGATCTAAAAATAAATGATTCCTCTAGATGAAGTTTCATGGTTTTCCTTTAGTTCCATCATTTTTTTTCAAAACAAACGTTATTTTGTATTTGAAGAATAAGTTTAAGTTTTGATCTAAAGGAATGTATAAAGGAATGTATAGGTTCTGACAGAAGTTATAGTATTGAGAAAAACTTTCATTTTTTTAAAAACATTAGTTGTTAGAAGATATCATATAAAACCATAGAAGTAGTTTTAAAAGAAAAAGTTTGGATTTTTAGTAAAGTTTAAAATTTAGAGTCGCCAAAAGTTTTCGTAATGTTCTCAGAGCACTTTTCACAATTTTTTAAAACCTTCGCATTTTATTTGCTATTGTTCTAGAGGCAAATATGTGTGTATGGAACTTTTATTCAGGATAATCTACAACTTTTTGTTTTTCATTTATATCATGATAAAACGGTGGTTGATTTACTCAACCTCTATTTATGTACAAAGTTTAACTTTGAAACACTTGAGTCCACCTTATCTAGCATCCAAAAATGTTGTGCTCAATTTCCTTTTTTCACTTAAAACATTAGTCGCTGGTGTGGAAAGGACCTCGCACTCTCTATTTGTTTTTCCTGAAAACATAGTCACTATGCTGTACAAAATTCTATCTAAGATCATAATGTGTCACTCCCCTAACTCCCAACCAAGCATATAACGAAGCAACTGATTGGTATATATATATATATATAAGTACCACACTAGTGTCTTCCACTCTCTTTCTTTCAATTCACTCAAACCTCTCTTCTTTCTCTCTTTCCTTTCCTTTTCTTCCTTTCCTACTGCTAGTGGTGGTGTTTGATCATTAAGTTAATCCTTCTAGTGTTTTATCTGCTAGTGGTGGTGTTTTATCATCACAAAAAGTACTCTGAAGTTTTACAAAAACTTCTAGTGACTCTAAGTTTTTACTTATTAAATATCACATAATTTTCAAAGATCTCCTTTCCTATTTTGCCAATACTAACATCTCAACAAAAATCAAAGATTTTACCATTCCTTGTTAAATACAAGGATACAGTTTAAACTCAAAAACTTGGGGGTTTTATGATTTGTTTTTCAAAGTTATTTTACAAGAAAGTAGTACCAAAATATGATCAAAACTCTTAGAAACAACATCATCAAAGCCTTTTAAACATAACAACAATAAAATAGGAAGGAAGTGAGTAAATTTCTCACCCACAAAACTGGAAGCAGCCACGAGTTTTTGAAGAAGATTTGTTGATGATGCTCCTCCAAGTCCACTCCACTCCAACTTCAAGTCTTAAACTTCTACTTGCTTTGATGATGAAATGGACACAAAAAGAAAATGAAAAGATAAAGAGGGAGAGAATGAAGAGGAAAAAACTTGATGAAATTTTATTGAGAGGAGTAGGAGAGAATGAGATTTAAAAGATGAATTTTTTTTGGTTAAGAATGAGAACGGGTTCAGCCGATGAGGGATAAAAAAAATCTTGAGTGTGGGGAATGTTGAAGTGGGGAGTGCTACAGGCAAAGGTTTATAAGGGGAGAGAGATCCTTTCTCTTTTTCTTTTTTTTTTGTTAATTAGATAACTTACTTAGTAATATTATACTACGATTGTCTTTTAGATAGTGTTTTTGAAGAATTAATGTCGTATTGGACGTACAATAAGTAATTCTAAAGAAAGAAAGAGAAAAAAATAACTGATCGACTCACCGTACGTCACCTTCAATTGCGAAGCAAGAATTCCAGCTGAGAGTGTGATACGTATACATGCAGTGAAATGAAAGTGGTAAATAACTAACTTTTTTTCAAAACGAAACAGTATGAAGAATTAAAGAGCATGACATAATTAACAGTAGTTAGACAACCTCAATGTGTGTCAATCACAAGTTCAGTGAATTTCAGCTGAGAGTGTGATACATATACATGCAGTGAATTCCAGCTGAGAGCAAAATCCGACTCAAACTTCGGTCTCAACATATTCTATATATATTTCATTATCAACTCTATATCACTTTATAACATCTTTAATCCTTTAAAATACACTCTAAATGTATGAGATAAAGACAGATGAAGATAGAAAAATAATTTGTGCGACCTCTTTACAATCAATTACGGTTTGATGCGGCCTGTTGAGGCCGATGCGGGTTCACAACGCAATTGCGGCCTGATGCAGTTGCGGACGTTGCCGCAACGGCAATATTGCGGCCACATCACATGATGCGGTCCACAATTTGAAACCCAGCTACTGACTAACGAGTTTCTTAGTTGGCTACATAATTAAACTAGCTAGAGACATGTTTGTTTTTGCCTTAATTTATTAGTCAGTGAGTAAGTGAGTTCCACTACCTTTGCTTTTGACGTAAAGAGTGCCTTTATAGATGTTGCCTAATACTCTTCTCAAACTTACCTTGTTTTACTGTGCTTTGGTTTTTCTAAAAGGGGAGGGAACTAGTGGACTCACCATTAATACATTTTCAGGTTTGAAGGGGTTTGTCCGTGAAAAATAGGAACAACCAAGTTTTCGTTTTTATGTTAATTAATAAGAGAATTAGAATTGGAATTAGTTAATTAATTTTGTTATGCAAAAATGTATAAATTAAAACTAGGCGTGCAGCAGGAGTCCCAGAAGAGCACAAAATATAACAATTTTGTTCTCAACTAAAAAGTTCTTTCTAGTCTCCATGTCAATATTCATTTGTTTAATTGTGTGGATTAATTAGTTCAAGCATCAATGGTTTTATTCCCATTCCAATTCTGTGATGCATGTTTCTCACTTTCTCTCTACTGACACTGTCACACACACACACACCCAAATTGAGCCTTTCAATGGTTCATTTCTGCTGCTACCTTATTTTCTTCTCTTGAGTACTGTTGAAAATTCTTTGTAATTTTAACCATTTCTGATTTACAATTTTTTTAATTTAAAACTTGAGAATATAAATAAATCTGTCGTGTATTATCATATGGGATAAAAAAAGAACTTGGTTGATTTCATAAAAATAATAAGAACTTTCATGATTAATTATATATTATCATATGAGAGCACAAAAATAAATGAATTTTCATTAAGTTTTTTTTATTTCAATTTGCAATTTCTTATTACAGAAAAGCGTAATTTCTTAGAGTGAACAATAATTTAAAGGCCATTTTGAAAATTTAATGTTAGTTTACTGTTTTATTTTACTAATTTTATTTTAATTTTCTCGTACTCTTATCAAATGTTATATTTTTATATAATATATGAATTTTTGTAATGCTATATATATATATATATATATATATATATATATATATATATATATAACTTTACTATACACCATTATAAAACATTTTATTGGAGAACCTTTGAAGCTCCAACAAAGAGCAACAAATCAGTTGGTAAATATTTATTGTCCTATAATGTCAGAATATCGATAATATAAAGATATGTTTTTTACAAAAATTAAATTTAAGAAGTGATGATGTTGGTGATTATTGGAAAAAAAAAGATTTATTGGAGGATTACCGGGAGTTATATATCTCTAATCACCTTCGTGCCTTAGCGTTGGTTAGCCATGGGTAGGCAGCGATGGTATGCCAATTAAGCCTTGAGAAGCCGGTGAGGTTGTTCCCGTTACCTAACAGTGGTCCATGTAAGAAAAGACGAGAGATTCTGAGAATATGGCTTACTTATAACTTAGAACCCTTAGTGAACTAGGATCCAGAGGACCTTTAAGTTATTTATTTAAAGGGCTAACTTGTTACAAACAAATAACTTAAAGGTCCTCTGGAGTAATTTTGCCTATTTTTTATATCTTTCTTATATATATTTATTTAAAACTGCAGGTTTAGACACCACGGCTAGTGAGATGGAATCCATCTTTTTGTATTCCTTTCTTCTATTTTTTGTGATCTGTTTAACAGGTGGAAACTCTATAGTAGTTCCACGAATGAGTCCATTTCCAGACCCAGAAATTACTTTACGGGATCAACCTTCACCAGATACAAATAATATTCAAACCTATTTATAACAAACACTAGACCACTTCAACTTTTCCCCACAAAGTTCCCAAACATTTTCCCAAAGGTATATGATAAATTCTAAATTTTGGGGTGGAGCTAATTCTAGCGCCCCTATATTTGCATCAAATGAAGTAGCATTGTCGGATGCAACCAATTAATTTGGTAATTTTGCATATTAAGGAGGTCCCGGTGATTGTCATAGGAGGATCATATCATATGGTGGAAGTTAGTTCCTTAACTTAATTATATATTTAATTACCTATATATCAAAAAGTCGCAATGTTCATATATCTCTTGTTAATTTTGCAGTGCTTGCTGCATGGTTTAGGTCGAAGTTTCCACATGTGGCTATATATAGGAGTCTGTTACAAATCAGATTGCAACTGAGAATGGGCCTCTAACTATTACAACTGCTAATGGGCCAGAACCCGATACAAACAAGCCCAAAAGAAACATCAGAAAACCTAGGCGCTATGAAAGCTAGGATGGTGGCTGCTTCAAAGGCTCTTTCACAAGACAACAAATTAGCATCTTCTAGTAGTAGTATTTCTTGATATTGGCTGGTGACAGCTGTAGTACTATTGTCCTTTTTATTTTTCTGCTTTTAATCAAATGGTGCTGATGATGACATGTGTCAGCAATCCTGCAAATCAAAAATTAGCTATTAGCATTGTGATATTATTTATAGTGCTTGGATTTCAGCACTGTAGCAAGAAAATTTTTTAATGAAATATTCCTCTTTATCACTGGGCTTTCTCTTTCACTAGAGAATTCAATTTCTTAATTTGGTTCTAGTCCTATTATTCTGGTGCTTTCATCACTATCCTCTCATCATGCCTCCCCGCCCTGACGTCACTCAACTCCATGAAGCCATAAACGCCCTCACAACAGCCTTCACTGAATTTCGAACCACACAAAACAACCACCATGAAGCCTACCTCCACACTCACCGACTTCTCACTGACCAACTCACTGAATTCCAGAACCCTTTTGCCATACCAGCACCCCCCCCCCCCCCCCCCCCCCTCAACCCAAACCACCAAAACTCACCTTACCACCTTTTGATGGCTCACAACCTTTGGAATGGATTTTCCAAGCTAATCAGTTTTTTACTCACTATTCCATTCCCTCCCACCTACGCCTAAGTCGTATCCCATGTTATATGTGTGGTGATGCTCTCTCTTGGTTCCAATGGATGCACAACAACAACCTCCTCACTTCTTGGGAGGAATTTATTAGTGACTTAGAGCTGCGTTTTGGGCCCTCTTCATATGAAAATCACCAACAAGCCCTTTTCAAACTTCAACAGACCTCCACTGTCCATGACTATCAAAAAGAATTTGAAAAACTCTGCAATAGAGTCACTGACCTATCCCCAAACGCTATCCTGAACTGCTTTTTGTCTGGTTTACGCTCTGACATCAAGAATGAAATGACCATTCTGCGCCCAGAAACCATATCTCAAGCAATAGGTTTAGCTAAGCTTGTTGAATCCAAAATAGCAGCATCTAAACCACCCCCTACAAACCATTACCGCAACCATCAAAAACCACTCACCTCATCCCCTTCTCAGCCACCTTTACTACCCCCACCACCAAACAGACTTGCCCTCCCAGCACCCCCAAATACAAACTCACCTATACCCATCAAAAGACTTAGCCCCACAGAAATGCAAACCCGTAGAGCTCGAGGTTTATGCTTTAACTGCGATGAAAGGTTCACACCTGGCCATCGTTGTAAAAACAGACAGTTCCTTTTGCTTACACCTGATGATGATGACCCTCCACCAGCTACCTTACAGCCTGACCTCTCACAACCAGAACTAGAAACTTTTTTTTCAGCAGAAACCTCACCTTCAAACACTCCTCCATTACCCCTACCCACCCTAAACCAAACTGAACCTACCCCAACACCTCAACCAGAACATTTTCACCTATCCCTCCATGCTATTAATGGTCACCCATCCCCTAAAACTCTTAGATTCACTGCCACTATTTATGGCCACCAAGTCTCTGTCCTTGTTGACACAGGCAGCTCCCATAACATCTTACAACCTAGAATAGCTTCCTTTCTCAAACTACCCATCTCCACCCTTGAGGTTTTTTCTGTCATGGTTGGTAATGGTGATCACCTACAATGCTCAGGTTTCTGCCTTCAGGTTCCCTTAACCATTCAAGATCACACTCTCACCATTCCATTTTACCTTATCCCTATACAAGGGGCTGATGCTGTCCTAGGGGTCCAGTGGCTACAAACCTTAGGGCCTTTTGTGTCAGACTACACAATTCCCTCTATGCAATTCCATTACAAAAATCACTTCATCACCTTGCAAGGCTCAAACTCTGCACTTTTATCTCAAGCATCATTCCACCAATTGTCCAGAATGCTTCACACAGATTCTATAGCTACCCTACACACCATTTCTATGTTACCCACACCTAATTGTGACTCACCCTCTACCCCCTCCCTTCTCCAACTATCTTCCCTTACCTCTAATGACCAGTCCCTCATACAAAACACCCACCCTGATATTGCTCAGATTCTAGACCACTACAGCCACATTTTCACACTCCCTCATGGGCTCCCACCTCCTAGACCTCATGATCACCATATTCACCTACACCCAAATGCTAAACCTGTGAACATCAGACCCTATCGTTATCCTCATTTCCAAAAAGAGGCCATGACTGAGTTGATTGCTCAAATGTTAAGCGAAGGAATAATAAGACCAAGCACTAGTCCATACTCTTCTCCGGTTCTCTTAGTGAAAAAGAAAGATGGTACTTGGCGTTTTTGCGTTGATTATCGTGCTCTCAACACTATTACAATCAAAGATCGTTTCCCCATCCCTACTATTGATGAGCTACTAGATGAACTTCGTGGTTCCTTTTATTTTTCTAAAATTGACCTTCGGTCAGGGTACCACCAAATTCGTCTAGCGGAGGAAGACATATCTAAAACAGGGTTTCGCACTTTTGATGGTCACTACGAGTTCCTAGTGATGCCTTTTGGCCTTACTAATGCTCCTTCTTCTTTCCAGGCAGCCATGAATGATTTGCTTAGGCCACACCTACGCAAATTTGTCTTAGTTTTTTTTTGATGATATCCTTATTTACAGTCCTGATTGGCCTAACCATTTACTGCATGTTGAACAGGTCCTAAAACTACTGTCTGCACATCAATTCTATGCCAAGTTATCTAAATGTCAATTTGGTGTGCGTTCTGTAGATTATTTGGGACATATTATTAATGGTGAAGGTGTTCAAGCTGACCCACAAAAACTTAAAGTTATCTATGACTGGCCAGCCCCTACTTCTCTCACCACTCTCAGAGCATTTTTAGGCCTAACTGGTTTTTATAGGCGCTTTGTCAGGCACTATGCTACAATAGCTACCCCCCTCACTGACCTGCTTTAACACCCTACATTTTCATGGCCAGAAACAGCAGCTACAGCTTTCCAAAACCTCAAAACAGCTATGTTAAACCTACCACTACTTCACTTACCAGATTTTTCCAAGCCTTTTGAGGTAACCACAGATGCCTCCAGTTCTGCCATTGGGGCTGTGCTCTCCCAAAATCACCATCCCATTGCTCTCTTTAGCAAGAAAATGAGTCCTCGCATGGCAGCTTCCTCCACCTACATCAGAGAGCTGTATGCATTGACAGAGGCTGTAAAAAAATGGAGACAATACTTGTTAGGCCACACATTCAAAATCTTCACGGATCACAAGAGTCTAAAAAGCCTAATGACTCAATCTATACAAACCCCAGAACAACAAAAGTGGCTCACCAAATTGATGGGATTCAACTATGAAATTCACTACACACCTGGGAAAGAGAATTTGGTTGCAGATGCCCTGTCACGCATTCCCTCCAACTCTGAAGATGCTGTTTTCACCTCCATCACAGCCCTGTCCAGCCCTATCATCCCTCATTTGCAGCAATTCTACTCATCCAACCCTGCAGGTCAACAACTCAGAGTTAAAGCACAAACAGATTCCAAAATGCAAGCTCAATTCAGAATCAAAGAAGGCATCTTATACTTTGGACAGAGGTTATACATTCCAAAAGAAGCAGACCTGCACACTACCCTTTTGCATGAGTTTCATTCCTCTCCATTGGGTGGTCATTCAGGTATTAAAGCTACATTGGCTCGCTTATCTGCAAATTTTTTTTGGCCTGGCATGCATAAAGATGTTAAAAACTTCATTCATGAATGTGCAATTTGTCAATACAACAAGTATGATACTCACAGTCCCTATGGTTTGCTCCAACCCCTGGCCACCCCAGAACAAGTTTGGGAAGACATTTCTATGGATTTTATCACCAATCTTCCCCCCTCAACCACAAAAACAACTATTTGGGTGGTAGTAGACAGACTCACTAAATACGCTCACTTCATAGCCTTACCTACAGGGGTTTCTGCTTCTAACTTAGCCACCATTTTCATCAATGAGATCTACCGTTTACACGGAGCCCCCAAAACAATTGTCAGTGACAGAGATAGAGTTTTTATTAGCTCTTTTTGGAAGGAACTCTTCAAACACCTAGGGACTACTCTAGCTTTCAGCAGCTCATACCACCCACAAACCGACGGACAAACTGAAGTTTTGAACAAATGTTTAGAGACATACTTACGTTGCTTTGTCAGTGACACTCCAAAACTGTGGGCGCGTTATCTTCGTCTTGCAGAATTCTGGTACAACTCTTCCTTTCACTCCGCCATAGGCATGACCCCTTTTGAGGCCCTTTACGGCAGAGCTCCTCCTTCAATTGTTGCTTATGTCGACGGCAGCAGCAAGGTGGCTACCTTGAATGAATTGTTACTTCAAAAAGCTGAAATTCTGAAAATCCTGAAGGAAAATTTGATCAGAGCCAGAAATCGAATGACACAACAGGCCAACAAAAAGAGAACGGACAAAACTTTTGAAGAAGGTCAATGGGTTTACCTGAAGTTGCAACCATATCGTCAGATCTCCGTTAAGAATCGGGTCTCGCAGAAACTAGCCAAACGCTTCTATGGTCCGTTTCAGATCCTCCGTCGCATCGGCGCCGTCGCTTATGAACTGGAACTTCCTCCGACAGCCCGGATCCACCCTGTGTTCCACGTCTCTCTCCTCAAGCTCTGTCACGGAGATCCATCGTCACAAGTTGTCCCTCTTCCTCTCAATCCAACGCTCGCAAATCACTCTTTGGAACCTTTTCAAATCCTTGACCGTCGCACCACCATGACCAGAAAAGGAGAAATTACTGAACTTTTGGTTCACTGGCAAGGACAAGAAAGCTCAGAAGCCACTTGGGAACTCAAAGCGTACTTTGACGAGAAGTACCCTCAGTTTGATCTTGAGGACAAGATCGTTTCTGCAGCACGTGGTAATGTTACAAATCAGATTGCAACTGAGAATGGGCCTCTAACTATTACAACTGCTAATGGGCCAGAACCCGATACAAACAAGCCCAAAAGAAACATCAGAAAACCTAGGCGCTATGAAAGCTAGGATGGTGGCTGCTTCAACGGCTCTTTCACAAGACAACAAATTAGCATCTTCTAGTAGTAGTATTTCCTGATATTGGCTGGTGACAGCTGTAGTACTATTGTCCTTTTTATTTTTCTGCTTTTAATCAAATGGTGCTGATGATGACATGTGTCAGCAATCCTGCAAATCAAAATTTAGCTATTAGCATTGTGATATTATTTATAGTGCTTGGATTTCAGCACTGTAGCAAGAAAAATTTTTAATGAAATATTCCTCTTTCTCACTGGGCTTTCTCTTTCACTAGAGAATTCAATTTCTTAATTTGGTTCTAGTCCTATTAGAGTCAAAGTATAAATTTAATTTATTCATTAACACTTCAACCTCTTGTAACGAATCTTATGAGCTGGTAGTCTACCTACAAAACATGTATGCTCAAGCTGCTCAATATCTTGATCAGAATTTACAGAAACAACGGCAGCGATGCAAATCTTAATTTCCAAAATGGTATAATAGAGTGGAAGGGGCTACTGATATCGCTATATAGCGTGTAAGAGCATCTACAATGGGGACTTCTTATCTCTTAAAAAGTGGGCTTTAATAGGTACCCCCATTGTAGAGAAAATAAAATGGGTACTTATTGGGATGAAGTTCTTGTATAGGAAACTCTCTCTTTCCACTTTTGTAGGGACTCACAGTTCTTGCACAATGGCAGATTTACACTAGACCCAGGGTGTGCAGCTGCAAACCCTCCATTCATAAAAATGTTAGTGATACCCCTATAATTTGTTTTTTGACCCCATAATTTTTTTTTGCACACCTTGTCTAGTTGGTATCTACTGCCCTGCACCTCTCTAGTCTCCACAGTCTACATTGTGATGTACGGAGGATAGAAGGAGGAGAGAAGGAAAATCTTCTGCCTCATCTCTCTTTGTTTCTCTCAAGTTTCCCTCATCTTTTTTCTCCAAGTTTTCCTATCTCTCTCTCTCTGCGTTGTTGTTGTACGAAGGAGAAAAGAGAAGGAGAAGCGCTGCTACATACAATAACGTTTTGCAACTTCTGCTTCGTGCCGCCACTGCTCCACCATACATCTGCTCTGTCGCCATTGCTGGCACTGCTGGCCACCACCACCGCAACCCTTGGTGGGGTACCTACCTCACTTTGCGTTGTTGTTGTTGTTGTTGTTGTGACTTTGTGCTTGTGAAAGTTGTAATTATAGATCTGTGTTGTACATGTCTGTTTATCATTGTGAATGTGATTGCAGCATTTTCCCTTTCCCCATTCCCCTTTTTGCTATTGCCCTAATTTCATTTCTCCTAGTCCCATGGCTATGCTGCGGCTCTGTATCTGAACCCATTCCTCATTTCGCCTAATTTTATTTCCCCTCTTTTCCTTCCATTCCTTGCTTGTTCTATTTCCTCTTTTATTTTTTTTATCATTTCAATACAACTACTACTAATTCAATTGTTAATTATATTAAATTGTTTTTTTATACTCACTATCCTATATTAAATTATTAATTTGTTGTTCTTTTGTTAATTTGTCATTGTGCTATTTTTAAATTGTATAATTATCAATTTTTTTATAAATATGTATCTAATTTTATGATTTCAAGAATTATGCCTTTATTTTTATTTATTATAATATAAAATTTTATTTAGTGTAGTCTGACCACCCTCGTCCAGGGTCCTAGATACGCCACTGCTCGTGCATATATATCTTATATTGATCTAAAAGGAATATGAATTGCTCTGTATGTTTAGAGATGCACCGAACTGGTGATTGCACATGGTACAGGAAAGCGTTCCATGTTCCCACTTGAACCATTCAACTTTGAGATATATAGTCAACTGTGCAACAAAAAATTTGGTGTTATGTATGCCAAAAACTTTGAGGTATTAAAAAATTGCCCTTATAGATTTATTTAAATGGTTTTTTTGTATTATAATGTCAATTAAGATCAGATTTCGATTATATTTAAATATCATTTTCATTTTTAACTATTAATAATGAGTAAATAATCTGTCACAAAAGTAATAATGAGATATTAATTACATTTTATGATGACTAATGACAGAATCTAAGTTTGGCTCTCCAAACTTTTGGGAGCAACCTCATTTTCTCAAATGGCCTTAGGGGCCCATACAGTAGTGGCGGGTAAATACCGTAAAATCTAACAAGTAAATTCATATTTATTGTTTTAGAAATATGTTTTTTTTTTGACGAGAAAATGATTTCATTAAGAAGCTAAATCAGCTGCAACAAATGAAACAATACAAGGAGGGCATTCCTCAATCCAAACTGAATCAGTCGAAACTAAAGCAAACTTAGCTAAGTGATGTGCTGGAAAAGGCTTAAATATATGTTTTACCCCTGCAAATATCACCATAATCCAGTTATGCCCCTGTAAAAATAAAAACTTTAAAATTGCCCTTGCAAATATAAATCGCTTACGGTTATGCCCCTCGGTCAGTTTCTCAACCAAAAAAATAATTTAAATAAAGTTTAAATATATGTTTTACCCCTGCAAATATCACCATAATCCAGTTATGCCCCTGCAAATATCACTATAATCCAGTTATGCCCTGTCAAAATCTTTAATTTTTCTATTATGCTGATATTTGCAGGGGCAGAACATATATTAAAACCTTATTTAAATTATTTTTTTGGATTGGAAGCTGACCGAGGGGCATAACCGTAAGCGATTTATATTTGCAAGGGTAATTTTAAAGTTTTTATTTTTACAGGGGTATAACTGGATTATTGTGATATTTGCAGGGGCAGAATACATATTTAAACCGCTGGAAAATTAGCAGTTCTTCTAACATGTTGTAACATAAAAGCACTAAATGAACTAATAATCCTACGACAATCATTAATCAACAAACCAAAGTAGGAGTGATCAGAAGTGGCTCCTTGCACTCCTCGAATCACATTGAGTGAGTCACCTTCAACCTCAATTTCAAAAAAACCCATATCCAACGCAAATTGGAGTGCTAATTTCATTCCCATTGCCTCAACAATATCAGCGTCAGGTAAGGCTTCAAAATTCCATGTGGCAGCTGCTAATACAAACCCATCCCCATCTCTGATAATAGCGCCTACGCCCCATTTTTCGTTCATAGGGCCAGCAGCATCAACGTTAACCTTATACGGCATCCGAGATGGAGGATTCCAGGAAGACGGTGAGGTTGGCACATGAGGAGGAGAGGATGTAACCTGAGTATTCAACAAAGTCTTGTGTTCTTCAACAATGCACCAGGCCTTTTTAACCATTATATCAATTGGAATAAAATTATTCTCAAAGCAAGACTTATTACGTGCATGCCAAATACTAAAGCATAAAGACAAAACATAAGCAGTGACCTCAGGTGATGAGTGCAATATAGTATAATGAAGCCATGAGGTGAAAGAAGTATCAACATTATCAAACCGAGCACCAAGAGGAGAATGGAACCAAACCTGTTTAGCCCACATACAATCTTTGAACACATGATCGATATCCTCTTCAGCCATCCCACACCTGGGACAAAACGGCTCTAACATTAAGCCTCTACTAATTAAATGCTTCTTTGTTGGGAGACTTGCATGTAGGATCCTCCATGCCAAGTGCACATGTTTTGGCATTGTTTGGATTCTCCATAGTTTTGACCATACTTCAGGTTCCCGTTGCTGGTGAGACATGTGAGAGGAATCATATTCCTCCCACCTCTTAATGCAATGATAAGCACTCTTGACAGAAAATATACCTTTCTTGTTGGGACCCCAGATCAACTGGTCCATCTGATTAGAGTTCGGGAGAGGGAGCTGAAGAATCTGCATAGCTTCAAAAGGCAAAAAAGTTTCATTAATTAGCAGAGAATTCCATGTACCTAGATCATGTAGAATCAGCTGGGAAACTTGGGCGAGTTCCGATTGAGGCGGTTTTGGAGTCCAGATGTTGTAACCATTTTGCATTGGTAGCCAGTTATCCTCCCAAATGTCAATATAAAGCCCAGTTCCGACTCTCCACAAACAGGCCCGCTTGAGAATCCACAAGGCTTCATGAATATTTCTCCAAGTGTAGCTTGGCCAATGGCCTAACTGTGACTTGAGGAAGTTGCCACGGGGAAAATAGCGAGCTTTTAGGCATCTGGATAGAAGAGAATCAGGATTTGATAAGATTCGCCAACCCTGCTTAGCAAGTAATGCAAGATTAAAAACTTTGAGGCTTCTAAACCCCAAACCACCTCTTGATTTCGGCTGACAGCATTTGTTCCAATTGATCCAGTGACATTTTTCTTCTCTCCTTTGTTGTATCCCCACCAAAACTGTCTAATCAAAGTCTCAATGTGATCACATAAGCCTGTGGGAAGGAGGAAACAACTCATAACATACCTGTTGCTTCGATCTTCCAACAAAGGAAGGAAGGCCCAAATATTTAGATGGGGTCTCCACAGCCTTAAAGGGAATCCATCCTTGGAACTCAATTTTTCTATTATCAGGAACATTTCGGCTGAAAGAGATCTCTGACTTGTCAAGATTAACAAATTGGCCTGAAGAATCTTGGTATAGTTGGAGAATGTTTAAGATAGACCTTGCATCAGATTCATTGGCTCTACAGAAAAGTAGGCTGTCATCTGCAAAAAATAGGTGAGATAACACAGGAGCTCCTCTAGCAATCTGAATACCATGGAGAGCATTGTTCTCATGTGCCTGTTTGATAAGACCTAAAAAAACTTCTGCACACAAGATGAACAAGTAAGGTGATAGGGGATCTCCCTGCCTCAATCCTCTTTGAGGGGTGAACGCTTGGCAAGGTCCACCATTCAAAAGGACTGAGAAAGAGACAGTAGATATACAATTCATGATTAGGGAGACCCAGTGGTGGGGAAAGCCCATGCTAACCATAACTGCCTTAAGGAAAGACCATTCAATTCTATCATAGGCTTTAGACATGTCCAGTTTCAGACCCACAAAACCATGTTTTCCTGCAGATTTCTTTCTCATGTAACGAAAGGCATCAAAAGCTACTAGTGCTTTATCAGAAATCAACCTTCCAGGGACAAAAGCACTTTTGAGACATGTCAATTATCTCTGGAAGTATTAATTTCAGTCGGTTTGCTATCACTTTTGTTACAATTTGATAAATGACATTACAAAGAGAAATTGGTCTGAAATCACCTGTTATTGTTGGCTTCTTTTTTTTTAGAATGAGGCACAAGAATGTGTGGTTGATGCTGCTCAAATCTTCACCATGGTTGAGAACTCGTAACACCATCTCCGAAACCTCATCTCCAACAATGTGCCAATATTTTTGGAAAAAAATGGCAGGCATTCCATCTAGACCAGGAGCTGCTGTGGGTTTCATAGATTTTAAAGCAGTAAATACCTCCTCACAGGTGAAAGCAGGATCAAGAATGGCCCTCATATTATCAGTAATCCTCCTACAACAGATTTGGGGACGGGCAGCATTTTTTTTAGCCATGGGCAGCGTTTCTGAGCGCTGCTAAATTTGGCGCTGGTGATTCCTCCCCAAAAATGGGCAGCATTTGAGAAGCGCTGCTCATTAATAGCCATAGGCAGCGTTTGAAGGGAGAAGCGCTGCTCATTCACCTAGCGCGTTTAGAAATGGGCAGCGTTTGATAAGGGAAAGCGCTGTCCATTGCTAAACACGCTAGGTGAATGAGCAGCGCTTGGTGGGAGAAGCGCTGCTCATTCACCTAGCGCGTATAGAAATGGGCAGCGCTTGGTAAAGGGAAGCGCTGCCCATTACTAAACACGCTAGGTGAATGAGCAGCGCTTCTCTCACCAAGCGCTGCTCATTCACCTAGCACGTTTAGCAATGGGCAGCGCTTCCTTCTGCCAAACGATGCCTATTGCTAAAGACGCTAGGTGAATGAGCAGCGCTTCTCCCTGCAAGCCCTGCCCATTGTATAATTTTTATTTTTCCTTTTTTTCTGTTTTTATGTATTTTCCTTTTTACATTTGATAATTTCCTGGTCATATACAGCCAATTAATATCAATCCAATCCATTATATACTAACAACATATATATATATATAAACTAGTTATATATCCAAATGCACCAATATGTTCACAAACCAAAACAAACTAGCTAACAAGTTATTATGTATCGAAAACTTAGCAACTTACAATATTAACAAATTAATATGTATCCAAATAAAACTCTCTAACAATATGTATCCAAAACTAGCAAGCTACTTACAATATGTATCTAAATTAAAACAAGTTAGCAACTTACATATGCATGAACCAATTCATATGCATGTATCCAAATAAAACTCTAACAATTTACAACATTACAATCTATCTAAAATCAAAAGAATTGCGAGACATAATGGCACCACTCTCCTCTAAGCTCATCAAGCTGTGGAGTAGAGTATGTCTTCCACCGACAATCGGGAAAATACTGAAATTATATAATTAAATAAAATTAGAATTGAAATATATGGTTAAATCAAAATAAAAAAGAGTTCTAAAAAGATACTTGTCTGGGGATAACCATTTGGTTGTGGGTAATAATTTCCTTCATAATAAAATAGAGGTATATATATTGATCTGTACCTTTGATGTCCTTGACTGCTGTTTTCCAGGTCTTAGATCTCTGTATGCCTTGGTCGTTCTGCTAACTCTGCTCCGGAGGGCGGGTGTACCTATGATAACACTCCGACGCCCGAGTCAAGAACGGACGAGCAAAATATACGTATTGGTGAATAGTGTGTACCTGACAACTGACGCAATGAATGCTTATATAGTGAGCGTGAGTCGCGCTTGGCCGTCGGATGATCGTACGGACAGATCAGAGCCGTTGATGTGGTTCCTTGCTTTTGTGCCCCTCATTGTTGGGCCGATCTAGCGCTAGAGTATTGGATTTGGGCTTCGGCCCACTCCAGAACAGTTGCCCCCCAAGCCAAGGTCGCTCATGTGGCGGGCGCAGGCTTGTTTTATGATCGTTTCTATGTTCGCGTCCCCGAGCGTGAGACCGGTCGGCTGATCGTTTCTGATTCCCGGTGGGCTTCGTTTATGTTCACATGACACGTGGCTCCTGTCAGGAAGTGACGTTTCGTTTTTCCCCAGGGGTCATTAATGGTGTCTCGAATTTTGAAAAGGTGGCGTTTGGTCATGATGACGGTTTGGTTTTCAAGGCGTGTGCAAGTGAAGGGTCGCGTCGTTTTGCTTGCTTGCTTGCTTTCCAAACCTTATAAATATGTTGCCCCCTCTCCTTCTCAGCCATCTCGCGCTGAAGGCGATCATAGACCTGCTGGGGGCTAGCAAGGAACGAGCTCAGCTTCTAAAAAGAGAGATCGGACTCAGAGTCCTCTAGACGCTATTCCGATCGACCTTGATCCTCCCCAAAAGAGAAGAGAGGCATCAAGAAGGTCGTCCTTGGACTTGGACGATCTCAAGGACGTGGATTTTGAACGCCTTAAGGCCGATCCTCTCCTCTTCGTAGCTGAAATTGCCCAAGCAGCTTCTCAAAAGCTTGCTCGTTACAAATCTGAGGAGGCTGGCCGCCAAGCAGGTATGCGCTTACTTCACAGAAACTTGTGGTTGGAGGGTGATCTTTTGGATAAAACTGACAAGTATAAGTCCGCTCTTGGACACATTACAGATTTACGGGCAGAGCTCGAGAGTACCAAAAAGAAGCTCGAGGATGTTGAGGTCGCCCTCCAACCCACAAAGGACGCACTTGGCTCAGTTACTGCCGAGCGTGATGCGGCCATGACAGCCAGAGTAGATGCTGAAGTCAAACTTGCCACCGCTACTGCCAGTTTGGCTGAGCGGTCTACCAAGGTTATACAGCTGGAGGAGCGGGTGGTCGGTCTTGAGGAGAACCTGAAGGCTGTTGAGGGCGAGCGTGATCAGGCGAGGGGCGAGTTGGAGGCCCTGGAAGACACGACCATCTCCATTGCTAGCGGGCGTTTTGACGAGGCTGTAGCTCAGATTCGGTATTGCTATCCATCGCTGGAGATTATCCAGAGATTGTGAACAACGACCATTTCCTGAGAAACGGGCAAATCGTTCGTCTCGCGGAGAAAGATGAATATGGGAATGTCATCCAAGAGGAGACGGTTGTCTACAGTCGCCCTGAATGAGTTATTCCCTTCGTATTTGTCTGCTTGTACTTTGTTTCTCTTTTCTCTTTTTGAAGAATGTATTGCTTTTTCTTGTAATCAACAAGGAGCCCGGCCTTCTCCGGGTTAATGTTTAATGTTCTAAACGCCTTTTGTCATAATCGTTCTTTAGACTTTTATCTAGGCTTGTTATATTTGATTTCCTCATGTCCGTATGGATCGGTCTGAGTTTCGCGAGGCTGCCTGCAAACAGCTTACCAAGTTTCTACTTTAGATTTAGCTCGTTTGCAAGCATATTCAGACTTAAGGCCGCTTAAGTTTGACCCTTGGCAGTTTATCAAACTCGGTTTGAACTTAACTCCCCTTCGGGGTTGTTCGTTATTGGATCGATTAATAACTATAGAATCAAGAATTTAAGAAATTCCTCGTCGTTCTGTTGACGGATGAGCGGGCCTCAATAAAAAACCCCGTAGGGAAAAAGAGTGTCCCGCCCGTTTTGATTTTCATTCATTATTTAACTGGAAACATGACAGTCTTTCATATTTTACATGGCATCAAGTAAAGTATCTTCTGAGGTTTGCTGCATTCCAAGTGTTTGCAATCATCCCTCCACTCATGGTCTTCAAGATATATGCTCCTTTGCCCGTCTTGGCAGCTACTTGGTAGGGGCCTTCCCAAGTTGGGGCTAGCTTGCCCTGGCCGGCATTTCTCTGGCCGATATCTGCCCTTCGTAGGACGAGCTGCCCTACATCGAACGACCTAGGAACGACTTTGGCGTTGTGTCTTGTGGCCATATTCTGTTTGACCAATGTCTCTTTGAGGGCTGCCTTGTTCCGCAGTTCTTTTACTAGGTCGAGCTCTTCCCTTGTTGCCTGCTCGTTCTCGGACGGCTGTAGAGGATTAGCCGTTCTCCAAGTCAACTCTCCCATTTCCATAGGGATTAGTGCGTCCGTTCCATAGACCATCCTGAAGGGGGACTCTCCCGTAGTTGAGTGTGGTGTGGTTCTATACGCCCATAGTACAGAGGGAAGCTCTTCTGCCCACCTTCCCTTGGCTTCATCCAGTCTTCTCTTTAGCCCCCTTAGGATGACTCTGTTGGCCGCCTCCGCCTGCCCATTTGTTTGCGGGTGTTCGACCGACGTAAAACGCTATTTTACGCCTAGTTCTACTAGAGTTTCTTGGAAATGTCGGTCCGTGAACTGTGTGCCGTTGTCTGACACGATGACTTCGGGAATCCCAAACCGTACCAAGATGTTTCTTTTGACGAACTTCAGGCAATTCTTCGAAGTGATTTTGGCTAAGGGCTCGGCCTCAATCCATTTGGTGAAGTAGTCCACTGCGACGATCAGAAATTTAAACTGACCAGGGGCGAGGGAAAAAGGTCCTAACAGGTCGATACCCCACCATGAAAACGGCCATGGAGAAGTCAAACAGTTGAGGATTAAGCCCGCGCCGCTGCCTTTACCATTGGACGATCCGTCAACGTGCAAAGTCCATGAATCCTGAACTGGGTTCTCTGACCCTGGGGTCAATTCTGCGATAAAATCGGCTAAGACTTGTGCTTTAGCAGACGATCTAGGCTCATACTTTATTCCGAATTTTGATAATTCTACAGCCCATTTGATCATTCTGCCCGCTAGATCTGGGCTATGCAAGATCTGCCTAATGGGTTGGTCGGTGCGTAAGGTGATCTGGTGGGCCAAGAAGTATGGTCTCAACCTTCGGGCTGAGACAATCAATGCCAGAGCCAATTTCTCAATCCTCTGATATCTTAGCTCGGGTCCTTGCATAACTTTGCTGACAAAGTAGACTGGATTTTGCTTCGTTCCTTCTTCTCGTACCAAGACGGCGGTCAAAGCCTCGTCTGTGATGGACAAGTACAAATAAAGAGTTTCTCCAGGCTCGGGAGTCGTCAAAATTGGAGGTTCTACCAGAGACGTTTTCAATTGTTCGAGGGCCTGGTCGCACTTGGGCGCCCATTCAAATGTGGTCTCCTTTTTCAACAATTTAAATAAGGGCAAAGATTTGTTCGCTGCTTTTGAGATGAAACGAGAGAGAGCGGCCACCATACCATTGAGTTTCTGTATTTCTTTTTTGGTCGTTGGTGGCCTCATCTCAGTCACTGCTCTACATTTGTCTGGGTTGGCTTCAATTCCCCTTTCTGTGAGATGGAACCCAAGGAATTTGCCCGCTCTGACCCCAAAAGTGCATTTTTCTGGATTGAACCTTAACGAATTCTTTCTGGCTTCTTTGAATACTTCTTTCAAGTCGTTTACATGAGCTTGGTCCTGTTTGGTTTTGACAATCATATCGTCCAAATACACTTCCACCGTTTTCCCTACTTGATCCTGAAAGACATGGTTCATCATGCGCTGGTAGGTCGCTCCAGCGTTCTTCAGCCCAAATGGCATGACCGTGTAACAGAAATTCCCCTTGTCCGTCATGAATGCGGTCTTCTCCTGATCTGGTGGGTGCATGGCAATCTGATTGTACCCGGAATAGGCGTCTAAGAAGGACAGGATCTTGTATCCACTTGCATTATCGACCAGACGATCGACACTTGGGAGGGGGAAAGCATCCTTCGGGCATGCTCGGTTGAGGTCAGTATAGTCCACGCACATCCTCCACTTTCCATTCGCCTTTTTGACCAAGACGACATTGGATAACCACGTGGTGTATTTTATTTCTTTAATGAACCCTGACCCTGCTTCGAGCAGGTCTTCAACGGCCTTGCACGCTGCTCGTGCTTTTTCTTCCTTCTGAACTCTTCTTTTTTGAGCCAGCCATTTTGCTCCTGGATTCACAGCTAAGTGGTGGCAGGCTATTTGGGGTGGGATACCGGGCATGTTGGCCGCACTCCAGGTGTGATAGAATTCCCCGTCTGGCTCAGGTCGCTTAATTCGTTTCTTTAGCTCTTTAGTCAGAAGGTCGTCCCCTTCTTCCTCTTCGCTATCAGGGTCGTCGCGGGCATCTAAGTCGGCCAGGTTAACTTGCTCGCGACTTTTCATTTCTTTCTCTATTTCTCTCGCTACGTTTTTCCCTTTTTCTTTAAGCCCCAAAAGGAAAACTCGCTTGGCGGACAATAAGTCTGCCTGGATGGTGGAAACTTCCCCAGCTTTAGTGTAGAATTTCATTTTCAAGTGGACGGTGGGGGGCACTGCTTCCAAGCGGGAAAGGGTTGGTCGACCAATGATACATTGATACACGGACTTACAGGGTAACACAATGAAATCTGTTCTGACCGTTCTACAGAGGGGATTCTCTACCGTATCGTCCCCAAAAGTCACCATCAGCTCTATCCGCCCTATAGGAGTTGTCGAGGCTCCATTGAACTCGGTCAAGACCGTTCCTCTGTATGGCCTCAAATCATCCTTTGAAATTTTTAGGACGTCCAATAGGTCTTCAAATATTATGTCTGCTGAACTCCCTTGGTCTACCAATATTCGCCTAACCTCCATGTTTGCCATTACTGCTACGATGACTAAGGGAACTTCGTAGTTGGGGGTTCCATCAATGAGATCCTCGTCTCCAAAGGAGATGGATGGTCGCTCACTAAGTGGTCTTGGAGCCGAGGTCGAAGCAACGCTCATGATTTCGTCCCATCTCCTTTTGATCGATCTGTTGGTTGAGGCGTTGGTGGGGACTCCTCCCGAGATTACCATGGCGACTGGCCTCCCTCTTGACTTTCTCGTGTCTACTGCGTCCTCATCATCGTCATCCTCCTCTACGACTTTGATTGTTTCATTTGCTTCTGCTTTTCCTTTTCTAGGTGAACGGGCCACTTGCCTCTCTCCTCGTGCTTCACCGTTATCTCTTTTCACATATTGAGTCAACTTTCCTCTTCTGATCAGGGCCTCCACATCATCTTTAAGAGCCATGCAATTGTTTGTGTCATGCCTGTTGCTCTTGTGGTATCTACAGTATTTTTTGGATGGACGCTGCCCGTCTTTAAGCACGAGAGGTTCTGGTGGTTTAATATCCCTGAATTCAGTGTTTGCACATTCCGCCAATATGTTCGCGTACGAAGTGTTCAACTTGGTGCGCTCAGCAAACTTCTTGACCTTATTCTCTTTGCTCAGGCGATTACCGGTATACTCTTCCCTAATCCTTTGATCTTTTTCTGGTCGTGGGCGTTGACTCATGCCCGCCTCAGCGGCTTCTATGGCGGTCGTTCTTTCCTCGTAATTCATGAACCTTTGAGATCGCCTGAGGAACGTCTCTAGGTCTCTGGGAACGTGGAGTCCCACTTCTACTTCAAAACGAGTTCCTCTTAAGAGTCCTGTCCTTAGGAAGAACAACCTCTGGTTGTCGTCTAAGTTCCTGACTTGGTCGGCTTCTCGGTTGAACCTTTCCACATAACTCCTCAAAGACTCCTCCGGACCCTGTCTGATGGCGATCAGAACATCTTGGGATTTTGGCTTGATTCTAGAAGTCGTGAAACGAGCGGTGAAAACCCTTGCCATCTGTTCCCAGGATGAAATGGTATTGGGTTTTAGTTCCGTGAACCAATCCAACGCTGACCCCTCTAAAGTAAGGGGAAAGATCTTGCATTTGACCGGCCCAGGCGCTCCACGATACTTCATCATAATATCAAAGTGCTTTAAATGGGCGTCCGGATCTTTCATGCCGTTGTACATCTTAAGGTCGGTTGGAGGCTTCTGCAAAGAGCGCGGGATGCGGAATTCGTCTATTTCTTTGGTATACGGTCCAAGTCCGGTGTCCCTTTTATCTTGACCGTAGTGATTGGCGTAAGCTTTTGATCGATACGAGTATCGTTCAGTAGATCGGCTTCGAGAACGGGCGGGCGAACCGGTCGATCCGTGGGAGGAACCTTCGTGCGATGATTCTTCGGGCCAGTAAGTATAATCAGTCGTGGACGGGGTCTTTCTTGGTGGGGTGGTCGCTCCTCCTCGCCCCCTCCTCGGGGGTGGAGATCGATGGACCAACTGCCTTCGCGGAGGCGATCGATGGGCCCTTGAAGGGCGTGCTCGCACGGTCGAAGTGCCCTCATGGTGAGGTTGCTGTTCTGGTGCTGTGTGCGCTCTCCTCGAGGCGATCTGATCTTCTAGGTGTGTGAGGCGGTCATCATTGCGATTCAGAGCCTGATTACGGTTGCGCAGTAGTTCTCGCAGCTCTTGGACCAGGTCGGCAGGGAGTTCCACCGTAACCTGTTGTGCGGGGGTGGCGCTGGTGCCTTCAACACCTGCTGGAGGTGGTCGAGCGGGGATTTCAGCCACACTTTGTAGACGAGCGGTGGCCCTTGGTCGGCCTCGAGCTGCCTTTGGTGGCATCTGTACGAATGGTGGAAAGCGCGCGGGCTCCCACTGTGGTCGCCAATTGATCTGTACCTTTGATGTCCTTGACTGCTGTTTTCCAGGTCTTAGATCTCTGTATGCCTTGGTCGTTCTGCTAACTCTGCTCCGGAGGGCGGGTGTACCTGCGATAACACTCTGACGCCCGAGTCAGGAACGGACGAGCAAAATATACGTATTGGTGAATAGTGTGTACCTGACAACTGACGCAATGAATGCTTATATAGTGAGCGTGAGTCGCGCTCGGCCGTCGGATGATCGTACGGACAGATCAGAGTCGTTGATGTGGTTCCTTGCTTTTGTGCCCCTCATTATTGGGCCGATCTAGCGCTAGAGTATTGGATTTGGGATTCGACCCACTCCAGAACATATATATACAAATTAAATTAACGATATAATAAAATAAAATTATTATACATTTTAAAGGTCATAAAAGTATAATAAATAAAATCTGATATGGTTTAAAGATCAGTGATCTCCCCCTGTGACATAGACTCTGATATGGTTTCCTGATTCAACAACAAAAGTATAATAAATAAAATTATTATACATTTTAAAGATCATAAAAGTTTCAAAACAATATTCGAATTTTGGAAATACTTACAATTCTGTCGGTCAACTCCTTAGTTTTGGGATCCACAACCTCCCCATCCTTTTGTCTGGCTGCTACCCACAAAAAATGTCGCTCAATGCTTTCTTTAGTAGGATCTTTCCCACTCTCCTCCAACTATATTTAAATTTACCAAATGTTAAGAAATTATAAAGCATATGATGTAAAATAAATAAAATTATTATACATTGTTATTGTTATATTTATCTATCCAAAATAAATAAACAGACAAGAAGATGAAAACTAAGTAAAATAACTACTTGGAAATAGATAAAAAGCATATGATGTAAGTCTAAATTACCTTGAGAGCTTGAGAGCTTGAGAGAGGAGGAGAGCTTGAGAGAGTATACCTGAGTGAGAGCTTCAAGTGAGAGAGCTAGGTGATGGAGAAGACCCAAAAAAAATATTAACGCTAAAACGTACGCGAGGGAATGAAAATGAAAAAAAAACCAATAGGCAGCGTTTATAAGTAAGGAGCGCTGCCCATTGCTCATATGCGTCCTCCAATGGGCAGCGTTTGGCAAGGGAGCGCTGCCTATTGCTCATATGCGTCCTCCAATGGGAGGCGTTTGGAAAGGGAGCACTGCCCATTGCTCAGATGCGTCCTCCAATGGGCAGCGTTTGGCAAGGGAGCGCTGCCCATTGCTCCCTTGCGCTGCCCATTGCTCATATGCGTCCTCCAATAGGCAGCATTTGGCAAGGGAGCGCTGCCCATCGTTTCGGGTTTTTCTCTTTGGCTAGCGCTTTTTTAATAAACGCTGCTCAAGGTAGCGACTTTTTTTCGCACTTCTGGCGTAGTCCCTTGTATGACTTGCACTGCCTCTTCAATTCTAGATGGCTCAGAAGTAGTGAAAAGGTTTTGGAAGAAACCTTTGAACACTCGGGCAATATCCTCCTCATCTGTGAATTTCTCGCCATGCTCATCAAAAATCTTGTCCACCCAATTTCTACTCTTGCGTTGCGAAGCTTTCTGGTGGAAGAATTTAGTATTACGGTCTCCGTGTTGCAGCCAAAGAGCTCTAGAGCGTTGAGCCCACCAAACCTCTTCACTTTGAAGCAAATCATCTAGGTTGGCCTCCACCTCTTTGATTTTACTCACCACACCAGGAAGCTCGAATTTAGAATTTAGAGAATCTAGTTGGCGATATATCTCACGAATTTTCCTTGGAATATCCCCAAAGCGGTCTTCACCCCATCTGGCAAGGTCATCAACACAAGAAACAATTTTTGAATTAAGCATAGTAATATTAGATGCCCACGCTCGTCTCACCTGCTCTTCAAAATTTTCATCCCTCAGCCAACATTGTTCAAATCGATTAGGCTTTGTGAATTGTCTTCTTCGACCTTGTTGAGTGGTAAGCCTTAGGAGAATGGGCATATGGTCTGAGGTATGTCTCACAAGATGGACAACTGATGCTGAAGGGAAAGAATTTAGCCAATCAGATGATGCAATACAACGGTCTAGGCGAGCTTTGATATTATCGTCACCCTCCCGATTATTATTCCAGGTGAAAGTATCCCCAACAAAGCCAAGATCACACAAACTATGCTCTTGCATTGTGTCACGAAAAAGATTAATGAGAGTATTTGAAGGCTCATTCCCACCTTTCTTTTCATTCCTGTTAAGAATCAAATTGAAATCGCCAAAGATCATCCATTTTTCAGTAGAGAAAGAGTCAGCCAAGTGATGAATAAGATCACACGTACGGTGCTTATTAGCTGTATCTGGGAAACCATACAAGCCAGTACAACGCCATTCAAAATCATCACTATTCATCTTAACCAACATGTCAATATGATTCAAAGAAAAGGATAAAATAGTGACAGTAGCATCATGTTTCCATAAACAAGCTAGTCCTCCGGCACGCTCCCGGCCATCACCGGTGCAACTAACAGCGAAAAAATTAGAGTAACCATTCCAATTTTAAATTAACTTGTATTGCTTTTACACATTTCAGGGTTCTTAACAACCTATCAGATAGTCTAGTTGCTATATATACAGCAAATGGTATCTCATGGTATTATCTGAATTTATGCAATTTAGTTGGTTATTTATATTATAATATACATATTTTATTATATCCACCAAAATACATATTTTATTATAAATATATAAATTTATTTTGCTGCCTTTTATAAAACAGAATATTTATATTATGTTCCCTTCTAATCTGTCTAAAAAGTTATTTAATAATGCAATAAGAGAATAAGATGAAATTGTTTAGTCTTTATTCTCATCTTATATATTATGAGAGTAGTAGTTAATTAACTTTAATATCAATGTTTAGACCAATTAATAAAATGACACTATGTTGATTTTTCAGGATCTCATTGCCTTGATCTCTTTCCCACAACTCCAGTGGATCCAGAATGGTTGATCAGCCAACGTAAGAAAGAGGTTAAGATTATTGAATACTATGCTAAACTTAATCCACCCAGCAGCAGATGTGGTACCAAGAGATTATCGTATAACCTTTTTTTTTGAAATTTTACTTTTTTGGTCATTTGGCCCTAATTTTTTCTTTTGAACTATATAGTTGGATTATGTCTTTCGAGTTCATATCATTTCAATGTATTGAATGATGCAAATCTTAATTTGAGCCTTTGCAGCCCATTTTGTTTAAAACCGATGAAACAAAAATATTGATAAATACTAGTCTTAATAAATAAAATTTTGGTCCTCCTATTTTATCAAATATGCAATGTCAGTCCCTCTATTTTATTTTTTGAATTTTGCTCATCATATTTTATCAAATCAGCAATTTTAGTCCCCAAATTTATCAAATCCGCAATTTTTGACCAAATTCACAATTTTATCAAATACGCAATTTTAGTTCTCTATTATAATCATGTCAACATTTTCGTAAAAAATTGGTTGACAATTTAACAGGAGGACTAAGTTTGCAGACATGATAAAATTGTGGCATCAAAATTGCGAGAAAAAAAAATATATAGGGACTAAAATTAGGTGTCAGAATTGCAAAAAATAAAATAAGGGACTAATTAAAATGGCGGATCCAATATTGGAACAACCGACCATTGTGGAAAATATAATAATGAAGAATATGAATAATTTGTTTTATTCTAGCCTTATTTGCACGTTCTAAAGTTAAAATTTAAGGTCCCATGTGTGGCATTTATGTTGCACACAAAAAGCACCATTTTACCACTACTTTGGCGAAAACACCCATACATATCTGGACTAAACATATTCCTTAATTTGTTCTTGTTGTCATGTTAATTTGCAAATCCGTATTTGGTCTTGTTATAGGTACTTGTAGAGATTGATCTAATTTAATTTGTTGACATATTTTTTTTACCTAATGTTGACATGCATTTGAAGACATTAATTTTTTATATAACTTTTTTTTTGACGCAATTTTTTTATATAGCTTTAAAAAAAATGCTTTGTTTTCATATGACTATTGAAAATGACAAAAGTTCTAGTAATGTTTTAAATGATGTAAAACGACTATATTCTATACATATTTTTCCTACAATGACATTAAAAACCGTAAAATATAAAAACTTTGACCAACTCCAACTCCTATTAACTCAAGCAGCACAATACGTACTGGGCCAAGCAGAACAACACGTACAAAGCGTGGCGTAATCCAGCGCAGGATCCGACCCAATATCGGCTAGCAAGACGACGTCGAGATCAACAACCAGGATCGACGCGAATCGATCCAATGGCCCAGGCTCGACCTTAGCGAGGTGGAGGAAGATGACTTTGGACGAATCTACCCGACCGTAACCTCGAGGAGCCCAATCACAACTAACTCTTCTACCAACTGCAACGGAGTCTGACCCCGATCATAAGGTACAGAACACTGGCGACCACAGTGGGAGCATATCACTAAGCTCTCATCAGACTTTAACCCCTTCACATAGCTCCTTGAGGTCGACCGCTAGTTCAAAGCATATCTCGCTTGCCATCACCAAGCCACAACCCGATCACCTTCGCACTGCAGTCATCAACCACGACGTCAGAATCGGCCTACCTTGAGCCCGTGCTAACAAAGCCTTGGCCCAAGGTCGTGGTAATCAGCAGGGGATACTCGGTTAACGCCAAAGAAACGAAGCGGTCCTTCAAGCGAAAATAGAAAGAAATATTGAGCGCCGCCACCAATCTGACCCCAACAGCGCCAATGTGTAGACCGACACTGACGTTCTTTGATCAATATATGCCACTTGGAAACCCAAATAAATATGCATGTGCCTCTGATAATCTCAACTGTTAGGCTCGGCGTCGAGGTGAAATAGATCCTTGTGGACCAAGTGAGTTCGGTAGATATAATGTTCGCGGAATTCCTCGACACTTTGAAAATTGCGTAGACTGATCTCAGTCCCTATCAAGGTCCCAACTTGTTCGGTTTCAACGAAGTCGGGCGCGACCTCAAGGCTACATCCACCTCATGGTGACGTACGACAATAAGGACCTCTCAAGCACGGTAAAAACCTAGATTCTAGTACTATCCTACGAGCCCCCCTACAACTGCATTCTAGGAAGGCCGACTTTGGGAAAATTGGGAGTCGTCGCCTCCACCGCCCATGGAAAAAACTCTTTGATTTTGGAATATTCCTTGATGCCCTTCAATCTGGTGTTGTTGTACTAATGGGTAGTGTAACAACACCGGATTGAAGCCCATCAAGGAATATTCCAAAATTGAAGACCTTTTTATTTTCCTTTTTTATCGGGCAATTAAGAAGCATTCAAGAACGTTGAAATTTTGCTCAACCCTCCTCAACAAATGATGAACATTACAATACATATATGCCTTTTTGCACATATCAACATTACTTTGGCAAGTATATTGTTGGCATGTGGTTTCTCGTTCTATTGAAAACAAGTACCAAAAAGCACCAAGGATGTGACTTTCAAGAATGGAAAGAAACATATTGAATGTAGCTCCAGCCCAAGCTGTTTCGGTGAGAATGCCAGAAGTCCTCGTAACTTGTGAAAATAAAATCAATGATTTTGTTTTTGGGATATTTTGCTAACAGAAAAAGGGAACGAAATGCATTAGTGCTTGTTTGAATGCAGGGGGGTATGAAGCTCTTTTGAGTCCTAGAAGGGTTCTTTTGTTCTACTGAGTGAACCTTCTGAGGTAGCTCTATATAGTCCTATATATGGTTCCTTCTCCAATTTATTTTCTGTTTCAGCAGGTCCGAATGCAACAGTAGCAGATTGCAGAAGTTGGAACAATGGGCAGTGGTCGTGGAGGCTGAAGTTGGAACAATTTATTTTCTCCAATTGTGATGGTGTATTACATATTTTTTATTTTGAAGGAGGTACATGGATATTAAGAAAACATGGTTTGCTAAGTGATAATATGGTGTCCATGACCAACTTTTGTTTAAGGGCATATTCCCATATAGCAACAGGACTTTAGTAACATGCAATAATATGCTTTCCATTTTGAGATATACAGATCAATAATGCAGTAATAATGCACTTGCACTACATTATTGATTCTCTATTTTCAGCATCCAAAGCATGTTCACCTTAGGTGCAATATTGAGTATTGTGAGCAAACAGTGACAGATATTTTAAAATTTCTTTGAAGTTTTTTATACTAGATATGCGATGATAGAAGAAAGAAGTTAGGTTGGCTGTGGTTCTTCTTTAACAAAGTTAGCTTCAAATATTCCATGATGTTGCAGAAATGGAAATGGGGAATATAGTGGGTTTCTCGATGCATGGCCATTTTGACCAAGTTTTCATCAAATAATTTTCAGCCACGCCTTTTCCAGCTGTTTCGTTAATTATTCTTTTATGATGTTGTTGCCACTTTTTTTTTTCTTGACAAAGCAATTTTCCTTATTTTTTTAGAAAAATTTAGTGTGACGAGATGGCGCTTGGTACAATGTAGGGAAGATCTTTGAAAAAGTAATTATATTTACCTCATCCAAGGAGGTTAGTGGGGATTTAAACACAGGACTACCGAAATATTTAAAAACTAAGAAAAAAAGCATGCAAAAGGTGGACAACAATATCATCTCTCATTAAAGAAAATTCTCAGGAAAGTTATATATTTCGTCACAATGAGGTGGAAAGGCATGCATATAGAGCCCGTTTGGATAGAACTTATTTTAAGCTTATGAAAAACAACTTATGCAAATAAATAAGTTTTTTTTATTATTCATAAGCTTGTCAATGTAGTTTATGGAAAAACAATTTATGGAGATATAACTTTTGTTAGTGAGAATTATGGGTTAACATAAAAACTTATTTATCTCTATAAATTGTTTTCCATAAGCTCAAAAATAAGCTCATCCAAACGGGCCCATATTCTATGAAGTACTTTTGTTTTGGTGAATGAACTTTACCTTTTTCTTTCAAAACTAGCAATTTCCCTTAAGGTAGGAATCTCATCTAAAATTATTGTCAAAAGTAAAACTATTGTTGTAGACACCTACTACTATTGAGTCTCTCCCACTTCTTTACACTCTACTCTCCTGTGCCTCACACTCTCAACTCATAAAAATCACTAATTCTCTTAGCAACTGAGTTAGCAACGATTAAACAAAAAAATTACTCTTCCACCACCCCATTCTCTTCCAATTTCATTCCATTCTCTCATTCTTTCCACCATTTCTCTCCACCACCCATCACCACATTCATCCAAATTTTTATCATCATTTCTCCCACTCTCTCCCTCCTTCAATATCTCTTCATCTTTTTCTTTCTTGCGAGTCCTTGTAACTAGTAAAGGAGAAAAAAAAACATATGATATGGTTATTCTCAGAGAAAAGGAGTTTGAGTGTCCTAGTAATTAGTAATAATTTTATAGAAACAAGTTTAGTGTAGAAAAATTGAAACTAAATGATGTTGTAGAAAAGAGACAAAATATGCTCTGCTAGGGTTTTCTAAAAAAGGCAAGTTTTAAGAGAATGGAGGGTGAACGGCAAGATGCGACGGTGGAGGAGGAAGACCTTCGGATGCGGAGTACCAAGAAGGTTAAGGGAGGGGATCAATCCTTCTCTTCTTCGTCATCTTTACCTATTTCCTACGCTGATGTAGTTGATGGGCTGAATGATGAGGGGATGCAGGTTAGATCATATAAGGATTCTGTGTTAGGACAAGCCTCCAAGTCAGCTGTTCCTAAAGGTGTTGAAGTTCCTGATGAAAGGGAGGCAGAAGAAGGGGATTATGAGGAATTTTCTATGAGATTGAGTATCATTGAGAAGAAGCATGGTGACTATGATTGTCCAGAAATCGTGATCCCACCAAGAGAAGAAGCACGGATATGTCGTCCATGGAGGCAAGGTGTGATTGTGAAACTGTTGGGGCGCAAGATAGGTTTCAGGGCGTTGGAGAACCGGCTCCAACAAATGTGGGTGAGGAAAGGTGCGCTTAATATGGTTGATCTTGGTAATGATTACTTTCTGGTTTATTTGTCTCATGAAGAAGATCATGCCAAGGCACTTACTGATGGGCCATGGTTGATATATGATCACTACCTTACGGTACGTGAATGGACTCCGAATTTTCGTCCTGAGAGAGGCACGATTGACAAGGTTGCTGTTTGGGTGCGACTACGGGAACTTCCCATTGAGTACTATGATTCTCACTTTCTTCATTTTGTGGGGGACCTGATTGGCAGAACAACCAAAGTCGACAAGAATACCATCGGTGCTGCACGGGGGAAATATGCTCGAATATGTGTTGAGATAGACCTTGACACACCTCTCTTGCCAATGTTTGAGGTTAAAGGTCACATCTATAGAGTGGAGTATGAAGGTCTTCATCTTCTTTGTAGAACGTGTGGCAAATTTGGCCACTACAAAGAAGGTTGTCCGATGAAAGCCCCTGGTGAGGAAGAAAATGCTAATGTCAATCAACATGGTCAGGCCCCAGTGGATAGGGGTACTCGTCTGGTGGCAACTAGTGAAGGTCCGTGGACAGTGGTTCAAAAGCCTAAGTGGCAAAATAAGGGCAAGGCTCCATCAGCAGCTACCGGCGGTGGGCGTATCTTGCCGGAATCCATCAGGAAGGGTACATCAGCGACGGGCTCAAGGTTTGATATTTTGGGGAATAATACGATTAATCAGGAAGCTTTAATGGCCAGCGATGATAATGGAGGGAATTTGGGGAGTATACAAGTCAACCAATCTTTGAATGTAGATCCTAAATTAGTGGGTGCACCTGGCTCCACTTCGGCAACACGTGCCATGAAAAATTCTGAGAAACAAGTGCCTCACGTGGTCTCAAGTGAAACAACCAAAAGTCAAAACCGGGTCCCACTTGCCAATCAAGCCGTTGCAGCTAATGTTAGTACCATGATTCCTCAAATTGTCCCAGCACACGTTGCAACTATTAAGCCTACTAATAGTCATCATAACTTGAATTTTCATGTGACCTACAGTGTAGTACGTGAACACCCTATCCAAAATAATGTTTCAACAATTAATAATGAGCATGTTAGTGGACCACCAATAATCATGGGCCACTCTGGGCCTACGCTATTCCACACCACTCGTCCACCTGAGTCTATGAGTCCAGTTGCTACTCACACCTCCAATTTGCAGGATACTCATATTACAGATACTGGGATGGTTGATGTTGAGGAGTTTGAGGATGCTCAGGATCAAAGTGGCATTTTGGGAGATGAGTCAGGAATGGAGGTCGTTATGGAGACCCCCGTTCCCACTTCTTTGTGAACTCTTTGTCTGTGGCTCCTTGCATAATTTGTGTTTTAATGAATACGAACAAAATTATGCTTTGGAATTGTCGTGGAGCCGCGAGTCCGGACTTGTTCTGGAATTGTAAGTAGTATATAGACTTGCATCGTCCAGAGATTTTTGTTTTGATGGAGACTCGGTCAAATCCAGCTCGCCACCGACCTTTAAGCTTTTGGGGTTTGACGGGTACACGTATGCGGAGAATAGAGGATTTGCTGGTGGTATTGCTGTTGGTGGGAGAATGGCTTCGGTTGACGTTATGGAGCTTGACAATAACTTTCAGTTTATTCACTTCAAGTTACTATGGATGGGGGTTGGTTTTGGTACTTTACTCCAACTTATGCTAGTCCGGTTGATTAGTTGAGGCGTGAGCTTTGGGACATTTTCTATCATATGAGCTTGAATGTGGATGGGCAGTGGCTAGTGGCTGGTGATTTGAATGATATCATGGAGATAGGCGAGAGGCGAGGGGGTGGTCAAGCTTGTGTTCGCAAATGCCATCTTTTCAAGGATCGCATTCACAGATGTAGGTTAATGGATCTTGGTTCAGTTGGTCCCCGGTTTACTTGGAGAGGGCCAAAGTGGGGTCCTTTTGATAGAAAATACGTCCGCCTTGATCGAGGTCTTTGTAATGATAGATGGAGAGTGGCTTTTCCGAATGCGTTTGTCAAAGTGTTGCCTCGTGTGGAATTCTCTGATCATCATCCGCTGCTTCTCTACCTTCATGGTTCTTCGCTTGATAGGAGGGAGAGACCTTTTCGTTTCGAAAGTGCATGGCTTACTCACCCCACTTTCAAGCCGGCCATGCATGGTTGGTGGAACAATTCTCGTGATTTGATTTACAATCTCAAGCACACCGAGCATGAGCTTGTCACTTGGAAAAATACCACCTTTGGTTCTGTGTTAGCAAAGAAGCGTCATTTGTTGGCGAGGATTGGGGGGATTCAGAGGAAGTTTCAGGAAGGTGTTGCCAATAGGCATTTGTATGAGCTTGAGCGAGAGCTTCAACAAGAGCTGAATGTTATTCTCCAACAAGAAGAGCTTATGTGGTTCCAAAGGTCTAGAATGGTTTGGATGCAGGATGGGACCGTAACACTAAGTATTACCAGATTAAAGCGGCCAACCGGAAGAGAAAGAATCACATCCACATGCTGCGTGATGATCATGGGAGATGGATTGAGGATGAGGCTGGTACTAAGGTTCATGTTACTTCTTACTTTCAGAATCTTTTTACGGAAACAGGTAATGCTAGTGCGAGGCCAAGCTCTCGGTATGGCTTCACTCGTCTTAGTAGCGATGTTGCGCTCTCTTTGGGTCATCTTATTGAGAATGCTGAAGTTGATAAGTCCCTTTTCTCCATGAAGGCTTGGAAAGCTCCGGGCCCAGATGGCTTTCAAGCGGGTTTCTTTCAGGCTAATTGGCACACTGTGGCGAATGATTTTTACTCTTTTGCCAAAGAGGTTTGGCAAAGGCCGCATACTATTGAGAAGGTCAACAATACTGACATTTGTCTCATTCCGAAGATTCCTAAGCCTGAGTTTGTTTCGCAGTTTCGGCCCATCTCTCTTTGTAATGTTTGTTATAAGGTGATAACCAAGGTGATTGTGCATAGGCTCAAGCCTTTAATTGCTGATATTGTTTCTCCTTTTCAGACAGGTTTCATTCCCACCAGGAGCATTCATGAAAATATTGTTGTGGCTCAAGAGCTCATCCATAGCATGCGCAAAATGAGAGGCAAAAATGGTTTCTTTGTTATTAAAGTTGACCTTGCCAAAGCTTATGATCATATCCGTTGGAGTTTCATTATTGAGGTCCTCTGTGACATTGGGCTTCCGGCTAATCTTATTGATATCATCATGCACGCTATCTCTAGTGTGAAGACTAATGTTATGTGGAATGGCAGCACGTCCGAGTATTTTTCTCCTCAACGGGGAATTCGGCAGGGAGATCTAATATCTCCTTATTTGTTTGTTCTTTGTATGGACAGGTTAACACACTTTATCGCTGAGGAAGTTGATAGGGGTAATTGGAAGCCAATCAAAGCAGGGAGGAATGGGCCTGAGATTTCTCATCTTATGTTTGCTAATGATTTGTTACTCTTTGGGAAAGCCACGGAGTCCAATATGAATTGTGTGATGCGTACTCTTGACAATTTTTGCAGCATATCTGGTCTGATGGTGAGTCTTGAGAAAACCACTCTTTTCTTCTCAAAGAACGTCACCAACATGACCAAGAATATTCTCACTAGAATTTCCAGTTTCAAAGTGTCCGATTCTATGGGGCGCTACTTGGGAGTTCCTCTTCTCGGTAAGTCTCCTAGGCAACACGATTTCAGCTATCTCATTGAGAAGGTGAAGAATAAGCTATCGGGTTGGAAGGCTAATCATCTTTCCTTTGCTGGTCAGGTTACTCTTTCGAAGTCCGTCATTCAAGCCATCCCCATCTACACTATGATGACTACTCCTATTCCTAAGAGTTGTCTTTATGAGATTCAGCGTCTTCAACGAAATTTCATTTGGGGAGACACGGAGGAGAAGAAGCGGCTTCATCTCATCAAGTGGGATTCTTTGACCTTACCTAGGGAGTGTGGAGGCCTTGGTATTAAAGATTTGTGTTTGATGAACAAAGCTTGTCTCATGAAGTTGGCTTGGAATTTGTGTTTGGATAATTCTAGGTTGTGGAGTAAAGTCCTGGTAGGGAAATATGGTCGTGGTAATGCTTTACATGATAGTTTACAAGTTAAAGCCACAGACTCTTTCATTTGGAAGGCTATTGGTGAATGCAAAGATTTTATTACCAATACGCAAGCTTGGTCAGTGGGCGATGGACTCAATGTGAAGTTCTGGTTGGATAAATGGCTTGATGGTAACACTAGACTTCATGATGTGGTGCCATCGGTTCCAGCGCATGCTCTTGGTTGGAAAGTTTGTGACTTAGTAAATCCTGCTGGTACTTGGAGACTTAATTTGATGCAAGATATTCTTCCTCCCAATGTCATTCTTCAGATTTTTAGTCATCCGGTGCCTGTGGTGAGTGATGGGCCTGATGTTGCTTATTGGCCCGGTGACAGCTCCGATGCTTTTTCGGTTGCCAGCGCCTATGACTTTCTTTACGATGTTGACAAGGGCCTTCGTGATGGTGTTTGGCGTGTTATTTGGCGGCTTGAGGTTACTGAAAGAGTGCGCTATTTTGCTTGGCAACTTGCGCATGAAAAACTTGCGACTAGAGACTATTGTGGGAGATGGGCTGATGGTGATCGTGATTGTCATAACTGTCAGAATAGCACGGAAACTATCCTCCACGTTTTAAGGGATTGTTCTTTGGTCAAGCAGCTTTGGCTTCCGCCGGTTCCTATAAAGATAAGGTCTGACTTCTATGGCTTAGATACCTTGGCTTGGGTTCGTTTTAACTTGACGGTGGAGTTGGAGTTAGGGGGTATTGCGTGGAGGAATTACTAGGCCGCGGGGTCCTATTACTTGTGGTATTGGCGGAATAGACACGTGCATGACAGCCATTTTGTAAGGCCCATGCACCCTTCAAATATTATTTGTCAGTTTCTCTCTCAATATGCACAAAGCACTAGGAGTCTCAAATCTGTCATGACTGTGAATAGTAGATTAGTGCATGTTTCGTGGAGGCCTCCCATAGCTGGATGGGTCGCAATTAATACAGATGGAGCAGTCAAGGTTAGTAATGAAGTTACAGCTTGTGGTGGTGTTTTACGTAGTAATGATGGGAGATGGTTGCATGGTTTTGCCAAACGTTTATTTGTTGGCTCTGCCTATTTGGCTGAATTATGGGGAGCCTTTGAAGGTGTTCAGCTTGCTCATCTCTTGGGGTATAGGAACATTGAACTTCAAATGGATTCGGTAGTGATTGTTAACTGCCTTAATGCGCACCACGCTGGGAGTATTTTAGGCCGCAACCTCGTGAGGAAGATGAATAACTTTCCTTCTCTTTGATGGTGTTCGCATAGTGCACATTTTTAGAGAAGCGAATAGAGTAGCCGTTGGTCTAGCGAATATGGGGTGCACCATGGATGATGATTTTATTATTTTGCCCCACCCTCCCCTAGATATCAAGTTGTTAGTTGATGATGATGTAATGGGAGTCTCTACTCCTCGATTGATCACCGTGTAATTTATTTTTTTGGGCTTGTAGCCCCTATCAATCTCAAAAAAAAAAAAAGCAAAGGAAAGTTAGAGAGAGAAGTCTTTGAAACCGAGAGCTTGCAAAAAAATGGAATTGTTTTTTTCCTAATTTTTCATATTGATTCTGAGCCGTTGGATTATAGATGTTGAGGATTGCTGTCTCATTAGGTGGAACATTAACTTTTGGTATTTATTGCTCTAGCAGTTCTCCAATCGGTCATAGCAGCAATAATCTGAGTATTATCATCATGATTCTAATCCTCGTAACTTCTTTGAGTAGTCGAATGTTTCGCAATAGACGAGGCATGATGATTCTAGTCATTATTTCGAAAATGATATTGCAAACCTTCGATTATTCAAAGAAGTTACGAGGAATTTTGGTACTCTCACCAAAACTGCTTGGGCTGGAGCTGTAGTGAACCTGATTGTTTTCTTGCTTGCGAGTCATGTAAGTCTCCTATGTTCCTGTGTTTGTGTGTGTGTGTGTGTGAAAGACCACCAGTATTGTTTTGTGACAACCAAAGTGCTATATATATAGCAGCAAACCCTGTTTTCCATGAGAGAACAAAGCATCTTTAGAGTTATAATTTTAATTAACTTACTCTTTGTACGATAATTGGCCATGACAGGTAAACATTAAGTATCCTTTTCAGAAGACATATAAACATTCCAAAGACATAAATAAAAACAAATAAGGAAAGTAATGAGCTAATAATGGCTAGTTTTTATTTATAACTTTTCTGCATGACATATATTTCCAATTCTCTAGTATACGTGCAATTTCATGGTGAACCAACAATTTGTTATTTCAGGGGGTTCTCTCATATGGTCGCGAAATTGCGGTGAAGAAACTCAAGAAAACATCAAAAGAAACAGATTGAATGCAACTTCTGCCCAAATCAGTAAGAATGCCAGAATTCCTCGTAACTTCTTTATGTAATGGATTTATTTGTAATACACGAGGCGCATATTAGAAGAAAATAACAAATTTTTGCAAGTTCATCCACTTAATTTCGTATGCTATCTTTTTTGTTGTTTGAAGGTTTCATCGATTTTAACTTCCCAACATCGATGTCCTTGCAAATAAACTAGATTTTTCCAGCTCCACTTTTTTTATAAGCAAAAACTGTTTATTAAAGGGAGCACAAAGTGTGTATGTATACCATCCCGTACATTCCAGCTCCACTTAAAATTTCATTCTGAGACCCTTTATAATCCACTTAATCTAGAGACCCTTTGTTTATTTTCTTCAATTTTTTAATGAACTTATTTGTTTACATCTTGCAAACCTACTATTAGTTAGTTATTAAATATAAATAGGCTTAAATACAGTTTTGGTCCCCCAAGTTTTACCAACTCACGATTTTGATCCCCCAAATTTTAATTTCACGAATTTGATCCCCTAACTTTCCCAATTTGTAAAATCAGAGTCCCTCACTTAAACTACGTGGCAGCCACGCTGGCATGCCAAAGTGACTTTTTTATATTATATTTTAACATTTTATATCCATTTTGATTCAATTTTTTTTAATTTCTAATTTCTTAAATATAATATAAATATATATAAACAAAATGTTAAAATAAAAATAACAATTTTTAATATAAAAAAGTCACTTTGGCATGCCAGCGTAGCTACCACGTGGTTTAAGTGGCGGAAAGGTCAGCATCAATTTTGACCAGATTAGTGGGGGACCCTGATTTTACAAATTGGGAAACTTGGGGGATCAAATTCGTGAAATTAAAACTCGGGATCAAAATCGTGAGTTGGTGAAACTTGGGGGACCAAAACTGTATTTAAGCCATATAAATATTGTCTCTCATAAACTTTCTCATCCTTCATTTATAGGGATCAATTGGGTTTGAACTTTCTGTGTAATTCACACATCTTCACTTAAGGTTTAATGCTTTTTGCTACTCTTTTGAGGTTATTGCTTTTTGCAATGTATGTCTTTTACCTATATTTTTCATATATCTTTCTTATAAATATTTATTTAAAACTGCAGGTTTAGACACCACGAATGAGACCATTTCCAGACCCAAAAATTACTTTACGGGATCAACCTTCACCATATACAAATAATATTCAAACCTATTTATATGAACAAACACTAGACCACTTCAATTTTTTTCCACAAAGTTCCCGATAAAACATTTTCCCAAAGGTATATGATAAATTCTAAATTTTGGGGTGGAGCTAATACTAGTGCCCCTATATTTGTATATCTGGGTGCTGAAACCTCCCTCGATGGTGTTTTTTAGATAAATACTTTATTGAAGGGAGTACAAGGGGTACTCCAACCCGAAACAAGGGGAGGGAGGGAGCCTCATTAAAACCTCTAAGAGTCAAAACCCGAGTGGGAAAAAAGACTCAAAGAGGAAAAAGAGTGCCCCAGATACAACAAAATTACACTAAGAGTAAACATCCTAGCGGGCAATTCAACCAATCCGATAATTTAAACCCGTTATTCCTCCCTCTCCTATCTATAAACCAATTCCATGAAGTGTATTTAACAACCATTACAATTTCATTTACAGATTGCACTCCCCCCCTAAAGATAATGTTAATTCGAGTATTCCAAAGGCACCATATAACAGCAATCCACACCAAATGTTTAACTCTCCTTATTGATTTTCCTTTTCATACAGAGCCAATTTGCGCGAAACCTGATAGGGTGCTGCTACTGTCAAATCGAGGCACACCCAGCCAGCCGAGTATCTTCATCCAGACCCTTTTAGATACTACACAATCGTTGAACAAATGAGCTGCATCTTCCTCCTCTTTAAAGCATAGAACACAACATAGATCATGGCTTGATTGTAGTACTCCTCTTCTGTGCAAATCGGATCTGGTTGGCAGTCTATTTAACAATAATCTCCATGCTAAAACAAGAGCTTTTGATGGTACATCGTTTCTCCACAATTTTGCACACGCCTCCGTTAATTCTTGTGCTACTACTGCTGCACTGTTTTCCCATGCTTCATTTATATAGTCGTAGCAGCCCTTCACCGTAAATCCCTTCACACCATTGAGTAGCCAAGCCCATCTATCGCTCACATCCCTTAATGGGCTAATTCCAATCAGCAGATTTTTTAATTCCGAGACAGCAACAAAATTATCAGTATTTAATTCTTCTAAACGATCCCACTTCCAACTCCATTTCTCCATGTTCCATTCTCCCATTTCAGCAACATAAATGTTCTTACAGTTGCTGCCCTCATACAGAGAAGGGTACAAATTCTTAATAGATTCATTTCCAATCCAATGGTCCACCCAAAATTTAGTTGTGTCCCTTTTGCCCATCCTCTTCTTGAATACATTAGCAAACCACAATTCACCCAGTTTGGTATCCTTCCCCAAATTATTTAGATCCCTCCACCATAGTGAAGTGCCTTTGAAATCTACATTAGCTCCAACATTCCCAAACCAAGTTACTGTTGGGCAATATTTTGAATTAATCACTTTCTTCCACATTGCATTATCATCTTCCACTAGAAACCTCCACCTCCACTTAGAAAGTAATGCTAAATTGAACGCCTCCAAATTTTTTACCCTTAGCCCTCCCTTCTTTTTCAGTTTACATATCACTTCCCACCTCACCCAAGCCATTTTTTTATTTTCCTCGTCTCCACCCCATAAAAATCTTCTTTGCAAACTTACTATTTCTTCCACCACCTTTCTAGGAGCCTTATAAAAAGAGAAAAAGTATAAAGGTAGTGAAGAGAGTACCGAATTAATAAGTGTTAGCCTTCCTCCTATAGATAATTGCTTGCTCCTCCAACTTGATAGTCTCGCCTTTATTGTGTCAATTATTGGTAGCCATGTAGACGTTCTTCTTGGATTCGCACCGATTGGAATGCCTAGGAACTCAAATGGTAACGTTCCTATCTTACACGCGAAAAATTGTGATATCCCCTTTAGCACACTTTCTTCAACATTGACCCCAATGACATTACTTTTTGAGAAATTAACTTTTAAGCCCGATGCCATCTCAAAAATTCGTAAGATGGCTTTCAAACACCAAATACTACTCTCTTTCCCATCACAAAAGAAAATTGTGTCATCCGCAAATTGTAATAGTGAAACGGATAATACCTCATCCACCGTTGCTCCAAACAAGCATTGTGAATCCACTCCTTTCCTAACCAGCCCCGCCAATCCCTCTACAGCAATCAAAAATAAGAACGGGGCCAACGGGTCCCCTTGCTTTAATCCTCTTTGAGCAACAAACTCCTCCGTGGGACTACCATTCACAAGAACCGAGATAGAATTTGAGGAGTAACACCCTTTCATCCACTTCCTCCACTTCTCACAGAACCCCAATCTTTTTAGCATATACACTCCAAAAACATCCAATTAAACGAGTCATACGCTCTTTCAAAGTCTATCTTGAGCGCCACACATTTTTGTTTTCTTCTTTTGGCCAAATCCAACACTTCATTCGCCACAACCACACCATCCAAGATTTGTCTACCCGGTAGAAACGCGCTTTGACATTCGGAAATAACCTTGCCCAACACCTTTTTTAGCCGTCCAGCAAGAACTTTGGCTAAAATTTTATATAGGCTACCAATAAGAGAATTGGGCCGATACTCCCTTAAATCTTGGGGATTTTTGTTCTTCGGAATAAGAGCTATAAATGACGCACTAATTGCTTTAGGGACCCTTGCATGAGTGTGAAATTCTTCAAAGAAGTTGAATATGTCTAGGCTGAGCATCTCCCAACAATTACCTCCCTCGATGGTATGACTGCACAAGTAGGATTGATGACTGAGAATGCTGCTTATTTTAAAGAACTATTGGTATATATTGAGATAACAATAATCAGAATTATTTCTTAAAACTCGATCATTGTTTGGTTTGAGTTTATAATTAACAACACTCTTAATTTTTTAATTATAGGAGTCAAAGTCCCTATGTTCACATATCTCTTGTTAATTTAGCAGTTCTTGAATAGTATTTCATATTAATAAGCACTTTTTTTTTTGAGATTGATAGGGGCTATAAGCCAAAAAAAAGAGATTACACGGTGATCAATCTAGGAGTAGAGACTCCCATTACATCATCATCAACTAACAACTTGATGTCTAGAGGGGGGTGGGACAAAATAATAAAATCATCATCCATGGTGCACCCATAAGCACTTTTAGTAACGAACTTTTTTGTTTTGGTAATAACATTGTTTTGGTAACGAACTTTTTAGTAACGAACTTTTTTGTTTTGGTAATAAATTTGATTTTGTTTTGAGTTATTTAATTGATTTTTACTTTTAATATTGTCTCCTGCAGAGTGGCAGATTTACACTAGACCCAGGGTGTGCAGCTGCACACCCTCCATTCTTAAAAATGTCAGTGATACTCCTATAATTTGTTTTTTCGACCCCATAATTTTTTGGGCACACCTTGTCTAGCTGGTACCTACTGCCCTGCACCTCTCCAGTCTCCACAGTCTACATTGTGATGTACGGACAATTTACCAAGACTACAGACATACAGGTTTCACAATAGTTCACAATATTTTACGGTTTTTAACTCAAAATCTTTTGAAATGAAAATAACCAGCATGTCCAAACAATCACAATCGAAATGTAAAAACTTAAACGTGAGTAAAACTCACCGATCGTTATGAAAATTACGCAAATCACCGAGACTTCGAAATTCACGGACTCCAAAACTTTCCGAAAGCGTACCGAACTCGCTCAAAACTTCAAAACCGACAACCAACCCACTATGACTTCAAGAACAACAACTTCAACACTCCAATCCCTCTTTAAATCAGCAATGTAGGCTGCTGCTATTTGACTTCTAAACTGATTTTGAGGCTTCCAATTAACATGCAATGGTGTTAATTTCAAGTTTTGGAAGAGATTAGCTCAAGAGCTCATCAATGGTGAATTGAGAATGGGAAAGAATGTGATGATGAAAGTTACATCATTGAAAAGAGGAGGAAGAATGGAGAAGGATGATCAATAAAACACTTACATGCAATGAATTTCCAGAATTTCCTCTTTAATTCCTTCTTCTCTCACGCACTCTCTCTTCTCTCTCTCTCTTTCTATTTTCAGTTTTTCTTCTCTCTAAGTTTGTGTTGAGCTGACAGTGTGGAATGAGAGGGAATAAGTGGCTGGTCTTAATGAGTGTATGTGTGTGAGCTGAAGGCATATCATTATAAGGATGGAAAAACATTAAAAAGTCCTTCTCACTCAAACTCTCACTTAACCCAATTTTTACCCAAACAATCACACAATAATTTGAACAATTCAAACAATGATGCATCTCAACCATTCACTTAAGCAATCTATATTGCTTTCGTGACATGTACACGTCTATGATTCGATTTATTATTTTAATCAAATAATAAATCACTAGTTAATTTCATAAATCGAAATTAACAAAACTAGGGATGTTACAATCACCCCAACTTGAAAGATTTTGTACTCAAAATCGTTCAAGTCCTATACAAATAGTTGACGTGAGGCCAACATTTATCGATTGATCAACTGTATCTGACCTTTCTATGCAAACACTAGCAGTTATTTACCCGCATGTGTACCCACAGTTTGTTTAGAAAACAACTTTAAAACTTACGGTAGAAATACGTCTTTCGTTATCAAAACGAAAGGAGTTCAGAATGTTCCTACTTAGGCGTAGTGTTGGGTTGGAAGGAAATGGGGTCTTTGAGAGGATTTATTTGAAATCAAACCACCATGTATCCGAAAGAAAAGTTTTCTTATCTTTTCAAGTTATGCTACACAGGCACTTAACATGTTTTATTCAAAATTTCCAATGAAGAAAACAGAGTTGTTTTCAAGTAGGTTAACTCTTAATCCAATTGAACATAAAGAGCGATTTTTCTTGTAACTCGACCCAAGAAGAACTTTAAAAATTGTAGTGAGATACTCATTTTTATTAAACCCATTCCGGAATTTGGAAGTGAGCTCGTAGAAATTCTTTTTCATTAGAGTTTTCAAACAACAATACTTTGGAAAATACGATTATCCAAAAACGATAACTCACCCCAACTTATAAATTACCTTACTCAATGCACAACGTTTCAACAAAAGGTACTCTCATTTTCAGATTTTTAAGATTTACAATGTCGGAAGTGAGAATAAGGGTATTACTTTTGTTGAAATCAACCATTTGTGTAATCAAAATCTGACAAATTTCCCTCATCGTGCTTTAGTTTGGCCTCTTTAGGATTAAAATACTCAGGTTAGTTTGAGGAAGGAATTTGGAAGGAGATTGTGCCGAAAGGAAAGCGGAGATTTGACTTTTAAAATAGCGACAGAAGCAGGCGCTCAGATCGGGCCTTGGGGCGCACGGTCCGGACTCCTTAATCTGTACCTTTGTTGAAAACTTCGTTTTTCTCAAACCGCTAATCCATTCGACCCAATTCGTTCCCTTTCAATTCTTCTCTCAGATTAGCCTTATAACAATACTTCAATGTTAACCCAAAGATTTTGTATTTCCTGATGAAAACCATGCATGGACTTATCGCCTCAAGAAATGACACAAAGATGGTTATAAGATCCACTATCAAGGACTCGTGTGTTATACACTCATTGTCCAATCATTTAGTCTCAGGTCGACCTGTGGTTCATCCTCAGACATTCCTCCATTAAAACAGTGTAGTGGGTAAAAACCTTTTTACTACACATATCTGACCCATTGGATTTCTCTCAGAAAGAGCCACATACCTTGAGCTATAATAACAACACTTCTGAGTTTAGCTCAGCCTTTCTCTATTGACATTTAATCAATAGAATATTTGAATTGGACAACTAGTCTTGACTAACCCAATGGATAAAAGTCATTACATCTTACTGTTAACCCTAACGAAATCAAGATTGACGATTGGAGTGATACCTTAGTAGCGGAAGCTTGAATAATATAACTATTAAAAGATAGTTGTCCTAACATGGCTAGCTACTACTCATACTTGCCCATGTTCGCCAAATCGTCCACTTCTTACAATTCGACAATTGAGGAACTTAAGTCTTCGTTTCTCATAAAAACACCTCTAGCATTTTGGTTAATCACCGGTACAGACCATGTTCTTGACTTATTGATTAACCTTGCGTAATGGTTATTCTCAGATTAGATACAAATTTGAAATGGCAGTGGCACCAAGGAGATTTTGAGAATGAAAATGTTATTTAGGGAATCAAACGAGCGCACCATTAGTGTCTTCCTATTGATTCATAAGATTGAGTAAAACATCATTGTACATTTCCTTGGCCCATTTTCTTTTCGAATTCCTATAACTATCCGAGCGTAATCATTACGATTACGTTAATCAATTAATCTTCAGAATGAGTTCTACTTCTAGAACCACATCACGATCGATACTTGAGTAACTTCAAGCTTTCTCTCTTTCAGCATACAAGTTAGGGTCTAATAGTCGAGGACTTCTGTAAATTCCTCTGATTGCTGAAAGGTTATTGTTACTATGATCATTTCCGAGGAACAAATCCTGGGAGATACTACCTTGAACGTCATCCTTAACCGGTGTCTAGAAATCTAAGCTCAATGATTGGAAGTCCTCTTCCAATTTCCCGCACAACAGGAAGGTCCATACTTTACGAACGCTTTAAGGTTTATCTGTTTTGAGTAAGACACGGGTACAACTCAGAATACAATTGGAAACACATTTCACAACCTACTCAGATGTGTAAACATTTTCGTTAGCTTCCCAACGCATCTCGGAATATAAAAAAATCGGAGTTCCGGATCAAAAGTTATAATTTAAACAAGTCGGAACACTAACGAAAATTTCTCACAGACGGAGAGTGTCATGTACCTAGTCAGAGAGTTATAATAAGGTCACTTCTATTAACTCCCCACACTCGATTCATCTTGAAAGGGACTTGGTTCATGTACTTGGATCAGGAACTAATCTGATCATCACTGGGAAATTCTGTTTGCCAATACCGAGATTGCCCTGTAGTTTAATAGGTTGGCTTTATAACCTTATAAAATGTGGCTCTGAGGAAAACAAATCTTGATCTAGACTTGGGAGTTATCCGAGAGGATTCTCTAGTTATGACATAGGTCAGAGTTATAGCTTGAGTCACTAAGTAGGATTAATTACTAAACCGTATCTCGGTAACGAGTAGATTGGTTTTCAAAGATCAGAGTTCTGTGGTGTCAGCTAATCTTAACTTATCTTAGAGAAAGGACTTTAGCTGCAACACAACGATTACACCGCTTTCAAGAACTGAGCTGTCGCCCACAGTTTCCTCGAACAACTCTGGATGCCCATCAATACTTCACATAATATACTGAAATGTTCTGACATTTTAATTGTCTAAGTCCTTAGCTGACTCGATCTAGCCTATTGGCCATAAGGTTTCTAAGTCTGACTAGGTCGAACTGCTCTGATAACAAAATGTAACACCCTAATATTTCTAACTTGTAGATATATTAGAATGCACAATTTAGCATTCATCAGAGAACATATTTCCTGTAAGACATTGAACATAACTAAACTTTTGTGATATTACTAAATATAACATCACCACAACCTGTCTTTAATTCGTTGAACTCAAAATAGTTCATTACTTCAAAAGACATCAAATCCCTAATGTTCAATATCTTAACAAGAAAAGTGGAAACGGTTTATACAACTTATCACAAGTACAAGTTACATAACCATAAACAGAAATAACAAGGGAAACATAAATATGGACTAAGACATAAAGTCTCAATCATCTCCATAGGCACCTCTCCTACTCGTGCCGCTTAGACTTCTTATTTCCCTGTTTCTCTGTAAAACAACAACAAATGATGGAGTGAGATAACATATCTCAGTGAGTTTTGTCGTGACCCCTAACCACGCTCTCGATTCAATTATGAAATCCTTTAAATGGTAATTCGATAAATGAATTACAAAACCATCTGGCAGTTTTATAAATGAATTGCAATAACATCTGGTAATTCGATAATTGAATTACAATAAAGTTTTATTAATTCTAGCACATCACCAACAACCCAAGGAAGCTTGAGTGAACCCCAACATTTGGCTGATTGGTGTACAACTCCTAAAGGCAAAATAATCATAAACATCTAGGGGCCTAGGCTAAGGGCTCATGACTTCTCTCTACTAGTATGCTAACATCTGCAGGTCGTCACCTCAGTTCGATATAATGTATATATCGTGAATCATGTATCGGTTTAGATGAATAACCATCCTGAATCAATTATACAAAGTCAACAAAACGTTTAGTTCGGTTTATTTTTCAAAAGACATGTGCTCACACGTACTCTAGCTGTCGGTCTTTTCAAAATAATTTAGGTTCAATGCAATTCGATGTAAAACAACCCAAACATAAGCGAAATTCCATGTTTTATGGTTATTTAATCAATATATAGGTTAGGGTAGGAACTAGGAATGAAAATGAGTCGGTTTGAGGTCGAAACGATGAAAAAAGAGAGGGTCCAACCGGAAAGAGCCACAACCACCCTTGTGGGACAACACGGGCCGTGTGAGCCACTTTGCTACAAAACTGTGTCAAACCGAAACTCACACGGGCACCCGTTTTGGCTCACACAGTCCGTGTGATTGTTTCAGCAGCACCATTTTGCTATTTTCTATATTCGTTTCAATTCTCAAACCGAATCGATTTCGTTCCTTATTCCGACTTTCACCAAACATTAAAACAGACAACATAACCATAAGAACCAGTCAAACAATTCACCAATCAATCAAACAATATCAATTAAAACTCAAAGCATCGAATAATTCGTTCCACGATTTATAGGGACGCAATCAAACATTTCACACACAACATAGATGCAAAATTTTGCTAGAGTGATAGACATTGTTTGTTCATTAGATAATTAGAATTTTAAAGTATAAGAGTTTATGTTATTCGATGACAATGATATCGACAATGAGAACATACAAAAAATTATAAATAACTATGGAATAAACAAACAGTAACAAAATTATGACCAAAATAAAATTGGAAAATTATCCCAATAAATGATTTTTTCCATTTAAATTATCCTTGTTGTTAATATTATTATAATTATTTTTATTATAAATGTTTATGCAAAACAAAATATTCTTATACCGGTGGTTTAGTTCCGCAATGGCATTTTGGGCAAACATATTTATCAATTTTGCACCATGGTACTAGTCCCTCGCCAGGATAATGAAATTCACACAATTCTCTGCATACATCAATCAGCTGGGTTCATTGGCCACCCCTGTTTGTAGCTTAGAATTACAAACTTTGGAAATTCGGAAAATAAAGGACCAACGTTGCCCGAAAAAAAATGGAGAGACAAAAATTGTGGGTTGGTAAAAATAGGCAGGCCAAAAGTGCATTTAACATTTGTCTCATTTCACCAAAACTTTGCAAAATCATATGATAGATATGTAGGATTTCTCACACAGACCTCTCTCTCTCTCTCTCTCTCTCTCTCTCTCTCTCTCTCTCTCTCTCTCTCTCTCTCTCTCTCTCTCTCTCTCTCTCTCTCTCACACACACACACACACACTCTGTACGAAACAAACACATAGTATGAAAAATCTTGGTTGTCGCTTTTAATCACAAGAGTGATAGACGATGTTTATTCATTAGATAAGTAGAATTTTAAAGTATAAGAGTTTATGTTATTTGATGACAATGATATCGACAATGAGAACATACAAAAAATTATAAATAAATATGGAGTAAACAAACAGTAACAAAATAACTTGTTGTTAATATTATTATAATTATTTTTATTATAATTGTTTACGCAAAACAGAATATTCTTCTAGCGGGGGTTTATTCCCGCAATGGCATTCTTGGCAACCATATTTATTAATTTTGCACCATGCTACTAGATCCTGGCCAGGATAAGTTAACTCACACTGTCCTTCGCATAGAACAATACAACTGGGCTGATTGGGGTAATGACAAACTACCTTTCCTGCTGTTATCTCTCCATTGACCCTGCAAAGATAAATTTAAGTTATACGTAAGGACAAATATAAAAAGTCTTTTCAGTGAAAATTAAAGAATACATACTACAATATTCGTAAAAGAAAAACATTTACCATAGTGCAAATAAAAAGAGGGTCAGAATAACAAGAGAAAAAATGTTTTGTTTTCCCATTTTTTTAGCTTGAAACAGGTTACTTCTGTATTGTATGACTATTGTATGATTATGAGTTATGACCATGTATCTATATCTATATCTATATCTATATCTATATCTATATAATATACATTTGCAAATAACCTCATTAATTATTTTAACATGTGTCACTCATATAGAATTTTGACAATAAATGCTATTTCCAACTCACCTATAATTTAATTATTTATTATATTTATATTATCTTATATATTTGATTGTTGTTTTAATTGGAATAATTAATAAAAATGTTTTTAAATGTGTAACGTTCCAATATATTTATGAGATTTAATTGAAAATAAAAAACGTTTTTCTGTTGTAACTCTCCAAAAAAATACAGGTATAAATATGTAAGGTTGGGTGATAGGTTTAGTCACTATCCACACCATCACTTCATCTTCACTAAGCATCATTTGTTCATCACGGTTCGTTTGAATTTAGTTGGGGAGTTCATCATCTTCACAATTTGGATATTTCATGTTGAATGAGGTGAATACTTTTGCATGTGAATGTTCGGTGTTGGGTTTAGTCACATATGAGCTACATTCTTGAGATAGCAGTTGAAGATAAGTGTTTTGAAGATTCAGATAGTGTGTAGCAGTAAATTTGTAAATGGTTGTTTCTGAAATTCATTTTATTGCTATAACATCTTGATTTGACATGTTGTCAAGTAGGTTTTCCATAATATGTATGTTGTGTTCAATCCTTTTTTCACTCATGTAATGTAAATCACCATATCAAATGTAATGTAAATCACCAAATGGAAATTTCAGGTTGAAGGAGTTGAAACTATTGGATTTAAACATTGGGAGTTGGGTTGAATCACATATGAGCTACATGGTTGAGTTACAAGTTGAATATAAGGGTATTAGGAGATTCAGATAGAGTGTATCAGTAATTTTGGTCGAGTATGGTAGATTGGGGAATAAATTTTTTGTGATTTAAGTTTTGTTACTCATGTAATCTAAATCACCAAATGAATTATTTTTCTATTTTAGAATTAAAATATTGAATATTTTTAAGGGTATAACGAGACTTTTTGTATTTTAGTATCAAACAATTAACTTATTTGATGTGATTTTTTTAACAATGTTTATACAAAGCATTTGTAACGTATTTTGGAAAGTTTGTCATCCTTTATCTTTATTTATTATTTTATACTAATTTAAGTTTATACCATATTTCCTTCACTTAAAGGAATTGGGGCCATTATAATACGATGATCATGAGATTGAATTAACGCCAGTTAGGTAAAAATGCGAAGCTGCACTAATTGAATCGGTAACAAAATAAGAACTGGATGTTGACAAACAAAAAGTGATGTTATGTTCAAAATATTCAAGTGTTAAGGGGATCGAAAATTTAACTAATAAATTACTTTAAAAAGATAACTTAAACGTATAATTTGTAGTGACATGTTTTAGTAATACAATTCAAATTATAATGGGAAACATTTAAATTTTACAGTTCAATTGAAATTCATTGTATCAAGTGTAACAAAACCAAATAAATTGTAACGGATCCATATAAAATTTTAACGGACAATTGATATTACACCTATAAATACCTATAATACGTTTTAAACTATATATAAATGCTATTAATTGTAACCATTACTAATAGATGTAATGTTAGAAAAAATTAGTTCCAATATGCATTCATATTGTAGTGGATAGTTACAATATGCCAATAGGTATAATGCTAGAATAAAAGTAGTTACAATATGATGATAGGTTTAAGTCTATAATATAAATTAAGTATTTATAGGTTTAATATCGATGATACAAAATGCTAATTTGTTTGAAGGTTTACAATTATTAGCATTGTTAGGAAGTTTTACTGAGATATAATGTTTTATAAATTTTACAAAATAATTGATATATAATTAATTTAGAAATGAATATAATAAAGTTCACAATTCCATTTATATAAAGTAACGTTCGCATTAGGATAAATACAAATAAACCCCTTTTAAGAAAAACGTTTGCATTAAGAAAAGCGGTTACATGAAACATTAAATGAAAAAAATTAAAATTTAGAACGTTTATATTCGTTTGACATGTAACGTTTTCATTAATAAAAACATTTACGTTATTATAATAATGAACTCAAAAGACAATTTGAACGTTTATTTTGACATAATAATTAATAATAGTACATGTAACGTTTATGTTATTAAAATTATATGAATCAGTTTTTTTTATGGCAAACGGATCCAATAAATAATTATATCAATGTTTATAATAGTAATTAATTTGAACAAATACTCAAATTTTAAAATTGTGTTTGCAAATTTTAAATTTTTTCATTTTTTCCTCTTATGAAGAGACACACCCATTTATAAATAGGATCATTACAACCAACTATTTACCACTACCAACATTCCTCATAGCCAAAAGAAACAGTATTCTACCGAGCTTCATTCCTATCGCCTTTCACAAAATGCCTCCCAAGTATAACTTGATTTCTGACATCGATGTCAGAAATGACAAATGCAACCTACTCGTGGGCATCACAATAAAATGGGAAGTCCCTGATCTGAACAATACCAGGCTCCCATTTTCAGTTGAATTCGTTTTTATTGATAGTGAGGTTAATATTATGCACTTTAAAATTTCTTTTTACATATTATATTGTTTTTTCCAAGGTACTTATCATATTGCTCATGATCTTGTGATTATTTACTAGGGATGGTCAATTGCGAATATGTAGGATCTCAATAATTTTGACAAATACAAACATTTTGTATATTTGATGCCTTTTGTAATTGTTATTTTCTCCTAATTTTGTTATATCATTTATGTTTTCTGCAGGGAACAAGATACATGCAACTGTTTGGAAATACTTATTTACAAATTTGAGTCTGACTTGAATGAAGGGGATGTTTATATGATCACAAATTTTGATGTTGTTTCTAATTCTGGAGCATACCGTACAACTGTTCTCAAATTTAAAATTAATTTTCAGTATAATACTAGGGTCCAAAGGGTCTCTAATATTCAAATCAACATGGTCCAGAGACTTATACTTCTCCTGCTGATGTTTTCAAAAGTGTTTTCAAAAGTGCTAATTTAATAAAAAAAAACTGATGCAACTATTTTAAATAGCTATCCAAACGGATGCACAATTCTATCCCATCATTATTTCATATATAATGAGGGTCAACATCTTTACAAAGTTGATATTAACAGATTCCAACAATAATACTACACATATCCCATTGATTCCTCTCCCATAATACCAAATGAATACTTTAAAAAAATTGATATTTTTAATCATCTAAAATTATTGCAAAAGACTTTTTTTAACCACAATCAACAGTCATAGTTCTGGGTCTGTTTCGGGTTTTATTGAAATCAATATCATTGTAAAAAAAACTGATATGAAATCATTGTAAGAAAACTAATATATTTACTCATATGAAATTATTGGAATAAAACGTTTTTTTTTATTAAATGTGAACAATCTTACCAATATCCGGCCCCGAAATGATCTCACCCAACTATTAAAAAAAACTATCATACAAGAAGTATACCATCACCCACATTCCTCCACTATTTGATAAGAACCAGAGTGTGAATCATCAATATTCTCGGAATGGAAAGCATATTGCATGCCACTATAGTCGTTTAGCTATAGGAATAATCCCTTAACCAGAAGTTGCATGGACCACCTTAATTATCACTTAGCGCAGACCGTGTTTTCTTAATGCATGCATGTACCTCCTTCAAAACAACAATAAAAAAATATTCATACACCATCATAATTTTACATGAACTCTGAGAAATTTATCAGTTCGATTTTTAAGACAACTTTCAAAGTCGTTGTTGTATTATGGTACCAATGAGGACACCGAACATCTGTTCTTTTTATGCTGTGTTTCGGATCTGGTTTGGAAAGAAATTCAACAATGGATAGGAGTCAAAGGTACTAAATTCTGTGGTGTGATGGAGCGTATGGGTGGCTGTAATTTGGTTTAAATGGATTCAACGTATGGGTGGCTGTAATTTTGATTTATCAAAGAAAAAAAATAGTCTAACTTTTCAACGTAAATATTTTTCAACCCCTTAAGTGGACTATTACCTACAAGGACTATTTTCTACAGTTACACTAGAAAGATACTAGGGGTGTTCGCGGGTCGGTTTGGATTAGATCAAATCTATTGTCCGAACCAATTACAATTATTCGGTTTGGTTTGGTTCAGGTTTTACATTTTTTTCTACAAAATCTGAACCAAACCGAAGCGATATTGGACGGTTGGTTTGGATTGGGCTTAAGGGTCATTCAATAAAATATTACTTTTCTAAAATATAAAAAATAACACTTTTTTATTGTATTCCAACACTTTATAAATAGCTAAAAATATTGAAAATCACGCGAAATCAAATTCAAATCCACTAATAGTCTTTCCATTCGTAGTATTAAAGTTTCACAACTTAATCATAAGTTATTAAGATAAAAATTCTAAGCAAATGAAATCGTGTATTATGACCTAATATGGGTTGGTCTGTTGCCCGAACCAAACAACTACGGGTTGATTTGGATTTGTTCGATTTTGACCCGACCACAAAAAATATCCGAACTAAACATATCGATTTGGAATGAATTGTTGGTTGGTTAGGATTTGCCGAACCACTAAACACCCCTAGAGATACATTGGTTTACCAAAAAATGTGTAACTTAATATGTCATTTGCATTCAAAGTTAAGAAACGAGTCAATAACAATGAGTAATTACTTTTACTCATGAGAATTATACAGCATAGAAATGAGACATCCACAAAATATTTATTTCAGAAACTAGTTAGTCGGTGTATGTCTTTCTCGGTTAACGATCCTCTATATAAATTGGAAAGTTCTAGTTGAAGAGAGAAAGACACGATAAATATAATAATATTTTAAAAATATTATTTTATTTTTAATGTCTTTTTCTTTTCAACTGAAACTTTCCAATTACTAGAGAGGATCTTTATCCGTCCTTCTCACCCTTCAGCCAATTTGACTGTAAAAGTATATAAGATTCCTTCCTACATGCATGTCATCACAACTTTCATCCATTAACGGAGATATGTTACTTAAGTCTTAAGTTCAAATAAAATCTTGATTATATGTATCCCAAGTAGTTAGCTAGTTGGCAAACTAAGGAATATTGAAGGAATTCCCCAAAAAAGTGCAAGAAGAAAGTCTCGGGTTCAAACTCGGAAAACTAACATTCTCCCTCCCCCAATATTCCACTAACATTGCCTATAAAAAAGAAACTCACTATTATAAATTAGTGGTTTCCATTACTTCTCCTTCATAACCAAATTGTTATTTATTTTCACACTTACCTAATTACTAGTATTTATTATTTATTACTCAAAAAACTCAACTCACTTTACTCCCCCTGCTAATAATAATAAATGAGCATTTTAAAAAAAGCAATAATAAATGAGCCCTTGTTTTCTCTCCCTGTCCTCCCTTTTTCAATGTTTCGACCTTTGAATATATAAAGGCTTTAATTTTGTTATTTTGCTAATGCCAGTGCCAGCACTAAATGGTCCCTTTCACATTTTTTGAATACCTTAATCAAAAAAGCCTAGTTTTTCCCACAATTATTGGGATCATAATTTTCCCAGTTTCCCTAAACTCATATGATTGCTCTTCCATTTCTCTTTTATGTTAACCTTTCCTCTTTACCTTTTTCCCCGTAATTTTAGCTCCATATCCTTTTCTTTACAGTACTGGTATGTTTATAAACACTAGTACTATACCCGTGTGCTATAATGTGCTATAAATCTATAAATATATTGAAAATTGTAAATATATTGAAAATTGTAAAATGCAACAAAAGAAAAATGCATAAACTGATGGAAAAAATTATATTTCAAGCTTCTTAAAAAAATTGTGTTGCAGAAAGTTAAAAAAAGTCAATATCGTCTTCAAATCTTAAAAACGGAGTAAAATTAGAAAGAAAAAATTGAGATAAAAATAAGATGAAAGAATCAACAAATTAGAGAAAAAGAAGATACTTTTAAATTGAACCCAGCGACATTGCAAACATCGTGATTGGCTCACCCCTGTGGCGCCCTGTAGCTACCACTACTCCCTAAAAAGTTCAAGTTGCGTAAAGTTAAAAAAGTTAGTACCTTCTTCAAATGTTAGCGATTATCGCTCCCCGTAGCCACCCCTCTTTGTCGCTCTCAATTACCGTCCCCATCGTCGCTCCCCGTCGCCCTCCGATCGACACATTGGGACTTATATTTTTGGTAGTTTGACGACTAAGTAAATAGTTACAGTTTTGATTTAAAAGTGTTAAGCGAAAAGCTTAAATGTTGCAAAAGGCCAATCGTATAAGTTGTTTTACGTCAAGAAGTTTATTACTAAAATACGGTGTAAAATTATTAGTTAGATCTAATAGCTTATTAATATGAAATATTTGTATTTCGATAACTTGTAATCTGTCACTGTCGAGAATCAAAATCAAGATAAAAAACAATTAGTTTGACAACGTCTAGTATTTTCTTGTATAGACTCCTAAATATTCATGAAAGTAAAGTATAAAATATTATTATAGCCCAACGCGTTATGTTTTCGCGTGAGAAATCAAAAGTCATAATACAAAATGATTATAGCAACAACGTGCAATTATTAACCGTCGAGACTCCAAAGTAAAAAGTATAACATGTAAAATAGAGATTTTAGTATTAGGTGTTTTGAGTAAATAGATTGTAGAAGTCCATTTATTAAAAAAAAATCTTGCAACAATAAAATCATACTGAGAAAAGATAATGCTTCATAAAAAATTAATTTGAATTAAAATATTTCTCACAGATAATTAAATATTTAAATGTAATCATCCATGCAAACACCAAATTGTGGTTAGTATTAGAGTGTTGAATAATGGTCACCGAAAAATTTAGTAATTGTTACTAAGAAATTCCTTAGTATCATAAGTCTTTGTCAATCCAAATGATCGACTCAATAGTCGGTTAGGCAAAGCAATTAAACCAAATACCATCAAAACATAAGTTCAATAAGGCACAGATGAGTCAACAACCAGAAATCTGTGTTCTTAGTTGCATACTTCCTAATACAAACTTTGATACACAATTTGGTACAAATACCCTAACTATAAGTGCATCAATAACATAGAGTCTCAAAATACAAAACATTATAAGACTACATCAAGTTGTCACAAGAAACTTCAAGTGTGAAATAGCAAGCATCCTTATCATGATCAACGGTATGCCTTGGAAGCCCCACTTTGTTGACAAGAGAGTATATTATAAACATTTAAGTGTGTACTTGATCAAACTTGAAGTAAAAAAAATATTAAAAGTATATCATCATCAATTTAGGTTGAAGGCATCCATGGTTGCAAAAACCAGTAATTTTAAGTGGAAGATGTATGTGACCTAATGCATACCAATACCTAATTGATGCCAGTGAAAGATGATAGAAACATTTTTACTTAATATTTAAAAACTAAGGAAAAAGCATGCAAAGAGGTGGACAACAATATCATCTCTCATTAAAGAAAATTCTCAAAAAAGTTATATATACCCGCGAATGAGACCATTTCCATGTAGACAATGGATGCCAAGAGCAACATCGAGTCGTCCCATAACCGAAGAAAGGTATTACGGTTCTAGTTCTCCTCGGCATTCTGTGCAGAGTTCTGTACGTTATTGCTACTTCTGGAAAAGGAAAAGTTGGGTTTCATGATGATGATGATGATGATGATGATGGGAATGTTGTTGCCATTAAGGATGAGAAGATTCAGATTACAGGCAGGGAAGAGGAAGTCTGTTAGTCTCACAAATATCGTAAACTCTAACATAAGATTTGATTAGAATTAACTATATATTAATTTAAGTACAATAATTAGCTAGTATAATCTCTGATAAAGATGTTAATTGTACGTACTTGTTAACAATGAAACATCTTCCCTGCCGATGCTACTTATGTCTTTTATCTTGTTAAGCACAATTAATTAGTTGTCCATCTTGTTGTGCCAAATCTTCTGTACATCAGTGCAATGTGTTGTTTGTTGTTGTTGCAATCTTGCCATATTCATTCATGATTTCTGTTGCTATATAGGAAAAATCGACCACTAGAAGCTCTTGCGACCGAATTTGTGACCATAAAAAATTGGTTGTTAAATCACTGGTTACTAACCAGTAGCGACTCATTTAGTGACTGATTAACTAGCTACCGATTTTGCGATTTTTATGGAGACCAATTTAGAGACCGAATTAATGATTTTGCAACATATCTTAGTGGCTGAATTAGCAACTGATTTTGTGACCATTTTATGATTAATTTTAGCGACTAATATAGTAACTGATTTTTGGCCTAGTCCCCCATGTCTTTTGTATCTTTTCCGTTTTTTATCAATAAATTGTAGGGGGTACTCTTTCCTTCTGGATGTTTTTTTTCCTAATAAGGGTTTTGCAACAGAAGGTTTTAATGAGGCTTCATAACCCTTTCTTTTGTTTAAAAAAAAAGATTTTGCGACTAAATATAACAATGAGTTTTGCTTTTAAAATTTCTTTATCAACTTAACAATCAAAATGATTATCTTGTACCTTTTTTACTTACTAATTTAGTATATAAACAAATCTAACAATAGATAGTACAAAATAAGATCAAAGTTAATTAGGAGCAAGATCAAAGTAAGATATCTAGTAGACAACACGCATACGTTGATATTTGAAAGTAGTGTTTGAGGATTGGAATAATTTGTAAAGTTTCTGAAAATATATTTGATGTCACTTTGAAAGTATAGAGAGGATACTAACATGAATGAGAGTACGAATAAAAATGAGGAAGAGAAGTTTCTATTCTATATAGAGAATAATGTATAGAACTAGAATAATATAAAATTCTTATTCTTGTTATATGTGTGTTTACCGTGGATTTTGGTAAACACCGCTGGTCTCCAATTTGGTTAACTTGCAGGATCAACTAGTGAATCCTAAGACCATTTGTGTTTAGAGTTTTTAGTTTGATGTGATGTTCTTCAGTGTTTTGCGTTTTAAACAGAAAGGAAGAAGAAATAATTGATTCCTTACGCGCGAAGCAATCAAGATATTTCAGGGAAGAAGGACTTGAATTGTAAAACACATAAAGGTAAAGAGAAAACAGAAGTAAATTGCATTAAAATGAAAGAGAATGGTACACAAGATCATACATTGTTCTCTGACTCGTTTTTCTCTTGAATGCGGAAGTTAGAGCGTGAGAATTGCAATATGAAATTTTGTGACCTTTGTTTCTTCTCAGAAACTACTATTTATACTAAGCAGAAACTGCCCTAAAACAGTTATAAAAATGATAGCAACCGCTCCTCTATTCGACCAACTGCTAGTTCTTCAGCGCATAACTGCTCTGTTTTCTGTCTGTCGAAAGCTTGTGTCCATTTTCCTCTTTCTTGCTTTTGCTTCCCCGGAAGCTTGACGAATTTACCCTGCACACGACCATTTTCTCTGTCGAAATACTTTGGTCTTTGTCGAAATATAAGTCAAGCCTTGTTGACCATTTTCAATGAAGCCTGTCGAAATTACAGGCTAACAAATTGCCCCCCAAAAATGTCTTTTTTCGACTGAGCTTAAGGCAAAGGAGGAAAAAGAGCATTTTTGAATTCAATGTCGAACTAGGTTTTACACTTGATCGGAATATCTCACCTACCTGACGTCATCACTGTTAAATGTTGTTGGCGTTATTCCTATATTGGTGTACCACGTGGCCTTCCACGTTCTGCTTTTCAAATTAAGGATTTACTCCACAAATTGGCTGAACTTGATGTTGATGGAGTCCTTCATGAATCTGTTAGTGACTTTGTCTTAGCTGTCCAGCCTCTTTTCGAACAACTTGCTCAAGATATACAGAAAAAGAGGGATCATGACAATCCTCTAGAGCTTGAGTCGAAACGCAAGGCAGAAGTGGCAGCACTTGTTGATGCCACTCATGCTAGCTTTGCCTCCTTGAAGACCAAGTCAGAAGCTGAGATGAAGGCTATCGAGGATTGCAATGCTGAGATCAAGACACATCAAGAGAGTATAGCCAGATTGCAGTCGAAAATTCAAGCATTGGAAGAGAAGAAAGGAACCCTTTTAGGGTCTTTGACTCCTGCAGAAAAAATTAAGGACCAGATTGACCAAGAAGCCACCAATTGCCTTAAACACTTAAAAGAACTTGAACGCTGCAATGCCACTGTCGAAAAGCTAACCAAAGATGGCAATTTCCTCAACAGGAAGATCTTCAAAGCTAAAGCTTTGTTCAATGACTTGAAATCAAAAGTCATTTTGTAATAATATAGATTCATTTTCCTGTCGTAATACTTTAACCATTTTGATAATGATTTACGTTTTTCTTGTAATTCTGACAATGCTCATATGGCAATCACAATTTCTTTTGAATGCCACGTACTTACGCTTTCTTTATCTTTATTCCAACGTTATTTTAACTTCTTGCAATGTTGGCTTATACTTTCTCAAGTATTTGCCATTTATACGCAAAATTCTTTCATCAGCGCCAATCTCTTCGACTTCATATGCGCCGTTTGAATAGACTTGTAAAATTTTAAATGGTCCTTCCCAACTTGGGGACCATTTACCTAGGACTCTATCTTTTCGATCCATAGGTAAAATGACTTTCCAAACTAAGTCTCCCACGTCGAAAGTCTTCAATTTGACTTTCTTATTGTACACCTTAGCTACTCTTTCCTTTTGTCTTGTGAGCACATCTAATGCATTTAACCTGTCCTCATCTAAATCAACTAATTCATCTAGCATCATACTCCAATAATGATCAGATGGGATTTCAAATTGTCTTTGAATCCTAATTGATTGAAAACAAATTTCTGCTGGTAATACTGCATCATGCCCAAAAACAAGTTTAAAAGGAGTATTATTAATTGACTCTTTGGGAGATGTTCGACACGCCCATAAAATTTGGTTAAGTGTCTTATGCCAATTCTTGGGTTTTTGCCCAACATGTTTTTTAATCAAACTAATGATAATTTTATTGGCTGCTTCAACTTGACCATTTGCTTGAGTGTAGTATGGCGTCGAACTCAACAATTTATAACCATTTTCAGCAGCGAATTCGACCATTTTCTGACCAATAAAAACCGAACCTTGGTCTGTGGTGATAGTTTCAGGCACACCGAATCTATACAATATATGGTCTTGAATAAAACTAATTACTGCCTCTTGATTAACATTATTTAGAGGAATAGCTTCCACCCACTTAGTGAAATAATCTATCCCTACTAATATGAAACGATGGCCTTTCGACGAGTTTGGTTTAATTTCGCCAATTATATCCAAAGCCCATCCTCTAAATGGCCAAGGTTTCACGATAGAATGCAATTCATTTGTAGGCACATGTTGTATCCCTGCATGCTTTTGACATTCTTGGCATCCGTGGGCAAACTCTATGCAATCTTTTAACATGGTTGGCCAATAAACACCTTGTCGAAAAAGAAGCCATTTCATCTTATGGCCTACTTGGTGAGCCCCACAAGTTCCACTGTGAACATTGGATATTGCCAAGTACGCCTCATTTTCGCTAAGACATTTGAGTAAAACTCCCTCAGGGGTTTTCTTAAACAACTCATTTCCCATAATCACATAACTTAAGGCTCTATACTTGATCTTTCTATCAGTCATCCCTGTGGGATTCTCCAAGTAATTAACAATTTGTCTTCGCCAATCATCATTTGACAAATTGTTGATGGCAAAAACTTCGAACACGTGTGTCACAATACCCTTTGTTAAAAACTTCAAAAGTTTCATTTTCATTAAAAATTTCATTTGGCTTAGGACTTAAGGCTAAAGAATCGGCCTCTGCCCCCTCAAGTTTTTGCCTTGACAAAGTTTCTAGTGACATGTTCGTCGAAATTAGTTTGTTTTTAATTTCGATTAGCTCCGTTAAGTTTTCTTTCGAAACTTTATAACCTGAAGCAAGCTGTGCCAAATCATTCGCCTCTTGATTTGCAATACGAGGCACATGCTCGATTTTAACGTGATAAAAACGTTTCAATAATGCATTGGCAGCAATAAAGTAAGTAATCAAATTTTCCCTTATGCACTTGTATTCTTTCGTTAATTGCTTGATTACTAATTCAGAATCACCTCTTATTTCGACCTGCTTTGCCCCCAAGTTTAACAGAATTTCGAGTCCTGCTATTAAGGCTTCGTATTCCGCCTCATTGTTGGAGCAACTTTCTTCGATTTTATACTTGTATTTGGTTGGTATTTCTGTTGGTGAAATGATTAACATTCCTACACCTGTACCATGTTTGTGGCTTGAGCCATCGAAATATAGCCTCCAAGGTCGAAGGTGAACACAATCAATTGCTAATTCGACCACTGAATGGTCTGCAATAAAATCTGCCACTACCTGGCCTTTAATAGCCTTTAGTGGTTGAAATGTCAATGAATATTCGGATAAAGCTAATGCCCATTTACCTATTCTGCTATGCAAAATTGGTTTCGATAACATATGTTTAATTATATCAAAATGAGAATAAACATAAACATCAACAGGCTTTATATATTGCTTTAACTTTGTACATGGGAAATACAAACACAAACACCGTTTTTCAATAGGATGATATCTGGTTTCAGCATCATTCAAAACCCTACTGAGGTAATATATGGCTCTTTCGACTCCATTTTCATCCTCTTGTGCTAACATACTACCTGTTGACATTTCTGATGCAGCTATATACAATTTCATTGTTCTCTTTCTAATTGGAGACGATAAAATTGGTGGCTTCATCAGGTAGGCTTTAATTTCGTAGAAAGCTTGTTGGTGGCATGGCTCCCACTTGAAAACATCTTCCTTCTTCAGTCGAAGTAATGGCGAAAATACTTGAGTCTTGCCACTTAGATTTGATATAAATCTTCTCAGGAAATTGATCTTTCCTAGTAAAGACTGCAATTCTTTCTTTGTCGAAGGAGGTTGTGTTTCCATGATAGCCTTCGTCTTATTTTGATTTATCTCAATGCCTTTTTTGTGCACGACAAAGCCTAAGAAATCACCTGCACTTACACAAAAGGCACATTTTAGTGGATTCATTTTCAATCCATATTTTCTCATCCTTTCAAATGATTGTCGAAGGTGGTCTAGATGACCACTTTCTGATGCTGATTTAACTACTATGTCATCTATGTATACTTGCATAAAATTTTCTATAAAATCATGGAACATAGTATTCATAGCTCTTTGGTACGTAGCACCAGCATTTTTTAAACCAAATGGCATCACTACCCATTCATAAACACCTAATGCCCCTGGGCATCGAAATGCAGTTTTTGAAATGTCTTCTTCAGCAATAAAAATTTGGTTATAACCAGAATATCCATCAAGCATGCTTAAATATTCATAACCAGCCGCTGAATCAACCAACATTTCTGCCACGGGCATTGGGTATTGATCTTTGGGAGTAGCATTATTTAGATCTCTAAAATCTATGCAAACTCTAAGTGTACCATTTTTCTTAATTACAGGAACTATATTAGCAAGCCAATCGACATACCTGGCAGTTCTGATGAACTTGCTTTTCAATAGCCTTTCGATTTCCGCTTTGATCTTCGACATGATTTCTAGTGCAAATCTTCTTGGTGTTTGCTTCACAGGCTTCTTCTCTGGTCGAATAGGTAACTTCAACTCAACCACCTCTCTTTTCAGGCCTGGCATCTCATTGTAATCCCAAGCGAAGCAATCTTTGTATTCCTTTAGCAATTTGACAATCTGCACTCTGAAATCTTTGTTGATCTTTGTACTAATATATGTTGGTCTTCTTGTTGAACCATCTCCCAAATCAATTTCTTCTAAGGGATCTTGTGCCTGTATTTTCTTGGTCGAACCCATTGGATCTTTCTCAAATCCTAATGGTTCATCATCATAGACACCATCAAGTCTCTGTGTTTCGACCATGATTTCTTTGTTATTATCTTCTGTGGCTAAAGCAACCATTTGATGTAACTCAGCTTCTAGAATAGCTTTTTCTTTGTTTTCGGCCACATAGGCCGTAATTCTTTCCCATGCATTGGGCTTTATAATCATTTCAAAGTCTATCCCAGCCAGTAGGCTTAACAAAGCCTCTTGGTCTATTCTCCTCATCAATGATTTCCCTTTCCCAAACGAAACCATAATTTGGGTGAAGACTAACAGAGGAGAAGACATTGTCTTGCTCAATGAACCCAGCATTGGAAGAAGAGCATGGAGAGATATTTGCCAATTGCTTGTCGAAGGTCTTCTTGGTGATCGTATTCACTTCAGCCTTGAAATAACTTTGGTCACCTTCAATGTTTTCAACCAACCCATCCTCTCTCCAAATAATGAGCCTTTGGTGCACAGTCGAAGGGATTGCCCCCACTCCATGTATCCATTCTCTTCCAAGCAGCAAGTTGTAGTTTGCCTTGGAGGGTACTACCAAAAACAAAGTTGGCCTTTTGACACTACCTACTGCTAATTCGACTTCAATGGCCCCAAGTGAATGGCCAGTTTTGCCTTCATAATTAGTGAGAACCACATTATGTGGCCTCAAATCAGTGTCACATTTGCCAATTCTTCTTAGCAAATGTTGAGGCATCAAATTCACAGCAGCACCACCATCAACAAGGACCTTGTTGATTCCCACATTGTTGACCTTGGCTTGAATGAACAGTGGCTTGAGGTGATTCATCATGCCACAATCTGGCCTTTCAAAGACAGCATGTTGCTCTTCGATGCAGCCATTCTTCAACACATAGTAGCATATGGGTTTATATGTAGTTTCCTCGTCGAAATCTTCTTCGACATCATTAACCTCAGAAACCACATCATACTCAATTGGTAAAATTGAGATGACCCCACATAGCACGTCAAACTCTGACCCAGAATCAGCAAAGGAAGAATCTAACTCCTCTTCTAAATTAAGGTCTTCTTTTTTGAAGCCTTTCTTAATTTCAGAAAGAAGAGGGAAAATTCTCTCAGTGTCTGGTTTCCTAACCACTTCAGTCGAAGGTAAGATCACCTCTTTACCCTTCCCTTTGTTTGAGGTCGTTGTTTTACCTACAGCAAGAGCATCAGCCTTCTTTTGGCGTTGAAACCTTCGCCATTGAGTTCTTGTCATAGGATTCTTCCCTTTGTAGTTGTTACTATAGGCATACTTCTTGATTTCAGTTGCCTTGTTTTGGTTAACATCACTCGTGTTACCTTCGACCAGTTTAGGTGGCCTAATTCGATGGATAGCATTGCCCCCAGTGTGGTATATGGCTTTGCCTCTTCCACTAGAATGTACCCACTTTTCGATAGGAGTACCAGAAGGAGGAACATAAGTACTCAGCTTTCCTCTTCCAGGAGTTTTGGTCGAAGTAACCATGTAGGGAATTCTCCTATCCGCAAAATCAAACTTGGGCCTTTTATCCACCCATTTACCTTTGCGCTTCATTTGAGGCTTGAACTCTTCAAGTTCTTTAGCAGCCTCCTTGTCAAAAACAGCACTGCACCTTGGGCACAGCATCACTTCTGAGTTGCTTAGCTTGCAACGATTGAGGAAATCAACCAATTCCTCTTCAGCTTTTGGGTACACTGCTTTCACTTTGTCATCTTCTTGGCCTTCAGTGACCATTTCGACATCCATCTTTGAACTTATGGTAGTTCTCTTCATATTGGCTTTACCAGGCACAGTTTCAGAGGTTTCGACCATGTTGATGCTCACCTCAGTATACATTGCCTCAGCATCAGGCAAAGGATCAGCATCGATCTTCATTGGTGCCTTTGGTTTGTCACCAAATTTCAGCCTTCCTTCGTTGAGTGCCTTTTGCACCAAATCCCTGAAAAGAACACAACGAGAAGTATTATGACCCAAAAAATTATGGTATTTGCAAAAACCTCTTTTTTGCTTTTGTTCTAATGGTGGTGTTTTTAGTCCCTTAGGAACCAAAATCTGACCATCCTTAACTAACAAATCAAATATTTCGTCGCATTTAGTAACATCAAAAGTATATGTTTTTGCAACGAATTTGTCGTTTTTAGGTTCGACAGGATTTTTACCATTTGAAGGTTTTAGCAATTTACAAGTATATGGAGGTCCTGGCTTTAATTCGGCAACATTGACCTCCTCTTCGACTTCCTCGTAAGAGATGTCGTACTCTTGTTCCTCATTTTGAATTTCGACATAGGCAATTTTGTCTTTTTTATTGTTATGAAACCTACTAGTTCTAGATTTCTCAGCTTTTAGCCTTTCGACTTGCCTTACTCTATCGGCCAATTGGGCCATATCTCTTAAATATTGAGTGTCTAGTTTTTTCCTAATAGAATAATCTAGACCACCAGCAGCCATTTCGACTAACTCATGTTCAGGCACTTGGGTAAAGCACCTTGCTTAGAGAAGTCTAAATCTGTTGAGATAGTCATCAACAGTCTCTGCCGTTTTACGTCGAACACTAGCCAATTCTTTGAGACTAATTTTGGAGTGTCCTATATAGAATTGCTCGTGAAAAGCTTTTTCTAACTGGTTCCAATTAAACATAGAGTGAGGGGGTAGTGTAGTAAACCAAGTAAAAGCATTTTTTGTTAGAGAATTAGGGAAAAATTTCATTCTTAAATTCTCATTTTGGGCTAAATCCCCAGCCTCAGTTAAATAACGAGCAATGTGTTCGACGGTGGATTCACTAGTTTCTCCACCAAATTTAGTGAATTTAGGGACTTTCCAACCCCTTGGCAATTCACTTTGCAAAATATATTCTGATAATGGCGACACGAAATTTGGCCTGTGCATTCCTATATTAAGGCCATTCTGGGCTAAAATTGTTTCGACAAGATTAGCTATATTGTTCTGCGCTCCAAAATTGTTTTGTTGCACTTGCCTGATGATGAGATCTAACATGATCTTTAAGATTTAGGATCTAGAAATATGACAACTCAAAGTATTTTCTCACAAAAACACATATTCAACAACACCAAAATGAAGACACAAATACTTACAAGAGGAAGAAAGATCAAAGATGGACAAGACTTGGAATGGAATGGAGATTGAAGATCACCACACCTCTCTTGGAAAGGTGATAAGATCACTCTATCCTTAGGTTCTCCTAGCCTCAAGGATGTGAGCTCTAGGTTCTCATCTCAAGAACCAATGAGAATCTTCTAGATGAACCTCACCCTCACAAGCATAAACTAGCCCTCACCACACTCTAGGTATTTTGGCTTTCAACTTTGCAAAATGAGAAATGATTTCATTCATCATAGAAGTTCTAACTATTATATGGAAAGGAAAAGTATATATAGGTTGGACTCTTGAATCCTAAGCCCAACACTCTAAATTAAGTCCACTAAGGAAAGAAATAAGGCCCAAGGCCTAAACTAAATAGCCACCAAGGCTCAAAAATAAATGTTCATTACAATTAGGAATGAAAACCTAAATTTATTGAAAAGCAAATACAAATAATTAGGAAACACTAGAGTTTGGATATTCTAGAAATTCCCTAATAGTATCATTGGTCACCTTTAGTGTGTCCTTGTCAATTATCAAGGTGGACACACTAAAGTATATTCCCTTTAAGTGTTGAATCTCTTTTTGGTATTTTGAGTCTTTATCTTTGTGATCTTCATCCAAGTTCCATGCATGTGGGCTCACATCATACTCCCCCTCTTGAATTTCACTTGTCCCCAAGTGAACTCCCCTTCTTGGAAACCTACATCAAACATGGAGAAAATAACTTATTTGGAAAATAAAAGACAACTAAACTAATGCATTAAATTAAGCTCCACCTGGATCAAAAGGAAAGTGAGTGACCCCAAATAATAGCCTAGTCATGCCAAATTCAAGCACAAGTTTCCTTAAAGCACAAGAGATCTTACATTTCCATTTAATACAACTAATCATTTGATAAGAAATGGAGAATATAGGGAGTAGATTATACCTTTGCAATATTGTAGCACTAAAAACCATTTCCATTACCTTTTTCATGCTACGTGGTGGCTCAACTTTAGGAGTCCTATCTAATTCCTTGCCTTGTCCACAAGATAGTGGCTTAGGAAACACATTCAAAGGTGTCCTAAACAAGAAATTAACAAAACTATGTGCAAGGAAATAGTTAGAGGTGAAAACCGGGGTGCCTACCACAACTACACTTTGGTCTTCCAACTTGAGGTTGACCTTTCTTTCTTTTTCCTCTTCCTCAATTTTATTTTTCAAAATGATTTGGTCTTTCAAAACTTCTTGAGGACTAAGGGGAGAAAGAACAATTTTCAAATTCTTATGCATAAAGGAGTATTTGTTAGTAAATCCATCATGGATTGCTTTTGTGTCAATTTGCCATGGCCTTCCTAATATTAGGTGGCCGGCATCCATAGGGACAACATCACAAAAGACATCGTCTTTGTACCTATGAATGGAAAAACTAACAAGCACTTGTTTATCCACAACTATTTCTTTTTCATCATTAAGCCATTGTATTTTGTATGGGTTTGGATGATTGATGGTGGGAAGGCTAAGCTTTGTAACTAAGCGAGTGCTAGCCCAATTAACACAACTTCCAACATCAATTTGCAAACAACATAATCTAGTTGACACAAGACATCTAGTATGAAAGGTAGAAGGATTAGTAGTAGGAGTAGAGAAAGTTTCCTTACTCTTTGGCACTATGGCCGAAGCTTTATCACTTACCGTTTTAGGTGTATAGGCTTCCTCCCTCTTTGAATTGGCCTTCCAAGGATTGGTGTGGGTATACTTGGAGAAGTTTTCTTCTTTGATGTCCCTCCTTCTATGGCTCCTTTCATTCTCCTCAACAACATATCTGGGCCTCCTATTTCTTTTGTCATAATATCCAGAAGGAGAGTCATATCTAATAGGAGAATGATACCTTTTTGGGGAATTATATCTCCTAGGAGAATCATACCTTTTGGGGGAATGATACCTTATTGGAGAATGATATCTCCTAGGAGGATCATACCTCCTATCAAATATGGACTTCATCATGCCATGATTTGTGTGCACCTACAAGACAAAGTTAGTACAAAAAACAGTCACCAATAAGTCCTCACCAAAGTGTTTACCTCACTAAATATCACTCCACTCGTGTTTAGGCTTTTTAGAAAACAAACACTCTTCACTCAAGGGTTTTTTTGGGCATACAAATGTAAAGTAGGTCACTCAAGTCACTCAATTCTCCTTTAGATCTTGAAAAGGAACCCTTAAACTTCTATCCAATCCTTGATGTTGATGTTACTATAGAGCCCAAGGAAGATATGATCAATCACCAAGAGAAACAAGAAGAAAGAGACAACTATGACAAAACTAAGATTTTTTTTAAGACACAAGAAACAAAAAAAAAAGAAACAAAAATTTTTGAAAGGCTAAACCAAATTTAGAGCATTTAAAGACAAATTTAAACTATGAAAAGAGACTCAAAAGAGTGCTAGCAATGCACCAAAGAAATTGCAACAAAGTGAGCAAATAAGCCTCCAAGGGCAAAATGGTCCAAATGTCCCCAAAAGGTTTTGAGAAAATTTCTCAATGATCCAAATAATGTTTACTAACAATGGGAATTTTTCTGGAATTTTTGTGATGCTCACGTGATTAGGTTGATGCCTTTTTTTTGAAAATAATACTTTTTTTTTTGCTATTTTTCAGTATTTTCTTTTTTTTTGAATATATATTTTTTTTCAATGTCTCAAATAATTGTAGATTTTGAGACAAACAACCTGGCTTTTGAATCACTGAAAAATGAGCTATATTGAATCCAGAAACACAGTTTGAATTTTGAGCAAATAGAATTTGGATCAAATAAATCTGGAGATGAAGAACAGAAATATGAACACCAAGAACAAGTGATTTCTAAAAACAGGTGTATCTCAATGAATACTCAACCAAATCAGACAAATGAATACTCCATTTCATGCGAAATTTCACAAGGAATCTGAATAAATCAACAATTCGCACAAAAAAGCTGAAGAGATTACTCAAAACGCGAAATTTCAGAAAAACGCGTTTTAGGGTTTTGAAATTGGGCAAATGCTCAAAACTCAACCAAAATTCGTAAAACAACTTGCAATAGGTTCGAATTTAGTGCAGAAAGTGATTGCTAGCAAGAAATTTCAGCAAAAACGATCAAAAAATGAGAACAAAACCGAAATTCGAATATGAGAAATATGAGGATTTTAACATGGAAAATGAGCAATTGTTGCTCAAACGAAGTGAAACAAGCGTGTAATATGTTGTAAATTCAACAACAAACAAGATGCAAACAAGAATTAAACACGAAATCAACAGAAAATGAAAAATCGAAAATGGACAGAATATATGAACTAAGGAAAACGTAAATGCTGGAAAAGAAAAAAAAAAGTGTTGCTGAAAGCTGACGATGAGAACAGTTTTTTTTTTTCACTTACAACTAACACTAGAAATGTGAGAAGAAAAAAAAATTGCCAAATTTCACTAGCTTTGATACTCACTTGATGAGATCTAACATGATCTTTAAGATTTAGGATCTAGAAATATGACAACTCAAAGTATTTTCTCACAAAAACACATATTCAACAACACCAAAATGAAGACACAAATACTTACAAGAGGAAGAAAGATCAAAGATGGACAAGACTTGGAATGGAATGGAGATTGAAGATCACCACACCTCTCTTGGAAAGGTGATAAGATCACTCTATCCTTAGGTTCTCCTAGCCTCAAGGATGTGAGCTCTAGGTTCTCATCTCAAGAACCAATGAGAATCTTCTAGATGAACCTCACCCTCACAAGCATAAACTAGCCCTCACCACACTCTAGGTATTTTGGCTTTCAACTTTGCAAAATGAGAAATGATTTCATTCATCATAGAAGTTCTAACTATTACATGGAAAGGAAAAGTATATATAGGTTGGACTCTTGAATCCTAAGCCCAACACTCTAAATTAAGTCCACTAAGGAAAGAAATAAGGCCCAAGGCCTAAACTAAATAGCCACCAAGGCTCAAAAATAAATGTTCATTACAATTAGGAATGAAAACCTAAATTTATTGAAAAGCAAATACAAATAATTAGGAAACACTAGAGTTTGGATATTCTAGAAATTCCCTAATAGTATCATTGGTCACCTTTAGTGTGTCCTTGTCAATTATCAAGGTGGACACACTAAAGTATATTCCCTTTAAGTGTTGAATCTCTTTTTGGTATTTTGAGTCTTTATCTTTGTGATCTTCATCCAAGTTCCATGCATGTGGGCTCACATCACCTGACTACTTCATCAGCATTTTGATTTCTATTTACTAACACTATATCAGGCTCGTTTTCAACCATCCCCTGCAAGGGTTGTTCGACAACTTGTGCTTGTGCCTGATTTCTAGGCAATTCAATGTTAGGCCTTTCTAAGGGGATTTCTACAAGCCTCAAAGGTTGTACTTGGGGTATTGGCTGATTCTGCATTCTTGGAGTGCCAAAGAAATCTGCAATTCGACCCATTTGAGTTGCCAATGCTTGGTAACTGTTATTGGTCTCACGTATCAAAGGGTTGAATACTGTACCAATTTGTTGGGTTAACATGTTAACCATATCATGATTGGCCTCATCTATTTGTTGTCTTAATGCCAACACAGACGCTGTAGTTAATGTGGGCTGGGCATTTCGACCATAAATGCCCTCTTGAGAGGCATGCATAGGGGAGAAACCACCATTCATTATGTTATCTGCACACGTTGATGAATTGGTTTGCAAGCCTACAATCATGCCAGTTGGCATACCGTAAGGGAGATTTCGACCAACTATAGGCATGCTAAATGGGATATGACCACTAGTCATATATGGGTTAGACGTTCCCATTGTTTGTGGCATAGAAACCATTTCATTAGGCTGTGTGGTCACCGTGGTGGCAATTGTTGTAACACCCCCCTTTTACTATTACAATTAAATAGACAATTATCAGAGTCACCTCGAAGGGCGCTACATTTTTCACCATTTTAAAAAAAAGAAAATCTCCAAAATAATTTATATAAAAGAAATCACCAAGCAGCGGAAATATTAACCAGTTTAAACATCTCCAGAATTAACAATTAAAGACATCTCCAAAATAAATTAAAACAATTTCCAATAACTAAAATAATAGTTCAAAACGATAACTAACGACTCCTCGGTGCTACATATCAGAGCTGACACAGACCCAAACGAGAGAGGAAGCAAAACCTAGCAATTCCTCCACGAGCACTAGCGATCACCTGCAGCGTTGCCGCATGAGAGCAACATTCCAAGCAGAAGGGGTGAGTCTAACAGAGATAATAAGCAGATGATAAAAATATGCTAGCATTAGGTAACTACAGCAACACAATACAATTACACCATATCACAGCACCAGATACCAAAGGAAAAATCCATTTGACAGTGAACCACCAAAATTATAACATTCATAGACAATGGGATGATATGCAACCCCTCCAGTGGGCATATGCATGCGGTACCGATCACCAAAATGAGCCACGACGGGCATATCACCAATAAACACCAGAGGCAGAGCCTATATCACCAAAACATGCATATGACAATGCGACACCATGATTATGCACCAACTCACCATAACAAGTATTTAAAACAAATACTATATCACCAGAATCAAAACAAATGATTTCACCAAAAATAGCACCAAGTTGTAGCATCACAGCTACCACTAAACTCTCCTGAGCATACCAGCACCGCACCTGAAATATTAACACCAGACGGCTCCACAACGCGGACATAACGCACGCACACCACGCACAAGACTGGCGCACAGCGCCTAGGCACATCGCACCTACTTCAGCGAATTAATTAAAATAGCAAACGACATCGGATTTCAACAAATAAATACTTGTTGGAAAGCCCTATGGGTCTGGTTATCATCCCTAAGTTCAGTTTTTGAAGGAGAGTGTCCAATAGGTACAGTTTTCGAAAAGAACACAGGCTAGTTGCAAAAGAGGACAGTTTCTGTCCTTCAAATTCAAGCAGTTCCAAAGTGACCAAAACTCAATCAAATTGCATGAAACTTGTGCATAAACTGGGGCAAATTTTGTCTAGTTTTCAAAGAAATTGGATTCGTTCGAAAAGGAGTTCTTTTGAAAACGTGGTAACCAAAACACTGACCCTGTGTCCAGATTGTTTCCAGAATCTTACTCTAACTTGTGGAATTCATATCTCGAGCTACACAACTCTAAACGCAACCAAACCAGTGCCAAATTAACAAGCATTAAGTCTATTTTCCAGAAAAATAAACCACATAATTTTTCGGTCAATACAACGTTCCCAGTCACCGAAATACCGAATCTATACCCAAATCGTTTCCAGAATTTTAACCTAACTTGTATCGCCTATAACTCGAGCTATACAACTCCGAATTTAACGAAACCAGTGCCAAAATGACCGGCGTTAAGTCTATTTTCAAAAACAATCAACCTCATAATTTTTGGATCAACCAAACAGCACCAGTTTTAGAAAAACCGAACCTGTGTCCAGAATCGCTAAATTGCCAAACACCAAACCCTAACGACAACGACACCGCAACCACCACAACAAAAAACGACAATTCGACAACGCGACAACAACAATCAACCACGCACAGCAACAACAAAAACACGAACAATAACAACACCATCATCGTGATACAACAATCACGCAACAACAAATAACGAAACAAATCACAATAACGTGCAATAATCATCAAAGCACCAATCTCAACGAAAACACGATATGCAACAACACGAACAATTCAACAAAGCCCTAGACTACCCACACATAATTATCATCAACCCATTATCAAGGTTAAGCCCACCCTTACCTCAACTATGGTGGCGCAAACTCCCTCCTAGCCTCGTTCCTCGATCTCCGAATACGGCGACTCCCCCAAACTGCAGCTTCAGTGCGAAGCCAATATCTCTCTCCTCAGAACTCGTTTCGAAGATCCGAACGGTGAAAGTGTAGAACTATATCTTACGAACCTGCTGCCCAAAAACGAATACGATCCAACGGTTAACGAAACCGGAATCGCAATTTTACGGTGACAGGTTTGAGAAAAACGGGAATTGTTTTCTCTCTTCTTTTCTCTCTCTTTGGTGGCTGCTCTAATCCGAAATTCCTCTCTCTCTCAACCCTAAATTAATCCTCTCCACTTATAATAAGTGAGAAACATAATGGGCTAAATTATTTGGGACTTTATCCACATAGGAAGGGAGCCCAATGCTATTTTTAACTAGCCCACAACACGTGATTATCATCTAACTCGTTTTCAACATAGCTACTACGCCCATAATTTCAATTCTTACAATCATCCTACGGCAATCCAACTTCGAAATAATTTGATTAAATTTTAGGGCGTTACAACTCTCCCCCACTTAGAATATTTTCGTCCTCGAAAACATACCTGATTCAAACAGCTCCGGATAGGACTCTCGCATCTTGCTCTCCAACTCCCATGTCATGCTTTCACCAGCAGCTCCTAACCAGACCACTTTCACCAGGTTTATCTCTTTGCCACGTAAAGTCTTCACTTCACGATCTTCAATTCGCACAGGCATTGTCTCCACAGTGAGATTATCCCGCACATGCACATCATCCATCGGAATCACATGGGACGGATCCGAAATATACTTCCGAAGTTGCGACACATGAAATACATCGTGCAAATTCGAAAGATTAGGCGGCAAGGCCACCCTATAAGCAACATTACCAATTCTCTCAGTGATCTGATACGGTCCAATGAAACGAGGAGTCAACTTCTTTGTCTTCAATGCACGCCCAACACCCAAATCGAATCGTGCCCCCTCACAGTATTAGGTAACCCTATCACGAAATCCATAGAAATACTATCCCACTTCCATTCCGGAATCTCCAACGGTTGCATCAACCCAGCAGGCTTCTGATGCTCAACCTTCGATTTCTGACAAGTCAAGCAGGAATACACAAACTGCGCCACATCACGCTTCATACCAGGCCACCAAAACATCTTCTTCAGATCCCGATACATCTTTGTAGCTCCCGGATGGATACTCAACTTACTCCTATGACCTTCTTCTAAAATTGCTCTTTTCATCTCCTCATCATCAGGAATGCAGATTCTCCCACGGTACTTCAATACATTCTGCGCATCCAACTCAAAGTCTTTATTCTCGGATTGATCAATCCCAACCATCAGGTCAACTAATTTAACATCTAACTTCTGAGCTTCTCGAATGCTGGCCATGAATTTATTATCAATCTTCAACATCCCCAATCTGACACTCTGAGGCGTCACTTCACAAACCAAACTCATATCCCTGAACTGCTCAATTAATTCGAGTTCTCTAACCATCATTGCTGACATATGCAACGTCTTTCGACTTAAAGCGTCAGCTACCACATTAGCCCTTCCCGGATGATAGTTCAAGCTAAAGTCATAGTCTTCCAGCAACTCCAACCATCTGCGCTGCCTCATATTCAACTCTTTCTGATCAAACAGATACTGCAAACCCTTATGATCACTGAACACCTCGAACCTCGAACCATACAGATAATGTCTCCAAATTTTCAACGCGAACACAACTGCAGCAAGTTCTAAATCATGGGTAGGGTAGTTCTTCTCATGAGTCCTCAACTGTCTCGACGCATAGGCAACTACCTTACCATTCTGCATAAGCACACCTCCCAACCCCATCTTGGAAGCATCACAATACACCACAAACGACTCTTCCGGATTAGGCAACGTCAGAACAGGAGACGTCGTCAACCTCTTCTTCAATTCTTTGAAGCTCTCTTCACAACAGTCATCCCAGATGAAAGCTTTACCCTTGCAAGTCAACTGAGTCAACGGAAGTGCCAACTTCGAAAATCCTTCTATAAACCTCCTATAGTAACCTGCCAGACCCAGAAAACTTCTAATCTCAGTAACTGACTTCGGAGACTCCCATTGTAACACGGCATCAACCTTAGACGGATCCACGGCAATTCCATTCCCCGAAATAACATGACCCAGAAAGCTAACCTCTTTCAACCAAAACTCACACTTAGACAGCTTCGCATATAATTTCCTGTCCCTCAGAATTTCCAATACCAATCTCAGATGTTCTGCATGCTCCTCTTCTGACTTAGAATAAATTAGGATGTCGTCAATGAATACCACCACAAACCAATCCAGATACTCACGAAAGATACGATTCATGTACTCCATGAACACTCCCGGCGCATTAGTCACACCGAAAGGCATCACGGAATACTCATAATCTCATTCACTGCATCTGACCCCGCCAGAGCGAACACCTTCCCAACGGACCTTTCTTTCTTCGGTTTAGGACACTGAGTGCTGATATGACCACCCTCACCACAGTTGTAGCATAACACATCCTTTCGATCACAGCTAGACGCCATATGACCCTCTTTACCACACTTGTAGCACTCCTTCACATCACCTGGACAGTCAGGACGCTTATGACCGGGTTTACCACACTTGTAACATACCACACTAGCAGCAGCATCTCCCCCACTAGGTCTCTTACCCACAGCAGTTCTCTGATTGCCCTTACCAGCTGGAACCTCATACGGCTTCCCACGACTCGAGAAATTCTTCTGCCTATCCCTCATGACTCTAGAATGAGCATTACTGTCTTCCTCGAAGATTCTGCAGTTGTCAATCAACTCCGAGAACACCCGAATTTTCTGATACCCTATCGCCTTCTTGATATCAGCCCGCAACCCATTTTCAAACTTGATGCATTTGGAGAATTCAGCACCAGCCTCACCATAATGTGGATAGAACTTCGCCAATTCAATGAACTTGGCAGCATACTCAGTCACCAACATATTACCCTGCTTCAGCTCCAGAAACTCAATCTCTTTCTTCCCACGGACATCTTCAGGATAATACTTTCTCAGAAATTCTCTGCTGAACACAGCCCAAGTGACCTCTTCATTCACACTCGCCAACCTCTGCCTCACCTCCAACCACCAGTCATCAGCCTCCTCTGCCAGCATATGAGTACCATACCTGACTTTCTGCGCCTCAGAGCAATCCATAACACGAAAGATTCTCTCCATCTCTTTCAGCCACGCCAAAGCACCATCAGGGTTATACTTGCCCTTAAAGGTAGGAGGATTCTCCCTCTGAAACGTAGCCAAACTGCGCGACCCAGCATCACCAGCAGCACCTGGGTTATTCTCCACAGCTTGAGCCACAGCCTGCAAAGCAGCAGCGAGTGCAGCATCGTTCCGTCCTGCCATCTCAACCTAACACTGCAACAGAAACTATAATCGGAAACGAGTAACAATTACTCAAGTGTTACTCGACTCGACGACTCGACAACTTGGCCGGACAGACCGAACTGCTCTGATACCACTAATGTAACACCCCCCCTTTTACTATTACAATTAAATAGACAATTATCAGAGTCACCTCGAAGGGCGCTACATTTTTCACCATTTTAAAAAAAAGAAAATCTCCAAAATAATTTATATAAAAGAAATCACCAAGCAGCGGAAATATTAACCAGTTTAAACATCTCCAGAATTAACAATTAAAGACATCTCCAAAATAAATTAAAACAATTTCCAATAACTAAAATAATAGTTCAAAACGATAACTAACGACTCCCCGGTGCTACATATCAGAGCTGACACAGACCCAAACGAGAGAGGAAGCAAAACCTAGCAATTCATCCACGAGCACTAGCGATCACCTGCAGCGTTGCCGCATGAGAGCAACATTCCAAGCAGAAGGGGTGAGTCTAACAGAGATAATAAGCAGATGATAAAAATATGCTAGCATTAGGTAACTACAGCAACACAATACAATTACACCATATCACAGCACCAGATACCAAAGGAAAAATCCATTTGACAGTGAACCACCAAAATTATAACATTCATAGACAATGGGATGATATGCAACCCCTCCAGTGGGCATATGCATGCGGTACCGATCACCAAAATGAGCCACGACGGGCATATCACCAATAAACACCAGAGGCAGAGCCTATATCACCAAAACATGCATATGACAATGCGACACCATGATTATGCACCAACTCACCATAACAAGTATTTAAAACAAATACTATATCACCAGAATCAAAACAAATGATTTCACCAAAAATAGCACCAAGTTGTAGCATCACAGCTACCACTAAACTCTCCTGAGCATACCAGCACCGCACCTGAAATATTAACACCAGACGGCTCCACAACGCGGACATAACGCACGCACACCACGCACAAGACTGGCGCACAGCGCCTAGGCACATCGCACCTACTTCAGCGAATTAATTAAAATAGCAAACGACATCGGATTTCAACAAATAAATACTTGTTGGAAAGCCCTATGGGTCTGGTTATCATCCCTAAGTTCAGTTTTTGAAGGAGAGTGTCCAATAGGTACAGTTTTCGAAAAGCACACAGGCTAGTTGCAAAAGAGGACAGTTTCTGTCCTTCAAATTCAAGCAGTTCCAAAGTGACCAAAACTCAATCAAATTGCATGAAACTTGTACATAAACTGGGGCAAATTTTGTCTAGTTTTCAAAGAAATTGGATTCGTTCGAAAAGGAGTTCTTTTGAAAACGTGGTAACCAAAACACTGACCCTGTGTCCAGATTGTTTCCAGAATCTTACTCTAACTTGTGGAATTCATATCTCGAGCTACACAACTCTAAACGCAACCAAACCAGTTCCAAATTAACAAGCATTAAGTCTATTTTCCAGAAAAATAAACCACATAATTTTTCGGTCAATACAACTTTCCCAGTCAACGAAATACCGAATCTATACCCAAATCGTTTCCAGAATTTTAACCTAACTTGTATCGCCTATAACTCGAGCTATACAACTCCGAATTTAACGAAACCAGTGCCAAAACGACCGGCGTTAAGTCTATTTTCAAAAACAATCAACCTCATAATTTTTGGATCAACCAAACAGCACCAGTTTTAGAAAAACCGAACCTGTGTCCAGAATCGCTAAATTGCCAAACACCAAACCCTAACGGCAACGACACCGCAACCACCACCACAACAAAAAACGACAATTCGACAACGCGACAACAACAATCAACCACGCACAGCAACAACAAAAACACGAACAATAACAACACCATCATCGTGATACAACAATCACGCAACAACAAATAACGAAACAAATCACAATAACGTGCAATAATCATCAAAGCACCAATCTCAACGAAAACACGATATGCAACAACACGAACAATTCAACAAAGCCCTAGACTACCCACACATAATTATCATCAACCCATTATCAAGGTTAAGCCCACCCTTACCTCAACTATGGTGGCGCAAACTCCCTCCTAGCCTCGTTCCTCGATCTCCGAATACGGCGACTCCCCCAAACTGTAGCTTCAGTGCGAAGCCAATATCTCTCTCCTCAGAACTCGTTTCGAAGATCCGAATGGTGAAAGTGTAGAACTATATCTTACGAACCTGCTGCCCAAAAACGAAGACGATCCAACGGTTAACGAAACCGGAATCGCAATTTTACGGTGACAGGTTTGAGAAAAACGGGAATTGTTTTCTCTCTTCTTTTCTCTCTCTTTGGTGGCTGCTCTAATCCGAAATTCCTCTCTCTCTCAACCCTAAATTAATCCTCTCCACTTATAATAAGTGAGAAACATAATGGGCTAAATTATTTGGGACTTTATCCACATAGGAAGGGAGCCCAATGCTATTTTTAACTAGCCCACAACACGTGATTATCATCTAACTCGTTTTCAACATAGCTACTACGCCCATAATTTCAATTCTTACAATCATCCTACGGCAATCCAACTTCGAAATAATTTGATTAAATTTTAGGGCGTTACAATTGTTGGTAAAGGATTAAGCACAGGAGATGTAACTGTGATCATGCCTGTCGAAGGCATTGGAGCAGTTATTCCCATAGCGGTTACTGGATTAGCGTCATTGACAGACGCATTCTCAGGGCCACTCTGTGCGTTCGAAGAACTTGCGCCAGAACGTGAAATCTTTGACAAAGATTTACCACTCCTCAGGCGCATAAACAATTATATTCCAAGATTCTGTTAACTAACACTCTAATATTTCGACACAAATGTCCCACTGGGCGTGCCAATTTGTTTACCGTGGATTTTGGTAAACACCGCTGGTCTCTAATTTGGTTAACTTGCAGGATCAACCAGTGAATCCTAAGACCATTTGTGTTTAGAGTTTTTAGTTTGATGTGATGTTCTTCAGTGTTTTGCGTTTTAAACAGAAAGGAAGAAGAAATAATTGATTCCTTACGCGCGAAGCAATCAAGATATTTCAGGGAAGAAGGACTTGAATTGTAAAACACATAAAGGTAAAGAGAAAACAGAAGTAAATTGCATTAAAATGAAAGAGAATGGTACACAAGATCATACATTGTTCTCTGACTCGTTTTTCTCTTGAATGCGGAAGTTAGAGCGTGAGAATTGCAATATGAAATTTTGTGACCTTTGTTTCTTCTCAGAAACTACTATTTATACTAAGCAGAAACTGCCCTAAAACAGTTATAAAAATGATAGCAACCGCTCCTCTTTTCGACCAACTGGTAGTTCTTCAGCGCATAACTGCTCTGTTTTCTGTCTGTCGAAAGCTTGTGTCCATTTTCCTCTTTCTTGCTTTTGCTTCCCCGGAAGCTTGTCGAATTTACCCTGCACACGACCATTTTCTCTGTCGAAATACTTTGGTCTTTGTCGAAATATAAGTCAAGCCTTGTTGACCATTTTCAATGAAGCCTGTCGAAATTACAGGCTAACAATTTGCAAGATGTTATATATGTTGTTTGATTAAGCATTTTGTATGAATGGTTTTATGAATATTTTTTGATTCTAATGTCGTTCATATTTTATTGAATGATATATTCTCATGTGAATGTCTCCATGAATGAGGAAATTATCAATATATAACTCAGTGAACTAATTTGATGATGTCCCTTTGACGAGGTCTAAGACGAGAGTGAGGGTACTTTCATCCAGCTCACCCGAAACTGTAGATGGCACCAAGCTTATATCGTTAGAGGACACAGACACCTTGAAAATATGTGTGAATAGTTGATTTTTGTTGAGATGATGGATTATGGTAATTCCTTGTTTTTTTTTTTGATAAGATGGTAATTCCTTGTTGATTTGGTTCCCTTCTTATGCTCTTTAATTATATGGTTTGGACATTCTTTGTCACTCATGCAGTTTTTTCTAGAATGGGTGTCAAACTTCATCGAAGTAGTATTCTATTTCCGTGTAATAGTGGAGACATGATCACTTCAGATGAGTCTGACTTTGGATACTAAGCCAAAAGCTTAGTAACAAATACTAAATGGGTATATGCGTCATTTCTACAATAATTAAAAAAATTCGGTAACCACAAATATGAAGTCTGTGGTTAGTGATCACTTTAGTTTTTTCCCACCGAGTTTCCAAACATTTTCCCGGAGTTATACGATGATTTCTATGTATTGAGCAGATTCTATATTTATCTATCTTGGTACTGAAGTTTTACTAATATTCTTTTTTTTGCAAACATAGGATTTATGATTGATAATGCTACTTCTTTTAAAGCTCTATTGGTATCTATCTATATATGTAAAGCAAATCCCTATGGAGCCTCCACAATGAATGTTGAAATTTTTAATTTATATTTGTATTAACTATCCACTTACTTCTAAATATTAATTTATAAATTGCAATTATAAGAGACCTTATTTTTACCTTTTAATATTTGGTTTTAACGCAATATTTAATTGTTTGATACCGAAACTCTTCAATATTGCAATTGAGGAGACATGATGTTTTGTATATATACGAACTTAATGGAACCATTCTATTAAAATAATATTGCAATTGACTTCCACCTTTTAATCTATATCTATATTATATTATATATATATATGCCTTATATTATATTATATTATATTATATATTATATAATATATATATATATATATATGCATTATATTATATTATATTATATTATATATATATAATTAAAATATGTTTAGTTTTGAATTGTGTGCTTCTCTCCCATTTTTATTTTAATTTTGGAATAACTTCCTCCTTATTGATTACTCTTATTTCATTATTTGATGTTTTGATTTTGGTTATCTTTTGGTGTCTCTAAATTATTATTATTATTACTACTAATTAATTATTATAATTAATTTTTAATAGAAATTAATGACAATCTTTTCATTTTCCTAGACTTTAAGTCTTTTTTAAGATATACTATAAATACCTAAAAAGAGGAGTCACCACTTATCTTTTCATGTTTTACATAATTTTTTTATGTTGTTATACCACTTATGCTGATTTTGGTTGTTGTTACATCACTAATATTCAAGCTTGAAGAAAGTCATTGCAGTTGTTGGAGTTCCAAAAAAAAATTATATCATTTTGTCTTTTATTCGTTAGCTTTTATTGATTGTTGTTTAAGTATTGAAATTCTTATATGTATAAAGTTTCATGTCTTCATCATATTTTTATACTTTCTAAGCAGAAGCAACTATTTCTTGGATTGGAGTATATCGTAATCTTCTTGATTGTATGGTGAAACTGTAATTGAGATGTTGCTATGAACATTATTCGTAGCCTTTTCTCAAGCAATTTTGTACATTTGCATTCATAATTTATTATTTCATATATTGCACATCACTGCTTTCTATTTGAGAAGTTTCTTCTAATAGTTTTGATCTTTTGTATTACTCCTTGATGCATCTTCCAAATAGACAATCATTTGGTAGGGTAAGGGAATGAACCCTTGGTGAAAAGCCATCCGAGAGGAAAACGATTGATAAATTCATAAATGATCCCCAATTTGATAGAAACACCACCTCACATGGTTCAAAATTATCATTAGAAAACTGAAAGGGACACTACAAAAAAAACGGCAAATAGTGACCGATATTTCGGTCGCTATATAGGAAAAATCGGTCATTATAAATTGTATAATTTAATTTTTAGTAGGAATAGTTTTTTATATATCTAGAAAGAAAAAAGACCTCTAAAAGTTTTTTTGACAACAAAGGATTCGATGAATTTTAAGAGTTGGTTATTCGAGTTTTATTTGGTTTTATTCTTTTTTTAATAAGGAATGTGAATGGTTTTATTTCAAGATAGAAGTTACCTAGCCAAAGAGATTGACAATGGCATACGTTTCATTAACAAGAGTAGTAAAAGCATGATCAATAGACTTCAATAACTGACAAGAGTAAGCGACCATATTTTAGAATGGAGTAAATGAAAATACAATGGGTTAGGACATGAACAAAGAGAAAACAAAGAGACACGGTTAAGTTTGGAGGGCTGGTGCATTGTGGAGAAGAAAATGAAGGGGTTTACATAGACTAAGAGTTGAATATTAGGTATCAAACATTTTGAATATTCTATCAAAATTTAAATTTGCTTAATGACATTGCAATATTATCAATTATTTTTTTGACAAAAAATACTTAAAAATATGACTAAATATACGGTAGTTGTTTCAATTATTAAAATATGACTAAATATACAACTCATCTTGAATACTTACAATATGACTAAATAAACACACCATCTTGAATATTCTATCAAAAAATACTTAAAAAATACATAAAATACTTAAAATTAAATTTGCTTAATGATATTGCATTATTATCAATTATTATGCATTGAAAGTTAGAGGTTTCACATTCATATGATTTATTCCTTTAATTGACAATAAACTCATGAGTTAGCAAGAAATAACTATTTAAAGGAGTCAATTTTGGATGGTGAGGGGAGAGATTTTGACAAAAAAGATCATAATAAAAAGCAAATAGCAGAAGAAAAGAGCAAGCTAGCTTCACAAGAATAGGCCGATAACAATTTTTTATGCAAAAAGATAAATTTGAATCGGTTAGTGAATCATGAAATGAAGACAACAATTTTTTATATAGTTATAGGCTTCTAGATATCATGTAAATTTTAATATTGTTCTTTAGAAAAACTTTTAATTGCATGACGTTTAATCTCACTACAATATAATGCATTATGATGCATTATTGAAGTAATTGGCTCCTTTAAAACTAATATTTTCCTTTACGAACTCACACGTAAGATTGTTAATTAAAAAAATAGTCTTCGAAGTAAAAACAATAACAAAACTGTAGATTTATATGTTGCAATTTTTAAACAAATAGTATATATAATATATTTACTCTTCCTTTGAGCTTATTTAGACTATAAGTTGCATTAGAAAAATCCTATATTTAATTCCACTTTTATTTTGAATTTAAATTTAATTTTAATTTTAGTTTCAATTTATGAATTATTAATTGGTGATAAAAAATAAAAAATAAAATAATAAATATCAGTAAATTTTGGTTTTCTATTATATATGTTTTGCCTTACCAATCTATCTCTATTATTAAAATTCATGCCAATAATGAAGCTTATTAAAATTTTATTTTTAAAAATTAAGCTGATAAAAATATTAACAAGAATTTATATTAAAAACACATACACTATAAGAATATTCCATAAAATAAATAATTTTTAAATAAAAAACGCAAAAATATATTTTTAAAATACATATATAATTTATATCGACAACTTATACATCTTTATATAAAAACTACATAAATTTTTTTTAAAATATTATAAAACAATCCGTGCAACGCACGGGTATTTGCCTAGTTAGATGTAAGAATAACGAGAACGGCTTCTTTTGCATGTTAATTAGTTAGTTTCTTTTTCAATTGATCCCACTCCCTCTTGCTTTTTACACAATAAATTATAATTTTTACAAAGAAATTTTATTAAGAGTAAATTACATTCTCCTCCCCTGAGAGAAACTTGAACTACACTCGCCTTCCCTTTTATGTTAAAATATACACTCCCCTCCCTTGAGAAATAAAAACCTAGAGTAAATTATATTCCCCTCCCCTAAGAGATGCTTGAATTATAATCATATCTGTTAATGATTAAATATACTACACTATAATCCTTTTTAAATTAAAATAAATAAATATTTTTATAATATGTACTAATTTTGAGCCGCCATTTAAATGGCAATAACATAATAAAACTATCTTTTTATCATAACAAGTTGTGTCATAAAAGTTTCCATCATTAATTTATATTTAATCACTATATTTTTATCATGAGGAACTTGGGTTTGAGATTGTTGAAAATTCAAGTGTGAGTGGTTAGTCCAACATTAACTATGGATGATCTATATGAAGGATATATAATAGAGGTAACTTATATACCTAAAGCCTTAAGGTTTTGGGTGGAGATGTGGTGTCCAAGTCTCTTGGTGGTTTGGTTCATTGGCTAGCTCAGTGTTGCTCACAGTGCTCTCCCAGACTTCCCAACAAGTGTTTTAAACGTATGGTAAAAATTAGGTACCCTAGAAACATGTTGGGTACCCGTACCCAAATTAAGAGTCATAATGCAAATGGTATATTTGTTGAACAAGTTTAATCAAAAAACTATTAAGGTCATTGAATTTTACTATTTTTAAGCATCTCTTTGTCTTTTCAAAATTTCCTTTCAAATTTTATCATGTTGGAGATTTTTAAAACACACTTCCTCAACCAAAGGGATGGCTAAGTATATAGGCAGCTAAAAAAGTGATGAGACCGAATGACCCGCCAATTAATGGTTGGTTGACAAGTTGATTCATCCCTCTTTAGTATGAGATTTTTTTTTTTGGTAAACTAATGTATCCTCTACGGCGACTGTGGAGAGTAATCCTTGGAGGTATGAGATTGTTGTCAAACATGCGAGCCAACTCATAAAAAATGAATAGAAAGATGTATTTTGGCTAAAAAGTGGCAGGTTATCCCGCCTCAACCTCCCCTCCCCAAACAACATAAAATAATTGTTTAAAACAAGGAAAACATTCTACAAATTGAATAGAGCTAGCCCAGCCTAGCCTGGGTCACCTATGGCTTGTCAGGTTTGTAGGCTAGGTTATTGGATGCTCAACTATGCATCCACAACTGAATAAAAATTTGGTGGAAGTCTATTATTGATATTTCGAAGCGGGGAGCTTATTATTGATATTTCCAAGCGGGGAGCCTATTATTGATATTCGAGGCGGGGAATCTATTATTGCTATTTTCAGCCAGGAGCCTACTATTCATATTTGCAGGTGGTGAGCCTATTTTCGTTATGTGTAAGTGTTACCCCTTATTTTGTACGATTTTTTACTATTTCCTTGATTAAACTATTATTTCTGTTGAAATCTATTTTAATACAGATATTAATGTGCCTCGCTTGTTATGCTCTTCATTATTTGCTACGTGAGTGGTAACTCTGATCGTCTCTTTATTCTGTTACAGATTCCCAATTCATGTCGAAACGAGTACCTCTGGTAGAGTTTAGTCTCTTTTTTCTAGGTGATGCTCTTTTTTTTGTTTTGAAGAGCCACTAGTTGCGTTATATATCCACCTTTTCTTTTGTGTTCTTTTGCATTTTATTTGTAAGAATTTGTAGCGGCTTTGTTATATAATTGGGATGTCTAATAGGTGTTAGATGTGACTTTGTTGGTCTCTTTGAGGGCCTATGCTGGTACACATTTTGTATTATGACTATACAGGTGTATATGTTATCTTGGAATCTCCATTATTTATAGGATATTCTACCGATTTTTTGTTAGAAATTCCTTTAATATATAGGCTTATAGGTTTTGATATGATGAATGATCTTTAGGTCAACTTGACCTTGTTGAGGCTTTTCAGATTCGGGTAGTAGTTTGTGGGCCGGTCATGGTCCAATTTGGGTAGTGACATAAACTCTTGGGGTTGGATAACATTTTGTTTTGAAATCCTTCGAAGGTTTTAAAGGCATTGGACTAGCTATTAGATGGTAGAGAAGCAGGATAAGTCTCTGCCTGAAACTAACATACTTTTCTCTATCATTTCACCTAATAATACACTCCTATGGGTAGCTAAAGTGAGCTCCTATGGACATAAATACACTCCTTCTTGATTTGTCTAGTCCAGAAGCAGAGGTAACAATAGAACCATGCAGTAGAACAAACTCCGAAAATGGAGTTCAAGAACAAAAAACATGGATGCACAGGGATTCTGGCGATGCAAGGTGGAGGTTGAGTGGTGATGGTTGGAGCGATATTTTTTAGATAAAGGTATCAAAACTAGGGCTTTAAACCAATGGCTCCCACCGCCTCCAAAAACATGTAAGTCGAACGTCGATGGGTCAGCTATAGGCAAACCTAGTCCGGCAGGCATAGGAGGGGTTTTGCGTGACGATAATGGATGTGTCTTAGCTAAATTTGCTGCTTCGGTTGGAATTAGGGACTCAAATGAGGCCGAATTCCTAGCAATAGTCTATGCCCTTGAATTATCCCTAGAAAAGGAGTGGCTAAAGACGGGAAGCCTGATTGTGGAATCAGACTCTAAAAATGCACTTAGTTGGGTAAAAGCCAGTTGCCCATGGCATCTAAGGTTCTATAGCAACAAGCTACGAAACATCCTCCAGACCATGAACAACGTTTCTTTCACTCATAAGACTCTTGAATCTAATCATGTTGCTGATGGTCTTGCAAAAGAAGGATTTTCCTTGCAGGACTTTTGGGTGAAGTGGTTTAATCAAGGTGGGTAAGCCTGTTAGGCTGAGGGTGGCAGATTGATTTGGTAATTGCCGGCAACTAGTAACTTCATTCTCTTGTTGGTGTGATCTTTTGGTCTGTCTTATGTCTACCATCTCTTGGTTGGGTGTTATCTTCCTTTGATTGCCTCTTTCATTTGTATACTCATTGGTGTTGATTTTTGACCAAATTTGAGGTGTTGCTCTATGTAGACAAGTTGTCACTTTCCTTGATGTTTCACCTCTTTCCTTGCTAACCCCTTATATTGCCTAGTGTGTCTACATGTTTTGTTCTGGTGCTTCTGTTTGTATCTTTTTTGTAGGTGTTCTTGCTACCTTGATAGAGCCTTGGAAGCTGACCGTGTTTCTTGTGTTCTTTTCTTGGATTGGAGCCGTTTTGGAGAAAATGGAGCGTGTCTTTCTTTAAATTATATTTTCATAGTCCTTACCTTGGTTGTCTTTACCTCTGAGGAGTTGGCTGCTACAAAGCTTGAATTATGAGTTTTTCTTGGTGCTCGTTGATTTTAATTTTGCAGACGTTCCTTTGTTGCAGCTGGAGGTGTATACCAGGAGGAGCTTTTGTGTGGTAGTGATCTATAAAAAAATAGGAGTTTTGTCAGGATGTGGCTGGCACTGTGGAGCAACCTCTTTGTGCCAAACTTTTGTCTTTCCCTTTCTTGTTGTGAGCATTCTGCAGACACTAGTTTTTTGTTGTACAGAAGTGGCCATCCTCATGTTTGGTCCTCATTTGGTTTGCGAGATGTTGTTGCTCGATTCTGTGTCTTTTTTTTTTTGTGTGGTTGGCTACCTAGTGTCATGGGAGTGGCCAGCTAGTGTGTAACAGATTTAAGAGTCTTGTTGATAACTTTTTGTCTTTGGGTGAGCTGTTAGGCCTTGATAAGGAAATACAGTGCAGGAGTTTAAGTGGAGGTTTTTGAGTATCATAGGAGGACAATTTATGGCATAATATTGAGTGATACAGGATGATGCAATATGATTGTTAAGCATAGAGACTTGCTGTTTGTTTTAATTGGTGGGCAGCTTGGTGGTGTTTGCAACAGACTATTTGGAGTTGTGGTGCTCTCATGTTTGGAAGCAAGTGCTTTGGTGGAATGCAACAAATATCACTATATCAATTTAGGGGATTGTAACTTGCACAAGTCTAGAAGATGTGATGAAAGCTATGAAGTGGAAGCCTCAAGCTAATGTACTGATACTACTTGAAGCAAAGGGTTATGACTTATGAGTATCTTCTTGGTGTGTTCCAGCAAGGTGTGGTGGCGTAGATAATTGTTTGGGCAACTTGGGCTGAAGCTTTACAATCTTTACATTCTAGCTTTAGTCTTATTTTAATCCTTCTTCTTCCTATTATATTATTTTAGTTTATTTATCTCCTCTCATGTCTCCTATTAGCATTAGCTGCTCTAGCTTCTAAGTGTCTCTTTCTTTCGTGTATCTCTTGAATTGTGATCAGCAGCTTAGACATAAACCTTGGTGTATTTGTATTTCATTTAGCCTAGCACATGATTGGGCGCTCTCTCAAACTCTTCATAGAAGGTAGGGAAAGTGTGTGCCATTGATGCTGTGCACTAAATGGTTTATTAATAATAATTTTTACTTATAAAAAAAAACATCGATGTGCAAAGAGATTTTGTGCCCTTTTGAGGATAAAGTGCACTTTTATACCACTTCTTCCCACTTGGGCCCTTAAAATAAGGACACATCGCCCAAATAAAAGGCCAAATACGTTAAATTCGGGGTCCCTCCTTTTGTACCCCTACCAGCATCTCATATTACCCCCCCCCCCCCCCCCCCCCCCCGGCCCATGCAAAAAGACCAAAATACACTTCACAAAATTTAAAAACCGCAACATATCCCCAGCTAAAAAAAAAAATTGGAAATCGTATATACCTAAATACGAAATTCCCCTAAAAATTTTAAAAAATTAAAATTGTATATTCCTAAATACGATTTTCCCCTAAAAACTTAAAAAAATATAACCGTATATACCTAATGTGGGGGTATATACAATTTGTTAAATTACAAAATCGTATGTACCCCCACATCTAGGTATATACGATTTTGTAGCCCAAATAATAACTAAATAAATAATTTAAAAAATTAAAATTATATAGTTTTTTAGAAAAATAAATTAGATATGAATAATATGAATATCAGACGTTTTTTTGGTTCTATATAGGGTGTAGTTCGTTAACACGTGACAATGTTATACTTCGAGCAAATAATTTAGGTTAAAAAATCAGTTTTCGGGCAACCTACTCTGATTGTAATGAAACCACAGCCATTAAATCTGAAAAAATCTAAAAAAAATTGCATAGCCTTATTTTGGTTTTATTAGATTTTTAGTGGTGTTTTTATAATTTTATGATTAGTTTTGAATCTTTAACGGATAATTAGTGATATTTTTAAATAAATTAATACAAATCGTATATACCTATGTGGGTGTATATACGATTTGTTAAATTACAAATCGTATGCACCCCCACACCTAGGTATATACGATTTGTATTTTAACAAATCGTAAATACACCCACGTAAGTATATACGATTATCTTCCACCCCCACACCTAAGTATCTAATCGTATTTAATTATCTTCTATGTATATACGATTTACATTTTTCAAAGTCGTATATATCTAAGAGTGAGATATATACGATTTTGTCCAATTTTTTTGGGGTATTTTCGTCAAAAATTCCTTACATGTAAGTCATTATTTACACAAATCACTCTTAAATGAGCATGATTCTAATTGGATAAGCGTTAGTTAATCTTATTTCTAAGAGTTGTTACTCTCGTCATCATTATAATTCCGATGATTTTTTGCATTCGTGGGGAAGGGTTTTATGGGTCATGTAATCTGTACACAGTTTCTAGGTTTGTGGGGAAGGGCTTTTCTTATTTAATTATTTAACCTTTTAAAGGGTATATAAAAAATGTCTTTGAAATGAAAATAGTGACATGGTCATCGTCTGTCAAGCTGTCTTCTAAATAATAATTTACAATGCCACGCCAATTAAAAATGGTGCACGCTGGCTTCTAACAAGGCCAATTTTAAAATTTGACAATAATTCTCCCACACTTCTCTCATGTCTCATCTCTCTCTTTCTCTCTCTTTCTAACATTGTATGAAACAAACACATCGTATGAGATATCTTGGTTGTCCCTTTTTATCACAAGATTGATAGATGTTGTTTGTTCGTTAGAGAAATAAACGAACAATATCATAAAATTATGACCAAAATAGAATTGGAAAATTACGCCAATAAAGCATTTTTGCCTTTAAATTTATCGTAGTTATTTTTATTACTCGATCTTACTATGATTATTATAATTATTATTTATACAAAACAAGACAAATTATTCTTATAGTGGTGGATGTCTCCCGCAACGGCATTTTTGTTGAGGGTCGCACCATGGTACCTCGCCAGGCCATAAAAACTGGCACCAGGTTCGGCACAGATTAATATCACAAGCATCAATGGTCACTACTGTTTGCGGCTTAGAATCAAAAACTTTGTTTTCAGTTGTTATCTCTCCATTGACCCTGAAACAATAAATTTAAATAGGGTTAGAATAACAAGAGAGAAAATGTTTTGTTTTGCCATTTGTTTTAGATTGAAACGGATTACTTCTGTATTGTATGACTATGACAAGGTGTATATATATATATATATATATATATATATATATATATATATATATATATATATATATATATAAGATTTTACTAAGCATTTAAAACTCGGGAGTTCACCCCTATTTTGTTCTTACCATAAAAATTTATTAACCTTTTATTGACTAAATTTGTAAAAGTCCATGACAATTAATTAATAGAGTCAAAATGTTTTGAAAGAATTAATAGATAAATGTTTATTAACTACATTTATATCAATTAAGTTTTTTGAGAACATTATGAGTGCGAGTCTGAATTAGTAATTCTCCATTTTTCCTCTCCTCATCGCCCCATCCCTACTGTTTGTATAAAGGTTCAAAAGAGACGCAGTTTGACGTTCAAACTCGCATTTAAAACTAGGGAGTTGTCCTCTAGTTTGCTCTTACCATAAATATTTCTTAACATTTTATTGACTAAATTTGTAAAAGTGCATGACATTTAATTAATAAAGTAAGTCAATTTTTTTTGACTAAACTTATTTCTAGTAAGTTTTCTGAGGACATTATGCAAGTTTAAATTCGTAATGCTCCACTTTTCCTCTCCTCATCGCCCCATTCCTACTGTTTGTACAAAGGTTCAAAAGAGACGCAGTTTGACGTTCAAACTTGCATTTAAAACTAGGAAGTTGACCTCTATTTTGTTCTTACCATAAATATTTCTTAACATTTTATTGACTAAATTTTTAATACCGCATGTTAATTAATTAATAGCGTCAATTTTTTTTGAAAGTGTTATTATAATAAATTTTTATTGACTAAATTTATATCTAGTAAGTTTTCTGTGGACATTATGAGTACGAGTTTGAATTCGTAATGCACCACTTTTCCTCTCCTCTTCGCAACCATCCCTACTAATTGTACGAAGGTCCAAAAGCGACAGAGTTTAACGTTCATTTTTTATTAATAATATCAATGTAATACTTTTATTGCTTATCAAAAAAATGTAATACTTTTATTTCAAATTATTTGTCGTTTAAATTCCTAATATGAGCACTATAAGTGTCCCAAACATAATTAAACCATACTATATCCTAAAACAAAAATTCCTTACATGCAAGTCATTATTTACACAAATCACTCTTAAATGAGCATGATTCTAATTGGATAAGCGTTAGTTAATCTTATTTCTAACAGTTGTTACTCTCATCATCATTATAATACCGATAATTTTTTGCGTTAGTGGGGAAGGGTTTTATGGGTCATGTAATCTTTACACAGTTTCTAGGTTCGTGGGGAAGGGTTTTTCTTATTTAATTATTTAACATTTTAAAGGGTATATAAAAAATGCCTTTGAAATGAAAATAGTGATATGGTCATGGTGTGTCAAGCAGTCTTCTAAATAATAATTTACAATATCACGCCAATTAAAAATGTTGCACGCCGGCTTCTAACAAGGCCAATTTGGAAATTGGACAATGTTTTAGAAATTGGAAAAATAGAGCGCCAAAATTGCGCTGAAAAAATTGGGGGACTAAAAATATGGATCGGTGAATATAGGTAGACCAAAAGGGCATTTAACCTTTCACTCATTCCACCAAAACTATCCAAAATCATATGATAGAGATGTGGCATCTCTCTCTCTCTCTCCTCTCATCTCCCTCTCTCTCTCTCTAACATTGTATGAAACAAACACATCGTATGAGCTATCTTGGTTGTCCCTTTTTATCACAAGATTGATAGATGTTGTTTGTTCGTTAGAGAAATAAACGAACAATATCATAAAATTATGACCAAAATAGAATTGGAAAATTACGCCAATAAAGCATTTTTGCCTTTTAATTTATCATAGTTATTTTTATTACTCGATCTTACTATGATTATTATTATTATTATTTATGCAAAACAAAACAAATTATTCTTGTAGTGGTGGATGTCTCCCGCAACGGCATTTTTGTTGAGGGTCGCACCATGGTACTTCGCCAGGCCATAAAAACTGACACCAGGTTCGGCACAGATTAATATCACAAGCATCAATGGTCGCTACTGTTTGCGGCTTAGAATCAGAAACTTTGTTTTGAATTGTTTTCTCTCCATTGACCCTGCAACAATAAATTTAAATTATAAGTAAGGACAAACATAAAAAGTTTTTTCAGTAAAAATTAAAGAAAACGTACTACAATATATCCGTAAAATAAAAAAAACCATATATACCATAGTGCAAATAAAAATAGGGTTACAATAAAAAGAGAGAAAATGTTTTGTTTTGCCATTTGTTTTAGCTTGAAACGGATTACTTCTGTATTGTATGACTATGACAAGGTATATATATAAGATTTTCCTAAGCATTTAAAACTAGGGAGTTCGCCCGTATTTTGTTCTTACCTTAAATATTTATTAACCTTGTATTGACTAAATTTGTAAAAGTCCATGACAATTAATTAAGATAGTCAAAATGTTTTGAAAGAATTAATAGATAAATGTTTATTGACTACATTTATATCAAGTAAGTTTTTTGAGAACATTATGAGTGTGAGTTTGAATTAGTAATTCTCCACTTTTCCCCTCCTCATCGCCCCATCCCTATTGTTTGTATAAAGGTTCAAAAGAGACGCAGTTTGACGTTCAAACTCGCATTTAAAACCAGAGAGTTGTCCTCTATTTTGTTCTTACCATAAATATTTCTTAACATTTTATTGACTAAATTTGTAAAAGTGCATGATATTTAATTAATAAAGTCAAATTTTTTGACTAAATTTATTTCTAGTAAGTTTTCTGAGGACATTATGTGTGCAAGTTTAAATTCGTAATGCTCCACTTTTCCTCTCCTCATCGCCCCATTCCTGCTGTTTGTACAAAGGTCCAAAAGAGACGCAGTTTGACGTTCAAACTTGCATTTAAAACTAGGGAGTTGTCCCCTATTTTGTTCTTACCATAAATATTTATTAACCTTTTATTGACTAAATTTGTAAAAGTCCATGACAATTAATTAAGAGGGTTAAAATGTTTTGAGAGAATTAATAGATAAATGTTTATTGACAACATTTATATTAACTAAGTTTTTTGAGAACATTATGAATGCAAGTTTGAATTAGTAATTCTCCATTTTTTCTCTCCCCATCCCCCATCCCTACTGTTTGTATAAAGGTTCAAAAGAGACGCAGTTTGACGTTCAAACTCGCATTTAAAACTAGGGAGTTGCCATCTAGTTTGTTCTTACCATAAATATTTCTTAACATTTTGTTGACTAAATTTATAAAAGTGGATGACATTTAATTAATAAAGTAAGTCAATTTTTTTTGACTAAACTTATTTCTAGTAAGTTTTCTGAGGACATTATGTGTGCAAGTTTAAATTCGTAATGCTCCACTTTTCCTCTCCTCATCGCCCCATTCCTACTGTTTGTACAAAGGTTCAAAAGAGGCGCAGTTTGACGTTCAAACTTGCATTTAAAACTAGGGAGTTGACCTCTATTTTGTTCTTACCATAAATATTTCTTAACATTTTATTGACTAAATTTGTAAAAGTGCATGATATTTAATTAATAAAGTCAAATTTTTTGACTAAATTTATTTCTAGTAAGTTTTCTGAGGACATTATGTGTGCAAGTTTAAATTCGTAATGCTCCACTTTTCCTCTCCTCATCGCCCCATTCCTGCTGTTTGTACAAAGGTCCAAAAGAGACGCAGTTTGACGTTCAAACTTGCATTTAAAACTAGGGAGTTGTCCCCTATTTTGTTCTTACCATAAATATTTATTAACCTTTTATTGACTAAATTTGTAAAAGTCCATGACAATTAATTAAGAGGGTTAAAATGTTTTGAGAGAATTAATAGATAAATGTTTATTGACAACATTTATATTAACTAAGTTTTTTGAGAACATTATGAATGCAAGTTTGAATTAGTAATTCTCCATTTTTTCTCTCCCCATCCCCCATCCCTACTGTTTGTATAAAGGTTCAAAAGAGACGCAGTTTGACGTTCAAACTCGCATTTAAAACTAGGGAGTTGCCATCTAGTTTGTTCTTACCATAAATATTTCTTAACATTTTGTTGACTAAATTTATAAAAGTGGATGACATTTAATTAATAAAGTAAGTCAATTTTTTTTGACTAAACTTATTTCTAGTAAGTTTTCTGAGGACATTATGTGTGCAAGTTTAAATTCGTAATGCTCCACTTTTCCTCTCCTCATCGCCCCATTCCTACTGTTTGTACAAAGGTTCAAAAGAGGCGCAGTTTGACGTTCAAACTTGCATTTAAAACTAGGGAGTTGACCTCTATTTTGTTCTTACCATAAATATTTCTTAACATTTTATTGACTAAATTTGTAAAAGTGCATGATATTTAATTAATAAAGTCAAATTTTTTGACTAAATTTATTTCTAGTAAGTTTTCTGAGGACATTATGTGTGCAAGTTTAAATTCGTAATGCTCCACTTTTCCTCTCCTCATCGCCCCATTCCTGCTGTTTGTACAAAGGTCCAAAAGAGACGCAGTTTGACGTTCAAACTTGCATTTAAAACTAGGGAGTTGTCCCCTATTTTGTTCTTACCATAAATATTTATTAACCTTTTATTGACTAAATTTGTAAAAGTCCATGACAATTAATTAAGAGGGTTAAAATGTTTTGAAAGAATTAATAGATAAATGTTTATTGACAACATTTATATTAACTAAGTTTTTTGAGAACATTATGAATGCAAGTTTGAATTAGTAATTCTCCATTTTTCCTCTCCCCATCCCCCATCCCTACTGTTTGTATAAAGGTTCAAAAGAGACGCAGTTTGACGTTCAAACTCGCATTTAAAACTAGGGAGTTGCCCTCTAGTTTGTTCTTACCATAAATATTTCTTAACATTTTATTGACTAAATTTATAAAAGTGGATGACATTTAATTAATAAAGTAAGTCAATTTTTTTTTGACTAAACTTATTTCTAGTAAGTTTTCTGAGGACATTATGTGTGCAAGTTTAAATTCGTAATGCTCCACTTTTCCTCTCCTCATCGCCCCATTCCTACTATTTGTACAAAGGTTCAAAAGAGACGCAGTTTGACTTTAAACTTGCATTTAAAACTAGGGAGTTGACCTCTATTTTGTTCTTACCATAAATATTTCTTAACATTTTATTGACTAAATTTTTAATACTGCATGTTAATTAATTAATAGCGTCAATTTTTTTTGAAAGTTTTATTATAATAAATTTTTATTGACTAAATTTATATCTAGTAAATTTTCTGTGGACATTATGAGTACGAGTTTGAATTCGTAATGCACCACTTTTCCTCTCGTCTTCGCAACCATCCCTACTAATTGTACGAAGGTCCAAAAGCGACAGAGTTTAACGTTCATTTTTTTTAATAATATCAATTTAATACTTTTATTGCTTATCAAAAAAATGTAATACTTTTATTTCAAATTATTTGTCGTTTAAATTCCTAATATGAGCACTATAAGTGTCCCAAACATAATTAAACCATACTATATCCTAAAACAAAAATTCCTTACATGCAAGTCATTATTTACACAAATCACTCTTAAATGAGCATGATTCTAATTGGATAAGCGTTAGTTAATCTTATTTCTAACAGTTGTTACTCTCATCATCATTATAATACCGATAATTTTTTGCGTTAGTGGGGAAGGGTTTTATGGGTCATGTAATCTTTACACAGTTTCTAGGTTCGTGGGGAAGGGTTTTTCTTATTTAATTATTTAACATTTTAAAGGGTATATAAAAAATGCCTTTGAAATGAAAATAGTGATATGGTCATGGTGTGTCAAGCAGTCTTCTAAATAATAATTTACAATATCACGCCAATTAAAAATGTTGCACGCCGGCTTCTAACAAGGCCAATTTGGAAATTGGACAATGTTTTAGAAATTGGAAAAATAGAGCGCCAAAATTGCGCTGAAAAAATTGGGGGACTAAAAATATGGATCGGTGAATATAGGTAGACCAAAAGGGCATTTAACCTTTCACTCATTCCACCAAAACTATCCAAAATCATATGATAGAGATGTGGCATCTCTCTCTCTCTCTCCTCTCATCTCCCTCTCTCTCTCTCTAACATTGTATGAAACAAACACATCGTATGAGCTATCTTGGTTGTCCCTTTTTATCACAAGATTGATAGATGTTGTTTGTTCGTTAGAGAAATAAACGAACAATATCATAAAATTATGACCAAAATAGAATTGGAAAATTACGCCAATAAAGCATTTTTGCCTTTTAATTTATCATAGTTATTTTTATTACTCGATCTTACTATGATTATTATTATTATTATTTATGCAAAACAAAACAAATTATTCTTGTAGTGGTGGATGTCTCCCGCAACGGCATTTTTGTTGAGGGTCGCACCATGGTACTTCGCCAGGCCATAAAAACTGACACCAGGTTCGGCACAGATTAATATCACAAGCATCAATGGTCGCTACTGTTTGCGGCTTAGAATCAGAAACTTTGTTTTGAATTGTTTTCTCTCCATTGACCCTGCAACAATAAATTTAAATTATAAGTAAGGACAAACATAAAAAGTTTTTTCAGTAAAAATTAAAGAAAACGTACTACAATATATCCGTAAAATAAAAAAAACCATATATACCATAGTGCAAATAAAAATAGGGTTACAATAAAAAGAGAGAAAATGTTTTGTTTTGCCATTTGTTTTAGCTTGAAACGGATTACTTCTGTATTGTATGACTATGACAAGGTATATATATAAGATTTTCCTAAGCATTTAAAACTAGGGAGTTCGCCCGTATTTTGTTCTTACCTTAAATATTTATTAACCTTGTATTGACTAAATTTGTAAAAGTCCATGACAATTAATTAAGAGAGTCAAAATGTTTTGAAAGAATTAATAGATAAATGTTTATTGACTACATTTATATCAAGTAAGTTTTTTGAGAACATTATGAGTGTGAGTTTGAATTAGTAATTCTCCACTTTTCCCCTCCTCATCGCCCCATCCCTATTGTTTGTATAAAGGTTCAAAAGAGACGCAGTTTGACGTTCAAACTCGCATTTAAAACCAGAGAGTTGTCCTCTATTTTGTTCTTACCATAAATATTTCTTAACATTTTATTGACTAAATTTGTAAAAGTGCATGATATTTAATTAATAAAGTCAAATTTTTTGACTAAATTTATTTCTAGTAAGTTTTCTGAGGACATTATGTGTGCAAGTTTAAATTCGTAATGCTCCACTTTTCCTCTCCTCATCGCCCCATTCCTGCTGTTTGTACAAAGGTCCAAAAGAGACGCAGTTTGACGTTCAAACTTGCATTTAAAACTAGGGAGTTGTCCCCTATTTTGTTCTTACCATAAATATTTATTAACCTTTTATTGACTAAATTTGTAAAAGTCCATGACAATTAATTAAGAGGGTTAAAATGTTTTGAGAGAATTAATAGATAAATGTTTATTGACAACATTTATATTAACTAAGTTTTTTGAGAACATTATGAATGCAAGTTTGAATTAGTAATTCTCCATTTTTTCTCTCCCCATCCCCCATCCCTACTGTTTGTATAAAGGTTCAAAAGAGACGCAGTTTGACGTTCAAACTCGCATTTAAAACTAGGGAGTTGCCATCTAGTTTGTTCTTACCATAAATATTTCTTAACATTTTGTTGACTAAATTTATAAAAGTGGATGACATTTAATTAATAAAGTAAGTCAATTTTTTTTGACTAAACTTATTTCTAGTAAGTTTTCTGAGGACATTATGTGTGCAAGTTTAAATTCGTAATGCTCCACTTTTCCTCTCCTCATCGCCCCATTCCTACTGTTTGTACAAAGGTTCAAAAGAGGCGCAGTTTGACGTTCAAACTTGCATTTAAAACTAGGGAGTTGACCTCTATTTTGTTCTTACCATAAATATTTCTTAACATTTTATTGACTAAATTTGTAAAAGTGCATGATATTTAATTAATAAAGTCAAATTTTTTGACTAAATTTATTTCTAGTAAGTTTTCTGAGGACATTATGTGTGCAAGTTTAAATTCGTAATGCTCCACTTTTCCTCTCCTCATCGCCCCATTCCTGCTGTTTGTACAAAGGTCCAAAAGAGACGCAGTTTGACGTTCAAACTTGCATTTAAAACTAGGGAGTTGTCCCCTATTTTGTTCTTACCATAAATATTTATTAACCTTTTATTGACTAAATTTGTAAAAGTCCATGACAATTAATTAAGAGGGTTAAAATGTTTTGAGAGAATTAATAGATAAATGTTTATTGACAACATTTATATTAACTAAGTTTTTTGAGAACATTATGAATGCAAGTTTGAATTAGTAATTCTCCATTTTTTCTCTCCCCATCCCCCATCCCTACTGTTTGTATAAAGGTTCAAAAGAGACGCAGTTTGACGTTCAAACTCGCATTTAAAACTAGGGAGTTGCCATCTAGTTTGTTCTTACCATAAATATTTCTTAACATTTTGTTGACTAAATTTATAAAAGTGGATGACATTTAATTAATAAAGTAAGTCAATTTTTTTTGACTAAACTTATTTCTAGTAAGTTTTCTGAGGACATTATGTGTGCAAGTTTAAATTCGTAATGCTCCACTTTTCCTCTCCTCATCGCCCCATTCCTACTGTTTGTACAAAGGTTCAAAAGAGGCGCAGTTTGACGTTCAAACTTGCATTTAAAACTAGGGAGTTGACCTCTATTTTGTTCTTACCATAAATATTTCTTAACATTTTATTGACTAAATTTGTAAAAGTGCATGATATTTAATTAATAAAGTCAAATTTTTTGACTAAATTTATTTCTAGTAAGTTTTCTGAGGACATTATGTGTGCAAGTTTAAATTCGTAATGCTCCACTTTTCCTCTCCTCATCGCCCCATTCCTGCTGTTTGTACAAAGGTCCAAAAGAGACGCAGTTTGACGTTCAAACTTGCATTTAAAACTAGGGAGTTGTCCCCTATTTTGTTCTTACCATAAATATTTATTAACCTTTTATTGACTAAATTTGTAAAAGTCCATGACAATTAATTAAGAGGGTTAAAATGTTTTGAAAGAATTAATAGATAAATGTTTATTGACAACATTTATATTAACTAAGTTTTTTGAGAACATTATGAATGCAAGTTTGAATTAGTAATTCTCCATTTTTCCTCTCCCCATCCCCCATCCCTACTGTTTGTATAAAGGTTCAAAAGAGACGCAGTTTGACGTTCAAACTCGCATTTAAAACTAGGGAGTTGCCCTCTAGTTTGTTCTTACCATAAATATTTCTTAACATTTTATTGACTAAATTTATAAAAGTGGATGACATTTAATTAATAAAGTAAGTCAATTTTTTTTTGACTAAACTTATTTCTAGTAAGTTTTCTAAGGACATTATGTGTGCAAGTTTAAATTCGTAATGCTCCACTTTTCCTCTCCTCATCGCCCCATTCCTACTATTTGTACAAAGGTTCAAAAGAGACGCAGTTTGACTTTAAACTTGCATTTAAAACTAGGGAGTTGACCTCTATTTTGTTCTTACCATAAATATTTCTTAACATTTTATTGACTAAATTTTTAATACTGCATGTTAATTAATTAATAGCGTCAATTTTTTTTGAAAGTGTTATTATAATAAATTTTTATTGACTAAATTTATATCTAGTAAGTTTTCTGTGGACATTATGAGTACGAGTTTGAATTCGTAATGCACCACTTTTCCTCTCGTCTTCGCAACCATCCCTACTAATTGTACGAAGGTCCAAAAGCGACAGAGTTTAACGTTCATTTTTTATTAATAATATCAATGTAATACTTTTATTGCTTATCAAAAAAATGTAATACTTTTATTTCAAATTATTTGTCGTTTAAATTCCTAATATGAGCACTATAAGTGTCCCAAACATAATTAAACCATACTATATCCTAAAACAAAAATTCCTTACATGCAAGTCATTATTTACACAAATCACTCTTAAATGAGCATGATTCTAATTGGATAAGCGTTAGTTAATCTTATTTCTAACAGTTGTTACTCTCATCATCATTATAATACCGATAATTTTTTGCGTTAGTGGGGAAGGGTTTTATGGGTCATGTAATCTTTACACAGTTTCTAGGTTCGTGGGGAAGGGTTTTTCTTATTTAATTATTTAACATTTTAAAGGGTATATAAAAAATGCCTTTGAAATGAAAATAGTGATATGGTCATGGTGTGTCAAGCAGTCTTCTAAATAATAATTTACAATATCACGCCAATTAAAAATGTTGCACGCCGGCTTCTAACAAGGCCAATTTGGAAATTGGACAATGTTTTAGAAATTGGAAAAATAGAGCGCCAAAATTGCGCTGAAAAAATTGGGGGACTAAAAATATGGATCGGTGAATATAGGTAGACCAAAAGGGCATTTAACCTTTCACTCATTCCACCAAAACTATCCAAAATCATATGATAGAGATGTGGCATCTCTCTCTCTCTCCTCTCATCTCCCTCTCTCTCTCTAACATTGTATGAAACAAACAGATCGTATGAGCTATCTTGGTTGTCCCTTTTTATCACAAGATTGATAGATGTTGTTTGTTCGTTAGAGAAATAAACAAACAATATCATAAAATTATGACCAAAATAGAATTGGAAAATTACGCCAATAAAGCATTTTTGCCTTTTAATTTATCATAGTTATTTTTATTACTCGATCTTACTATGATTATTATTATTATTATTTATGCAAAACAAAACAAATTATTCTTGTAGTGGTGGATGTCTCCCGCAACGGCATTTTTGTTGAGGGTCGCACCATGGTACTTCGCCAGGCCATAAAAACTGACACCAGGTTCGGCACAGATTAATATCACAAGCATCAACGGTCACTACTGTTTGCGGCTTAGAATCAAAAAATTTGTTTTCAGTTGTTATCTCTCCATTGACCCTGCAACAATAAATTTAAATTATAAGTAAGGACAAACATAAAAAGTCTTTTCAGTAAAAATTAAAGAAAACTGATAAGTACCAATGATACCTACTTTTTGATTTAAAGTATTGGCACTTGTTGAATCATTTGATATAAGTTGAATATGTTTTACCCAAAAAGAGTTTGATTTCACCAAATTTGAATTTAGCAACTATAGGTTTAGATTTAAAACTTTGTGTTGCATTTTAATCCCTTTTTGTTGTGTTTAATAGATGAAAATGAAGTGGAAGAATTGTGAAAAGAATACAAAGAAAGTTGAGATAAGAAGGAAGAGTAAAGTTCATCATGAGAAAAGAAGACACATCTTGTCCAGCAGGAATAGGTCTTGTCCAGCAAGATGAGGGACAGAAACTCATCAAGTGCAGGAAATCCTTCCTCGTTTATGTTCTTAAGCAAACAACAAAACTATTCCTCTTTTTACACTTCACTTAGGCATAAGAATAGTTGAACGGCTTGTTAATATTCTCAAATCCCTGTGGATACGATACCTGATACATTGTATTAGGACGATTGTAAGACGAATTCACGAAAAAGTCTTATCAAAATTTGGCGCCGTTGCCGGGGATTCGAGTTAATATTAAGAGCATAGCGACATATCTTATGCTCTTAGTGAACTTGTATATATATACTTTGTGAACAGAATTCCTTACTTTATAAATCCGTGTGTTGCTAATCTTTGTATTTAGTTGCTACTTTGTTTTATGCGAGGAAAGGTTCCGGCTAATCAATTACTATTTGATCCTGAGATAGAAAAGACAGCTAGGAAACTCAATAGTAGAAGAAGAAGAAAGAAGCAACAAGAAAAACTAAAGCAACAACAAGAGGAAGCATCTATCTCAACTACATCAACCTCAACCAACACACCAACAATGGCAGGGAACTTTGCACATCAAAGTCCAAGGCATCTTGCTAGAGTAGCTAGAGCACCAGAAGGAGCCAAAGCCACTGAAATGAAAACTGGGCTTTTACAGCTTCTTTATGCTAATCCTTTTGCAGGTCTCGATCATGAAGATCCTTATGGGCATTTGATCAAATTCTATGAGTTGTGTGGTACAGTAGGAGCCACAGAAGATGAAGAAGAATCTGTGTTTCTGAGGCTATTCCCTTTTTCTCTAATTGGGAAGGCAAAAGATTGGTTCCTTGATCAACCACAAGCAGTGACATCTAATTGGAACCAATTGGAAGAAAAATTCATGACCAGGTATTTCCCTCAATCTAAACTTATGGATGCTAAAACAACCATTTCAGTTTTTTCGCAGGGAAGCAATGAAAGTCTATGTGAAGCCTGGGAGAGATACAAATCATTGCTTAAAAGATGTCCAAATCATGGATTCGATAATCAAACCCAAGTACACATCTTTCGCAATGGATTGCAACAACAACCCAAACTACTGTTGGATGCTACTGCTGGAGGTTCCTTGATGGCAAAAACTCCTGAAGAAGCAATTCAAATTATAGAATCAATGGCCACAAATGATCATCAGAGTCAACATAATAGAAGTCCTCAAGCTAGAAGAGGAGTGATTGAATTGGGCACCAATGATGCAATTTTGGCTCAAAACAAGTTATTGACTCAGCAATTGGAAGAGCTTACAAAGTAGATGGCTGCTTTACCACAACAGTTGAAGGGTATGCAGGAGAGCGCATCAAAGCAAAAAGCAATGAGGTGTGATACATGTGAAATTGATCATCCTACAGGTTATTGTCCACCGGAGGAGGAAGCTAATTATGTGGGAAATCAGTCCAGACCATGACAATTTCAAAATTTTAACTACTCCAGAGGCAACAACCAGAACTCAAATCAAGGGTGGAGGCAAGATGCAGGACCTTCTAGACCTCCTTATCAACAATACAGTCAACAATCAAATGTATATGAAAGAACTTCAAAGTTGGAGGACTCTCTGAGTCAACTCGTGCAGCTAACAGTATCAAATCAGAAAAATACAGATGCATCTATCAAAAACCTAGAGACCCAGCTGGGGCAGGTGGCAAAACAGTTATCTGATCTACAAGGAGGAACTTTCTCTGCAAACACCCAAACCAATCCAAAGGAGCATTGCAAGTCTATAACAACCAGGAGTGGTCTCACAATTAGAAAGGGTATTGGGGATAATTTAGCTGTTGAGGAAAGTGTTGTGGAAGAAGTAGAAAAACAGAGAGTTGAGGGAGAAAATACAGAGATTGTAAATAAAGAAGAACGTGTAATAGAAAAAGAAAAAGTAGAAAAAGAGAAGAAAGATGAAAAGAGAAAGAATCATGAGGTAAAAGGAGAGAAAAGTGGAGTGAAGAGCCCACCAGTGAAAAATCTACCTTACCCTCATGGTCCGACTAAAAAGGATAAGGAAAGGCAGTTTGCAAGGTTTATGGAGATATTCAAAAGATTGCAGATCAATATCCCATTTTCTGAAGCCTTGGAGCAGATGCCTACATATGCAAAATTCATGAAGGAATTACTCACCAAGAAGAGGAGATTCATTGAAGAGGAGACAATTGAACTAGAAGCAGGTTGCAGTGCAATAATTCAAAAATCCTTACCTCTAAAGTCCAAGGATCCAGGAAGCTTCACACTACCAGTCACTATTGGCAATCTTTCAATAGGTAAAGCTCTTATGATCTTGGGGCTAGCATTAACTTAATGCCTCTCTCTATGCTGAAAAGAATTGGGGATTTAGAGGTTAGACCAACAAGAATGCAATTGCAGCTAGCTGACAGATCTGTGAAATATCCTCATGGTGTAGTGGAAGATGTTCTTGTAAAAGTTGACAAGTTCATGTTCCCAGTGGATTTTGTAGTTATGGAGATGGAGGAAGATATGGAGGTTCCTTTGATTTTGGGGAGACCATTCATGAAAACTGCCAAGGTAATCATTGATGTTGATAATGGCAAGTTGAAGGTTAGGGTGCAAGATGAAGAGGTAGACTTTAATGTATTTGAAGCAATGCACCACCCAAATGATAAAGGAAGTTGTTTCATGATTGATGCAATTGATGACTTATGTTATGAAGCAAATAAGCAAGTCCATTCTCCAAGTCCTCTTGAAAAAGCATTGATAAATGCCTTTGAAGAATTGAATGAAGAAGAGGAAAAAGAAATAGAAAGATGCTTGAAGGACCTTGATAATTTCAAGGAAATTCCTCCTCATAAAGTAATTTTGGAAGAATTGCGGGTGGAGAATAAATCCAATGACCACAAGCTGGAATTGAAAGTCTTACCGTCTAATTTGAAATATGTGTTTTTGGAAGAAGGGGACAAAAAGCCAATCATCATCAGCAGTTCATTGTCTACAAAGGAGGAGGAGAAGTTGATCAAGATCCTAAAAGAGAACAAAGAAGCTATAGGATGGGCCTTATCAGATTTGAAAGGCATCAGTCCATCTTATTGCATGCACAAAATAATGATGGAAGATGATTTCAAGCCGGTGACACAACCTCAACGCCGGTTAAATCCAACAATGAAAGAAGTTGTCAGAAAAGAAGTGGTCAAGCTTCTTGAAGCAGGTATGATTTATCCTATTTCTGACAGTTCTTGGGTTAGTCCTGTGCAGGTATTTCCAAAGAAAGGAGGCATGACAGTTGTGAAGAATGAAAAGAATGAGTTGATACCTACTCGCACTGTCACTGGATGGAGGATGTGTATAGACTACAGGAAGTTGAATAATGCAACAAGGAAGGACCATTTTCCATTACCCTTCATGGATCAAATGTTAGAAAGGCTATCTGGACAGGCATTCTATTGTTTCTTAGACGGATACTCCGGATATAACCAGATTGCAGTCAATCCCGAAGACCAGGAGAAAACTGCTTTCACTTGTCCTTTTGGTGTCTTTGCATATAGAAAGATGCCATTTGGACTGTGTAATGCACCAGCAACATTTCAAAGATGTATGTTTGCTATTTTCTCTGATCTAGTAGAAAAATGTATTGAAGTCTTCATGGATGACTTTTCTATCTTTGGAGCATCCTTTGAGCAATGTTTGAAGAATTTGGACACCGTACTGAAGCGGTGTGTGGAGACAAATCTGGTTCTGAACTGGGAGAAATGTCACTTTATGGTGACAGAAGGAATTGTGTTAGGCCATAAAATTTCTTCCAGAGGTATAGAGGTAGATAAGGCAAAAGTGGAGGTGATTGAAAAACTTCCTCCACCTACAAATGTGAAGGGTGTTAGAAGCTTTCTTGGACATGCAGGTTTTTATAGAAAATTCATACAAGACTTCTCCAAGATAGCCAAACCATTGAGCAATCTGCTCAATAAAGATACACCATTTCAGTTTGATGATTCTTGCCTTTCTGCTTTTGAACTTTTGAAACAAAAACTCGTTTCTGCACCCATAATCACTGCACCTAATTGGGAACTTGATTTTGTACTTATGTGTGATGCAAGTGATTATGCTGTAGGAGCAGTTTTGGGTCAAAAGAAGGAGAAAGTTTTCTATACAATACATTATGCTAGCAAGGTTTTAAATGATGCACAAATGAATTATGCAACAACTGAAAAAGAACTGCTAGCCATAGTGTATGCATTAGAAAAGTTTAGATCATACTTGATAGGTTCCAAAGTTATCATTTATACTGATCATGCAGCTATCAAGTATCTGTTAAACAAATCAGATTCTAAGCCGAGGTTGATTAGATGGATTTTGTTGTTACAAGAATTTGATTTGGAAATAAAAGATAAAGCCGGTCGAGAGAATTTGGTTGCAGACCATTTATCTAGACTGGTAAATGAAGAGGTATCCATAAAAGAAACTGAAATTACTGATGAATTTCCTGATGAGAAATTGCTAGTTGTGCAGGAAAGACCTTGGTTTGCAGATTTGGCAAATTTTAAGGCTGCAGGTGTTATTCCTGAAGATCTAAACTGGCATCAAAAGAAGAAGTTTCTCAGGGATGCAAATCAGTATGTTTGGGATGATCCTCACTTGTTCAAAATTGGAGCTGACAACCTTCTAAGAAGGTGTGTGACAAAAGAAGAAGCTGCCAATATTTTGTGGCATTGCCACAATTCACCATATGGAGGACATTACAATGGAGAAAGAACAGCAGCTAAAGTCCTTCAGGCAGGTTTCTTCTGGCCTACCTTATTTAGAGATGCTTATGTTCATGTGCAGCAGTGTGACAATTGCCAAAGATCTGGTAGCATATCAAAAAGGCATGAAATGCCACTACAGAGCATCTTGGAGGTTGAAGTGTTTGACTGTTGGGGAATAGATTTTGTTGGACCTTTACCTTCATCATATTCAAATGAATACATTTTGGTGGCAGTTGACTACGTGTCAAAATGGGTGGAAGCAATTGCCACACCCAAAGCTGATGGAAAGACGGTGATCAAGTTCCTAAAAAAAGAACATTTTTACTCGCTTTGGATCACCTAGGGTGTTGATAAGTGATGGAGGATCTCATTTTTGCAATTCCCAACTTGCAAGGGCATTGGAGCATTATGGTGTCAGACACAAAGTAGCTTCACCATATCATCCTCAGACCAATGGGCAAGCTGAGGTTTCAAATAGAGAAATAAAGAGAATTTTGGAGAAAACAGTTTCAGCATCTAGGAAGGATTGGTCAGTGAAGTTAGATGAAGCTCTATGGGCCTACAGGACAGCTTTCAAGTCACCAATAGGCTTAACTCCATTCCAAATGGTTTATGGCAAATCATGCCATTTACCAGTTGAATTAGAGCATAAAGTATATTGGGCTTTGAAAATGTTGAATTTTGATTTGAAAGATGCAGGTGAGAAAAGGAAGCTGCAACTTCATGAACTCGAAGAAATGAGGTTGCAGGCCTATGAATCTTCAAAGCTTTACAAGCAGAAGGTCAAAGCATATCATGACAAGAAGATTCTCAAGAGAGAATTCAGGTCAGGACAACAGGTTCTGTTGTTTAATTCTAGATTGAAATTATTTCCTGGTAAGTTGAAATCCAAATGGTCTGGTCCATTCACAATTAAAGAAGTTAAGCCCTATGGGGCAATTGAATTGGAGGAACCTTCCTCAAAAAGAACTTGGATTGTGAATGGACAAAGATTGAAGCCTTATTTGGGAGAGGATTTTAAGAGGGTTGCCATGGTGATCCATCTTAAAAATCCTTGAGTCCAAATCATGCGTCAAGCTAGTGACGTAAAAGAAGCGCTTTTTGGGAGGCAACCCAATTTTCCGAACTTTCATTTTGCAATTTATGTTTTGTGATTTCACTACCGAGGTGCTGTCTTGAGCCAAACAATTTAAAAAAAAAAAGTTACAAGTTTAAAATTCAGAAAATTGCATCTCGATTTTGATTTTTGTTGTGTGTTGTGCTTATGATATGTGTCCAGCAGCCAAAACGCTTGTCCAGCAAATTTCAGTAAAATATTAGATCAGAATCTGTATCTGATATGTGCTCAGCAATGAAAAAATTTGTCCAGCAAGGTCATTTGTTAAAATAAAAAAAAAGAAAAGAAAGAGATCCGTTACACTAAAACCTCACGCACGCATTTCTCACTCACACACATCTTTGCTCTCTCACACTCACAGACGCACAACACGTTCTTTTTCTGTGAGTTACGTTTTCTTCTCCTTGGTTACGGCTCTCTCTCAATCTTGTTTCTTCTATTCACAAGCTTCTCCTTCTCAAATCTCATCTCATTCTCAATCTTGCATTCTTCTTCCAAGTAAGTGAAACTTATCTTTCATGATGTTAAGTTTGGGTTTCTATTAATTTCCAAATGTATGATTTGGGGGTTAGGGATTTTTGCATGTACTTCAATTGATTAACCCCTCTGTTGATATATATGAATGTATTCAGTTCTTCAATTTCTCAATTTGGGGGTTAGGGTTTTGATGATCAAAATTGGGGCTTCTTGAATCTATTGCTTTGGGTTTATGTATGATGAAAAGATGAATGATTTGTTGCTGTAAATGAGAAAGAAAAAGTTTATGTTCTAGTTGTTTAGTATTGTTAGCACTCTCTAGGAAGAAGAATGAGGAGTTTGTCCAGCAACCTCCATTCTTGTTGGACACCAATTGTTAAAGTTTCTGGACAGATCTATTTTTCATAATTTCTCTTGTAAAATATTGTTCAAGGCTGTTATTACTTCTCCAGTATTTGTTATAACAACTTTTATGCTTCATGTAACAACTTCAATGTTTGTCCTAAGTACTCCTATATTTGTTATAACAACACAAATGCTTGGCGTAACTATTCAAGTGCTTGTTAATATAAACAAAACCATGTTGCATAGAATTGAAATGCTTTGATAGCCATGCTCAATCATACAATTAATTTCACAATTGTCAAAGTCTTTTCAAATGTACACAATGAAGGAACATGTTATGAATTGTTGTGAATTAGTTACATAGTTGGAGAATAGTTATGAAAGATTGAGTGAAACTTTCATTTTTGCCTAATGCTTGTTTTGTTACTTTGAAATTCTTAAGTTAAAATTTGCAATTATATGTCAAAGTGATACTAACTTGTGGTGTGAGCTGTGATTTTTTTTTCTTTCTGATTTTCAGATGGCACCGAAACAAAAAGGAACACACACTATTCCCACTAATAAGAAAAGAAAAGGAGTAGCTACTTCATCTGAAGATTTGATTGATCAAGAGAGGCGAGGCGAGTATAGAGGAGAACTTTTTCTGACAAAAAAGGCTTGCGAGAGGTTTGAGACACTTATAAAGTTGAATATTCTATCAGAGAGACAGATAAAGCTGAAATCAAATGAGAGAGATGACTTTTTACATGAGCTAGAAAGGAGAAAATGGATGACACTGGCGAATCCTCCAGAGGGCATTAGTGGGCTGTTAGTCAAGGAATTTTATGCAAATGCTTGGACTAAGAATAAGGCAAAAGCAGAGAGGGTCTCATGGGTAAGAGGAAAGAAGGTGAGGTATGATAGAGATGCAATAAATGAGTACTTGGGTTATCCGATTGCATCACCCTTAAATGAAGAAGATATAGATGCACATCACATACACTTCAAGACGGTGGAAGATACGACTATTGACCAGGTGATTACGGATTTGTGCGTTGACGGAACTACATACAAAGAAAGTAGTACAGGGAAGCCGCAAAGACTTTTGAGGAGTTCTCTGAAAACCATTGGACAGATTTGGTTTACTTTCTTAATGGCAAATGTATTTCCAACTGGGCACACTTCTACTGTTGATGTAGAAAAATTGTATCTATTGTGGAGCATAATTACTGGAAAATTGGATGTAGATATAGCTTATCTTATTTCCAAAGATCTTCAAGACAGAATTCATGCTTCACCTCCTAAACTGATAGTTTTTCCAGCTCTCATCACTGGGCTTTGTGTCAAGCAGAAAGTTAAACTTCCATATCTGTTAGATGTATCTTTGCAAAAACCGATCACTGCACTATACATCAAAAATCATTGTATAAATCTTTGTGAAAACCAGCAGAGATCAATGGAGCAACAGGGACCAAGAATGGCCCCAGAACCACTAATGAAGCCTCTGGATAAAAAAATCCAAAATTTATCAAAGATGCTGGAGCAACAGAGCTCGATGCAGCATAAAATGATCACAATGATACAGAGTCAGAAGTCAGCAAATGAGGAAGCTTAACAGCAACAAGAAGCAGTCAACCAACCAATGTACAGAGCTATCAAATCTCTTAATAACTCATTTTACAGGTTCTCGTTGGAGCACGGAGCAAATAACTCCAGCAGATGGCCTTCTCCAGCAGAATTCTCAGTCATAGTAGCATGGCCCGAGGACGAGCCTAGTTTGTCAGAAGGGGAGGCAGCAGCTCAGCAGAGAGAAGGAGATGAGCCGACTAGAGAAGACTTTGGTGAGCAAATTCTAAATATGGATCAGCAACCACCCACATGAGTTTGCTTTATGTGTTTTGATTGTTATTTCAGTTGATGTCATTTCAGTTTATTTCTTGTTTACTTTAGTATTTGCGTTCGTGCAATGGATTTTTACGTTCATGTGGTTTATGTTCACGTTTGAACATCACATGCTTGTTAGGTTGTGAACTAACTTTGTTTGTTTTGTTATGTTTTCACAATGGTTGTTGGATTTCAGTTTGGTGTATGGCTTTATGTAGTAGCTTTGAGTCTTTCCAAAACCATTTGAACTCAAAAGAATTTTCTGAAAATGTTTTGGTTTTGAGAAATCAAGTTCATTTTGAAAATCAAAAGAAAAATGCTTGTGAAAACCTTAAATTCATAGCAAGATTTTGTGAGTGCACTCATTGACAGTCGAATCTGATACTTTGAATTATCAAAAGTGCATTTTAACCAGGAATGACATGAAGTTGTTTGAAATCAAGACATATACATTTTGTGTGAATGAGTGAAACACAAGCACAAATTATAAATCTTCATTGTTTCATAGAAATTGGTTTTGTTTGAGTCTCATGTTATTGCACAAGTCAAGGATACATGGAAAGGATCAGGGCAGTTCATTTCTTTAAACTCACTGAGCCAAAAAGCCAACCAAATGATATTAATACCTTTGCTTACCCAACTTTGAGCCTTAAAAGAAAATTTTCTTTCTTGAGACAGAACCATCAAACCTGTAAATTGAAAAAGAAATCTCCTTACCCATGCTTAAGGATAAGAGAGCAACTATTAGGTAATGGTTTATGCTAAGTTGGGGAGAAATTTTAGTGTGACCTAAAAGGCTTTTAGGGCATTATGTATGTTGCTTTATTCAAAAGAAGGTAGGAGTTATTCAAAAAAAAAATTAAAAAAAAAAAAAGAAGAGAAAAGAAACAGAAATACAAAAAGAGATATATGTTATTGTATAAAATTTGAGTGATTGCAAGTAGTATGTAAATAGTATATAGCAATAGAATTTTTGGTTGCTCTTTTAATCTTAAAGTATATTTTATTATCCAGAAAAACCAAGACTGCTTGTAGCCCAGCCTCATTACAACCCTAAAAAAAGACCCTAGTGATCCATGTTTGAATTGACTGATGCATTGACTTGTGAGATAGGTAACAAAATTGATTGAAATGATTCAGTGAATGATGGGAGAGCACTCCTACCTGGTTAGTTGAGAGAATCATACACTATCTGGTGAGAAATGTGTTGTTCTTGATTGAAAGACAATTGATTGTATAACAGGTTAACTTACATGATGATGCCTCAATTGTATTTTGATTGATTCTGTGTTAGCTGTGGGCATCATAAATCTTCATTGAATTGATTGTTTTCACTTGCAAATGATGTGGATGAGATTTTTTTTTTCTTGAAATGAGCTTGATTGATTGAAAACCATCATCATTGTTGAAAAGTCTTTTGGTTGTGATGATACAAGTGTTGAAAATACTTTTGGACTAGGACTTTTGTTTGAGGACAAACAAAGTTCTAAGTTGGGGAGAATTTGATAAGTGCCAATGATACTTACTTTTTGATTTAAAATATTGGCACTTATTGAATCATTTGATATAAATTGAATATGTTTTACCCAAAAAGACTTTGATTTCACCAAATTTGAATTTAGCAACTATAGGTTTAGATTTAAGACTTTGTGTTGCATTTTAATCCCTTTTTGTTGTGTTTAATAGATGAAAATGAAGTGGAAGAATTGTGAAAAGAATACAAAGAAAGTTGAGATAAGAAGGAAGAGTAAAGTTCATCATGAGAAAAGAAGGCACATCTTGTCCAGCAGGAATAGGTCTTGTCCAGCAAGATGAGGGACAGAAACTCATCAAGTGCAGGAAATCCTTCCTCGTCCAGCAAGCCCTATTGTGTCCAGCAAGCTGAGCTTTTTTCATGAGCAGGAAAGCTGAAATACAAAGGGCTCGTCCAGCAACGAAAGTGGTGTCCAGCACACCGCCTTAAGGAGGTTACGAATTTATTCACTTTTCAACTGGTATAAAAGGACTTTTGATGTTCTTTTTGAAAGAGGAGGGGGAGATCGAAAAAAGAGGAAAAACATTGGGCATAAAGGAAATCAACAAAGAAGTGAAGATTCATCATAGGGAAGCTTGGAAAAGTGGTAACCATTGATTGTTCTTCATCTCTTCTTCATGTATCTTTGTAAAGCTTCCATGGAATCAAATTATAGAATCAATGGCCACAGATGATCATCAGAGTCAACATAATAGAAGTCCTCAAGCTAGAAGAGGAGTGATTGAATTGGGCACCAATGATGCAATTTTGGCTCAAAACAAGTTATTGACTCAGCAATTGGAAGAGCTTACAAAGCAGATGGCTGCTTTACCACAACAGTTGAAGGGTATGCAGGAGAGCGCATCAAAGCAAAAAGCAATGAGGTGTGATACATGTGAAATTGATCATCCTACAGGTTATTGTCCACCGGAGGAGGAAGCTAATTATGTGGGAAATCAGTCCAGACCAGGACAATTTCAAAACTTTAACTACTCCAGAGGCAACAACCAGAACTCAAATCAAGGGTGGAGGCAAGATGCAGGACCTTCTAGACCTCCTTATCAACAATACAGTCAACAATCAAATGTATATGAAAGAACTTCAAAGTTGGAGGACTCTCTGAGTCAACTCGTGCAGCTAACAGTATCAAATCAGAAAAATACAGATGCATCTATCAAAAACCTAGAGACCCAGCTGGGGCAGGTGGCAAAACAGTTATCTGATCTACAAGGAGTTTTTTGACTACATTTATATCAAGTAAGTTTTTTGAGAACATTATGAGTGCGAGTTTGAATTAGTAATTCCCCACTTTTCCTCTCCTCATCAACCCATCCCTACTGTTGTATAAAGGTTGAAAAGAGACGCAGTTTGACATTCAAACTCGCATTTAAAACTAGGGTGTTGTCCTCTATTTTGTTCTTACCATAAATATTTTAATGACTAAATTTGTAAAAGTGCATGATATTTAATTAATAAAGTCGTTTTTTTTTGTACTAAATTTATTTCTAGTAAGTTTTCTGAGGACATTATGTGTGCAAGTTTAAATTCGTAATGCTCCACTTTTCCTCTCCTCATCGCCCCATTCCTACTGTTTGTACAAAGGTCCAAAAGAGACGCAGTTTGACGTTCAAACTTGTATTTAAAACTAGGAAGTTGTCCTCTATTTTCTTCTTACCATAAATATTTATTAACCTTTTATTGACTAAATTTGTAAAAGTCCTTGACAATTAATTAATAGGGGCAAAATGTTCTGAAAGAATTAATAGATAAATGTTTATTGACTACATTTATATCAAGTAAGTTTTTTGAGAACATTATGATTGACTGATTGCGAGTTTGAATTAGTAATTCTCCAGTTTTCCTCTCCTCATCGCCCCATCCCTATTGTTTGTATAAAGGTTCAAAAGAGACGCAGTTTGACTTTCAAACTCGCATTTAAACTAGGGAGTTATCCTCTATTTTGTTCTTACCATAAATATTTCTTAACATTTTATTGACTAAATTTGTAAAAGTGCATGACATTTAATTAATAAAGTCAATTTTTTTTACTAAATTTATTTCTAGTAAGTTTTCTGAGGACATTATGTGTGCAAGTTTAAATTCGTAATGCCCCACTTTTCCTCTCCTGATCGCTCCATTCCCACTGTTTGTACAACGGTCCAAAAGAGACGCAGTTTGACGTTCAAACTTGCATTTAAAACTAGGGAGTTGACATCTATTTTGTTCTTACCATAAATATTTATTAACCTTTTATTGACTAAATTTGTAATACTGCATGTTAATTAATTAATAGTGTCAATTTTTTTTGAAAGAATTAATATAATAAATTTTTATTGACTAAATTTATATCTAGTAAGATTTCTGAGGACATTATGAGTACAAATTTGAATTCGTAATGCACCACTTTTCCTCTCCTCTTCGCCCCATCCCCCCATCCCTACTGATTGTACGAAGGTCCAAAAGCGATTGAGTTTGACGTTCAATTTTTTTTAATAATATCAATGTAATACTTTTATTGCTTATCGAAAAAATGTAATACTTTTATTTCGAATTATTTGTCGTTCAGTATTGTATAATAAATAGTAATAAAATATACTATTAAAATACAAAATATATGAATAACAATTCATTCATATCTCCTCCACGCCATAAACACCCTCCCAATAACCAACAAAGCACTACAAATAAAAAGGTTTTGTTTTTGTCCCTACAAAGTTTGGTCCTTCTAAATTTAGTCCCTACATTAATGAAATAGACGTTTTGGCCCTCATCTTATTTTATCGTTTTCATTATTAGTCTCTGACATTAATTTCTGATAATTAGACTAACATTTTCTGATGTGACATTCACATGTGGCCTTTTTTCTTGAGATGGCTTTCCTATGTGGCATTGCTATCAGATGTGGACCCTCCCTCTCTCACTCCCTTCATCTTCTTCACCTTGACAATTCATCAAACACCTTGCACCTTCCTTCTCATTTTTTTCAGACACTGTCATTTTCTTTTTCTTTTTCATGAGCTGCATCTTCCAAACGACGACCAAAGGTTTTTGTGAGTCATTTAGAATTTCTTGCAAATGCTCTAGATGGGAAAATATCACTACGCTGTAATTCTGCGAATTGACAAGACTATGTGTCTGGGTTTGTGAGCCTGAGCAAGCTGTGCTACTGCATAGGGGCCCAGCCTAATATCAAATTTTTAGGGCCCAAAATTTTAGTAGATAAGTTATATACTTATGTTTCAGAATAATCATGTTAAAGATAAGTATCATAGTATTATAGTAGATGTTTCTCATTGTATGTCCTTAACGCAACAAATTTTGTATTTGGTCAAGTCATCATGTGAGTAAATTGTGTGTATATGAAAATTTACAAATACTTTGTGGGTGTAGTGTGTAGAGGCGGAGCTCCAGCATGAGCTCTCAGACGTGAGCTGCGATAATCATGCTGCAATTGTAATTGACTGTGTCTGAAAAAAAAAAAAGAGAAGTAGGGTGCAAGGTGTTTGATGAATTGTCAAGGTGAAGAAGATGAAGTGAGTGAGAGAGGGAGAGTCCACGTCAGCTAGCACTACCACATAGGAAAGCCATGTCAATAAAAAAAATGCCACATGTAAATGCCACATCAGAAAACGTTTGTCTAGTCAGCAGAAATTAACGTCAGGGATTAATAATAAAAACAACAAAATAAGATGGGGACCAAAACGCCTATTTCATTAATGTAGAGAGTAAACTTAGAAAGATCCAATTTTGTAGGGACCAAAAACATATTTTACCCTATATAGTATTGATTTTTTTAGTTTAGTTTTCTGATTCAAAAATTATTAAGATATTCTTAAATAATTTTAAAAAATGAAGACAACTAAACGTATGGTAAAAATTTGGTACCCTAAAAACATGTTAGGTACCCGTACCGAAATTAAGAGTCCTAATGCAAATGGTATATTTTTTGAACAAGTTTACTCATAACTATTAAGGTCATTGGTTTTTACTATTTTTACGCATCCCTTTGTATTTTGAAAAGTTTCTTTCAAATTTTATCATATCTGAGATTTTTAAAACGCACTTCCTCAACCAAAGGGATGGCTAACTAGGTGATCAGTATATTTTAATGCACTCTTTATAGCTTTTCACTTGGTGATTTTAATTGTGTTTTGTACCTAATATTTAAGTCTTAACACGTTTCTAGACTTTGGGTCTTATTTGAGCAGTATAGCAATTTCTTGATTAATTCTTGTTTTTATTGCATATTGACCCCTGTTTACTCTATAGGCCATAATTTTGGTTGTAGTTATCTGATTGAGGCGTGCAAGCATGCGCTAGAAAGCTAAGTAACATAGCTACAATTATTCTGGTTAAGCTTGAATCTGAGCTATTAAGTATTGAAGGTCAAAACTGCGAAATACCAAAGCAGTACGGTGTAAAACGGGTTTTGGGCTAAATATTAGTTTGTTAACAGGCTTTTATCTAGAAACTCATTTAGGGATTTAGGTTTTCACTTTAGTCTTATAAGATACAGTTTGAGTAGCCTTTTTACTTCTGTTACGCATTCCTAGTTCCAATCTTATGTTTTGTGCCCTAATCTCCATGGAAGCTTAAGGCCTTAGATCTTGGTGAAAGGCGTTGCTTTTAAGGATTTTGAAGTTCAGTGCTTAATGTTTATTTCGTTTTTATGGTTTTAATTCTTTCTCTATCAATTTCATCTTCGTTATTCTTGCTGCAAATTCGGTTTGTGTTTTGCTTAATCACTCAAACTCTGTGATTTACTTATGTGATTCGTTATATGATTCAGTTTTGCTTAATGATTTTGTTTTGCAACTTTCATGATTCAAACTATTTTACCGCTTGTTTAATTTAGTTTGGATCAGAATTGATAGAATTTATGACGCTTGTTTATAGGATTGATAGAATTCAGTTATGATGTTAATTGTGTTATTGGCGCTTGATCACTAACATGATTGATTGAATACAGTGTTTTGACGCTTGCTTTAAAAAGGTGTGAGTTCGTATAAACTAACTGATACTTGTTCACTTAGTTTATGATCAATCAATATTTATCAAACCTTATACAAATCTTTATTTTACAACCGATGATAAATCCTAGAAACGCACCTAAAATCAATGGATTGATTAATTGTCTCTCTAAATTGTTGAACTCCCTTAAACGGAAACTGATTTCTTCAAAACCCCCCTTCTTATTGTTTATTTTGGTTCTTGATTTTGGTAATTTCAGTATTTTGAGGTCCTCGAGAGACGACCAAGGTTACTTACCTTGTGTTAACACCCAAAATTAATTGAGTCGTGGGCCGAAGGCTGAGAGTAGAAGAGGAAAAGGATTGGATCGTTGAGGCAGGCCACTAGACTGAGTCCTAAAGGATAATTGCTGGAGTAACGAATTCAAGAGAGGCCCTCGGTGCGTACCACAAGACAAACTCCCCGAGGAAGAGGTAAGTCCGAGGGACAATGAGCTAAGCCGAGGGAGAGTAAAGTCTTAGCCTATAGAGTGCCACAACCAGGGTGGCTCGGGTGCCTAAGTTGTTGTCCGAGGACAAAGGTCAGGGAGTAACCAAATGGCCGATGTAAGGCAGGCTTTCTATTGGAAGGCAAGGAAGAGGGAAGAACGAAGATAGAACATGAGAGCAGTTGAAGATCAAAGCAAAGGAGCGAGGCCGTGAAAAGCGGGGCGAGTGAGTTTTACCCCACTAACCGTGCTTGTGGGATCATGGGTAGTTACTCCGCCTCTTTAGGGTTTAGGAACAATGATAGGCGTTGATCTTTGATTGATCCAACAGTAGGCAAGTATTGGCTCGAATAGTGGCCGACGTGAGCCTATGTATGTAAATAGGAAGAGGATAATTGTACAAACACACATCAATCAAACAACTCTACGCCAATTAGTGGTTGGTTGACAAGTTGATTCATCCCTATATTCTAGTATGAGATTGTTGTCAAACATGCTAGCCAACCCATAAAAAAGGAATAGAAAGATGTATTTTGGCTAAAAAGCGGCAGGTTATCCCGCCTCAACCACCCCTCCCCAAACAACATAAAATAAATGTTTAAAACAAGGAAAACATTCTACAAAATGTATAAAGCTATCCCACCATTGGCACCTGTGGCTTGTCGGGTCTGCAGGCTAGGTTATATATATTAGGTGCTCAACTATGCAAATTAGTGGTATGTATCCACAATTGAATGAAAATTTGGTGGAGCCTATTACTGATGTTTCCACGTGAGGAGCCTACTTTTTATATTTCAAGGCGGGGAGCCTATTATTGATATTTCCAGGCGGGAAGCCTATTATTGATATTCGAGGCGGGGACCCTATTACTGATATTTCCAACTGAGGAGCCTATTATTCATATTTGCAGGTGGTGAGCCTATTTTCGTTATGTATAAGTGTTACCCCTTATTTTCTATGATTTTTTTACGATTTCCTTGATTATACTATTATGTCTGTTGAAATCATTTTAATACAGATATTAACGCGTCTCGCTTGTTATGCTCTTCATTATTTGTTCCCCGACTGGTGACTCACAACGTCTCTTTATTCTGTTTCAGATTCCTAGGCCATGCCGAACCAAGTACCTCTGATAGAGTTTTGTCTCTTATTTATAGGTGATGCTCTTATTTTTGTTTTGAAGAGACACTAGTTACGTTATCCACCTTTTCTTTTGTGCTCTATCAATTTAGTTGTAAGAATTTATAGTGGCTTTGTTATATTATTGGGATGTCTAATAGTTGTTAAATGTGACTTTGTTGGTCCCTTTGAGTGCCTATGCTGGTACATATCCTGTATTATGACTATACATGTGTATATGCTATTTTGGAATCTCCATATATTACAGGATATTCTACCGACTTTTTGTTAGAAATTCCTTTAAAATATAGACTATTATATGTTTTGATATGATGAATGATCTTTAGGTCAACATGACCCTGTTGAGGCTTGTCATATTAGGGTAGTAGTTTGTTCGCCGGTCATGATCCAATTTGGGCGGTGACATAAACTCTTGGGGTTGTAAAACATTTTGGTTGGAAATCCTTCAAAGGTTTTAAAGGGATTGCACTAGCTATCAGATGGTAGAGAACTAGGATACGTCTCTATGTGAAACTAACTTACATTTTTCTATCCTTTCACTTAATAATATTTTATCAGAAAGTTTTCTGGACTGGGCTGAGGGCCCAATCCACCTAGAAACGGACCAAGAATGGCCCAAAAATGCTAGCAAGCTGATCAACGACCAATATCGTGTGATCAATGATCGAGATCGACCCGCATAGATCCTAGGGCCAGCGATGGCCATCTGACACTATAAATAGAGGTCATCCTCTCGCTGACAGGTACATTTTTGGACCCATACGTTATTCTTGCATTCACTCTTACCCCACTAACTTGGGTGTCAGAGTGTCTTTACAGGTATAACCTGGGCTGAGCTCTGCTCCTGACCTACACATCTACAGAACGACTAGACACCTCAACTAACGCATTTGCCCGATCCTAAGGTACAGTTCAGAAAGGTTTTTGAAAACACAATTTACAAAAAGTTTTAGAACTGTTTAGAACCAGAACAAGAAACAGAGACACACAAAGAGAAAGAGACGCTTTTTTCTTTATGCTTTTAAATTCAAAAATTGCACATACTTTTACTTATACAAAAATTTAAATACCTAATAAGAGCACTATAAGTGTCCCAAACGAAATTAAACCATATTATATCCTAAAACAAAAATTCCTAACATTTAAGTCATTATTTACACAAATCACTCTTAAATGAGCATGATTCTAATAGGATAAGCGTTAGTTAATCTTATTTCTAAGAGTTGTTACTTTTATCATCTATACCTATATATAAAGGGGATTCATTTTGTAATTGATTTTTTAGTGTCAGATTTTTCTGACCAAAATACCCTTATTGTAACTACCCACTTACACTATTTCACTATATTATTATTTACTATTTATATATTATTTATTTATTACTTCTATAACCACCCACTAACACACCAACACATGAAAGATGGGTCCGGAGGGCCCGTCTTTCCCCCTAGTCAATATAATACCGATGATTTTTTGCGTCCGTGGGGAAGGGTTTTATGGGTCATGTAAACCTCACACAACTTCTAAGTTCATGGGGAAGGTGTTTGCTGGTGTTTTTAGCAAACAATCACTAGTTTTATTAGAAGGTTTGTGAGATCAAACTAGAAAAATCTCAAAGCAATGCCTTTGAATTGCGAGCGGTTTGTGTTTCAGAAAACGTAGAAAAAGGGGACGGTTTGCAATGATTTAACAGAATCGAAAAGAAAAGAAGCAGTAAATGGTGCGTGAATCGTAAAGAAAAGACAAAGAAATTGCATTGAATCATAAAAATGGTACACGATCACATACAGTGATTCTTCCACTCGTTTTTCGCTCTGGCTTGGAAGTTAGAGTTTCAGGAATCGGTTGTGTATTGTGATTTTGCGACCTCTGTTTCTTCTCAGAAACAGCTATTTATACAAAGGAAAAGAGGGGGAAATTTGAACTAAGTAACTGCCTAGAAATACTCCTACTTTCGACCAAAACCGCTCCATCACACTTCGACCAACTGCTAGCCTTCAGCGCATAACTGCTCTGTTTTTTCTGTCTGTCGAAAGCTTGTGTCCATTTTCCTCTCTTTTGCTTTTGCTTACCCGAAAGCTTGTCGAATTTACCCTGCACATGACCATTTTCTCTGTCGAAATACTTTGGTCTTCGTCGAAATATAAGTCAGGCCTTGTTGACCATTTCTAATGAAGTCTGTCGAAATTATAGGCTAACAAATTGCCCCTCAAAAATGTCTTTGTCGACTAAACTCGAGGAGGAAAAAGAGAAAGACATTTTTGAATTCACCATCGAAATAACTTTGCAAACATAGCTGTATACCTGATATCACCACTGTTAAGTGTTGTTGACGTTACTCCTATATTGGTGTATTACGTGGCCTTCAACGTTCTACTTCTCAGTAAATGCTTTATCTCACTATTTCCTATAAGACTTCTTCAATTCTTTTACCTCATAAGTTGCCATCAATAATCCATATTCAAACCTTGAACTTGAATAGCCTGTAATTTCGGCCATGCTTTGGCAACTTTAAATGCCATGTTTTTACGCTTTCTTTATATTTATTCCAGCGTTATTTTAACTTCTTGCAACGTTGGCTTATACTTTTTCAAGTATTTGCCATTTATACGCAAAATTCTTTCATCAGCGCCAATCTCTTTGACCTCATATGCGCCGTTTGAATAAGCTTGTAAAATTTTAAATGGTCCTTCCCAACTTGGGGACCATTTACCAAAGACTCTATCTTTTTTATCCATAGGCAATAGGACCTTCCACACTAGGTCACCTGAATCAAAGGCTTTAGATTTAACCTTTTTGTTATAAGTTTTAGCTACCCTCTCTTTCTGTCGAATAAGTATATCTAAAGCTAATAACCTTTCTTCGTCTAAATCAACCAATTCATCAAGCATCATATTCCAATAATAATCAGAGGGAATCTCCCACTGTCTTTGAATTCTTGTTGATTGTAGACAAATTTCAACAGGCAACACTGCATCGTGTCCAAATGTTAGCGTATAAGGAGTAGTGTTTATAGATTCTTTGGGTGAATTTCGACAAGCCCATAATGCTTGATCAAGGGTATTATGCCAATTTTTTGGGTTTTTGCCCAACATGCTTTTTAATCAAATTAATAATAACTTTATTGGCAGCTTCTACTTGACCATTGGCTTGCGCATAATATGGTGTCGAAGTTAATAACTTAAAACCAATTTCAGAAGCAAATTCTACCATTTTTCTACCAGTGAAAACTGATCCCTGATCTGTAGTAATGGTTTCTGGAATTCCAAACCTATAAATGATATGATTTTGAATAAACCTTATCACTGCTTCTTGATCAACATTGGCTAAAGGTATAGCTTCAACCCATTTGGTGAAGTAATCAATTCCCACAAGGATATATCTATGGCCCTTCGACGAAGTTGGCTTTATCTCTCCAATCACATCTAGAGCCCAACCTCTAAATGGCCAAGGTTTGACTATGGCATGCAATTCATTTGCAGGTACATGTTGTATTCCAGCATGCTTTTGACACTCTTGGCATCCCTTAGCAAATTCTATGCAATCTTTCAACATAGTTGGCCAATACATTCCTTGTCGAAATAATAACCACTTCATTTTGTGGCCTACTTGGTGTGAACCACATGCTCCACTATGTGTATCAGAAACTGCTAAATATGCCTCATTTTCACTAAGACATTTTAATAGTACTCCTTCAGGAGTCTTTTTAAACAATTCGTTTCCAATTATCACATAGCTCAAAGCTCTGTATTTTACCTTTTTATTGGTATTTCTTGTGGGATTTTGCAAATATTCCACAATAGGCCTTCGCCAATCATTATTGGTCATATTGTCAAGAGCAAAAATTTCTGCTAAGTCAAAGTCACCAAAAAATTGACGTTTTTCGACAACGACTAGTTCCTCGTTTGCGTTTGTTGCCCCCCCAGTTTTTGGTGTTGACAATAGTGACGAAGAATAGTCATTAGAAATGATTTTATCCTTTATTTCAATTAACTCTTCCAGGCTTTGTTTTGAAACTTTATTGCCTGAAGCGATTTGTGCCAATTCATTTGCCACTTGATTATCAATTCGTGGTAAATGTTCTAAGTGAACAAACTCAAATCTTTTTAACAAAGCATTGGCAACAACAAAGTATCTGATAAGGTGCTCTTTAATGCATTTGTACTCCCTTGTCAATTGTCTGACAACCAACTCAGAGTCACCTTTTATTTCGACATGACTTGCCCCCAGCTCAAGTAAAATTTCAAGGCCTACTATTAAAGCCTCATACTCAGCTTCATTATTGGAGCAAACATCTCGAATTTTAAACTTATACTTCGTTGGCATGTTAGTAGGAGATATTATTAAAATACCAATCCCAACTCCATGTTTATGGCTTGAACCATCAAAGTACAACCTCCAAGGATATACGTCTACAAAACTTAATGTTCCTTCGACAACAGAATGGTCCACTATAAAATCAGCAACCACTTGTCCTTTAATTGATTTTAGAGGTTAATAAGTTAAGTTGTATTCTGACAAAGCCAAAGCCCATTTACCAATTCGGCTATGCATTATTGGTTTCGACAGCATATGCTTAATAACATCAAAATGCGAAAAAACAGAAACATCAGCTGGTTTTATATATTGCTTTAACTTTGTACACGAGAAATACAAACAAAGGCACAACTTTTCTATAGGAGTGTACCTCGTTTCGGCATCAATTAAGACCCTACTGAGGTAATAAATGGCTCTTTCGACACCACTATCATCCTCTTGTGCTAACATGCTGCCTATTGTTCTATCAGAAGCTGCTATATACAATTTGAGCACTTTGTGTTTAATAACAGGCAACAAAATTGGTGGTTTCATCAAATAAGACTTGATTTCGTCGAAGGCTGCTTGATGCATTGGTTCCCATTTGAATTCTTCTTCCTTCTTCAGTCTTAACAATGGCGAAAAAACTTGTGTTTTGCCACTTAGATTTGATATAAATCTTCGAAGGAAATTGATTTTTCCCAGCAACGACTAAAGTTCCTTTTTGGTCGAAGGGGCCTTCGTCTCCATAATTGCCTTAGTCTTATTTTGATTGATTTCAATGCCTTTTTTGTGCACTATAAAACCCAAGAAATCACCTGCACGTACACAAAAGGCACATTTTAATGGATTTATTTTCAATCCATATTTCCTCATTCTTTCAAACGAACGGCGAAGATGGTCTAAATGATCACTTTCTGAGGAAGATTTAACCACCAATAAAATCATCAATAAAATCATGAAACATAGAATTCATGGCCCTCTGATATGTAGCACCAGCATTCTTTAATCCAAAGGGCATTACTACCCATTCATAAACACCCAATGCCCCTGGACATCTAAAAGCAGTTTTCGACACATCCTCTTCAGCAATGAAGATTTGATTATACCCAGAATAACCATCGAGCATACTAAGATAATCAAACCCTGCTGTTGAATCTATTAGCATTTCTGCCACAGGCATTGCGTATTCATCCTTGGGAGTTGCATTATTTAAATCCCTAAAGTCTATGCAAACTCTAAGAGTACCATTTTTCTTTATTACAGGAACTATATTGGCTAACCATTCGACATACCTGGCAGTTCTGATGAATTTGTTTTTGAATAGCCTTTCGATTTCCTCTTTGATCTTAGCCAACACTTGAGGAGCAAATCTTCTTGGCACTTGCTTCACTGGTTTCTTCCCTGGTCGAATTGGTAATTGCATTTCCACTACTTCTCGACTTAACCCAGGCATTTCGTCGTAATCCCAAGCAAAGCAGTCTTTGAACTCCCTTAGCAATGTGATGACTTGGATTTTTAGAGAAGCATCAATATTTGCACTAATATAAGTTGGCCGTTTTATTGAGCCATTTCCCAAATCAACTTCTTCTAACGGGTCTTGAGCTTGCATATGCTTTGCCGAATCTCTAGGATCCTTTTCAAAACCTAATGGATCATCATCATAAATGCAGTCGAGTCTTTCATCTATGACTATGCCATTTTCTTCATGCAACTCACTGGCTTCGACAGCCATTGTTTGTTGAATAATTTCGGCCTCTATAGCCGTGTTAAACTTGTTTTCGGCCATATAAGCCGTAATTTTGTCCCATGCATTGGGCACTGACATAAGAACATTTTCAAGAACCAGTGTTCCACCCCGTTGGTCGAAGAACACCATCAGGATAGACACTATCATCTCCCATTATCTCTCTTTCCCAAACAAAACCATAATTTGGGTCAAGATGAACTGAGGCAAAAACATTATCTACAGGAACATATGCCTCATTAGAAGATGAACATGGCGCAATCTTCGCCATTTGTTTCTCAAAATTTTCCTTGGTAATTTGATTGACATCAGCACGGAAGTAGCTCTGATCTGCTTCGACATACTCTACCAAACCATCTTCCTTCCACATTACCAAACGTTGATGCAAAGTTGAAGGGATAGCACCAACTCCATGGATCCACTCTCTACCAAGGAGCAAATTGAAATTTGCTTTAGAGGCTATCACTAAGAACAATGTAGTCCTCTTTATGGAACCAACGACTAAGTCCACCTCAATGGCCCCCAAAGAATGGCCAGTTTTGCCTTCATAGTTGCTTAAGACAATGTTATGTGGCCTGAGGTCAGTGTCGAACTTACCAATCTTCTTCAAAAGACCATGTGGCATTAAATTCACTGCAGCTCCACCATCCACTAACACTTTGTTAATTCCAACACCATTGACCTTGGCTTGAACATACAGGGGTTTCAAGTGGTTTTGCATACTCATATCTGGCTTCTCGAAGGTAGCCATTTGGTCTTCGACACAACCATTGTTCATTACATAGTAACACATTGGCTTGTGATGAGCCATATCCTCTGTAAAATCCTCTTCAACATCATTTGGTACTGTGATAACATCATACTCAAGAGGCAGTATTGATACCACATTGCAAACAACGTCGAAATCATCTTCAGAATCAGCAAAATCAGACTCCATGTCTTCATCCACATCGAAATCAACATTCTTTTCTTTCACTGTTGACAATGGAGGAAATATTCTTTCGAGAGCAGGCCTTCTTGGCTTTTCTGTTACCACAGCCTTGCCTTTGGCCTTATTTGTTGCACACACATGACTAGCAACATCAGCATTCCTCTTTGTGGCAACTTCAGCTTTGTGAACCCCACTCTTCGCCACTATTATGCTGCGTGGAACTTGATTATTAGCCAAATGACTTGGAACCTTGTTAATGTCAAAGTGTGCCTTCTTCTTCTGTTGTCTTTGGTAACGACGCCACTGTGTTCTAGTCATGGGGTTCTTACCCTTATAGTTATTCTGATAATTAAACTTAACAGCATCAGTACCTAGCTTGACAGCTTTAGCATGTTGATTATTTGGCACCCACTCTTCGACAGGAGCACTAGCACTTGGGACAAAGGTTTTATTTGTTGACAGCTTCAAATACCCTTTCGCTGAGGACTTCTCCTTAGCAAATTGTCGTTTACTTGTTGAAGGTTTTGCTGACACATTAGCCTGATAGCCAGGAAGATCTCCTTTTGTAAAGTCAAATTTTGGCCTGTTGTCAAGCCATTTTCTCTTACGTTGTTGTTGACCCTGATAACCTTCGACAGCTTTAGCTGCTTCTTTTTCGAAGACAGCGCTGCACCTTGGGCAAAGCATAACTTCAGAGTTATTCCACTTACACCGATTGAGGAAATCTATCAATTCTTCCTCAGCCTTTGGATACACAGCATGTATCTTCCCATCATATTCTTTTAGGGTCACTTCCTGTTTCTTACCTTCAGCATACATAAAACCTTTTACTTTTCCGGTGGCAGTCTTGACACACTTAGGAGGGTCTGCCATTTGAGCATCCACCATGCCTACATCAGCTTCGACAGGTTCAGAATACATAGCTTCAGCCTTAGGCAATGGATCAACATCAATCTGCATAGGAGCTTTCATTTTCTTATTAGCAAATTTGAGTCTTCCTTCGTCAACTGCTTTTTGCACAATATCCCTGAAAAGCACACAACGGTCAGTGTTATGTCCCAAAAAATTATGGAACTTACAATAACCCTTTTTCTTTCTTTGGTCAAGAGTTGGTATTTTAAGGCCTTTAGGCACTAATATTTGACCATCAGTTACTAAAAGATCAAAAATTTCATCACATTTAGTAACATCAAAAGTATAAGTCTTAGGCATAAATCTATCATTCTTAGGCTCTACAGGGTTATTCCCATTCGCCGGCCTTAATACTTTGCAAGTATAAGGAGGACCAGGCTTAAGTTCAGCCACGTCTATCTCCTCTTCTTCGACATCACTATATGTAACGTCGAATTCTTCTTCGACATATGCCACTTTTTCTTTTTTATGATACCTATTCGACCTAGATTTTTCCTCTCTAAGCCTTTCAACTTGTCGAACTCTATCAGCCCATTGAGCCATATCTCTCAAATGAGATGTGTCTAATTTCTTTCTAATTGAGTAATCAAGGCCACCAGCAGCCATTTCGACAAGCTCATGTTCAGGGACTTGTGTGAAGCAACGAGATTTCAACAGCCTAAATCTGTTTAAGTAATCATCAATAGTTTCAGGCATTTTGCGCCGAACACTAGCCAATTCTTTAAGACTAATTTTCGACTGGCCCATGTAAAACTGTGCATGGAATGCCTTTTCTAATTGCCCCCATGTGAACATAGAACCAGGGGGTAAGGTCGTGAATCAAGTGAAAGCATTTTTAGTTAGAGAATTTGGAAAATATTTCATCTTCAAATTCTCATTATGTGCTAAGTCCCCAGCCTCAGTCAAGAAACGAGCAATGTGTTCGACTGTGGACTCATTTGTATCACCACCAAACTTTGTAAACTTGGGAACTTTCCATCCCCTTGGTAACTCAGTTTGTAATACGTATTCACATAATGGTGACACGAAGTTAGGCCTTTGTAAACCTATGTTAAGGCCATTTTGCGCCAAAATAGTTTCGACTAAAGTAGCTATATTGTTTTCTGCGCCAACATTGTGTTGTTGCACTTGTCGAACAACTTCATCAGCGTTCTGGTGTCTATTTACCAAAACTACTTCAGGGACGTGATTAACTGCCCCTTGTAGTTCGCCTACAGTTGTGGACGCTTCGACTGCAACTGCTTCTTGGGGGTTAACTGACGACGCATTACCCGCAATGATAGGAAATTGCCTATTATTAACCGCTGGAGCCCCAAAGAAATCTGCAATCCTACTCATCTGATTTGCCAACATTTGGTAACTGTTATTGGTATTTTGAATCAATGGATTGAAAACTGTACCAATTTGTTGGGTAAGCATATTAACCATATCATGATTACTCTCGTCTACTTGCTGTCTTAAGGCCCACAAAGACGTATTGGTTAATGCTGGGGGATTCCGACCAAATACATTCTCAGAAGAGACATGTGTAGGGGAAAAGGTTGAAATATGTGGCATTCCAGTAGGCATGCCATACATTCCCAAAGGGAATTGGGGTAGATGCACGTTATTCAAACGTGGGTCTAAACCGTTCCCCATTGCCATGTAAGGGCTATGAAGCCCTGCACTTAACGGCAAAGACATAGGCAAAGATGCCATTTCTGACTGCGTCGAACCAACATTAGTCATTGATAATGAAGAAACGGTTATCGACGATGATGGTCCTGCACTAATGTTCGCAGAATCCATTGTTGTTCCTTGCCCTTGTGAAACCACAGGACTGGAACTAGACGCATTATTCGTACTAGAACGAACCATTTTACCACTTCTTAAGTGCATACAACAGCGAATACAATTAAGAGAGTACGAAAATGAACAAAATCAAAGGCAAAGTCCCACTGGGCGTGCCAATTTGTTTGCTGGTGTTTTTAGCAAACAATCACTAGTTTTATTAGAAGGTTTGTGAGATCAAACTAGAAAAATCTCAAAGCAATGCCTTTGAATTGCGAGCGGTTTGTGTTTCAGAAAACGTAGAAAAAGGGGACGGTTTGCAATGATTTAACAGAATCGAAAAGAAAAGAAGCAGTAAATGGTGCGTGAATCGTAAAGAAAAGACAAAGAAATTGCATTGAATCATAAAAATGGTACACGATCACATACAGGGATTCTTCCACTCGTTTTTCGCTCTGGCTTGGAAGTTAGAGTTTCAGGAATCGGTTGTGTATTGTGATTTTGCGACCTCTGTTTCTTCTCAGAAGCAGCTATTTATACAAAGGAAAATAGGGGGAAATTTGAACTAAGTAACTGCCTAGAAATACTCCTACTTTCGACCAAAACCGCTCCATCACGCTTCGACCAACTGCTAGCCTTCAGCGCATAACTGCTCTGTTTTTTCTGTCTGTCGAAAGCCTGTGTCCATTTTCCTCTCTTTTGCTTTTGCTTACCCGAAAGCTTGTCGAATTTACCCTGCACATGACCATTTTCTCTGTCGAAATACTTTGGTCTTCGTCGAAATATAAGTCAGGCCTTGTTGACCATTTCTAATGAAGCCTGTCGAAATTATAGGCTAACAGAAGGGCTTATTATTTAATTATTTAACATTTTAAAGGGTATATGAAAAAGTCTTTCAAATGAAAATAGTGACATGGTGTGTCAAGCTGTCTTCAAAATAATAATTTACAATGCCACGCCAATTAAAAGTGTTGCACACTGGCTTCTAACCAGGCCAACTTTTAAGTTGGACAAAGTTTTAGAAATTGGAAAAATAAAGCACCAAATTTGCGCGGAAAAAATCGGGGGATTGAAACTTTGGGTCGGTGAAAGTAACTGGACCACTAACATTGTATGAACCAAACACATCGTATGAGATATCTTGGTTGTCCCTTTTAAGCCACAACCAGTGGTGGTCAATAATCCCAGCTGTATTGATCTATGCACAGAGAGTAGAACAACTTTTTCTGCACATTCTACTGAAGACAACTTGCGCTGCTCTTTCTGCAGCACTTTTCTGTAGAAGACAACATACTACAGCTGTCCTGAGAAGACAACACAATACAGTTGTCACGACTCTTCTCTTCTTTGAATCTTCTCAACTTTGTGTCTTCTCAAGTTGATGCTTCTCAATTTGACTCTTCTCATCATGACCCTTCTGACTCTTCTTGTCATGATGATTCTCAACTTGACTCTTCTCATCACGACCCTTCTTATCTTGACCTTCTTGTCATGATGCTTCTCAACTTGATTGAATCTTCCCATGTTGACTCTTTTATGATGACTCTTCTCAGGTTGACTCTTCTCATGATGATCTTTCTCAAGTTAACCCATTTGTGCTTGACTATCGATCATATCAAGGGAGGTCTTTTTCTTTGATTGTTTTTGGTCAACACTTTTTGTTATTGCTTCAAGTCTTCTAAACATATATGTTTCTCATAAGCAGATATCTTCTTGAGAATAAGCTAATTGATCTTGTTCTTATATTTCACTTAAGAAGAAACATTAATAGCATATGAAATCAAAGAACTTAAGTTTCTCACATTTGAAGTTTGTCAACCATCAAAACTAAACTGGGATTTTGCCTCAACAATATACTCCTTCTAGCTCAGTCCAGTATTGAAGCAAGAGTAACAATAGTATTGTGTAGCAAAATAAACTTCGAAAATGGAGTTCAAGCACAAAAAACATGGATGCACAGGTAATCTGGCAGTGGAAGGTGAAGGTGGAGTGGTGATGGCTGGAGAGATATTTTCTAGACACGGGCATCAGTGTGCAAAGATATTGTGTGCCCTTTCAGGGATAAAGTGTGTTTTTGTACCACTTCTTCTAACTTGGGCCCTTGAAGTAAGGACACATCGCCCAAATAAAAGGCCAACTATGACATGTTCAGATGCTGGTAAAGACGGGGCACTCTAGAACTATTTTGGACCATTAGAAGAAAGAGAGATACACAAAGAGAGAAAGAGAGGTTTTGTCCTTTACGCTTTTAAATTAAAAAATAATATGTGCTTTTACTTATAAGAAACATTAAATTCATAATAAGAGCAGTAGAAGTGTCCAAAACATAATTAAACCATATTATATCCTAAAACAATAATTCCTAAACATGTACGTCAATTTTTTACACAAATCACTCTTAAATGAGCATTATACTAAGTAAATAGCCGCTAGTTAATCTTATTTCTAAGAGTTATTTTCCTCAACATCACTATATATAATCCTGATGAATTTCTGCGATCGTGGGGAAGGGTTTTAGGGGTCATGTAAACTTTACACAATTTCTAGGTTCAATCCCCTATTATTGTTAAACATTATAAGGTTTATATTTTTCTTATTTGATTATTTAACATTTTAGAAGGTAAAAAAATGTTTTTGAAATCAAAATAGTGACACGCCATTTAAATTTGTTACACGCCCGCTTCTAACAAGGCCAATTTTGAATTTGGACAACACTTTGGAAATTCGGAAAATAAAGCACTAACGTTGCCAGAAAAAAAATAGAGAGACAAAAATTGTTGATTGCTAAAAATAGGTAGACCAAAAGTGCATTTAACATTTCTCACATTTCACCAAAACTTTGCAAAATCATATGAAAGAGATGTGGCACTTCTCACACACTTCTCGCACCTCTCATCTCTCATCTCATCTCTCTCTCTCTCATCATAAATATTTATTAACATCTTATTGACTATATTTATAAAAGTGCAGAACAATAATAAATTTATTCAAGTAATTAATATAGTCAAATATTTTTGAAAAAATTAATAGAATAAACTACTATTGACCAAGTTTATATCTTGTAAGTTTTTTATGGATATTATTTCCACAGTACAACTTTTTGATCACCCAAAAAAATACCAAAATATGATTTTTATTTTATACTTGTTAATCTCTCGCTCTCTGCCACAATATTATATGAAACAAACACATCGTATGAGAAATATGGTCGTCGCTTTTAATCACAAGAGTGATAGATGTTGTTTGTTCATTAGAGAATTAGAATTTGGAAGTATAAGAGTTGATGTTATTCGATGACAATGATATTGAGAATGAGAACATACAAATAATTATAAATGTCTCTGGAAAAATTGTTGGGCATAACTAGTTAATCTTATTTACAAGAGCTGTTATACCCTCAACATCACTGTAATCCCGATGAATTTTTGCGTTCGTAGGGAAGGGTTTTAGGGGTCATGTGAACATTACACAATATCTAGGTTCGATCCCCTATTATTGTTAAACAACATAAGGTTTCTATATTCCTTATTTAATTATTTAACATTCTATAGAAGGTATAAAAATGTTTTTGAAATGAAAATAGTGACATGGTGTGTCAAAGCTATCTTCGAAATGATAATTTACAATGCAACACTAGTTAAAAGTTTTACACGCCTCTTCTAACAAGGGAAATTTTAAATTTGGACAACATTTTGGAAATTCGGAAAATAAAGTACCAATGTTGCCGGAAAAAAATGGAGAGAAAAAAATTGTTGGTTGCTAAAAATAGGCGAACCAAAAGTGCATTTAACATTTCTCTCATTTCACCAAAACTTTGCAAAATCATATGATAGAGATGCGGCATCTCTCTCTCTCTGACACACACACACATACATTGTACGAAACAAACGCATGATTGTCTTTTAATCACAAGAGTGATAGATGTTGTTTGTTCAATAGAGAATTAGAATTTTAAATTATAAGAGTTGATGTTATTCGATGACAATAATATTGAGAATGAAAACATACAAAAAATTATAAATAACTATGGAATAAACGAACACTAACAAAATTATGACCAAAATAAAATTAGAAAATTACCCCAATAAATTATATTTGTTCCTTTTAAATTATCATTGTTGTTATTATTATAATTATTTTTATTATAATTGTTTACGCAAAACAGAGTATTCTTATAGTGGGGGTTTAGTCCCACAATGGCATTCTTGGCAACCATATTTATTAATTTTGCACCATGGTACTAGTCCCTCGCCAGGATAATGAAAATCACACCATTCTCTGCATAGATCAATACAGCTGGCCGGATCACTAGGGTAATGACAAACTTTCTTTTCTGTTGTTATCTCTCCATTGGCCCTGCAACGATAAATTTAAATTATATGTAAGGACAAATATAAAAAGTCTTTTTAGTGAAAATTAAAGAATACATACTACAATATCGTAAAAGAAAAACATTTACCATAGTGCAAATAAAAAGAGGGTCAGAATAACAAGAGAACAAATGTTTTGTTTTCCCATTTGTTCCTGTTGGAAAAATTACAAACACACTGGCGAACACGAACAAAATAGGCTGAGTTGCAGACTAGACCGCTCTCTTTAAGACGATTTCTCAAAGTGTGTAAGCAGTTTCTCCTAGCACTATTGTTCTAGAATAAAACAGTCTTTTCAAATAATATGATCTGTATTCTTATTTTTTCTCAAAATAGAGAAGTATCTTGCTCCTTTTTTCTCTCTCAAAATAATGCTCTTCCTTCCTTTTTTTAACCCTTTACTGTCGTGAAAAACTTCATGGATTTATAAATCCTTAGCTTCAAGTATCAATTCGATAGCAGAGTTATGGGCAATAACTATAATGATATAAATTACTAAAAAAAACTGAAGGCGTGAATGAATGATTCAAACGCTTCTTTGAATGGCTAAAGAATTTCAACGTAAATTGCTATTGAAATATAATGCAAGCTTTTTATTATAATAAATTTGTTGTTCTTTCAAAATCAGTTACAAACCTTTTGTAATAACTAGACATTTTAAAGAAAAATTAATAAACATTTATACACTAATATATTGAAACCGATACCTGTTGGAAGAAATATAATGACTAAAACTTTTAAATACTCATGCTTCATGGATAATAAAAGGTTTTAATGTACATATATTTTTAAATAAAACCCAACAATCCCCCACTATTCTTTTTAATGTACATATATTTTTAAATAAAACCCAATAAACATTTATACACTAATATATTGTAGTTTTGTATAAGAATGTGGACTCAGATTAGTGGCCGGTTGGACATTCAGTTTCCCGTTTTGAAAACATTGTGCGCCATTTTATAATTGAAGATATGTGCAAATGTTAGAAGGTGAAGAAGGTCAAACACTTGTTATGGTTATTAATTTGCTGGTGTATTTGGCTTGCGAGAGTTTGTTAGGGATGGCAATGGGGCGGGGTGGGACCGGGGAGTACTTCCCCACTCCCCACCCCCACCTCCCATATTGTCCCCCATTCCCATCCACATTCCCCGCTTCGGGGGAGTTTTCCTCCCCATCCCCACCCCCACGGATCCCCACAGTCCCCGTGGGGACTCCAAGAATTCATTCAAAGTTAGCAAAATTTAAAATTAAAATTATAATAAAACTGAAAAAGTGTATAAAAGTAAGACTTAAAAACAAAAGTTTAACATTAAATATAAAAAAATTATAAAATTTAGTCTTAATTTGATATTTTAATATTTAAAAAGTATAAAGGTAAGAATAAAAATATAAAAATTAGCACAATTTAATATTTTATTAATATTTTTATTTAAAATCACATATTAAAAGACGAAAAAATCTTTAACTTAGAATATAATATATATCTATAATAAGTACATTAATGTAATATATTCGGGGGCGGTGTCCCTGCGGGGCGGGGGATATGAACCCCGTCCCCATCCCCAAGTTGACTGTGGGGGGATTTTCTCCCCCATCCCCGTCCCCACGGGGAAAAATTCCCAGCCCACGGGGTCCCAAACAGGGCAATCTCCACGGGGATCCCCACTTGCGGGTAGAAATTGCCAACCCTAGAGTCTGTTGCCACTCCTAATCCGGTAGTAGCTTTTGACATGAGAATTTTAGAAAAACTCTGGGGGGCGATGTCTGATGATGTTGGTGATCCGGTGGCTACTGATACCCAGGAAACAGTTGCTCAACATGATTATTTTTAATCGGTTGCGTTCAAGACTCGGCAGAAGAAATTGAGACAAAAAAAAGAAATTAGTCGTCGGGTACAATACTCGTTCAAAGGCAAATTCTAAGGCAAATTCTACATCTGTCTCCTTTTGATTTTATTTTGTATTTTAGTTCTTTAACATGTCTTATACATTTTCGTCAGGAAGACTTGTTTTAGGGGGTCTTTAGCTTAAGGCTCCTTATTATTGCTTTGCTTTTAGTTTCTTTTCTTGCCAAGGGTATTGGTCTAGTCCCCTCTTGGCCTCTCTTCTGTCTTCTTTTTTCTCTTTTTTTAATAAAAACAGGGGGAAGTACTCTTTTTCCTTCTTGATGTTTTTTTAACATCAAAAGGTTTTGATGAGGCTTCTTTCCTTCCTTTTGCCAAAAAAAAACTTCAACAATATGAACAATCACAAACAATGAGACTCCTGAAGAAATTGAGCAGCAAGAAACTTATATCAGCAACGTTTTGAATACAAAACTAAAGAATAAACTAATGCACAAAAATAAAAAACAACTACCATGTTTAGCTGATATAGTGAAAACAATAAAAACATTAAAATGATTAACAATATTTTGTGCATTAAAATAATGGTAGACGAAACTAAATCACCGTTTAATCAAATAAATATTTTGTAATTTTAATTTTAAAGTATATTCATATGTTCATTAAAATCCCTGATTTATAGGGATTTAACAAACCCTCATTTAATTCATTTAATGATAGGCTTTATTGTATTCAATCTTGGCTGTTAAAATCTCAGCCGCAATTTTATTAAATGTTAATTAGCTGTTGATATCTTTTTTTGCATAATCTGGTTTTGTGTAAACCGTTGGATCCTTTGTGGTCGATGACGTGTTACCCATGTGTGGCGTAAATGCTGACATGGACTTTTCTATAATCTGACGTATCTAACATGAATTAGTGACATGGAGGCCTACATGTCATATCCATGGTTTAGTAATTAAATTCTTCATTTATCCACTATTAAATGATTCTTCTCTCTCATATTCAATTATTAATTACAAATATCAATTAATGTCATTTTATATCTAGAAGCTAGTTCAACCGCTAATTTTACCAAACACTTAAAATTCAAACCGCTAGCTTATCCGCTATCAGCTCATCCGCTATAAGCTAGCTTATCCGCTATCCGCTTTTTTTACCAAACAGAGCATTTTTCTACTTCTACTAGGTGGCTTAACGATCTCCTCTGTATCAACAATTTTTGACTTAATTTTGGAGTTAACTAACACTGCTAAATTTAATTAAAATTTAGACTTTTGTAGTAACTGTATGGATCTTAAAAAATCTGTGAAATCAAGAGTGTCGCTACACTTTTGTAGTATCAGTATGGATCTCCTCTTCGCCGTCGCCGTCGCAGAAGCAGGAACTTCTGTTAAAACTTCCAAAGCCGTTGAGTTTTTCTTCTTAAGTTTCCAGTTAAATAGAAATCTCGCGACTTAGATTTGTGGTGGTTTGGTTTGACGAAGTGAAACCCTTTCTGGGTTTTAATAAGCAATCAATTGGGTCATCAATTTCTATGGAAAGTTTGTAACATTTCTCTCATTTCACCAAAACTTTGCAAAATCATATGATAGAGATGTGGCATTTCTCACGCACTTCTCTCATCTCTCTCTCTCTCTCTCTCTCTCTCTCTCTCACACACACACACACACACACATTGTACGAAACAAATGCATAGTATGAGAAATCTTGGTTGTCCCTTTTAATCACAAGAGTCATAGATGTTGTTTGATCATTAGAGAATTAGAAGTATAAGAGTTATAGTTATTCGATGACAATGATATTGAGAATGATAACTGTTCTGGAGTGGGCCGAAGCCCACTCCAGCTGTGGCAAAAAGAGTGGCCCAAACGATAATGGGCGTAAGAGTGGGAACACCAGATCAACGGTACAGATGAGTCTGTACGACCATCCAACGGCCGAGCATGACTCACACACACTATATAAGCATTCATTGCGTCAGTTGTCAGGTACACACTATTCACTAGTATATATACTCTGCTCGTTCGTTCCTGACTTGGGCGTTGGAGTGTATTTGCAGGTACACCCGCCCTCTTTGTTTGCCCGCGCAGAGCGACCAGAGCAGTTCCGGATAAAGTCTGATTCCTGAAAGCTTACACAAGGCGACCTCAGGCACAAATCAATTGGCGACCACAGTGGGAGCCCGCGCGCTTTCCACCATCCTTACAGATGCCACCAAAGGCACCTCGAGGCCGACCAAAGGCCACCGCTCGTCTACAAAGTGTGGCTGAGATCCCCGCTCGACCACCACCAACGGGTGTTGAAGGCACCGGCACCGTCCCTGCGCAACAGGTCACGGTAGAACTTCCTTTCGACCTGGCCCAAGAGCTACGAGAACTACTGCGCTACCGAAATCAGGCTCTGAATCGCAATGATGACCGCCTCACGCAATTAGAAGATCAGATCGCCTCAAGACGAGCACACACGGCCCCAGAGCAGCGACCTCATCATGAGGGCACTTCAGCCGTGCGAGCACGCCCTTCAAGGGCTCATCGATCGCCTAAGCGAAGGCAACTGGTCCATCGATCTCCACCCTCGAGGAGGGGACGAGGAGGAGCGGCCACCCCACCAAGAAAGACTCCGTCCACATCTGATTACACTTACTAGCCTGAAGAATCATCGCACGAAGGATCCTCTCGTGGATCAACTAGTTCGCCTACCCGTTCTCGCAGCCGATCTATCGAGCGACACTCATATCAGTCATAAGATAGGAGGGATACCAGCCTTGGACCATATACGAGAGAAATAGATGAATTTCGCATCCCACACTCGTTGCAGAAGCCTCCGACCGACCTTAAGATGTACAACGGCGTGAAAGATCCGGACGCCCATTTAAAGCACTTTGATATTATGATGAAGTATCGTGGAGCGCCCGGACCTGTGAAATGCAAAATCTTCCCCCTTACTCTAGAAGGGTCAGCGTTGGAATGGTTCATCGAACTAAAACCCAACACCATTTCATCCTGGGAGCAAATGGCAAGGGTTTTCACCGCCCGTTTCACGACCTCTAGAATTAAGCCAAAATCTCAAGATGTTCTGATCGCCATCAGACAGGGTCCGGATGAGTCTTTGAGAAGTTATGTGGAAAGATTCAACCGAGAAGCCGATCAAGTCAGGAACTTAGACGATAACCAGAGGTTATTCTTCCTAAGGACAGGCCTCTTAAGAGGAAGTCGTTTTGAAGTAGAGGTGGGACTCCATTTTCCCCAAGACCTAGAGACGTTCCTTAGGCGATCTCAAAGGTTCATGAATTACGAAGAAAGAACGACCGCTATAGAAGCCGCTGAGGCGGGCATGAATCAACACCCACGACCAGAAAAAGATCAAAGGGTCAAGGAAGATTATGCCAGTAATCGTCCAAGCAAGGAAAGCAGGGTTAAGAGGGTTGCTGAGTGCACCAAGTTGAACACTTCTTACGCGAACATATTGGCGGAATGCGCAAATGCTGAGTTCAGGGATATTAAACCACCAGAACCCCTTGTACTTAAAGACGGCCAGCACCCATCAAAGAAATATTGTAGGTACCACAAAAGCAACGGGCATGATACTAACAACTGCATGGCTCTTAAAGATGATGTGGAAGCTCTGATCAGAAGAGGGAAGTTGACTCAATATGTGAAAAGAGATCACGCTGAAGCACGAGGAGAAAGGCAAGTTGCCCGTTCACCTAGAAGGGGAAAAGCAGAAGCAGATGAAACGATCAAAGTCATAGAGGAGGACGACAATGAAGAAGACATTGTAGACACAAGAAAGTCAAGAGGAAGACCAGTCGCCATGGTAATCTCTGGAGGAATTCCCACGGACGCCTCGACCAACAGGTCGATTAAAAGAAGATGGGACGAAATCATGAGCGTTGCCTCGACCTCCGCTCCAAGACCACCTTCCAAGCGACCATCCATCTCTTTTGGAGACGAGGATCTCATTGATGGAACGCCCAACTACGAAGTACCCCTAGTGATCGTCGCAGTAATGGCGAACATGGAAGTTAGGCGAATATTGGTGGACCAAGGGAATTCAGCGGACATAATATTCGAAGACCTGTTGGACGTGCTAAAGATTTCTAAGGATGATTTAAGGCCGTACAGAGGAACGGTTCTGACCGTTTTCAATGGAGCCTCAACGACGCGGATAGAGCTGATGGTGACATTTGGAGACGATACTGTAGAAAATCCCCTCTGTAGAACGGTCAGAACGGATTTCATCGTGCTACCCTGTAAATCTGTTATGACCCGGATAGCGAAGAGGAAGAAGGGGACGACCTTCTGACTAAAGAGCTAAAGAAACGGATTAAACGACCAGAACCATACGGGGAATTTTGTCACGTACAGCTAGGAGACGACCCTGAGAAAACGATCAAGATAGGGAAAAACCTTCCCCATGAAGTTCAGGACGAGCTCGTCCAATGTTTGAGGGAACATGCAGATCTGTTCGCCTGGAGTGCGGTAGACATGCCCGGGATTCCACCACAAGTAGCCTGCCATCACTTAGCAGTGGATCCGAGAGCAAAATGGGTGGCTCAAAGAAGAAGAGTTCAGAAAGAGGAAAAGGCACGAGCAGCGTGCTAGGCCGTTGAAGACCTGCTCGAAGCGGGGTTCATTAAAGAGATAAAATACACCACGTGGCTATCCAATGTCGTCTTAGTTAAAAAGGCGAATGGTAAATGGAGGATGTGTGTAGACTATACCGACCTCAACCGAGCATGCCCGAAGGATGCTTTCCCTGTCCCAAGTGTCGATCGTCTGGTCGATAATGCAAGTGGATACAAGATCCTATCCTTCGTAGACGCCTATTCCGGGCACAATTAGATTGCCAAGAACCCACCTGATCAGGAGAAGACCGCGTTCATGACGGACAGGGGAAATTTTTGTTATAGGGTTATGCCCTTTGGGCTGAAGAACGCTGGAGCGACCTACCAGCGCATGATGAACCATGCTTTTCAGGATCAGATAGGGAAAATGGTGGAAGTATACTTGGATGATATGATTATCAAAAGCAAACAGGACCAATCCCATGTAGACGACTTGAAAGAAGTGTTCAAAGAAGCCAGAAAGAATTCGTTAAGGTTCAACCCAGAAAAGTGCACCTTTGGAGTCAGGGCGGGAAAATTTCTTGGATTCTATCTCACAGAAATGGGAATAGAAGCCAACCCAGATAAATGTAGAGTAGTGATTGAGATGAGACCACCAACGACCAAAAAAGAAATACAGAAACTCAATGGCATGGTGGCGGCTCTCTCTCGTTTTATTTCAAAAGCAGCGAACAAATCATTGCCCTTATTTAAATTATTAAAAAAGGAGGCTACATTTGAATGGACGCCCGAGTGCGACCAAGCCCTCGAACAGTTGAAAATGGCTCTGGCAGAACCTCCAATTTTGACAACGCCCGAGCTTGGAGAAACTCTTTATTTGTACTTGTCCATCACAGACGAGGCTCTGGCCGCTGTTTTGGTGCGAGAAGAAGGGACAAAGCAGAATCCAGTCTACTTTGTCAGTAAAGTGCTGGAAGGACCCGAGCTAAGATATCAGAAGATTGAGAAATTGGCTCTGGCATTGATTGTCTCAGCCCGAAGGTTGAGACCGTACTTCGTAGCTCATCAGGTCACCCTACGTACCGACCAACCAATTAGGCAGATCCTGCATAGACCAGATCTAGCGGGCAGAATGATCAAGTGGGCTGTAGAATTATCAGAATTTGGGATCAAGTATGAGCCTAGGTCGTCTGCTAAAGCACAGATCTTGGCTGATTTCATCATAGAATTAACCCCAGGGTCGGAGAACCCAGTTCAGGATTCATGGACTTTGCACGTTGATGGATCGTCCAATGGTAAAGGTAGTGGAGCGGATCTGATCCTTGAAAATGAAGAAGAAACGACCATTGAAGTCTCTTTGGCTTTCTCGTTCCCCACTTCCAACAATCAGGCTGAGTATGAGGCCTGCATAGCGGGGCTGTTACTCGCTCTAGAATTTAAAGTAAAAAGGGTGGAACTCCGATCAGACTCGTTACTAGTGGTCTCCCAGATCAAGGACGTCTTTTCAGCCAAAGACGAGATACTCCAGAGATATTTAGCAAGGGTCAAAGAGTTGATGAAGAAATTTGAGCATGCCGAAGTCAAGCACGTCCCCAGGACAGAAAATGCTAGGGCGGATATCTTGTCCAAACTGGCAAGCACCAAGAACCCTGGTAATCATATACAAAAAGTCCTATCTCAACCAAGTGTAAGGCTAGAGACGGCCCTAGGAGCATACGTATGTGAGATCGATTCAACACCTTCCTGGATCGACCCCATCTTTAACTACATAAAAGACGGGGAGGAGCCCAAGGATCCAAAAGAGGCTGCACTCGTTCGTAGGCGAGCAACGTCCTACTCGATAATTAACGAGCAGCTCTATAGAAGAGGATTCACTATGCCCCTATTCAAGTGCCTTCTCCCAGCAGAAGCGGCTTATGTGTTAAAAGAAATTCATGAAGGCATCTGCGGGAACCATATGGGTTCGCGAGCATTGGCGAAAAAGGCTTTGAGAGCGGGCTACTACTGGCCCACCATAGAGGTAGATGCAAAAGACCTAGTCAAGAGATGTGACAAGTGCCAGAGGCACGCAGACGTTCACATTGCACCTCCAACCGAGCTCAACGGTTTAACTGCTCCATGGCCGTTTTCATGGTGGGGTATCGATCTATTGGGACCTTTCTCCCTCGCCCCTGGTCAGCTTAAATTTCTGGACGTTGCAGTGGACTACTTCACCAAGTGGATTGAGGCCGAGCCATTAGCCACGATTACTTCGAAGAATTGCCTTAAGTTCGTCAAAAGAAACATCTTAGTACGGTTTGGGATCCCAGAGGTCATCGTGTCAGACAACGGCACACAGTTCACCGACCGACACTTCCAAGAGACTCTAGTCGAGCTAGGCATAAAACAGCGTTTTACGTCGGTCGAACACCCGCAAACAAAAGGGCAGGCAGAGGCGGCCAACAGAGTCATCCTAAGAGGGCTAAAGAGAAGACTGGATGAAGCCAAGGGAAAGTGGGCAGAAGAGCTCCCTTCAGTACTATGGGCGTACAGAACCACACCACACTCAACTACGGGAGAGTCCCCTTTTAGGATGGTCTATGGGATGGACGCTCTAATTCCTGTAGAGATGGGAGGGTTAAACTGGAGAACGACCTATCCTCTACAGCCACCCGAGAACGAGCAGGTAACAAGGGAAGAGCTCGATCTAGTAGAAGAATTGCGGAACAAGGCAGCACTGAGAGAAGCATTGGTTAAGCAGAACGTGGCAACAAGACACAGCGCCAAGGTCATTCCTAGGTCGTTTGAAGTAGGACAGCTCGTCTTACGAAAGGTAGATATCGCTCAGAGAAATGCCAGCCAGGGCAAGCTAGCCCCGAATTGGGAAGGCCCCTACAAAGTAGTTGCCAAGACAGGCTCTGGTGCCTATAGTGAATGGTGTGACGATCGTAGTGCGAGTGCGACCAACCAAGGGGGAACTTCATAGAAGCAACACGACCTTCGGCATCCACCGTCCCAACCATTTCCTTTGCCCGATCATTGACTGGAACGACCTAGAGGAAAGCATGCCTCCAAGGTTTGGCTGATTCGCAGAAAGGCTTGAAAAGTTTGATCGTACCTTTGCAACCCTTCAAAGAAACTTGTTCCCAGCGCCTGGGCTCGCTCCTCATCTCCACGATGCGACTGACATCGAATTGGGTGAAGAAGAGACGACAGTTTACTTCCCGGTCAAGGGCGGCCATTATTATCTCGAAGGATTTAATGAGCGCCCAAGCGTTGAAGTGAAGTTGAGAGGGGGCGACCCCAAGAGTCCGGAGAACGCGTCTTTGAAAAAAGGTGAAAGGGGTCGCACCCTCAAATCTCAGAGAGTATTGGTGTACATAACAAACTTCAGGGAAGTAGGGATTGTGGCCGCATGCTCTTCAGCCGGGACACCTTCAGCCCGCCACTCTTGATCGCCATAACCGATCAGCTTAGAAAAAAGTGGCAGCATCTCATCACCGGGGGGAAGACCGAAGGTTGGTTGGTTATAGCGGAAGAGATCTAGGAACGATCATCACCGAGTCTACCTCTCCAATCGTGCTCTATCGGCAACACCTTGTTGTTCGGAACTGGAGGGGGCGTGGGGTTCGTTCGGGGAGACTGAACGGTCTCAGAAGTGTTTGACGAGCGACCGGAAGATGATGAAGTAGACAGGTCAGTGGAAGAAGAAAAAGTCTCGGAGGGAAGCCCCCTCGCGCTGGTATCTCCAGAGCGAGCAGCGCGTTCAGCCATATTGGTAGGGAGATGACCAGAAATCCTCGCAGTCTTCTTTGTTCGCGCAAGTACCCTACCCTGCAATGAGAGGGAAAGTCAGGATCACCCTAAATGATGATTTGCAGAAGGGGGCGACAAGGTCGACCCCGAGCTTGACACCCCCTCCTCGCTCTACGCAACGAAAATCAGAAGTAACGAGCAAACGAAAACACGAAAGGAAAGTGTATACCTGGAGTGGGAGAAAAGTTTGGACTCAAGGTAGTATACTCCTTGATGAGCAAAATCAAACGACCAGAAGAATAAGACCACCTGAGCTGAAATTCGTGCACGGGCGAGCACCTGGCCAGAATAAAATTCTGATGATCGCTATCAGCAAACTTTGATCGCTATGCAGAAGGAATTACGACCGCTTTCAGAGCTTTGGGAGTGATAAGTAAGGAATGAAAGAAGAAGGGGGCAACGTATTTATAAGGCCCAAAAGTGTAAGCAGGCGAAACGACGCGATCCTTCGTGAAAAGGCGCCTTGAAACCTGAACTGCCATCATTATTGCGCGCCACCGCTTCAAAAATCGAGGAATCATTAATGACTGACAGGAGAAGAGGCGTCGCTTCTCTTACAGGGCCACGTGTCATCAAGATCTGAGACCAAACACGCTGTTCTGTCCGGAGGACGAGCAAAGTCTCTAAGGGGCAACAGAGAAGTTTAAATTCAAGCCTTCGATCGTCCCTATCACGATCTTGGCTTAGGGGGCAACTGTTCTGGAGTGGGCCGAAGCCCGCTCCAACTGTGGCAAAAAGAGCGGCCCAAACGATAATGGGCGTAAGAGTGGGGACACCAGATCAACGGTACAGATGAGTCCGTACGACCATCCAACGGTCGAGCATGACTCACGCACACTATATAAGCATTCATTGCGTCAGTTGTCAGGTACACACTATTCACTATTATTGATACTCTGCTCCTTCGCTCCTGACTTGGGCGTTGGAGTGTATTTGCAGGTACACCCACCCTATTTGTTTGCCCGCGCAGAGCGACCAGAGCAGTTCTGGATAAAGTCAGATTCCTGAAAGCTTGCACAAGGCGACCTCAGGCACAGATCAATAACATACAAAAAATTATAAATAACTATGGAATAAACGAACAATAACAAAATTATGACCAAAATAAAATTTGAAAATTACCCCAATAAATGATATTTTTTCCTTTTAAATTATCATTGTTGTTATTATTATAATTGTTTACGCAAAAAAGAACATTCTTATAGCGGGGGTTTAGTCCCGCAATGGCATTCTTGGCAACCATATTTATTAAATTTGCACCATGGTATTAGTCCCTCGCCAGGATACTGAAAATCACACCATTCTCTGCATAGATCAATATAGCTGGCCGGATCATTGGGGTAATGTGAACTTTACACAATATCTAGGTTTGATCCCCTATTATTGTTAAACAACATAAGATTTCTATATTTCTTATTTAATGATTTAACATTCTAGAAGGTATAAAAATGTTTTTGAAATGAAAATGGTGACATGGTGTGTCAAGCTGTCTTCGAAATGATAATTTACAATGCAACACTAGTTAAAATTTTAATACGCCTCTTCTAACAATAGAATTTTTAAATTTGGACAACATTTTGGAAATTCGGAAAATAAAGTACCAACGTTGCCGGAAAAAAATGGAGAGAAAAAAATTGTTGACTACTAAAAATAGGCGGACCAAAGTGCATTTAACATTTCTCTCATTTCACCAAACTTTGCAAAATCATATGATAGAGATGCAGCATTTCTCACGCACTTCTCTCATCTCTCTCTCTCTCTCTCTCTCTCTCTCTCTCTCTCTCTCTCTCTCTCTTCTCACACACTTCTCTCATCTCTCTCTCTCTCTCTCTCTCACACACACACACACACAGAGTACGAAACAAACGCATAGTATGAGAAATCTCGGTTGTCCTTTTTAATCACAAGAGTGATAGATGTTGTTTGTTCATTAGAGAATTAGAATTTTAAAGTGTAACAGTTGATGTTTTTCGATGACAATGATATTGAGAATGAGAACATACAAAAAATTATAAATATCTATGGAATAAACGAACAATAACAAAATTATGACCAAAATAAAATTAGAAAATTACCCCAATAAATGATATTTGTTCCTATTAAATTATCATTGTTGTTATTATTATAATTATTTTTATTATAATTGTTTACACAAATCAGAATATTCTTATAGCGGGGGTTTAGTCCCGCAATGGCATTCTTGGCAACCATATTTATTAATTTTGCACCATGGTACTAGTCCCTCGCCAGGATAATGAAAATCACACCATTCTCTACATAGATCAATACAGCTGACCGGATCACTGGGGTAATGACAAACTTTCTTTTCTGTTGTTATCTCTCCATTGGCCCTGCAACGATAAATTTAAATTATACGGAAGGACAAATATAAAAAGTCTTTTTAGTGAAAATTAAAGAATACATACCACAATATCGTAAAAGAAAAAGGCTTAAATACAGTTTTGGTCCCCCAAGTTTCACCAACTAACGATTTTGATCCCCCAACTTTTAATTTCACGAATTTGATCCCCCAAGTATCCCAATTTGTAAAATCAGGGTCCCCCACTAATCTGGTCAAAATTGATGCTGACCTGCCCACCACTTAAACCACGTGGCAGCCACTTTTAAGAAATTAGAAATAAAAAAAAACACTTAAACTATCAGATTAAACGAATCAAGGAAGCAGATAGAGAGAGCGGAGAGCTTTTCATCTTTTTCTTCTTCTTCGTTGGTTCTTCAGTGAGAGAGCAGAGAGCTTCATGATGGGAGGAAGAAGAAGGAATATAGGTTATATAATTACTTATAATTTATGAATTAATAATTAAAAAGAAAACAAAAATTCCTTTTTTTTAATTTTAATCTACTTTGGCATGTCAGCGTGACTGCCACGTAGTTTAAGTGGCGACCAAGTCTGTATCAATTTTGACCGATTAGTGGGGGACCCTGATTTTACAAATTGGGAAACTTGGGTATCAAATTTGTGAAATTAAAATTTGGGGGATCAAAATCGTGAGTTGGTGAAACTTGGGGACCAAAATTGTATTTAAGCCAAAGAAAAACATTTACCATAGTGCAAATAAAAAGAGGGTCAGAATAACAAGAGAACAAATGTTTTGTTTTCCCATTTGTTCCTGTTGGAACAATTACGAGCACACTGACGAACACAAACAAAATAGGCTGAGTCACAGACTAGGTCGCTCTCTTTAAAACGATTTCCCAAAGTGTGTAAGCAGTCTCTCTTGGCCCTATTATTCCAGAATAAAACAGTATTCTCAAATAATATGATCTGCTAGGTATTCTTATTTTTTCTCAAAATAGAGAAGTATCTTGCTCCTTTTTTCTCTCTCAAAATAATGCTCTTCCTTCCTTTTTTTTTAACCCTTTACTGTCGTGAAAAACTTCATGGATTTATAAATCCCTAGCTTCAAGTATCAATTCGATAAATATTACTTACGAAAAACTAATACTGAAGACATAGGATATAATTTTTTTCTCTCCTAGGGTTTCCCTTGTGAGACGACGGCCTCCCTCCCGCTCCACCGTGAGTCGTATTCTTTCTCCCTATTCTCAACCAACGATAGAAACAACCACACCCTTTGAAGCCTGTTTCGCTGGTGCCAAGAGTAGATCTTGGTTGCTAGCCCTCTTCGGAAACTAAATCTTGATGCAGTGCGAAGCTCTGAACGAAAGGTAACTTTTGACGCAGAGCGGGTACACTGAACATATTTAGTTTCATCATCCTTTCTCCGTTCTTACGTATGGCTTCTATTCCGAACATGAACTTTGACGAAGAGGAAGATGATGCAGTTCCACTGCAACAAGAAACACACGGCAGTGACACTCTAGAGGCGCGTCTGAGCTTGGTGGGGCGTTTTCTCACCAAGCGGTCTATTCGTATCACTATCATGAAGGATCGTCTTGCTGCAATATGGCAACCAGGTCGAGGGGTTAACATACGTGTGCTCGACGCAAACCTGTTTCTTTTTCAATTTTACCATTGGCACGATGTTGACAAGGTTGTTAATGGAGGTCCATGGCACTTTGATGGCCATATGCTGATCACTGCCAAGTTAAACGTGGGGGACATTCCGACGCAAGTCCCACTGTATGACGTAGCTTTCTGGGTGCAAGTGCACGATGTTCCGATTGGATTCATGACGGAGGCGGTAGGACGAGTTCTGGGGAATTTCATTGGTGTTTTCATGCAATATGATCCAAAAAATAGCTCTGACTTTTGGAAGTCCTTTATGCGCATCCGGGTGTTGGTGGATGTTCGTAATCCACTGAGGAGGGGGAAGAAGATCAATGTTGGGGGAGAAAACATTCGATCAGTCAGGTTTAAATATGAACGATTGTCAGTTTTTTGCTATCTCTGTGGACTCCTTGGTCATATGGACTCCAACTGTGAATTGTTATTTGATATGGAGCATGATGACGGTAATCGTGGATGGGGACCAGAGCTGAAAGTTGAGCAGAGAAATCCTGGGGACAATAACTAGTGGTTGCGCAGGGAGGGGCCGGTGGCTGCCGGAATGGAAGAACCTCCGGTGAGATCTGGCCATGGTGGGGCATTTCCAACACAGGCAGGTAGTAATGACAGGAGTAATTGCGCCAATTATGACGAGAGATTCCAGCAGTTAAATGTCAATCATTCGCATCTAACAAGGAGCGATTTTGTCCCCCCAGCAAATAATGAACTCATAAATTCTTTGTCAACTCCCACAACTAGTGCAAGGAATATTCCAAATGCTATCCCTGAGTTAATGCAGTTTAATGAGCACTTAATGCAATCAAATCCGGAGAGAGAAGCTCCCCAGCCTCGAGTTGTGCGCCATGGCCCTGGCGCCATGCAAGCTGTTACTGCGCAACGTCCCCTGCAGGTAGATTATGTTGATTATGGGACTATGGATGATGACATGAATGATGATGCGCGAAAGAGAAAGCGGAGTGACAATAGCTCTATTTCTGGAGTTCAGACTTTTTTATTGGCAGGTCTTGGCAGCCAGACCTGCCAGGAGAAATGAGTATACTAAGTTGGAATTGTCGAGGCCTGGGTCATCACTCGGCAATTCCTATGTTGCGTGACCTTGTCCGGAGCAACAACCCGGAGTTGGTTTTTCTATTTGAGACATTATCTTATTCGAGCAAGATGGAGTCGATTCGTGTTGCTTTGGGTTTTGATGGGTGTCTGGCTGTTGATAGAGTTGGTAGGGGTGGTGGTGTAGCCGTGCTTTGGAAAGATACTATGAGGTGTAGTGTTACTAGTTACTCAAGACATCATCTAGATGTTGAGGTGGATGATGTGGCTCGAGGGAAGTGGCGTGTGACTGGCTATTATGGTTTTGCTGACAGGTCCATAAGGAGATACTCTTGGGCTCTTATCCGGCGTCTTGCAGGATTGTCCTCCTTACCATGGTGCATTATCGGAGACTTCAACGATTTGTTATCCCCAGCGGACAAAAGAGGATATTGCGACCATCCTTACTATTTGATGAAGGGTTTTCAAGACGCCATTCTTGATGCTAGACTTAGTGATTTACCTTTGACAAGATACCAATTTACATGGCGTTTTGCTCTGGGTACTCCACGTGCCATTGAACAACGTCTAGACCGGGCCTTTGTCACCAAGGAGTGGATGGATATGTTCCCCAATGCTCGGTTGTTGAATTTAATCTCTCCAAAATCTGATCACTCGCCTTTGTTGCTTCAGCGTGATTTTGCAGGGGAACAACGCCGAAATTTATCTTTCAAGTTTGAAAATGCTTGGCTCAGGGAGCCTGATATTGATGATGTTGTGCGTCATGGCTGGAGTAATGGCATGGTGGGCGATATTCAATCCCATTTGAAGGAATGTGCTACTTCTCTTACTACTTGGGGGCGCAGCTTGCGTCTCAAGTTCCGGGAGGAAATTGATGCTTGTAAGGATGCTATGGAGAGGGTCCGTGATAGGCAGGATGATCAGGGGGTGTTGAGGTATAGGCGTATGAGCAGGCGCTTGAATGTGCTGATCCTTAAAGAGGAGGCCTTTTGGAAGCAGAGATCGAAATCCTTTTGGCTAAAGGATGGAGATCAAAATACTAAATTTTTTCATGCTAACGCTACTTGCAGGTACCGTAAAAAGAAGATTGAGAGCTTGCAGCGTCCTAATGGGACTTTGGCTACTGATCCTCTCTCCATCCAGCGCGTGGCTGGTGACTATTTTCAAACTCTCTTCCAGAGCCAAGCTGGTGTTTATGATCCTGTGGTTAGTGTCATGGAGCCTATGCTCTCGGTTGATGATAATAATATTCTGATTGCTCCTTTCCAAAAAGAGGAGTTTAAGGATGCCGTGATGTCTATGAATGATGATAAGGCGCCTGGCCCAGATGGTTTCAACCCCGCTTTTTTCAAACGGTATTGGAGTTCCTATGGAGACGAGATCTTCTCATCTTGCGTGACTTGGTTAGAAAGGGGGGAATTTCCTCATGCTCTTAATGATACAAATTTGGCACTCATACCGAAGATTGATAATCCCACGGCCAAGAAGGACTGGCGCCCCATTGCCCTTTGTAATGTTCTCTACAAGGTTGTGGCCAAGGTACTTGCTAATAGACTCAAACACGTTATATCAAAGTGTATTTCCATAGAACAATCTGCATTTGTTGCTGATAGATCAATCCTTGATAATGCCATGATTGCATTTGAAGTAATTCATTCTTTGAAAAATAAGAGGAAAGGAAAGATGGGAGAGGTGGCTCTAAAAATTGATATGAGTAAAGCATATGACAGGGTTGATTGGGGATATATTTATGCTGTGTTGAATCGATTGGGTTTTAATGCTATATGGATTAATTGGATGCGCATGTGTGTTGAGTCTGTTTCTCTATCTGTGCTTGTGAACCAGGAGCGTGTAGGTCCCATAATTCCTGGGAGGGGAATCCGGCAAGGGGATCCTCTTTCTCCATACCTGTTTATCTTATGCTCTGAAGGTCTTACAGCGCTACTTCACGGGTCATTAGCCTCTGGCGACATTCATGGAATATCAATTTGTAGGGGTGCCCCTGTAATCTCACACTTGCTGTTTGCCGATGATTGTTTTCTCTTTTTCAGGGCAACACCTCGTGAGGCCTCTCACATTCAGCATGTTCTTGATACTTATGAGCAGGCTTCGGGGCAGTGTATTAATTTTCAGAAATCCAAAATATTCTTTAGTCAGAATGTATCTCCGGTTGATAAAGACACTATTGCTGCCCAACTTGGTGTTAATGCTTGTTTAGGGACAGGCAAATATTTGGGTCTCCCATCCATGATAGGGAGGAGCAAGAAATCTATGTTCAAGTTTATTAAGGACAGAATTTGGCTCAAAATACACTCTTGGGGCGGGAAGATGCTCTCTAAGGCCGGTAAGGAAGTTATGATTAAATCGGTCCTTCAATCCATTCCTACTTATTTTATGAGTCTATTTGTCATCCCCTCCACTTTGATAGTGGAAATTGAGCGAATGTTAAACGGCTACTGGTGGGGTGGTCATGGGGGTCAAAGTAATGGAATTCGGTGGATGACTTGGGAAAAGCTTTGTGTCCCTAAAGTTCATGGAGGAATGGGGTTAAGAAACTTGAAAGCTTTTAACTTGGCTCTCTTGGGCAAGCAAGCGTGGCGCATCCAAACAAATCCCAACTTCTTGGTCTCTCGTCTTTACAAGGCTAAGTATTTTCCTCATAGTGATCTACTACATGCGTCTAACCGTAACAATGGTAGCTTTGTGTGGAATAGCATTATGGCCTCTCAACGGCTTCTTCGAGAAGGGTCGTCATGGAGTATCGGGGATGGTAGCACTATTCGTTTATTTGATGATAACTGGACCGTGCATCCAACCCACATTCAGCCTCGCCAACTGGGTAATTTTAATCCTTTCCTCCGTGTTGACTATTTAATTATTCATGAGCGCAAGGTGTGGAATGAAGCCTTAGTTGCTTTTCTGTTGAATGAGGTTTCTGCAAATGCTGTCCTTAAAACTCCTCTATTTTCTTATGTGACTGAAGATGCTTTATGTTGGAGGGGTGAGAAGCATGGGAATTACTCTGTTAGAAGTGCTTATCGCTTAGCTACTCAAACTATTGTTACCAACGCCCACCTCCATGTTGAAGGGTGTTGGACTTTGTTGTGGAAATTGCAGGTACCACCAAAAGTAAAGAATTTTCTGTGGAGAGTGGCGCGCAACATTATTCCGACGAGAGCTATTTTAGTTCATCTTCATATTGATGTGCTGGTATCTTGTCCTTGCTGTGATAATTCTGATGAGACTATGTTGCATTTGTTTCTTACTTATCCTCTTGCAGTGACTTGTTGGCAGACGCTGGGTATTGACTCTATTATTTCCCGTATTGTTTCTAGTAGCCCAGCCAATTCATCTTGGTTTTTCCTGATCCTGCAAGAGCTTCATGGTGATTCACGTTTAGCCTGGTGTATGACCCTTTGGAGTCTATGGTCTAGTCGCAATAACTTGGTGTGGAAAAATGTTCGTGATTCCGCTGCCACTGTTATTATGCGTGGCAGCTCCTTATACTCGGATTGGCTTGATGCGCGAGGTACTCCTAGCCATGGGAACGGTGCTTCGTTGGATACTGGTAGAGCTCCAGCTACTGCGCTATGGACTCCCCCTCCACCCGGTTTTGTTAAATGCAATGTTGACGCTGCCTTTGATGAAACAGGTAACAAGGTGGGTTTTGGTATGTGCATTCGGGATGAGTTTGGATCTTTCATTGCTGCAAAAACTCATCACTTCACGCCTCTCTTGGATCCTTATAAGGGAGAGGCGCTTGACTTACTTTTGGCTTTGGATTGGGTTCGCTCCTTGAACAATAAAGAAGTTATCTTTGAGCTTGATGCAAAAGTTGTCGTGGACGACTTCAACAAATGTCCCTCTATTGTGTCTGATTATGGTTGTATTTTGAATTCTTGTAGAGAGACTTTTGCTTATTTTTCTATCAACTCTCATGTGGAGTTCTCTAGGAGAGAAGCTAACAAGGTGGCTCACTCACTTGCTAGGGTAGCCTTGTTCTCAGCTCCCTCTCAAGTTTTCGTTGACATTCCAGCATGTATTGCCACTTTGATTATTAATGAAATGAAGTAGTTTGTTTGTGTCAAAAAAAAAAAAGTATCAATTCGATAGCAGAGTTATGGGCAATAACTATAATGATATAAATTACTAAAAAAAACTGAAGGCGTGAATGAATGATTCAAACGCTTCTTTGAATGGCTAAAGAATTTCAACGTAAATTGCTATTGAAATATAATGCAAGCTTTTTATTATAATAAATTTGTTGTTCTTTCAAAATCAGTTACAAACCTTTTGTAATAACTAGACATTTTAAAGAAAAATCAATAAACATTTATACACTAATCTTAATTATACTAAACCATAGATAAACACATGGTCCTGACACATCAGAATTTCGCATGAATTACATCATCTTGACGTCATTTCCATGTCACCTTAAGACCATCGGAAGCGTGACACATTGGAACCAAGAAGACAAGGAACGTTTGAGATTCGAATAGCGTTCCACATGGACAAAATCAACGAAGTAGATTACTTTAAATTGCGGCTGAGGTTTTAACGGTGGTGATCAAAACTTTGCAAAAATAAAACTGACCCACACTCAGTAGTTTAAAACGAATTAATGCGAAAATAAAATCAGAGGTATCAAAATGGTAAACAATCCCTATTATTCCGGCTCACAATTAAGAATCAATTAATACTCCTAATTGAATGCATTAGTTGTCAAACCAACTCAATATTTCAAACGAATTCAAAAAATAAATCTGAATCACTCATCCATAACCACAATACCAAACCAAAAAAAGTAGTTGGACCAAATTTCATATCAAAGAATACGAAATTGGCTTTACTCTCTATCAACAAACTATTATCCCTCCAGATTCATATGATAATGGCTACGGCTGCCCTCATTCTTCCCTGATGATGGCAAAATTGCTACACCTGCAAATACAGACAATTAACCAATTATTTTTCCCAGTGGTTGCAAATCGATGGAGATCCCAAATAAAAGGTATCAAAAGTTTATATTATATAGCAGGAAAAGCAAATAATGGAACCATGGATGGCGTTCAACATGATCAAGTAAGTTGTGACAATTTGCAAATTTAGTGTTTATAATAGTTGGATCATCATGCTATTTATATAATTTTCATCTACTTTGCATATATCCAGGATGAATCAATAGTTGTGATGGCACACATCGTTGGAGTAATATTTCGTACAATGTAAGATTCATCCTACTATTTCTAACCTTATATATTACTATTACTCCTTTCTCAATTGATGTCCATATATATTACTATTACAGTGTAAGATTCATTTACATATGATGTCCATATAAATTGTCCATTAAGAAAAGCAAATATTGGAACCATAGATATCGTTCAACATGTTCAAGTAAGTTGTGGCAATTTGGGATCTTACTGCTAACAAATTATTTGCATCATGTTCTCTATTAGGTTTTCTTCTACTTTGTTAATATCCAGGATGAATAGGGTTAAAAACTGGAACGCTAATCCCCAAAAAAAAAATAGTTTGAAGTCAAGAAAAGGATTCAATCAGCATCAATGGTAACAACAGTAGCATATTCTGCAAAAACGGAATAATCAGAAGCTGGAGAATAGGTTCGTCTACGGGTTTTCATTTTTTTCATTTACGTTTTATCACGTATAGTTTCTAAATGTTATTTTAATTCGTGCTAATAAATTGGAATTAGCAATAGTCTAGAATTTGTGCTAATATATAAACTGAAATTAGTAAGTTTAGAATCTGTGCTATAAAACTGAAATTAGTAACTGTATATATGAACAAAAATTAATCAAACATATTAAATCATGTTTTACTGTGAATATGTTAAGGATTAGAGAAAATTAGTTGTTTAGAAATTAGGGTTCATAATAGCGTAAAAATGGGAAAACCAAATTAGAATTAGTAAGTAATTTAGAATAGATTTGTTAGCAGTAATTTAGGGTTTTAGAAAAGCAATCAATTTAGGAAGCATAACAGCAGAAAATAGTAGAAAAGAATAGCAAAATAATCAGAACCAGTAAGTAAAAAAGCTAAATAATAATGGAGCTCACCTCCGGCCACCGTAGACAAACCTATTCTCCAGCTCCATCAAATATATGCTGCTAATTTGTGAGATCTGACATGGGATGACAAGCAAAAATTAGATATTCAGTGACATACATCTCACCTTTAGTATTCTCACCCTATAGAAATCATCAGAAATTCATCATTCAGATTACTCCATTGTATAATGAAACTTCCTAAATCTTACTTTTTGATTTTAAACATTGAAATAAAAGCCACAAACCAGAGCATTTAAAAGAAATATCTGATGATTTCTATAGGCTGAGACAGAATGAATCAACGGGCCATTCTCATGTATGTTTAAGGACGATCCTTGCGCATCGAAAGATTTTCAAGAGCACATACACACACACCAGAGGAGGAAACGACAATCAACAGGTATGCCTGCAAAATTGTTTCATTCAGTGAGTTTAACTATATGATATACATCACAGGATTATATATTTCATTTATTATATTTGACATTAGAAGCTATTGCCGAACACACTCAAACAGATGCAAGCATTCAAGTCCAGAATACAAAGGATTTAGATATGAAATTAGGTTCCGGTAACTATCATTTCCAAGGTTGTGTTTTGGTATTTAACTATCATTTCCTTGGTTGTATTTTGGTATTTAACTTCAACGAATTTTATAGCGTAGACATAGACTATTCATCAATCATATGCAGAGATAAGGAAAATTCCAGATACAATCCCAGGATGCATCGTATTTGTAAAAAACATATATTAGTAACCTGTTTGGTAAGCTATATTGGAATGGCTACGTGAGAATAAACTTTGGTTGGAAATGGTACCGTTATATTAGTTACACACTTCAATGCTTATACCTACTGTGATGTAGGTTAATATATTATATATTATTCAAGGATTGTACACACTTTGTTGTATATATCAACATCCAAACTATCTAATTAGTGAATGAAAATAACTACTGTTATGTACTTTACACACTTAATAATTAGTGAATGAAAATCCTATTGATATAATAACAATCAAACTATTGCTGTGAAATCTAAAACAAACAAAAATCAGAATTTTTGTCAAAAAAAAGCAAAGTGTGTACATCTTACTTTTAACCAAAAAAGTAAGGGTCACTGTTTTCCAACATTTAACCAAAACCTATTAGTGTAGTATTTTTAAAAAGCGAAACAGATTAGTTTTTAGGGTTTCATAAAAATTATGGAAATAAAAAAAAGTTGATTTTGGTTTAAATTTGTTAGAAATTAGGGTTTTATCTTCAGAAAATTAGTGAAATCTAAAACAAAAAGAAGAAGAAGAAGAAGAAGAAGAAGAAGAAGAAGAAGAAGAAGAAGAAGAAGAAGAAGAAGAAGAAGAAGAAGAAACAGAACATACCTTTTCGATCCAGCCATCGGAAACAGATTAGTTTTTAGATCTCATCACTGTTAGCTCCGACCACCGTAGATGGTGGTCGTTTGCCGTAACACAGCCACCATCGTAGCCTCACACCACCGCCTCTTCATCTTTGCTGGCCCTCCGAATATCGAACGCCGTGAACCTCCAAGACGTCGTTGTATCCTCTGTCTTCGCCGGCCAAGGAATGGCCGGTCGTCGTCGTCTACATCATCGCTCCGTCACCGTACGCCCTTCTCTCTTCGCCGGATTCACACCCTTCCGTCGCACTCTCCTTTCGTTCTCTCTCATCTCTGCGCAAATCACTCTCTCCCCGAAAATCTCTCCTCCTTTCTCGCCAAATCTTCTTTCTCTCTCTGAAAAAATTCCATTTTTTCTCTCTCACAGAAAACCCCAACGACGCCGTGACGTTAGGAGAAGAGGAAATTATTTTTAGGGTTTCCTAAATTGTGCCTTATATAGTGTTGTCTTATTATTTTCTTTAAAAAAACTGATTACTTTTTACACCCCCAACTTTTAAAAATGTATTCCCCTGTAAAGCCCATATTTTTGTTAGTCGGCAAGCTGAAATTGGGTTATGCTAAGCGCACCCCACTTTGGTGTAATACAACCCCTAATGCTTTAGGCACCGCCTACTTTAATAATGCATACCCTTTCGTACTTTTTCAAATTTTCTATAAACAAACAATTCATTTCACAAACTTACATTTTTCTATAAATCTGAATGTGGGGAAGAAGATGTGTAGTGGGTAGCCATTGTTGATCGGGGGCTGCATTATTAAAGCAGAAAATACGTCGAACAAATCGGTCGAACAAACTACTACATACAGCACCAATGATATTACAGTCAAAAAAGAATTTAAACACGTCGAACAAACTACTACATATATATATATATATATATATATATATATATATATATATATATACGAAAAAATACGTATATAATTGGCTACAGTAAATTGAAGACGTTGGGAAACGTGCTAAATAGTAGCTTAATTTTCCTCATTAAAAAATTCTATTTACGACACAGTATTGGTCACAGAAATTGAATATAAAATTGTGAACAGATAAGGTTTCAATAAAAAAAATCTTTTTTACGACACAGAATTGGTTAACGAATTTCGTCAACAAATGCCTACTATTTGTGGATTCATATGCGTCAACCCGTGCATCGCACGGGTCCACCATACTAGTATATTGAAACCGATACATGTTGGAAGAAATATAATGACTACAACTTTTAAATACTCATGCTTAATGGATAAAAGGTTTTAATGTACATATATTTTTAAATAAAACCCAACAATCCCCCACTATTCTTTTTTTAAAAAATTAATTCATTCAGCAGTAAATCATACTAATATAAGATTAAACATAAATATTGGTGTATCTATACTGGAACCAATACATAGTGATGATGCTTCCGATTGAACAGATGATTCAAAGTTCAATATTTTTGGGTGGAGAATACTCTCTAATTTGGTTCCCATGTGGTTCATTTGGAGGAAACCACTGTTTGTGTCTTTTATGGGGAACACGTGAAGATCTGCAACATTTTTTTCTCAATTGCAGTTTTGCTATAAGAATGTGAGCTCAGATTAGTGGCTGGTTGGACATTTAGTTTCCCGTACTGAAAACATTGTGCGCCATTTTATAATTGAAGATATGTGCAGAGGTTAGAAGGCGAAAGAAGGTCAAACACTTGCTATGGTTATTGAGTTGCTGGTGTATTTGATTTGCCAAAGTAATTGTTTGTTTAGGAGGGCAGTCAACGTAGACTCAATTGTAGCTCATGTTAAATGTACTTGGTGGATTAACGATCTCCTCTGTATCAACAAATTTTGAGTTAATTTTGGAGTAAACTAACATTGCTAAATTTAATTAAAATTTAGAGTTTTGTAGTATGGATGTTAAAAATCTGTGAAATCAAGAGTGTCGCTACACTTTTGTAGTGTGGAAACTAGAAAGTTGATTGGTTGAGATGTTTGTTTCCAAACTATGTCATGGGGATTCATTCCCCCTCATCCACAGTATCTAATGCAACGTGTCACAAAATCAAATAAGGTGCGCAATACACACCCGTGCATTCATTCACACACCCCCTCCTTTCCATTTATGACTATTCCACCCCTTCTCTCTCTATCTCTTATTCTTCGACCACTTCCATCTTCAACAAACACCTTCACTTCTCTTCTCTCCTCTTCGCCGCCGCCGCCGCCGCCACCGCCGCAGAAGCAGGAACTTCTGTTAAAACTTCCAAAGTCGTTGATTTTTTCTTCTTAAGTTTCCAGTTAAATAGAAATCACGAATTAGATTTGTGGTGGTTTGGTTTAACGAAGTGAAACCCTTTCTGGGTTTTAATAAGCAATCAATTGGGTCATCAATTTCTATGGAAAGTTTGTGACTTGTTTGAATTAAACGCAGAAAAAAAAAGATGTCTGTGGAAAGGTCATTTGAGGCGTGGGAAGAAGTTCAACGTTACGGGCAGGACTTAGCTGACCGACTTGCCCAGGGTTTCAATGAATTGATCCATACACATATGACTCCTCCTCAATTCGCTTGGCCAAATCCTCCAAAATCGAAGCTTTTCGATCTGGAGTTTCCTTCTTCACAGGGTTTTGGGAAGAGGGATTTCGGGATGCCAATTGATGATTATGGAGTTTCGGCGATTTTCGATATTGGAAACCGGATCGGGCAGGCTGGGGTTGAATTTGGTGCTAGTTTGAATGGAATGGTTCAGCAGTTTTTTAGGTCATTGCCTTTGCCTTTGCCGTTTAAGCAGGAAGAGGAGGAGGAGGTTAGAATTGGAAGTTGTGGGAATAAGGGTAGGCAGAGGAGTGGTGCTGTTGGGATTGTTGTGAATGAGGATTTGGGTTTGGGGTTACTTACTGAGAAGTTGAAGAATCGTGGATTTTCTGAAAGTGTTAGTGTTAGTGGAACTGTGGATGATGAAGTTGGTGGGTTTAACCTTGGCTCTGCTGGTCATTTGGGTAGGAGACAGGTAAAAAATTGTTAGTCTTGGTATTGTTTTTGTTTGGTATTTGATGTAGTTCACGATTAGGTTGTGTGTGTTTTGTTAATTTGCTTATGGATTGTTTGTAGCTGCCTAAATGTCTTATTATTGAAGTAAATTGCTTCTCACTGTTTGCTGTGAATTGGTGTGTTTGTGTATAGAGACAGTTTTTTTTTTCAGTGAAATTAAGTGGATGCTTCGATAAGATGGTAATTTGTCTGAACTGAACTCTCAACCTATGCAATTGCAATGCATGACTCTTCCTTTTTTGGTGAGATTGTGGTGTGATGCCTTTTACGTTTATGTGAGAGAACACATTAAATTACACAATTTTGCACTGGAGTTATTTGCTGTGCATTGCTTCGTTGATTTCTTTGGGAATTATTATTGTGAAGAGCGGTGGCATGTTGGGGTCTTGGTATAATGGCACAAATCCTACTTAGAGAAAGACAAAGAAGGGAAGAGTTGTATGCTGAGCAGATGTTTTCCTACTTCGTCAATTCTGAAATCTGGACCGAGAAACTTATTGTATCTCATTAGCTGAAAAGTTTCTGTTTCATATGCAACATAAAACTCATAGTTGTTAATAACTAGTAGTTGCATTTACTGGTTAGATCACATTATTTGTTCTGGACATATAGATCATGTAAGCAACCAGATAGGTCAATGGTATTGGTCTTGTTGTTCACTTAGAATCTCCACCTGAAAATTGATCTACTTTGTGGACAAAAGACTTATGATTGAATTCATCATGTTAGTTTCCAGAGCTTGCACATCTTCTACGCATACATTTCAAAGTAAATGTTGAATATATGAAAATTTTCCTTTGTTCACTTAGAATCTCCACCTGAAAATTGATCTACTTTGTGGACAAAAGACTTATGATTGAATTCATTATGTTAGTTGTCTGTCCAACAATTTAATAAACCGAACTACCTTTCAAATTTCAATTTTTCGTTAGGAAAATTTTCATATATTCAACTTTTACTTTGAAATGTATGCGTAGAAGATGTGCAAGCTCTGGAAACTGTATTTTGAATAGCCACATTCTCTCTGTCTTACTCTGTATTTTGAAAAGACTTATGATTGAATTCATCATGTTAGTTTCCAGAGCTTGCACATCTTCTACGCATACATTTCAAAGTAAATGTTGAATATATGAAAATTTTCCTTTGTTCACTTAGAATCTCCACCTGAAAATTGATCTACTTTGTGGACAAAAGACTTATGATTGAATTCATTATGTTAGTTGTCTGTCCAACAATTTAATAAACCGAACTACCTTTCAAATTTCAATTTTTCGTTAGGAAAATTTTCATATATTCAACTTTTACTTTGAAATGTATGCGTAGAAGATGTGCAAGCTCTGGAAACTGTATTTTGAATAGCCACATTCTCTCTGTCTTACTCTGTTTCATTTTCATTTATTTACTAGTTGGATTTTTTCAACTGCAGGGAGTCATAAATGTTACGTCAACTTATGATAGTAGAACTCAAGAAGTGGAAGGTTCTATAGCTGCAAGAGGAGATCTGTGGAGAGTTGAAGCATCACGTGGTGGTTCTACATCTGGAAATGAAAATTCATCTCTTTTCTTAGTCCAGCTTGGACCTCTCCTCTTTATCCGTGATTCGACTCTCCTTTTACCTATTCATTTGTCCAAACAACATTTGCTATGGTATGGCTATGACAGAAAGGTAAAGATTACTCTCTCTTGCACTCCGTAATATTACTCTTGCACTCCGTAAATTTTTTTATTTTTCAGAATTTCTTATGTGTAGTATTGTATGTGGATGTTGTCCATGTAGCGTTTCCCCATTATAATATATTTTTTTAATCTTACAAGGCCATTTTATGATTGTCAGAATGGAATGCATTCTCTATGTCCAGCAGTGTGGTCAAAACACAGAAGGTGGCTGTTGATGTCCATGCTTTGCTTGAATCCCTTAGCTTGTGTAAGTTGATAGGTTATGATGACTCTAGAAACATTAGTTCTGAATTTTGATTTTTGTCTTGTTTATTTTTATAGTACCATTATGGCTTTTATGATATTATTTACCAACCTAAATTCGTAGGTTGCTTTTATATGCTATTCAATTTCATTTCTTATCTCATTATAATTTAGGACTATATTAATCTTACCTTAGGACATAATGATGAACCTATTATGGTTGTGCTTCACTTTTATTTAAGTTTATCAGCGAATGCATCGATAGATTAGTATTGATTGTTTCGTTCTTACTTAATCAATTTTATTTTCAAGTTGAAACAAGTTTAAATTTTAAAAAGAAATACTATTATAGCTAGTTTCAATCTAATTCATTTGAATTAAAACTCAAGAGCATTCCTCCCCTTTATCCTTTCATTGAAATTTCCAAACAATATTCACTGAGTTTCATTAAACAATATTTGATAGCTCAAAGCCAAATTCTAGAAAACTTCCAAGGGTTGGAAGCTAATTTAAGATCTGTAGCAAAACTAGTTGTAGCTTTTACCGAAAATTTTGAACCTGAATGAACATTTACTGAGCTGCCCATTGAAGTCACTTTGCATACACACCGTTCAGAAGAAAGAACCCCTAAAACTTGAGGGTTGAGAGAGATTGCAAGTGCAACTATATATCTACTCTCAGTATGGAAACTATATGATATCAATTGTTTATCTACTATTGCACCTTCCATCCTGCCATTGCCAATTGTTCAGTAGCACCAACATCGACATGTCTAGACCGGCGAGGTTCTAAACGATACATCATCAAAGCATATATCTGATGTCTCAACTTGCAGCATCCTTCTGCTTACGCTGGTCCTCTTTCTAAACCTAGCCTCATCTCGTCCACCCAGTCAGCAAAATCTGTCCATGCTAGTGTTACAAATTGCAGATGGCGGATCACAGTGTTTTGTTAAAAATCCACTATTTCCGCCATAAATCGCCATGGTGCTGCTATCGTTGACAAATTGGTCACAGCGGTTGGCAGAAGATCCGCCACAGCAATCTGCACACAGGGTCAGGCAGTATATGGGACATAATACGGCTAGTGTTAGTAGCAGCTAATCAAGTCACCAAATTTTTGATGAGAAAGGAAAACATCACTGGTAATATTGTATTAGTTTGCCGGTCCAGGCAGCCTCTCATTTGCATGTGTGCTCCTATTGCTCCATCTTTGTCACCATTTGCCTCACCAGACCATATCCTTTTTGTCCTAATTCCTACTCCTTAGGCTTGGCTTGCAGGGATAACATTCCTCTCCTTCTGGATGATGTCTCCTGCAGCCACTATTTCATATTTTTAGTTCATTTCCATTCAACTTGTTTAGATTGGGTTGCTTCTTGGCATTCTTTGCAATAGGTAGAGGTGGGTTGGCATTGTTTTTTGGTTACTATTGGGCTCTTTACTAGTGGTAGCATGGCATTGAGAGGGAGTGTAGAGATAATGAAGTTACATCTTTTCATGTTGACAATCAGTTTCCTCGCGATAATCATTCAAATACAATAATCATTTAGTTGTGACTCATGCGAACTTTGTCTTTGTCCCAGTAGCATTCCAGAATTCTTACCCCAACCCTAATAACTAGTTGATGTCTTGGGTCCCGAGACAGGGTTGGACTTCATTTGGGATGAGCCTAGAGTACACACCACATTTCAATTTTATTCTATTATTTAGATTTAGTTACCTTTCTTCCTTTACATATATCAATTCTTGTTCATGCATGAGATACCAAGTTTCATATTTAGAATGTAATTTACTATTGTACATGTGCAATCTTTTGGCATAGGCTTGTGTGAATTATGATTTGTCTACTAGTTTAATTGTAACCACCTTCCTTTCCTCTCTCTCTCTCTGAACCCAGTCATTTGTGGATCTTCAATTTCCAAATGGGCAACTGACCTATGTATCTGGCGAGGGCCTAAGTACCAGTGCTTTCCTTCCTGTTTGCGGAGGTCTTCTTCAAGCTCAGGGTCAATATCCCGGGGAAATGAGATTCAGCTTTTCATGCAAGGTTAGTATCCAATTTAGCTTGGGCAATAATGGGCAATAATGTTTGGAACTTCACAATAAGTTAGCCAGGTGCAGAATTTTAGTGTTCTTCATTTAATTTCCGTACGTATTGATACTGATATCTGCTACTCTTGTGTTTTCTTAGAACAAGTTTGGAACGCGAATCACACCAATGGTACAATGGCCTGACAAATCATTTTCCTTTGGTCTTTCTCAAGCATTGGCCTGGAAGAGGTCAGGTCTCATTGTGAGGCCAACCGTTCAATTAAGGTAAGTTTTATGATCCTTATGTTTTTTTTTGTGTGTTTTTTTGGAGAATGGTTGTGGTGTTGTGATTTTCGTACAAGGGTTTTGAGTTCTTTCATAACACCATTCACCATATAAGGGTTTGCTTACCTGCTTGGACATCAACTTATCTTGATTAGAAAATGTATTGAAGCTGGGGAACTTTTGTGAATATAACACTAATATTGAAAGACTTTTATGCATCGAAATGAAGGACGGGGAATTGTCCTCTCATAAATCAATCAGATTAAAGAACCTGACAATACTAATTGGAAGAATAGTTAAAAGCTCAAAATAATGCTTTAGTCCCTTTGTGAATCAGATGATTGAAGTTGAAGAATAACAATTAAGCTGAACCATGGTCTTGTCAAAATATGGATAAATTTTTTAGCAGCCAAAATCCGCCCTCTTTCCTATCGAATGAATAAAAAAATGAAGTATAATGTTAATTCTTCATTCATGAGCCTTAAATAAAGATAACTTTAATTGGAATTGGACTGTATAATAACCTGCTATGCTCTCTTCTTAAATTGAAACGTGCTTTCTAACTTGATATTTGGATGTGTTATGTGAATTCCAATTTTCTGACCAAGATTGTTTTAGTTGCTCTGCTTAGAAAACTATTTGCACTACACTATTAGATATCTCCTTTGCATCTAATAAAAGCGTACAGAATCTTTTGATGTACTTCATCCTTGCCTCTTATTATCTTGCTTAGTTATCAATGTCTTTAATACACCTCAATCTTTCTGATCTTATATTTATGGTCAGTGTGTGTCCTACAATTGGTGGAAGCAATCCAGGGTTGCGGGCTGAACTCATTCATTCAATCAAAGAGAATCTTAGTTTAATTTGTGGATGTGCTTTGACGACATATCCTTCCGCGTTCGCCTCAGTATCTGTAAGTTATTTTTGACAGAGCATAACTTGTTCTTGAATTATAGAAAAATTTATTTTGGATGTTTCCTTATGTTGTTAAATCATGTTTATGATTCAATAAAAAATCAGTGTTCTCGATACACTGACGAGTCGCGACCACCAGTTGTTATTTTGCCACTTTTGGCTGAAAATTTTGGAAAGATATGAAATATTATTTTAATGTTGGTGATCTTTGGGACAAAAGCCAAACCTGAAGGCTAATGACATAAGCTTAGATATTCAATTGTATCTGGGTCAGTCAATAACATACGACTCTCTTAATAAAAAAAAGGAGGCAAAAAGGAATTCAACGCGAGTATTACATGTCGTATCGTAGGTGTGAAAAGTAGCATAGTTAGACCTTTCAAATTCTTTTTTATTTTGTTGCTTTCATACACCAAGTGGGAACAACAGTTTAGTTATCACAACAATATTTGTCCATGTTGAATTGATTATTCCATCCTTTATTAGTTATTATCATTATTATAAGACATTTTAGCCTAAAGTTGACTATTCTTTGCAAGATTATTATAAAAGAAGAATGCTTATTCATCTAATTTTTTATTGTGTGTTCAGATTGGGAGATCAAAATGGAATGGAAATGTGGGGAACTCAGGTCTTGTTCTAAGAGTTGATGCCCCTCTCTGCAGTGTTGGTCGCCCTTCCTTCTCTGTTCAGATAAATAGTGGCATTGAGTTTTGAAGTGTGTGGCTGGCTGTGGCACCATCTTTTCTGTACATATATTTGGTTGGTTCCTCCACAAGTACTTGCAAGCAAAAAGACAAAAAAAGAAAAGAAAAGAAAAGAAACTTCAAACATCAAAGCTTGCAGTGGTTATGTTATGTGAATAGAAAATCTTGTCCGGGGGGTATATATTTTTGTCATTTTTCTATGGTTTTTGACCAACATCATATTGGAGCCTGATGTCACTTATGATTGAATTTCATATTTGTTTGCAGGCTTATAGCATCTAATCTCATTGTTATTTTCCTTTTGATTATTAGTATTAAGAATTTAGCATTGGTAAATGGTAGGGATCTTCCCTTCCCTTTCTTTGTAAGAGAGTTTTAATTCAACTTGTCAAGCAATGAATGGGGAAAATTAGACACGGATTTTGTTGTTGCTATTGCTCTTGGCTTCCAAATCTGACATTAGAAATTAAGCCGTCAATAATCTACAATTAACATACAAAATTAACTATCATGAACAGGTAATATGGCGCCTGCATCATGATGCATGATGTTGCTTCTTTCCATAACATTGGCAATTGTGTTTGTCAAATTTCTTCTAAAGATTTCAGGATCTATTTGTGAGTTGTATATGACTTTGTAGGTAATAAAATGCTTTGAAATTGCTTCTTTTTATTTGTTTATCAAACTACTCAAAACTAATTAAGAGAATCGGAAATGAAAAACAAAAAACAGCCTTTAGGGATTTGTACTTTTCCATTCAAAACCAGAAACAGCCTTCAAGAGAATTCCAAAAAATTGCTACAAATCCTTATCATCCTAGATTACCAAGAGTTGAAAGAAGAATACATGGTACTAATAGTTTCTACTTTCTAGAAAAGTATACCAGTTCCCCTACGGAAGGATTCCACGGGTCACCAAGGTACCCTTAAGACTCTGCACATTCAATATAATCCATATAGATTAGTAGTATAATTTATCCCCTGTGGTAAGCATGTTTGGAATATAATTTATCCCAAAAAAACGTGTTTAGTATCTAACCATATGTTCACCACTCGTTCGCGTTTGATTTTGTAGAAAAAATTGAGACACTGGATAAACATAATTTTTATTTGGATTTCAAAAGTGGTATCCAACAAGATAAAAAAAAGGTGGTGAAAAGTATAAATGTGCAAGTAAACCTATTAGAAAAGTATAAATGTGCAAATTTATTATTTTCCATAAAGTACAAACTATTAGAAAAGTATAAATGTGCAAATATGGGCTTTTTTTACCCCTCCATCATACCCTATACCCCCTAAATATGCCAAAAGGACAATTTTACCTCTCATTTTCAAAAAAAAATCCGGAATTACTTATTAATACATGATTCCGGAACGTTTTTTTTAAGGATTTTCAGAATTATGTGAAAATTTCCGAAATTATGTGAAAAAACGGCTTCCGAAATTATGTTAAAAAGGGGTATTTTCGGAATTCCAAAAAAATTGGCTTCCGAAATTATGTTAAAAAGGGTTATTTTTGGAGTCGAAATGTTGTTTTGGAAATTTTTAAAAAAATTGGACTTTTCTACCCACAGTTTTGTCCGTAGGTAAAAGTTTTTTTAAAAAAAATTGGACTTTTTTTACCCACGGTTTTGTTCGTAGGTAAAAGTCATGAAATATTTTTTTTGGAATTTCGGAAACACCAATTTTTACGTGATTCCGGAAGTCGTTTTCCCACATATTTCTGGAAATTTTCACGTAAGTCCAGAAATCCTTCGAAAAATCCTTTCCTGAAATACCTTTAATTCCGAAAATTTAAAAAAAATCATTTTTTTAAAAAAAATGAGGTATTTTTGGGATTTAAAGCAATATGATGGGGGTATAGGGGAGAAGGAGGGGGGTAAAAAAAACCCAAAAAAAATATAGTTGAAAGCAAATTTATTATAATATAATAACTATAAAAAATGTTACTTTAATATGCAACATTATTATTATTATTACTATCATTAGTATATGTTTTTTTTAATGGATTATTAGTATATGTTTTGTATCTTGTTGTTTTTACGGGTCGATCCGATACTACATTTGAGTGCTCCTGTCGGGTCAGTTCCCAATGTGTTGAGCGCGAGGAGGTACCTACAAAGCCACTCCGACGCTCAAGCCAGTATTGAGAATTGTGGAGTATGCAGGAAATGGGTAATGTGTCCCTTTTGTGACTATACGAGCCAGTATTTATAGAGATCTGTGCTAGCTCTGAACCGTTGGATCAATCAGGTGAATCTGAGCCGTTGAGACTTGATAAGAATTTAATCAATAAAAGAGCGTGTCTCATGTCAGAAAATGAGTGTTAGAGAGCATGTCTCATGTCGTGTGTGTTGGAAAATAAGTATTAAGACTTAGTTGGACACACTCTTCTATTAGTTGAATTTTATTAGATATATAGTTAGTTAGTAGTTAGGGAGATAGTTGGTAGTTATAAGTGAGTTTGTTATTAGTTGATATATGCCTATAAATAGGCTTCATGTAATCATTTTAGAACAACTCTTATCATTTTGTATCAATTCCCTTTGATGAATACTAAAGTCTTGTAATCCTTTCTCTCTTATCTTCAATGGATACCATATTCTTCAATATGGTATCAGAGCAAACATGGTATCCACATTGAATCTGAATTCCGTTACAGGTTCTTTTTCGTTTTATTAGTTTTTCTTCTCATTCATTTCCTTTTCTAACTTTCTTATCCGCGTTGTTTTTTTTTGCATCGTGTTCTATGTTTCGTTCTTGAATTCGATATCGTGTTTCCGATTTTTCTGTTTGTGATTCTGATTTCATTATCATCGCATCACCATTTCTTCTTTTTGATTCTGATTTTGCAATATCTCTTCTTCTTTGATCTTGATTCAGAATCGTTCATCTTAATCTTGGTTCGATTTCACATTTAATCGCTTCAAGATTACATTACGATTTCGTTTTCAGATTGTTTTCTTTTTAATACTTGTCTTTTTTTATTCTTGAATCCATTTTGATTCTATTCTTCATCTTCTTCACGCACTCAATTTAATTTTGCGTTCGTCATTCTTCTGGATTAGTGTTGTTGCATCGCATTTCTTTATCATTTTTGATTTCGCGATTTGCAACTCCACTTCCTCATGTGCAATTTGCTCTTCTTGGATCGACTCTTGATCTAGTTTCTGTTTTCGTTTCCGCAACGTCTTTGTTTTTTCTCTGATTTCCTTTAGCCTCTTCAATGGCTCCTAATTCTTCTGATGCCTATGCGATTCAAGCTTGCTCATATAATCTGGACTAAGAATATTGAATGCTGTCTTTCAGCCATTCAAATGGTAAATTTCTTGATGAATTGTTTGGACCCTAGGAGCATTCTATTGTTTTGATGTATCTTTCTAGCTTACGGGGGACTATTAGATATATAGTTAGTTAGTAGTTAGGGAGATAGTTGGTAGTTATAAGTGAGTTTGTTATTAGTTCTTAGAATGTGGTTTAGCCCTAACTCAACCCCACAAAACCGGCTTGTAAGGTGAGGGTTGCCTCACACTTATAAACTCTTTTGAGACCATATCTCTAGTCAATGTGGGATTTGGTTTTTTTCGCAATACACCCCCTTACGCCCAGCACTATTGGGCTTGGTGCGTGGCCCGAAGGATCTAGGATAGGCTTTGATACCATCTTAGAATGTGGTTTATGCCTAACTCAACCCCACAAAACCGGCTTGTAAGGTGAGGGTTGTCTCACACTTATAAACTCTTTTGAGACCATATCTCTAGTCAATGTGGGACTTGGTTTTTTCCCCAATATTAGTTGATATATGCCTATAAATAGGCTTCATGTATTCATTTTAGAACAACTCTTATCATTTTGTATCAATTCCCTTTGATGAATACTAAAGTCTTGTAATCCTTTCTCTCTTATCTTCAATGGATACCATATTCTTCAATCAATTTCATATGGAATTCTACTAAATCATGTGGTTACCATGTGAATTCAGTATGATTCATATGAATTTCCGCCCATATAAATGTGTTCAAAAGAATGTGATAGAGAGCGTGGCATTGGCATTTCTGAAAAGTATTATATTATAAAAATTATATTAAAACGGATATTTAACAAATTGTACATTGATTTTTGCATTGTCTGATTTGCACCAAACAATGTACATGACTGCGTTATGTAATGAATCAATTAGCATATGAGTTGTCTTGTACTCATTATCACGTATCTCATTGCTAATCAAATACAACCTTAGTGTAACTTTTTTTTATCAATACATCCATTCAATGAGTTTAAAAACATGTGATTTATCATAGTCATTAAATGATACGACAACAAATCATAATGCAGCATATTTTTCAACTTACAAGGCATATAGCTTGAATCCAAAGTGTATATCGAACTCTTTTGTATGCAACAAATTATCATTAGATGCATATGAAACATCTTTTTCAACTTACAATGCATATAACTTACATCCAAAATGTATATTCAACTCTTCTCTATCATAGTGGTCAGAGATTTGGTTAGTAGTTAAAAAACCCTCATCGGTTTCTTTTGTACATAAAAATTGTCATTTAATTCCTAAGAAATCAACTTGGAGCTTTGAAACTAAAATTGAATTGCATCTTAGTAGGATCAACAGATTGAATGACTTAAACCAAAATGCATACATTGTTGACCAACAAAAAACCAACATACATAGCAATGGTTGAACATTTCTATTGTTACTCTTTACAAAAGAATTTGTATTTAATGTGAATTGACCTCCCTAACTTACAAAACAAACATCATCCCAAACTCAAAAACCACACATTATTTGAACCTCAAATAAGTCTATGGGTTGAAGAATATTCATCTTTACTTGGAAGAGATATGGAAGAGTCAATCCATGGTCCATCCATTGAGTTTCCTCTTTGCTCTCTACTATCATTTAAGAATGTAGAAGAAACTTGAGTTTGGCTATCATGTGATAACAACTCAAAGGCTTTAAATCTTGCACCTTCTGCACTATCACTGCGTTTGATTATTGGTGCTTGAATTGGTGTTTTTCCTTCAAGCATGCTCACTACAGATGACATGGGTGGTCTAAGAGTGGGAGATGGGTTGGTGCACAGGAGTGCCAATTGCAGCATTCTCATTGCCTCTTCTGAGGAGTAGTTTGAACCAAGACATGGATCCATCAATTCCAGAAGGTTTCCTTGCTCTTGGAGAACGTAGGCCTTTAATGTCATGCAAAAATATAATATTATAATTATAATTGCAACCAAATCATCATTATAATAATGCACCAGAATGTTTCCACTTAAAAAACCAAAGAACAAGTGTAACTTACCCAATCCAGAAGATAAACAAACTCCTCTTTTGGTCTGTAGTTTGTGTTACTCTTTCCACTAACAATTTCTAGAGCTACAATTCCAAAGCTATAGACATCCGCCTTGTCAGTCAAGTAACCCCGCATAGCATACTCAGGAGCCATGTAACCACTGATAAGAGAACATATAGTAACCCTTGTGTTAGTGATGTTATAAAACAGAGTGAAACATAATTTCTGGGTTAGGATTATATAAATGATCATGGCTGCAAGTTAACAAATGATGAACAAATTCTAGGATTCAAAAATATAAATGTTATGGCATGATACTAACATTGTTCCAGCTATTCTTGTGCTGATATGAGTATTCTCTTCTTCATCAAGCTTAGCTAAGCCAAAGTCAGATATCTTGGCATTCAGATGCTTATCAAGTAAGACATTTGTTGCCTTAATATCTCTATGTACTATTTTCAACCTTGACTCCTCATGAAGATAAGCTAATCCCCTTGCTATCCCCACACAGATTTTCATTCTTGTAGGCCAGTCCAAGTTCAACCTTTGTTCTTCTTTACCTAGAAAAAATGTTTTTGTTTTTTATTTGTAAGTCGAATACAGTTTAGTAAAAACATAAAGACACAACCACAAATTGTTCATGACGCATTTACCAAAAAGTGCACGAGCAAGGCTATTGTTCTCTAAATATTCATATATAAGAAGCAATTGGTTTCCTTCAATGCAACAACCATAAAGCTTCACAAGATGTGGATGCTGCAAAGCAGATATCATGCCTATTTCATTAACAAATTCACGGTTCCCTTGCTTTGATTTGGAGGAGAGCTGCTTAACAGCAATTACAGCACCATCTGGCAGTACACCCTGTTAGTAGGCAATGCCGTCAGTATCAAGTTATTCGTATATAATCGTGAATAAATGACTTAACCTAATATTTCAAAACATCATATTGCTAAAGACAAATGTAATATGTTCAAATTTACCTTGAATACTGGTCCAAAGCCTCCTTCACCTATCTTATTTGCTGGGTCAAAGTTATTAGTAGCAGTTTTAATTTGTCTCAAACTGAAATAGCCTGTTTTCAATTCTAGGAGTTCTGCAATAAGATAGGTGTAGAGCTACTCAGAAACAAGAAGTGAAAATATAAAGGGAGAGAGAATAGTATTATAAGAAACAAGTCGGCATTTTCTATTGATTTAAAATTATCAATGTCTTGGATCTTTACTGTAAATATTATTAATAAAATGTATAAAACCTCATAAGGGCAGAAACTGTCTGCTTTACTTTAGACTTCAATCTTACCTTTGTCTGTTAAATCTTTCCCACAAATGTAACCCATCTTCCAAAGAACAAAGAGTATCAGTATGACAAGTACCAATGATGCAGCCACAATTCCAACAATTGCTCCAGCAGACAGCCCATTAGAAGGAATTTTAAAGTCTACAAAAAAATATTTAAATGCCTAATTAACATGACATAAAGTATTTTGATAGAAGAAAATGACATCAATAATATCAAACTACTTACTTGGGGTCACTGTGATGGCAGATATTAGAGGTCCATAAACACCTCTAAGAGGAATTGCATTAGTTCCTTTCCCTGCCCAGGATAAGTGGATTACCAAGGTGGTATCATTAACATCAACATTAAACTCTTTAGTTATTCCCTTGCCAACTCCACCAGCTTCTTCCACAATGTTAAAATCTTTCAAATATTTAAAACCCTGTCAATACATAGTTTAAAAAATCAGAGCTTCTATTTGTATTGAAAAACCAGATACAAATATGAGTAACATTTTAGAAGAAACTAAGAAAGAAGTAACAAATTGTTTGCTTCATTACTTACTTGGATTGAAACATCAAATATGCGCCTTCCAAGGTTGCTGAATTTCGTGTCATTGGAAAACATTATCTCAGCAAAATGAAGTTTTACTTTATAATTTCCCTTCAGCATGCAAAAGCCATAGTAGTTAAGATATAGAGGGGACATGCGAGCTGTTTGGTAGTAGTCAGAGCCATTAATATTCAAAGAAAACTGGTTTCTTGCCACATAATCTGCTTTTTCGTTTCCTAGAAAAACTCCTGTACTGCTATAAGCCCACTTTCCATCATTACTAAGAACATAGTTTGAAATTCCGCGTAAATGATCGTCAGCTTCATATTCATGGCCATCATACTCTGTTGCAGGACCTCCACAATTTATGAATAGTGAATGATCTGCAAAGACACAATGAAAAATAAACAAGCCTAACAAACAAAGAGAAAAACAATGCCTTCTTCATCACATGTAAAAATAGAAACTATCAAATTTTCATTTACAAAACACGATTGATCTACCAAGTCTGAACACTCACACTGAGGTTTTTTTGAACAAGGTAGGTTCATCTTCAAACAAGACAATCTACACGATATAATAACGTTAGTTTCAAAAGAAGATATACAGAATTGAGACTAGACCATAAGAAGGATGGCAGGAACGTACGAAGTGTTTGCAGAAGGAGAGTGGCTGGAAGCTAAGTTTCTGTTCAACAATAGTACTATGCTTAGTATTGAGATAGGTGAACTGAAATTGTTGTAAAATTTATGGACAAAATGAACTTACATATCCAAGAGTTGGCAATCAGTTGCCGAAGATCCCGTAAAGTTGTTGTAAGTTAAATCACTGAAACATAAAGTGAGTGTAAACTTTAATTTCTTCTTCAATGAGTGCTCAAAACTAATCTTGAGAAAAGCATATGTTGTACTTGTGTTACAGCCAAATTTCAACAAGCGAGTGAAAAATATGCAATTAGAGGGAAAAAGATTCAAGGAAATATGCTAACAAGTTCTGTTTGCTGCTCAGTATCCATCCAGGAACTTGTCCACTCAGAGAGTTGTTAGTCAGAAACCTGCATCCATCATTGATGTATGTTTCATTTATGTCACAGAAAACAAATACCAACTAAGAAACAACAAGCAACATTATTGAGATCAAAATCCTAGAAAGAAGACCCACATCCTTTCGGATAATCTTCTCACCATCAAACGAAAATATCCACTTACATGAAATCCAATGCTTCCAAGTTCTCAAATGAATCTGGGACTGAACCAGTCAATCTGTTGGAGCTCAAATCTCTGAAAGAAAAAGAAGATAATTATTATGATGAATCTATGGCACATGACGTAGGCGAATCACAAGTATATATTATATATATATATATATATATATATATATAGTTAATATCAAGTTTCCCATAATTTTGTACTTTCTATTTTGCTGTCATGTCTGAAACCCAATAATGCAGCAAATAAGTTGCAAGATGATGCATATTGAAAAGTATAATTAAGCAATTCCATAATTATAACATAATAGTGAAGCATGATCACTTTAAAACAACTGGAGATGGAAAATAGGGGGAAAAAGGTGCCACGAAACAGTAAGTGTGCAATTGTCAAATAAACAGACTCTAGAATTGAAGATAAAAGGATCAAAGTGAGTACTGAGAGGGGGAAAAGGCATAATGATTTAACTTCTCTCATTACGAAAGCAGCCTGAACTGAAATTTCGTTACTACTATACTGGTACCTCAGTGAGGGCCAGGTAAAAGAAAATAATAATCTAGCAGGCTCAAATTTCTCTTCTTTCTTACACACATTAAATTTTAAAGTAAAATTACAGAGATGATAATTTCAATAACCATAATATACCCATTATGCTACTTACAGAGTTTTTAAACTTTCCATTTCGCCAATGTAGTCTGGAATAGGACCGGTGATTAAGCAATTCCTCAATTCCCTGAATTACAAAGATAAAACCAGTTGACAAAAGCCAAAATAAGTCATACATTTCTTCATATATAGCATACATAGAAAAGGTTTCCACTCACAGTCTTGCCATGCGTTTCAAATCCTTCAGATCAGGAAATGTCATAGCTTGTGTCTTCAAATCAGATATCCTCCTGATACATAATAAATGTTTCATCAATGAAAAGAAAGATTGCATGTGTGAAATCTGACAAAATGCAAAACATCATGAATGTTCTTAAAAGGAGAAAGTACTCACAATGCCTCCAAATTTTTCAAGACAGATATGACAGGAGGAATTGGGCCTTCCAAGGATGTACCTTGCAAATCCCTACATCAAAAAAAGTTTCTCAGATAAAAAACTGCATATTACTGTCAAGCATTATATATCGTTACTTTATTCAACAAGTAAAAGGTCATGGATGAACCCAAAATTAGACTCACAATCTTTCAAGTTTTGTCCAGTTCCCAATGAAACTAGGGATCTTTCCAGATATACTGCTCCCATCTATCCTACTGCAGAAAATGTAAAGTGATTTCAGAATTTAACAAATACATAAAATGAAAACTGAAAAGAAAAGTTGTATCATATCATATCACTTACAATTGAGTGAGATTCTTCAGATTGCCTAATGCTTCTGGTATAGTCCCAGTAAGATTATTTGCAGAAAGCATTCTGCAGATTCATTCACAATCACATAATACAAAAGTAATTAGGTTTGGAAAAGCCATATGAAATCATAGATATTTCATGCATCTAATACAGAAAGAAGTCTTACAATCTCTGCAATTTGCTCAAATTTCCAAGGCTAGGAGGAAGAGGTCCTTCAAGTTGATTATCTTCTAGGTTCCTGCAAAAATGAATTGCAAATATATTAATTTATTTCTCCTCCAATGTAATTCAATGTGACAGCATATTTTCATCAAACACTTACAGTTCTTGCAGGGTGGAAATATCACCAATTTCTGAGGGAATTGGACCACTAAGTCGATTCCCTAAAAGTGACCTGAAAAATGGAAGAAAAAAAATTGGAAGTTCAAATTTTGTGCATGGAAAAACATGCAAACCATTAAAGAAAAATTGGAAACAAAATTGTTCTTAAAGATAGAAAAGAGCACACATATTTATAGGTAACATGGCTTACAGTGTCACAAGTGAGAGGCGTCCAAAATTCTTTGGAATTGAGCCATTTAGATAATTCCGAGTGAGATCACTGCTCAATATAAAAACTTCAATTAGTTTCTTTTTCTAAAGGAAAAATTGGCTATATTTATATTTATGATGATAATCAACATTCTAACACATTGGCATCTTTCTATACGAACAAAAAGGAAATGGAAGAAAATTTGTAATCACTTACAGTAATTTGAGTTGAGTGAGATTTCCAAACTCAATGGGTAAATTTCCAGATATATTGAGGCCCTTGAGCACACTATCATAGCCAATTCGTTGAATTAGTAATTCTCAAATGAAGTACTTTTTACTAAATAAAAATAATAAATAATAAATAAGACCAGCAAAAAAAATTAATGAATAAGAATGAATGTAAAGGAACTCTGAAAGTGACAATGTCCATATATGCACATAAGAAAATATAGAATTGTAATTTTAATTTTGATTTTAAATATTGCAAACTTTTTTTTTTGGGTAAAGGACAATTAATTTCAATAACCCTTATAGCAAAAAAAAGAGTCATTAGGTCTATTAAAAAACTCAAAGTTCTATTTTCAAAATTGATCTTATGCATTAAAAAAATGTAATTTTGTTTTGTTATTTTCTCAAACTCCCACATAGTGAATTACAACAGCCTCCTTTGGTCCCTCATTGTTGGTTGCATTGGCAATTTCAGCGATAAGGGGACGACAACTTTTGGGTTGGAATCCAAGTGTGAGCAGTAGTAGTGTGTGCGTGGTGTTTATTTCTCATTTCAGCAGGAAAAAAACAGCCGCCCCCCTTCCCTTGGTGAAAATGGCAGAAAATTTAACTTTAAAAAACAATAAATCAAATTGAAACGGTCACCTCTCACTATAGTAATCTCTATAGACTATTTTTACTGCAAATTTATTTAGTAAATTTTTGAAGAGGGGATTCTACTATGGATTTATACCAATTCACCACATATGATTTTACCTATTAGGACATTTTGGAACCTTGACACCTCAATTTATTAGGGTCAATTTTGTCTAATTTAATTAACTCACTTACCTTTCCCTCTCTTTCTATGCCCTTTTGAATTTGAATTTGAATTTTTCTACCCTTCTTATTTCCCCCCACTTTAGTTTTACCCTCTCTTCCTACTTTCCCCTTTCTACTCACTCTCTCTACCAACTGTCACTCACTTTACCAACTCCCTTCATCTCTTTCTCTCTCTCACTTCCGGATTCTCTCCCCCTTCTATGATTATATCTCCCTTTCTTTTGTCCAAAAAAAATATCTCCCTTTCTTCAACCTAGAGCTTCACGGGAAAAAAATCTCCCTTTCTCTCCCCCTTCTCATTCCTTCTTACGGTTGTTGTTATTTAATTTTAGTTGCTGTTATTTCAGTTGGTTTATCGGGACATCAACATTTATCATACAAATATTTATGACTATGAAATCTTTCATTTTGATTTATCACTTCTCAGGCTTTCTCTTTCATTTTGATATTTAGATCCTTTCTTCATCATTGTTTTTTTTTTATTTCTATTGATCTTTTTCTTCCTAATGTTTTTGTTTGTTATTGTTTGCAGGAAATAGAGAAAGGTTGTGAGTACTTATGTGTTATGCTGTGATTGTTTTCTTCCTAATGAACTTTGTTACAGGTAGTAGTTCAATTAATTTAAAAGATGCTAAAGTGAAAACATATTTGGAGAATAAGTCTCTTTATTTTAATTGTTAATTTGGATTAATCCTTCTTCTTTTAGTACTATGTGTTATGCTGTGATTGTTTAAGATTATTGATATATTAGTAGATATTGACTCGGGGAACAAAGGGGAAGTTTTGTGTTTAAGAGAAGCTTTTTGTGTTTACTACATTGGTTTCTGCTTTACTCTTATTTGGACTACATTTAATTTAAATCATTTTATTCTATCGCTTTTTATGCTGGTATTTCGACCCCATATTTTTTTAGTTATACATGAAGAGTGTAAACCAATCATTTTGAGATTTTGATATATGTTGGTCGAAACTTCATCAAGCATGATATGAATTGTAGTATCTTCAGTCAGTCATAGCTAGATACCTTTTAAATTGTGGTGCTATTTACTCAATTGCAATTGCATTTTAGTTTCTAATGTCGTCAATTTCAAATCATATCGGTTCTAATCCTGATGATAATTCTTCCAATTGCAGATCTATGAAGACCCAGAAGCAACAGATACAGTGTTTACCTCTGGACCAAGTCAAACCCACAGGTTGGACCCCGAATAGTGAATATTTTTCATCTGTTTCACACGGTGATCTCCTTGAACTGAAGCAATATTTTTCATTGTGATTGCTGCTATTTTCTTTATGATGGTAACCTTTCTTATATTGGTGTATGTGTCAAAAATTAGAGTGGCTTGCTATATTTTACATGTGCATACCAGTAGCATATGCAGTAGGCTATACCTATGGTAACCTTTCTAACTATGTAGCTACATTTTTTGTACTAAAATTTGTTTTTCAAACTGTGTACCTACTGCCTATTGTAGCTTCAAATTCTGCATAAATCCATTTGCTAACTTTGTAGCTACATCTTTGGCACTACAATTTGTTTTTCAAACCCTGTACATACTGCTTTGGCACTAAAATTTGTTTTACAAGCTCCTTAGCTGCAGCACAAATGTGCTGACGACTTCTCCATTTACGACATCATACTCAAGTTACTACATATCATTCCCTAAAATCATGTTTCATTTCTAATCATGTTTAGTTTATATGCATTATGCAGTCATTGCCAATTTTCTCTTTATTTGTCTAAGTTTGCTAACCTTCCCGGCTGGCATATCCAATACTGAACGTTAAGAACATACTTATTGTTTCATGTGCAGATTAGAACATATTGAATGGCATCGGTAGCATCACCCACTCATATTGCAGAGAAATTTAGGGAGCATGGCTTGCAGTTAGAAGGCTAGAAAGATTTTGTAATGAGATTTTTCTCATTGAGTTGACAAGAACAAAGTTTCATTTGCAGAATAGCCTTTTCAGAGTTGGGGAAACATCCTTTTGGACTAAAAGATTTATTAGAAGCACTATATTCTTGCGGAAACATCCTTTTGAACTAGCTGTATTTGTACTATTTACATTTTAAAGAACCTTTTGGATTATTAGCACTATATTATTTGTACTAATAATTCAATATTTATCTAAACCTGAGTATATATGCAAACTACTTGGTCTTTACTAATATCGATATTGGTGACATTTCTTTAAGATAGTATATTGATGAAATTAGAAATTTAAGATTTCTTATTTGTTTCATGGCTGAAAGTTTGTTTATATCCAAGCTTGCTTTTTTGAAATATATATATATATATATATATATATATATATATATATATTTATATATATATATGACCTATATTTATCATTAACAGAGTTGGGGATAGGTTCTCCAAAGCATGTTTTAACTTTTATTTTGGCATATCTTAATTTTATGTATATATTTATTTTTATTATTTAAAAACAATTATTCTTCTTTCTCTTCATAGGGAAACATGTACCATTTTTTATTAAATTTTATACATGTGTCTGTTCTTCTTCTTCAAGACAAAACGACTGTTATTCCTCTACTGATCGTTTTAATTGTATTTTTGAACTAATTAAATGTTGTTTTACTTAATTTGCTGTTAAATTGTTTTTTTGTAACCTATAAAATTTTCCCGCAACAACAAAACAATCTCAAAATTTAGTTGTTCTTAAGGTATGATATGAAATCAAACACATCATGACCCTATTAATAAAATTTTCAGCTAAATTTTATAATTGTCTCCTACTCATACTATTACAGGCCATTCGTTTTATATATAATATCTATCTTAATTACATTCATTAACTTCTGTGTTTATAGAATTGAACTTTCAAATTCAAAATTTCGGATTGAGTATTAATCGTGCCACACAACACGATACGCCCGTGCGGATGCACGGGTATGTTACTAGTTTAGGAAGAACTTACATGAGGGTGACATGGCAAACAGTGGAAGCATTGAAAGAGCAATCGCACGTGACATTCCTTGTGATTTGATCTTTATAAATATTTTGGTTGCGAAATCCAGTATCCCCGTTGCAGGAACGTTGTGTAACCTTCCAATTCAAATTGTTCACCTTGTCTGATATTGTTTGTAGTAATCTCACTGCAATAAAAAAATAAACTAAATTAGTGACTTTATGCATGCTAAAAGATGAGTTTCAACTTGTTTTTTTTTTTTCTTAGACAAAATGACAATAATGAATCAACACCACATATACTATCACACTGTCACACTTGAGTTTAAATACGAAGTCATTGTTTTCATGTTGTTAACTTAAGAAACTAATTTTTTTGACAAAAAAAATTAGTATTGTTATTATTCTAATTCGTCCCTTGTAAATTTGTGTTCTAGATTTTGACCTACTACCCAAGTACCCTTTTCAATAATGACATGCTTAGCAAACCCATATTGTCGTCAAAAGCTTTAATTAGCCCATAATTTGAATCTATCTTGGTCAAAAGCAGTGGCGGATACGGTGTGTTAGTAGTGGGGTCAATTGACCCCACCAAAAAAAAAATTTACTTTTAATATACCCAATAAAAAGTTTTTGCCCCCAATAAAAAATTAGGTTTGACCCCACAAATATCCAACTGCCAAAATACAACACAGTGAGGCCCAAATCTTTACAGAGTTGAAAGCATGTAGAGGACAATTGTAACTTGTGGAAGTAATTGAATATCTTTTTTAGTGTTTTTTTGTCACATACCTGATTATGTATTTTAATTGTAAAACCTTATTTTATTTTTATTCTATGAAATATTATAGATAGTTAATTTACTTGCCCCCACGAATAAAATTTTCTGGATCCGCCACTGGTCAAAAGCCTAATTAAATTAAGGCTTAAATAAGTTTTAGGCTCCTGCAAATATGGGGTGTTTTGGTTTAAGCCCCTGCAAATTTTTTTATTATTTATAAGCCTTGCAAAATGACACGTTTTGTTTTAAGCCCTTCTGTTAGCAAATTGTTAGTGAGACGTTAAAAATCTCTTCCACGTGTATATTTGTAGGGGCTTAAACCAAAAAAAAAATATTTTACAAGGGTCTAATAAATAAAATATATTTTTGCAGGCGCTTAAAATAAATAAAAAAAACACACATGGAAGAGATTTTTAACGTCTCACTAATAGTTTGCTAACAGAAGGGCTTAAAACAAAACGTGTCATTTTGCAAGGGCTTATAAATAAATAAAAAATTTGCAGGGGCTTAAACCAAAACACCCCATATTTACGGGGGCCTAAAACATATTTAAGCCTTAAATTAATAAAATGGCATTGTCACGCCACATTTTTTAATCGCTGGTCTCACCAAGTCATACAAGGTGGGCAATAAAAGAAGAAAAAGAACTTTTCATGCAAAGATGCTGACGTAAACACTTTTCAAAATATCATATCCTCAAGGCTTCTAGTATATAAATACACGTACGTATTAAAAAATGCACGCACAATTTTGGCTCTTTCACATAGAACCAACAAATATTCTTCACTATTGGTTATCTTGGCAATTTCAGTGATATAGAAACGTCAGCTCTCGGGTTTGCATTCATGTGAACAACGATAGTGTGTGTTCGTGATGTTTATTTATTATTTTATCTAAGTAGACAAAAAATAGAAAACTAACATAAACAATATTTGAACTTTCTCGTCCTCTATAAATAAAAACAATAATAATTCCCGTCAATCATAAACATAAAATTCTGATATATCCACAATTTTTTTAATTTTTTAACAAAACTAATAGAATATTTTATGTTTTTTAATTATCACATTTATTTGCAAAATTACTATAGAGGTTCTTTAATTTAATTTAAAATTCAAATTTTTCTTTATATTTTTTCTCTCAAATTGGACCAACCCTGAGTAAATTGTTGTAAAATTGTAATCGAACAATTCAGCCAAAAAGAGTCTTTGACTAAGACTTGCACACGTCTCAATACAACAATCGCCTGCTCATCTTATCACCAATTTAATGTTCTCTTATTTTTTTTCCCCTTCTTTTCTAATGATTTTCAAAAGGGTAGCTAGGTTGGTCCACTAGTTTAAAATATCTTGTAAATAATTTAGTCATAAGTTATAAATTTAGGTGCATGATCCATTCCATACCTTGAATTGGCTAAAACCATCGTTGTCATCGACAATGCAAACAAGACAAGTGTCTAACCAATAAAATAATATTTTTACCATAATAGCAAAACAAAGGGGCCCCTATGTCTGCTATAGACGTGGATACCTCACATGGGATAACAATAAGCTATTTTCTACGTGATATTTTTCCGATAATTATTGTACCTACGTGATTTTATTGACTGACAATCAAAACACTCCAAAATAAAAATTATAATATTTAATATAAAAATGTCCAGGAAATAAAAAACAATAAACAAGTCAGATATGATTAGATGAATGATAAGATCTAAAAGCACTCGTTTTTATAATTAAAAGAATATATTTATAAGAACTAAGCACATAAACCCTTCAATGCATAATGATTTTGTGATCATATCTAAGATTTTGAGGAATTCATAACCTTCACCAATAAACTTAATTATTAATTGGATGAATTTGGAATAAATACGGAAATTGGTGGTTAATTAATTCAGTTCATGAACATAAGAAAATTATTTTTAATATTATTTTTTCAGTCAAAATAAATTAATTTTCTTATGTTCATGAACTGAATTCTGGAAGAGAAAACACACAATACACTAAATACACAAACCCAAATAGCAGAAACAGAAGCACAACGATATATAATTTAATTCAACAATGCAAAACTTTCTACTATTCTAATTGATTGAAAATCCCCTTAAGAAAAAAAATCGTATTGGATTCTTTTTTCAGTATCAGATTATCACTTTCTCTAATATCAATTTATTGTGCAAGTGATTACTGATGAAACAGGTTGGAAAACTTTGTAAAGTTGGTTTTATTGTAAAGAAGGCAGTTTCAATTTTCAGCGTTTCAAACAGAAACAAATAAGCCAGTTTGGGAAGTTACTCACAGAGATTAATTTCACAACAAAAATCGTAATAAAGAAGAAGAAGAAGATGCAAAAAAGGTACCTTCATCTTGTGGAATTAGTTGAGCGTTGGATCCAAACTTCTGGAGGAAATTGAAAGCCAGGAACATGAAGATGAACAGATGTACATGTTTGAAGTTTGAAACCATAAAACGCATGTTGGTTCTGTCGTTTTTGTTTTCCTTTTCTTGGTTATGAGATTTTTTCTTCAGAATGGAACGATAAACGACAAGCAGGAAAACGGAGATAGAGGACACAATAGATCAAAACGCAGAAAGGAAACTAAGGTTATTTTTGTTTGTTGGAGGGAAAGAGAACGAGAAACGTTCTTATGTTGTGTTCCTTCTTACTGTTTTATTATTATTTTTATATTATTATTTTTATGAGGAAAAAAACAACAGTAGAGTGAGAAAAGTCAGTGAGAAAAAACGTTTTTATGTTGTGTTCTTTTTTTCTAGAAAAAAACAAAGTGATTCTATGCCTCTAAGGTGATGGAGCAAATTAAATTCCTCACTGATGAGCGTAGAATGTAATAAAAATTCATTAACAATTGAGATTTAATACTGATTGATTCATTCTTAACAACTCATAATATTTTACACAATATCCTACAATCAAATTTGATGGTTTATTGTAGAGAGATTTAATTTACACCCTCATCCTAGAAGTAAATTAATACCTTTGTGAAAAAATGAACATTTCCACCTTTGCGAAAAAGGTTATATTATTTTTTTGGTACTAGAAAAGGTTAAATTATTTATTTTTTTACAATAAGGTTAAATTTATAATTTCTTTTACAATAAGGTTATATTATTTGTTTCTTTGACAATATACTATTTTGTTTAATAATGGTTCTTTTGACCGATGTTATAATATTTAGGGTTAAATATGTTTTTAGTCCCTACAAAATTTCACTATTTTGGTTTTAGTCCCTATAAAATTTTTCATCGACTTTTAGTCCCTATAAAATTTCAAAATTTCGTTTTTAGTCACTATTTTGTATATCCATTGAATTTCTAAGTGATGTTTTGCATACATGTTGAGGACATTATAAACATCTCTTCCAGAAAAACTTTGAATTTTTTAACAATGCATAAATTAAATCTAAATTTTTTAAGTGCAAAAGATTCAATAAACAAATTAAAGGAAATACTAACCTAGAAAACAAATTTTGAGTTTATTTTTTGTGAGGGAGATACTTTTAATATCTTTAACGTGTATGTAAAATATCATTCAAAAATTCTAAAGGTATACACGAGTTTACATTTTATAGGGACTTAAAACAAAATTGTGAAATTTTATAGGGACTAAAAGTTGACGAAAATTTTTATAGGGACTAAAAACAAAATAGCAAAATTTTGTATGGACTAAAAACATATTTAACCCTAATATTTTTGTTTTGGCTTTTAAAATTTAATTTTTTTAATTAATAGCAGTTTTTATTTGACAAACATTAATAGCAATTGGTAGCATACTCATACTTTACTTTTGGTTCCGCGCAGCGAACACGGCATCCTGGCATAACCACCAAGATTTTTTTTGTCCATTTTTCATCGCTTATCTTGTCCCATAAATATATGGTCACCACTTTCAAATAACTTGTTTGTTCATCAGTATTTTGATTAATAAACATATTGACTATTGATAAATTCAATTAAAAATTAATGAAGTCCTTGGTCCATATTTATGAATTGTTGCTCTCTTTGGATTCTCTAGTAGGTCAAAGGTTGTCCTCGGCTCTTCTCTAATTATCCAAGACTAGTGGGACTTTAGGGATAAAAAACAACTTTTCTCAATAAGTTCACCTCAAAGCTAAGGTCAAACAATTGCGTAATGAACTCAAGAACATGAAGAAAGGATCAAAGTCCATCTCAGAGTTCATCATCAAAGTTGTGCCATTGGCGAAGTGATCACCAATTCCTACCTAACGGATGTTGTTCTTGATGGCTTACCAGAAGAGTACATTTCGTGTGTTAATCACCTGCTAATGTTGCACAAGCTAATGTTGCAACAAGCTTCTAGTTCGTTTATCCGCCAAGAACTCTCCATAACAGCAACTGCTAATGTCACACAAGCTTCTAGTTCGCGTTATAATAAAAACAACAATCGCAAGTGTTCAAGGAAATTTCGCTTCAGGCTTTCAGGCTCGTGGACGAGGGCGCCAAGGGTTATGGGGGTATAGGGGATAATAGTGGTACTTCTGGAAAGTTCAAAAAATTTGTTTTCCAGAATTGTCCTCTTCAAAGGTACTTGTGGATTTTTTAAAAAAACATTTTTTATTTAAATTTAGGGGTATTTTGGGGATTGTAAGGGTTATGGGGGTATAAGGGATAATAGGGGGGTTACAAAAAAAAACCCAAAATCTATTGTTTGTTTCTAATTTTGTGCATGATAACCGTGTGTATTTTGAATTTCACACACCTTACTGCTTGGTAAAATCACAGGTCTCTAATGAAGTTGTGTTTCAGGGCAAGCTTGGACAAGATGATCTCCATGTCTTCAAAGACTTGCCTATAGTCAAAAGCAACTCTTCTGATTTAGTTTCTTCTACCTTAGATTCTAATAACACTAGTCCACCTACTATATGTTCTGTTACAGTTGCACTTCCCTCTGTGTGGCATGCTAGACTTTGTCATGCTAATACTCAAGTAGTGTCTCATATCATGAACCATTGTAACATGAATTCATCTAATAAAATGTCCTTTGGTTTTTGTAATGCTTGTCAAATTGGTAAATCACATCGTTTAAATGCACCATCATCACTACAAGAAATTTGACATATACCAACGGAAGCCTTTAGTGATGGTAAATAAAATCGTAGGTATAGTTGTTATATACCAACGAAATATAGGCGATTTTAAGACTTATTCCAACGGAAGCCTATAGTGATGGAGGTTCAGCTGTGGGTATAGCATAACTAACAGGTGTTATCAAGGCCAATACCAATGGAAAAGTAACCGTAGGTATAACACCATGGTTTTGTCCAACGGCTGAAAGTACCGTCGCTATAGCCTATAGCGACAGGAAAATTTCGTAGTCCTAGGCCGAAATCGACCACAGTAACAAACGTCCGTTGGAATAGGTTTTACGGCTCATACCTACACTTTTGAGCCTTTACCCACGGATTTTTGTTGTCACTACAGGTCAAACTTCTTGTAGTGTCAATCACACAGCATCACGTACACACCTTTTGACTTGATTTACATAGACCTGCGTATCTATAAACATACAAAGTAAAATGTTTTTATGGGCTCTTTATCCTAGGTGTCAATCATAGGTGAATTTCACCAAAATCTATTTAATGCAAATCCTAATTGGCGCCCTTTCATACTAAAATAAATAAATTAAAAGAATAATTTATTTAATAAAAAAGTAATACAAATGATAATTACAAATAAATGAATTTCAATGAGGGTATAAATTTTCAAATAGTAACGTATGTTTTCCAATTAAAGTTTCAGTTATAATTACAATTAAAAAACAAATTATTTAATGAAAAAATAATACAAAGGATAATTACAAATAAATAAATTTCAATGAGGGTATACATTTTCAAACAGTAACGTATGATTTTCAATTAAATTTTCAGTTATAATTGCAATATGTTAAATTGATATACAAAATAATAGTTCTAATAATCCTAAACAATTTTAAAATAAAAATCTACTGCAGACTATATCTCAAAATTTTCGAAAACTTATTTGGCGCAATTGCAATCATATTTCAAAACTTGCACAAATTTATTTGGCGTAATTTTCAAAGTTTTGGTGAACTTTTTAAATTTCATTTTCATACCATTTGCATACAACTAACATCTAGATTAACAATATAAATAGGCTCCATTGGTATGTCAATAAATCATCCTACATGTTATAGGCTCTTCTCATTTACACATTATCTATATTTTTTCTGTAATCCTGTTATTTCTTAGAAAAAAATGGAACTAATGGATGTTGATTTTCTATTTCTTATGCACTACACCATGTTGGAACAAATGTATATCCAATTTTTTTTAATCGTTTTTCCAATCTGTTTTCGATTCTCAGTCATATTTTTTTCAGTTATTGGTGAAACATATATGATTCCCAAAATTAATTTTTTAATCGCATTTGAATAATATAATGTTCCTTCCACCATGTTTGAACACAAAATGGTTTATGAAGACACCTATTAAATATAATTACCAAGTAAATATAATTTACAATTTTTTCTAGATTTTAGTATTATTTATCACCATGCAAAAATTACTAATGCTTAAGACAATTAACTTTTTATTATAATGCAAAAATTCAGTTTTGAAATTCGAATTGGTATTAATAATTTGAAAGTTTAAAATTCAGAATTCAAATTATTGTAACTCTGAAATCATTATATGCAGATCATTAAACATATTAAACATAGAAATTGGGAAGTTTTTCGATTAATTTATTAGTCAAATTTTGAATTCCTATTAAAAGCTCTACTTTTTCCTCCCTTCTAATTTTGTTGCATTGTCATTCCCTCTCTTCCAAGGGTCTCATAGCCATTTGAGAGATTAACAGTTCTATTATTTTTTTTTTGCTTGCAAGGCACACATTTGTGGTTGAGGTTGCATGAGACACCATATTTGTGGGAGGAGATAAGGCATTCCCTCTCTTTCTTATTTGTTTTTTTTTAAAATTCCAGTTTTTCAGTTTTTTGGTTATCTTATTTTTATTTGTTTACTTTATCTTTTATTCTTTATTTATAGTTTTTGTTATTTTATGAATCAGATTGGTATATGATTCAATTGAATTTTGTCGCTAGCTATAAAATTTTGCAATGAATATCTTTAAATCTAAAGCGGCTTGGCAGCCTTAGGCGCCAAATGCCTTTTTTTCGTTTGTTTTTTTTATTTTCTTTTCCTTCTTTTTGTTTTTTAGTTTGTTTCATTTTTTCTTCTTTTATGTTTTAATAAGGTTCTACCTTTTTTTATTTTTTATATTTTAAAGAGTACTTTACGGTCTCGAAATATTTTAGATGTTCAAATATGTGAAGTTTATTCTTCAATAATCGATCGGATGAAAAAAAAAGATTTAATTTTATGACAACATGCATAAAGTGATATGCTAAACAGTGTGATTTGGTCTACTTTATACACAAAGTATGTTCCTTGATAGCTGGATTGGTGAAAAAATCTTGACAAGATATGTAAAGTGCTTTATAGTTATAATTTAATTTTTATTCACGAAAACTTCAACCACATTTACAAAAGAACATCACATCATATTCTTTCAATTTTCTATATTCGAGTACCACGTTGAATCATTTATATTTGCGGTAACTTCAGCCACATTTACAGAAAAACTCCCATCATCTTTTTTCAACTTTGTATAGTTTGCTTCTATTTTATTGGTGATTTTCATCCAACCCTACATGATATCCACGTGTTTCAATTTCTAATTGTGTTGTATTATTTTCTTTTTAATTATGGGTTAAGTTTTAATATTCACATTTGATAAATATGAAATGTTTAATTATTTTATTTAGGCTTTTTCTTCCTTTTATCTATTAATGTTTTAATTTCAACGTCATTGTTAATATTCTTCCAACTTTCTATATTCGTGTACCGCGTTGCAACATTTACTCACGTAGGAACTTCAGCCACATTTACAGTACAACCCCATCATCTTTTTTCAACTTTGTATAGCTGCTTCTATTTTATTGGTGATTTTCATCCAACCCTACATGATACACACATATTTCACTTTCTAAGTGTATTGTATTCTTTCCTTTCTAATTATGAGTTAAGTTTTTATATTTACATTTGATAATTATGGATTATGTTATTAAAATTTTTAGACATTTTCTTCCTATTATCTATGGATGTTTAATTTCAACGCCTTTGTTAATATTCTTTTTTAATTTTATAATATTCTTATTTGATTTATAGTTATAATTTAATTTTTATTCACAGTTATTTGATTATATATTTTACAAACCAACACCGTTGGTCCACTGGTACAAGCTACAATTGGATATAGGGTCGACTCGATGCTCCTGAGTTCAATTCCCGCAGTGGACAAGCTCTCTGTACAGTTAAAAAACGCGTAAAAAATTTATTACTCATTTACACGAAAGAATTTAGCCAAACCCGTGCATCGCACGGGATATGGGGCTAGTTATATATTTAGTCACTTTGTGAGTACTTTTTATGTTGCTATGTTGCCATGTGGATGAGATGAATCCTTTTTTTTTGACTCAACCCAAAAGCAGGGTCATATGTTCAAGGCTAAATGGAAAAACAAGTTTGGGTCTTTTGAACCAAGATTTCCTCACAACACAAACACACACAAGAGATTATTTCAGGCACTTTTCTTTATTTTGTCTACTGTTTGGAGAGACAATAGGTGTTGGAGGAAGCTTGATGAGACTCGCCACAATGGCCACAATCACAAAGAGCCCTTAGGGTAAGTTATGTACAATATATTTTATTTCCAGCTTCTTCGGAATAGTTGGTTAGAATTAGTTATGTCAATTGTTTAACAGTTAGATAGTTAATTTTCCATCATGATAATAGCTTTGTATAATTAGGAGGAAACTACAAAAATTATCTTAAGATTTGTTGTTTAGAACTAGACGAGAGTAGTATTTGTTGCACTATAACAATGGCCAATAACAAGCCATAACCATTTGACATATATACTGTAATGTGTTGTAGTTTTGTGATTTAGTCCACTATTTATGAAATAGTAAATAACTATTAATATATTTGCTCCAATTTGTCCTCTGTGAAGAGCAAATATTCACTCTTTATGAATTTACGATGCAAAAATGACGAAACACAAGAAGCCAAATTTTGTGATCTTCAAGTCATCAAAATTAAACTCTGTTCTTAAACGCTTACCTCTATCAGCCGTGTACTAATCACATGGAAAAAACTATGTTAGTCTAATTTAATAAGTCAAGATCTAAAAGTAGCTACTACTATATCATTAGTATATCCACATGCCATTTACAAATATGTGTAAAAATGAACAAGATGTTTGCCTTCATATGAAAACATCTCAAATGAATCTAAAGGAAAACAACATCGCTTTGTCAAGTATCATATAGTAACTTGGTGCTTGTGATATGGAAAATAATTGTTACAATAATTTGTTAAACTTTTTTTTCTTATGAAAACTTATGGCTTTGCTATTATTTTCTGGTCGTTAATGCATGGAAGTGATTTAGAAACGTGTTATTGATATTGTTATAAGAATCATTGTATTCGAATCAAACTTTTAACTAATTTGATAACAAGACAAATCACATAATAATGTTCAACCAAAATATCGAGACTTTACATTTAACTGAGGGATGGGAGGATCATTGAGACTTTTATAGTTGTTTAATTTTATAGGAGATTGACTTAACTATCTGATGGACGTTGAATATTGTTCATTATTTTGCTACAACTCAAGATCTATGCCTTCAGGATTTTATCATACTATCTTTTAGCTGAGCTACAATGTATGAACAATAGTTTCTTATCTTCCTGCTTGATATTATGGTACCATTGAATGAATTTTATATGAAGATGAAATATTTGGAAACAAAATATTTGTTTGATCAAAGTATAATGTTATTGCATGAATTATAATTTGACTATAATGAAATATAAATGAATTGTCTTAATGTTGTCAATTTTATGTACCAAAAAATAGATTTCATTGCAATTGCTTTTCATCGACATAAAATTCAAATGTTTCTCTTTGAGTCATTTATACAAAATTTGTTAACATTAATTGGTAGATGAATAACAAAAAAATAACACATGTTTACAATTAACAAATTAACATCAATCCATATAACCAATGTGGGAATTCTAGAACCTATGACTGAGTCATATTTATATTCAGATATGGAATATATATATATATATATGTGTGTAGTTTAAAAGACATTAAAAAAAATGTTGATTTGAAAAAAATACATATGAAATAAATTTAAAAATAAAGTTATTTTATTATACTAACTCATTTGTTAGCTGTCATACCAGTGAAGTGCGAAAAAAGTAATTTGCTATATTTAAATTATGAAAGATACATTGTATTTTAAATTAGAATTAATCACAAATAGTAGTAACTGTCATCTATTGTCAAAAAAATATCTAAAATAAATAATTACAACTCACAATATAATTATTTTTCTTTTTGGTTGTTAATTAAATTACTGTAGTGAATCATTGATCTTACATTAAATATTGTCTCCATAAACATTATAATAACCTATAAAAAAATATTAATACTGATTTTTTTGCTTACAACATTAACAATTTACATATAATCAATATTACACTTTTCATTTGACCATTCTATTTATTTTTTGTAGAATTTTTGTTTAATTTGATATTTTAAAACGAATTTGTTCCCCGTGCATCGCACAAGTTACATACTAGTATGCTCACATACTAATATGAAAATTAAGATGTTACCGACTAAGAAATTTCTGTTGAATTCCTTAGCCAAACACTCATCCGGAGGTGTAAATTGGTACGCCGGTACTTGAACCTCATCAGCTGAGACCCCGTTGATAACAGCATGGTATTTTAAGTTCAGCTTATACCTATGCCGAGAAGCACGGTATTCCCCATAGTTAAGTGCTACCACGAATTTGGATATCTTATAGACTGATCCGTCAGAAAGGGCTTTGCCATGCATGTAAATGTATGGTTTGTCTATGCGTGCTTGTATCTTTGTCCCCTTTAAGAAATAGATAGAGAAAAACCAGTAGATTAAGATATGGTCACTATGAATTGACAGTGGTATCGGTTATATACGTTCCACCAAGAAAGTTATAAATTAATTTATTTTTAACACCACAATAACGTTAGAGGAATGATTATAGCATCAACAGTATGCTACTTTCAGTATTCAACGTTTGATCCATACTCCTATTGACACTGTTGAGGTCGTTGCAAGTTACTAACCATATGATCATATGCTTCAGAGGCATAACATATGCAGATGTAAAGCATAAAAATTCTTGTATAATAGAGGTGTTAGTTGCAAACAACTTCAACAATAACTATACATATATATGATTTGGCCGTGACATAGTATGATGTTTTCAATTTCAGAGTGTGCGCTGTTGGATCAAATTATTAGATCACACATAAACTAATGTGACTATAGTTACTGCAAGACGTATCAACTGTTCTTATTTCGTGTAACATATATTAAAAAGTGTTACCTCTCTATCAGCTAACACCAACTCAATTGAAGCAGGTTTGTCACCAGATGTTTTGTTGTAGACTTCCCACTTCCGGAGAACTCGTACAACAACAGCGCACTCCCGTGCCTCTGGCCCAAGTTCTGAAAGTGAAATGATCTTGGGTTCTGCAACAGTGGTGATCTTCCTTGAGGGGCCCATGTGTGCGACTTCTGTAAAGGTGTTTACTCTGAAGGAGGCTGCTACCAGGTAATGAACTCTTAGGGTTACTATTCTGTGTAGACCTAATATATTAATATGTATTTGGGTGTGAAATTTCCTACTGCTCCGAAGTTGCCTTTCTTGTGTGCCTGAAAATAAGGGATTGTGTATGGAATTTCGTTTTAGAATTTCGTAATACACGTTGGTTATTAAATTTCCTTTAATGTTGGACGAAGAATCAGGGATTGTTATAGGGACTTCGTCTCTCATTTAGTGCAAATTAATTAAATACCTTATTTGGTAGATTGGATGCTGACCAATATGTGTTCTACTGACAGACTACCATACACACTGTCAATATTTCAAAATTTCAAATTAGGTGCTTGATAGGACAGTACACAATATTGCCTAATCACTGATTAGTTATTTTTCTAATCTTATTTTACATGATGCCCTATCTAGAAATTGTTTTCTTCGTTTAGGATCGTTGGTTGCCGCAACCTATACTCAAGTCGAAAAACGATTTACTTGACCTTCCTTTGAGTTTTCTTTCCGTTTTTATTCATTTCGTTAAAAAGACAAATGCAGTCATGTATCACTAAAATGCTCTTATGATGTACTTCTAAAGTGATATGGTGGAGATTAAATTGCCAACGCAGTCATGTATCACTAAAATGCTTTTGAAGGTTGAACGGATCGCTAGGTAATGACAACTGCCCTTGCTGATGGAGATGTTGTTATTTAATTTTAATTGTTGGGAAGTACAATAGAATAATTGGATTGCTATTAAGGATGGGACCTTAAATACTGAAATGTGTGTGCACGCGGTATTGTTATAGATTGATACAATCTTAAGGGATTTATTTCTATGGCACCTTATATTATTACACAACCCTGTTAGTGATTTAGCATACTTAGAACATGACGCTGCTGATTCATATACCACCCCTTGTAATAGTATTGTGTAAATATAGTGATCCGTAGAAGCCAAAACTGCAATGATATAGTTCATAAGAATAGTATGCTATTTTTTGAAGGTTACACCTGTGCTTGTTAAAGTCTTAAATAAATATTTTGAAAACTGTTGAGCAATCCTAATTTAGATGCATATACGGTGCGTATATGCGTTTCCTGAAGCTTACACCAAAGCCAACACACCCTGCACGGTTCTGGGCTATATCCATCCCTTCACGGGGATAACCGGGTCCAGACGGTATGGCAGATGCAAACACATCACTGTACGACTGATAATCCTGTCGACAATCAATTTAATTATGTGAGTAACATATCAACTGTTCTTAAAAATATTGTTGGTTGCAATAATATGCATGTAACCAAAAAGTATCTTTCTGCTTTTCAATTTATAGGAAACATTACCTCTTCGGCCATTCTATAGAGAGCAAATAGATCAATGATTTCTCTGTGCATGCATATTCTAGAAACTATAATCCCATTCCTTCCGTCGTTTGCGTATCTCCTGTTGGTCTCTATCTTAAAGAGATAGGTCCCAAACCATGTTCCAGCTAGCGCAAACGGGTCGGCGACCTGTTTGTTTAATAATTGTTATTATAAAATTTAATATAACCACTGATAGTTCATAAGCCTACTTCGCAGGTATAGAAATGCAGGGTAATGATATTTCTTACATGGGTATATATTGAACATAATAACTGTATCAGATTTATCCGCATTCATGCATTCCCACATCATATCATTACAAAAGTAGGTTGTCTTACTACATTTGATCTGCAATGCATTATTAGTAACTATTGGGTTCAGAATCAATTAGTGGATGGTTTAACTGGACTTTACCGGATGACGGCGATCATGGCCAGGTAGGTGTAGGTCGTAAAATTGAATAACTGACATTCCCCTAAGTGCGAAGGTTGTCGTTCCAGTGTGATCTTGGACCTTAATATGGACTCCAGCCCTATAACAAAGGCACAGAATTTGTTGATTTGCAGTATTGGTAATGAATAAACGGAGTAATTGAATAAAAATAAATACTCCTTGTTCTTATCTTTTTTTTTGTTGACAAATCCTTGTTCTTATCTTACCTGTTATTAGAAAGGACGTTAGTGATATGTGCCATGACAACGTAGCCTCCTTCCTGTAACAATGAACACTAAGAAGTCAATATATAGGTAGTTACAATTTCTAGTTGATATACATGGTTACTCGTTTACGAATGTATGAAATACTTGTGTAGGTGGTGATGGTGGTAAGGCATCGAGGTTGACATGTTGGTAGCACAGTAGGAAGTCGTAAAAGAATTGAATTGGCAAGTCCATCGTGATAGCTTATGTAATTAGAATTTAGTTTTGTATGTATGTTGTTTTCTGATTCTGATTAAAGATTCAATTTCAAATGTTTGGTGCAGGTTAAGTTTCTGTGGAAGGTAATAGTAATATCAGGGAACATTGATCCAGAAAAGTAGGCAGGGAATTGAAGTGAATGTTTGATATGTTTGGCAACAATTTGTATTTCAGTCTATTAGTAATTAGTAATTACTCATAATAATTAGTAATTGCAGATCCGTTTTCTTCTCATGTAGTAAAAGGCAGTGTGCTGTGCAAGCCAAGTTCCTGATCAGCATTTTTTTTGGAAGGTTTGAACCTCGTCCGTTGGATTGATTAATGGGTATAGGCATGATTTGGACACGTGGATGCCACGTATTTTTCTTAAAATGTGCGTGTATTATTTTCATTGGTCAGCTTGAAAGCTGATTTGTACAATCTTATGATTGTAATTAAGTAGGATATATATATAGTATTAGTCACAAGTTAAACTATGTATTTGATGTTCTCATTAGCGTTAAAAACTTATAAGATATTTTTAAAACAAGTTGACTAGTTAAGAAGCCAGCTATGCAAGGCTGTCAGTCATGATCACCAAACTAGTTAAATACAGAACAATAGTCGTTAGCCCTATGTTGTTACATATTTTCAATTCACCAACGCTTATCTTCAACTACAATATTAATGCCCATTTGTGTGGTCACTTTCGAAGTGACCCAAAATTTTCAACAAAAGGTTAGTTTTCGTTCATGCTTAGGGGTAAATTTTACATGGATCAATGCTAAGCATGTCTATGTGAGAACCAAATTTAGGAGCACTAAGTCGACCCATGTATTTTAGGATACTTTTTTCCACTAGCCCAATGGTATTGTTAGTGATTAGCTTTTGTTTTTGACAAGAGTCTCGCCAAAACCTTCTGATGCAAACCCTCCTTTGGGAAAAATCATCAGAAGGAAAAAGAGCACTCTACCACATATTATTAAAAAAGGAAAAAAAGATGGAGTGCAAATGAGACCAAGGGGGGACTTGGCTAATACCCTTGTTCGGAAAACAGACAGCAGGCCAATGAGGCAGCAAACACCATCAAAAACAAAAACCAAGAGACCAATCCTAAAGGAAAAATCATCTAAAGCGGAAAAAGGAAGACACTGCCTATTACGATTAAAGTCATCTAAGATGAAACTCGGAGGCAGACTCCACCAAGTATAAAATTTACTAACTAGACCAAAATTAGCTAATTTATCCGCACAACCATTTCCTTCTCTAAAGATATGAGAAACAATAAAGTTCATATGCGAACAAAGCCTTAAGGCGTTTCCCTAGCGATTTCTAAGTCTCCAAGGGACAATGCCAGAATTCTTAAAAGCAGCAACAACAGAAGAGGAATCACATTCGAGCCAGATTTTACGCCACCCCTTATCGAAGGCAATTTCAATAGCTATCATGGCACCCAAAAGCTCGGAGTCAAGGGCAGCGCCATTGCCCAAAAACGAAGCAAAACAACCAACCATAAAGGCTCTATGGTCACAAAAAATGCCACCACAAGAAGAAGGGCCATGAGAGCCTTTAGAGGAACCATCAGTGTTACATTTGAACCATTCACAGATGGGGGCTTTCCATCAACTTGAATAATATCTTGTGATCTCTTCGGATTGCCTCTGACACGAAATTTTTTTAAAATAGAGAACTCTGTCATAGTGTTATACATGTGGCCATGCAAGGAGGAACCCGAGAGAGTAGTGGATATCTTAATTTGATGAATAAGAGGTTGAAGAGAAATAGCTTTATTATCAAAGCGTAATTTATTTTTACTCAACAAAATGCTGGAGAGAACATGAATAACAACAGCAGCTAAGACATCCGAAAGTTGATCACTCCAAGATCCATTCAACACGGAGAGAATGGACAAAATACTAGAAGTATCAATGAAGCAGTTGATAGAAGATTGGAGCCATTGCCAATTTTTTTAGCAAAAGGGCAGATAAGAAACAAATGACTGGTAGTTTCCTCATTCTTACCACAGTGGCAACAAACAGAGACCATAGTGCAACCCCATTTTTTGAGGTTGTCATCAGTAGGCAAACAGTCATGGTCAGCTCTCCAGAAAAGAAATGATTTTGAAGGAGGAACAGACGATCTCCAGACCTCTTTTGCCCAAGAGACAACCATGGACCTAAGATTTAGGAACTCAAAAGCGTCTTTAGAAGATAACAAACCAGAAGAAGAGTGGTCCCAAGGTAAAGTATCACTCGCACGAAGCGAGGAATAGGATGACTGATAATTTCTACATATATGGATGGACACCAAAGCTGAAGTCAACAACTTTTGGACATGCAAAGGAAAACTAAAAACCAAAGAAAGTGGCTTAGAAAGCCATTTGTCAGTCCAGAAATAAATATAGGTACCATCGCCAATTCCAGGTGGAATTCGAGATAACAGTAGGAATATTGGCACGCAAGGCAGGCCAAAGAGAAGATCTTACATGATAGGAAACTAAGATATTTCTCTTATAAAACCTGGCTCTAATGAAAGAAGCCCATTGCCCCTTTGAGGAAAGCAAGTCAAAAGTTAATTTAGTCATGGCGGAATCATTAATAGCTCGCAAAGAGCGCACTCCCAGACCCCTTTCAAGGGTGGGAGAACAGACTTTGAACCAAGCAACTGTGGTTAGCTTCTTCAAATCTGCATTACCAGACTAGATGAAATTTTTAATCCAAGTGTCAAGCGTTTTTAAAAGAGAAATGAGTCAGGCATATATGTGAGCACGCCATGAATAACCGATTTCACTAGTTGAACTCTCCCATGATGGAGAGAAGAGTTGCTTTCCAAGTAGACATCTCAAGGATTAGCTCATTTTAAGGACATCTACTCTTTCTTTATGCTATTAATATACTCCTATATAAATAAACACAAATGGGCAACTCGTTAAAAGTTGACTCTCTCTTAACCAAAGTCTTCAAGTATTTATTATTTTTGAGCAGCCCTTTAATATTTTCCTTCTGAGCTGTCAAGTATTTCTGCTCTCAATATATATGTTTCCCTCATAAACACTACTGAAGCTTTTTCTTAGTCATAGAAATTCAGCAAGCATGAATACAAGTTTCCCTCGTTTCTTCTTCTATTGTCTCCTTGCTATCTTTCTCTTTGCTTCTTTAGCTTTTGGAGCAACTCTATCAAAAGATGAAGGTATGTAATTGTAAATAACTAACTTGTGCACAATTATTATGAGTCTTTTTTTGGTTCTTATTATTTTTCTCATCATAGAGTAATTTGTTTTTGTTATTATTATTATTTTTTTATAGTGGAAGCTCTTCAAGATATAGCTAAGACACTTGGGAAGAAGGATTGGGATTTCAGTGTAGATCCATGTAGTGGAAAAAGTAATTGGACATCTTCTGTTCAAGTGAAAGGAAGTGAAAATGCTGTTACTTGCAATTGCTCCTATGTTAATGGCACTGTATGTCATGTCACCAACATGTATATATCTCTATCTCTATCCCTTTCTCTTTCTTTTTTACCTCTCAAAACATTCAACGGTTTTTGGGCACTTTTTCTATCTTTTGAGTTAAAAAATGTTAATATAATCTCTTAAGCATCATTATTATAAGTATCTCTAAAACCTTTTAAATAGTTCTTACGGTTTGTCTCTGACTCTCTGTCCATTAATTCTGTTTTTAAAATTTAATGTTTAGCAACTAAACATGAAAATTATTTAATAAATGCTAGATTAGAGACTAATAAAATAGGAAATATAGTGATATTTTAGAGTTTAAATTAAGAGTTTGTTTATTTATTTTGATGATTTATTTTTAGGAATTAAAATCTTTCTGAATAATAAAGCTGTAACATATGATTAGGTATTGAAAATATAAAAATTTTATTGTACTCCTTTGCAAACACAAATATTGATCATAGCAGTAACTTATATCGATCTAAGGACTGATAATATATTTGAAATCTAACTAATAATATGATTCCGTAAAATCATATAATTTTTTTTTGATAAGCCAGTAAAATAATATGATTGATATTTAGAGAATAAAATGAGTTTATTCCTTAATCTGAATTTGAAAATTAGTTTCTATAGACAATTTGATGATATTTTATTAATTTATTAAAGACAGCGTGACTTAGATAGTCTTCTTTTGGTGTATAGCAACTTAAATTAATTAATAAATCTATAAGTCTAAAATCTACTAAATGTCCACAAGTTGGTTTTGTCAACTTTAGACTGCGTTTTGATTCCATAATCTGTACGTACAGATTGTACTGTTTTATGAAAATTACGATCTCTGTTTTTATTTTGACTTTTAGCAATATATTATCTTAATTTTTTATTTTTATTTTTATTTGTATTTTAACATTTGCAACTTGTTTGTGTCGGAATGGCTTTGTCCCTTTCTCCCACTTGTTACTACTACCATTATTGAGTAGCAGCCTTTAAAGTCTGTTAACTACTTTTTCTTTTTGATGAAAAGTCTGTTAACTACTACCATTCAATAGGTTGAAACTTGAAATACTATACACCTTACTTTCATTGAGTTTTAAAGGTACTAGTACCTTACCCGTGCATCCCCACGGGTTGATCGCATTACGTGGCATGATTGTACTCAAATAGAAATGTTAATTTGTCATTCATATAAAATCAGTTGTAAAATATAAAGTATATATAGGCAATATTGACTCTACAATGTGTCCTTGTCACACTTGTAACATTAATCTAGAGTTCATAGAAAGTCTAACAAAGACGCACCAAGTGCGAAGTTTTGAAAATGAACATTATTATGGTTAAAGTAAAATATAGATTAGTACCCACTTATAAAATGAGGTATCAATTGAGTTAACGAATGTTGAAATAAAAGAGCCTTTTGAGAAGTGTTTATGTACTATGAAGAGCATAACAAATGTAATCAAAATCACCTAAAAATGAATTATACACACATACATAAGCAACGTGTATGACTATGTATTCAACCTAAATTGACTTTGAAAAACATCCTTTCAACTATGACCAAAAATAAGATGACCCGTATAAAACACTTACCAAGGCTTTTTCAAGCAAGAATATTAACGAAATGGTTTTCAAACGCTGTCATCTTGTAAGCATAGGAATCATTATGTAACATGAAAAATGACAAATAAACTTTGCCACAGGAGAGAAGTATTATTGAATAAGAAGGCCATGGACCATGGTACCATAGCCAATCGTAAATTGAAGAACATGCATATTTAGAAGTAGCATTTGGTACACAAAAATTCATTCTATTAAAATAATATTCATAAAAGGTGGAAAACTATGCTATTATTATAAGTTTCCAATCAATACCAAAAGAGATTGGATAATTCAATTGTGCAGCACATCGAAGAACATTCAGATTTAGCGGTAGCAGTTTGAATACAAAAGTGTGGCTATGAAATTAAAAACAACCTTGCACCAGTTTGTACACATTTAACAATAGTAATTTGTACACAAAAGTGTTACTTTATTCATTATACACCAACAAAGCAGTTAGTGGGTATCAAGTTATAAAGGGAAAATTGCAATCTAGTACATCTCATACAGCAGAACATGCCCCCTTTGCCTTCTTCAGTAACAGAGGCACCATTGATAGTTCCAAATCCAAACAAAAAGTAAAACATCAATGTGCCTTGGACTGAGATTATCCAAATTATCCTACTGCAATATTTTTGAAGAAGTATCATCATAAAATGAAATGTAAACCAATCATGCACAACAATGCATGAAAGAAATAGCTGGAAATATAGGAATGCTCATTAATAAGAAGAAAAAATGGTTAACTCAAATTCAATATATTCCCATAATTTTCTTTGGCATGAAAGACACGTATACTTTATACAAAACAAACATCAACACAAACATTTAACCAAGTTACAGGTAAGGTGCTGAAGCCTGAAACCTTGTTATGCGTGAAATCATTCTAAAATATATCTCTTCTTTGACTGTCAAATATAAAAATAGAAACATTTTCAATAAGAGGGATAGGGAGAGAGCTGAACTTAACTGTGATAAAAGGAGATAACACCTAAAGATTGACTCTTTACCAATACAGTGTACCTTGAAAAAAGTACTCATTTTGAAATACCTATTAACAGGAAAATGAATATATTTGCATCAAAACTCGTCATTGCACAACACGAATAAAATAAGAAAAAACCAAATCAGCATAGAAGTATAAAACATAACTATAAGGTGTAATTGCAAGCCAAAATATTGGGAAAAATTAGAGAAATGCTTCAATTTGAAGAAAAAATAGACTATCTTTATCAACATTAAATACCAAGATCGGAGCCATATATTGTGTTAAATACATAACAAACTCATCCCTTATTTATAACTAATAAAAGATCACAAAGAAAAAACAAACAGCAAATAGTAAAAGCATGACATGTGTATATAGGTGAAACAACAATCTGAATAGATAAAAATAAAGATAAACATAAAATTAACACTAACTACTTTTGGCAAGTATATTCATTTGCTGCTTCTGACAAAAGTAGCGTGCAAAGTGACTATCACAATATCAACACACTGATCAATGGTTCTATTATGCAACCTAGTCCACAATTAATTCAACCTAGAGGGAGCAAAGCATCTAGTTAAAGTCCTCTGGTCGCATCCCCAACAAAGAAAGAGTGAAGAGAATGTAGAAATGTTATCAAATGGTAGTTAGTGTTCCCAAATGAAACTTATTTAAATCTTTTGAGAAAATTTAGTTTTAAAAAATAAATAAGCAATTACCAATGAAAAAACAGCTTGAATGTCAACAAAGACGATTACAAATCATTAGTGGAATGCATATAAAATGCTATTGCACTTCAGTTTGGACTAAAATTGTGACAGTAGCTGTGGTAGAAAAACAGATGAATGAAAGTTGGAAAAATAATAAGTAATCCGATATTGGCAAGTTTGAGTTCATATTAGCTTATAATTTTTTATAAAAAGGAACTAAGTCAATTAACACAACACATGATAGCACACTTGTAATTACAATTAACATTTGAGTTTATAAATACCAATAACATATCAACACAGAAACAACCTGCTACACAAATATATTTACTAAAGTTATAGAATTTCAGCTTTTACCCCTAATTTCAAGTCCAAGTTGGATCAACCATGAACATAGAAAACCTATTTTAAATTCAGACCACAAATGTACTAAAAAATGCCAACAAAACACACCTTTATTTTTCCTTTGTGCTTAAGAGTGACATAAAACCAACCTATTTATTTAATTAATAAAAAGCAATTTATGAGAAATGAGACATAAGGCAATAGATAGACAAAAAACAATCAAAACAAAAGAGTTTATTATTTTAACCAAGAGGTTACCTATCAAAAGAGAAAGAAGTTGGATTCTCGTTTGTAGCCTCCTTTCAACACAATATCCTGCAGCACAATAGTTCCTAGGCATGAGAAAATATCGGTAAAAAGAATAATAAACCAATTGGTGAAACATCAAAGTTTCATTTCATGCATATTAAATCCAAACAGATTTTAATATCCAAATCGTTAATCAAGTTTTGATTTTAATATCCAAATCTATAGATGTGACTCACAATCGCTTATTCTCTTGTAACCTAAATGTGCCTTTGCTATACCATTTGACAGACCTTCATTTAGAATCTCTAACATCACTCTTTAAGATTTCTCAAAAATAAAAAATTAGGGTTAGTGTAAAATGTGAGGAAAATATTCCAGATTAGACTAAAATGGAAGCGGGTTTAATTTCGAAGCTTTCAAAGTTCAGCTTTGGATTCTTGATAACATGGAAAATGAAAGGAAACAACCCACTAACCAAGAGAAGAAAGAAAACCGGTAACAGGCCACCATATTGCTGAAATATAAAACCAAATCAAAGAGCAATGTATAAAGATTCACAAATTAAGATTTTCAAAGAGAAACGACTAAACCCTAAACCCAAACATCAAACAGCCATCAAACATCAACCATCAAAGAGCACCACCAATCAGATGCATATGCAGAAATCAAATATAAAGTTTCAAACTTACATATTTAAAGATTCAAACGAAAATAATCAAGGAACAAAACCCCTAAACCTAAGAACACCAAAACCTAAGAAAACAAAGTGAACCTGATGGTTGAAATTAACTTCAGTGACAGGATATCGGAAAACCTATAAATAACAAAACAAAATCAAAATGATAAATCAGAAACGGAATCATAAAAAGAATAGATATGTTTCATGTTTATTGAAGAAGTAGAAGAGTTGAAGTGGAAGGAAACGTCATGCCTGGTTGGTGGTTAATATTGTTCTCCCGGCAAGATGAAAATGAGTAGAGGAAGAAGAAGGGTTTACGATTTTCCTCGGTGTGATTTCAGCAAACTGAGAAGGGAAGAAAGATGGTGACGTGAGAAAGAGGAGAGATGGTGAGAACAGAGGGGAGGGAGATCGAACTAAGAGATATGTGTGAGTTGAAGGGATAAAGGGAGAAGATGTGAAGAAAATGAGAGAGGGAAAGGGAGAAAAAGAGTTAATGGAAAGGAAAATGAGAGAGAGAGAGTAAAACTAAAGTGGGGGGAAATAGGAAGGGAAGAAAAATTCAAATTCAAATTCAAAAGGGAGTAGAAAGAGAGGGAAGTGTAAGTGAGTCAATTAAATTAGACAAAATTGACCCTAATAAATTGAGGTGTCAAGGTTCCCAAATGTCCCAATAGGTAAAATCATATGTGGTGAATTGGTATAAATATATAGTAGATAAGTACACAGTCACTCATTAATTAATTCAAATACAAATTGGCTTTAACAAAAATCTCATTCAATTAGAAGATGATGTAAGAGATTGATGTAAGAGACTGAACTTCTAAGTTCTAAGGATAACTTTATTGGAGTTTTAATGTGTTAAGACTTAGCTGTCAAGCTAATTAGTTTTTTTTTTTTTAAATTGGGTATCCTCTACGCACAACTGTAGAGACTAATCCCTCGAACCGAGTAGGACTATAATGGACGGTAAAGCTATCCCTCAAGAGTTTTAACGCTATCAGTATTCTCAAGGTTGGGTTCGAGCCCAAGACCTCGGTTAAGTTAAAAGAAATTCACACTATCTCATCCAAGCGCTCTTGGGTTGTTAGACTAATTAGTTAGTAAATGGCGGAGCTAGCTAATTATTTACGCAAGAGCAAATAATAGGGTAATTTTTTCATAGGCAAAATGAACTTAAATAAAGAGAATAAAAAATATTATTCCTTCCTAACAAAATGTAAGCAAAAAGTTTGTATTCTATTTAGATTTAAATTTAAATTTAATTAGACTTAATAAATAGATTTTTCTGTTTAAATTTTGTTAGAGTGTGTACAAGTTTAGATATAAACAACAGTTTAGAAAAATTTCATCATGCAAAAATAAGAGTGGAAAAACATGTAGACTCTATTTAAGTTAGAAATTTTGCCTAGTATCTCACCAATAGATTAAAATTAAATACTTTATTTTGCCTAGTATTATTTTTTTAACATTTTTTAAACTAATTTCATGGTGAAATGAACATGTAGACTTTTGAAACAACAAAATCTCCCAGGAAGTCTCCCTCCAGAATTGGTCAGGTTGCCTTACCTTCAAGAAATGTATGTAACTCTAATGAACTTGTTTATTTCTTCAATTAAATTTAAATGTGTATATTAATTATTCATTTGCATGACACTCAAATATTCTCTGTTGTCTTCTTCTCTTTGTTACAGTGACCTTACCCGCAATTACTTGAATGGTACAATTCCTAAACAATGGGGTTCCATGAATCTTCTTAACATGTATGATTTCTAGTTATATCATCTTATTAATAATCAATCTATATATATGATGCTCTATAGTTCTTATTTTATTTTCTTCATAGTTGTTTTATAATAAGAAGCTATAATAACATGTTTCTTAATATTCAAAACAGTTCCCTCCTTGGAAATCGATTAACAGGATCAATACCTGTGGAGATAGCAAACATATCAACTCTTCAAAGTTTGTAAGTTTCTCTTAATCCACCTTACTAAAAAAATTGCTTTTATTTATGCATGTAACTATATATGTATTATGTATTTATTTCAAACACTTGGTGTGCAACTTAGTTTTAACTTGAAATTTATAGGGTATTGGAATCCAATCAACTAAATGGAACCCTTCCTCCTGAGCTTGGTGATCTACAGATTCAAAGACTGTAAGCATTTTATTTTATTTGCCATTTGCCCCCTATAGTATGTTAATATCATTTAGCTATTTAGGTTCACTTTTTGTTGTTGTTTTTTGTTAATTAATCATATTTAGGTTACTTTCCTCCAACAATTTTACTGGAAATCTACCTGTAACATTGGCCAAGCTCACCACTTTGGAGGATATGTAAGCTTCATATTTTCATTAATCTGTTGAATAGTGACTAAATTACAGAATATTGTTTTTCAGAACTAATTATAGTAACTATTTTTTTTTTATGTAGTCGAATTGGAGACAATCAATTCTCTGGAAAGATACCTGATTTTATTCAAAGCTGGACAAGTCTCCAGAAACTGTACAATACAAATTTTATCTAATTTAATTGTTTTTCTGTTCCTTGAATTACACTTGTGTTTTAACAATGTTAATTTAATTTGTTTTTGACAGAGTTATTGAAGGTAGTGGATTAAGTGGGCCAATCCCTTCTGGAATTTCAAAACTGGAAAAATTAACTGACTTGTAAGTATGAAATTTCATATGGTAAACAAGGGTTCAAAGTTAACTTATAAACTAACTATGTTTACTAATTAGTTGCAAATCTAATGTAATATGCAGGAGAATTAGTGATTTGAATGGATTTGAAACTTCACCTTTTCCACAACTTAATAATATTACACTGAAATATCTGTGAGTTGATTACTTTGACTCTTTATAAAGCAAAAAATCAAATAAGAAATTGAAAGAGGTATTCATAACATATTGTTGTCTATCTTATTGGTACACAGAATTTTGAGGAATTGTAACATTAATGGAACACTACCTACATATCTTGGGACAAAGACTACGCTTAAAAATTTGTAACTACATACTTTCCCCATCTTATTTAATTGCAGCTAATGTTAAATTCTCTTTTAAACTCATTTTCTATATGGTTTTTTTTTTCAGAGATCTCAGCTTTAATAAATTGAGTGGACCAATTCCAAATAACTATGATGCTCTAAGAAAAGTGGATTACATGTAAGAAATTCATCATTTTACTTTCTTAGCTGTTCTTAAGTTGGGTTATATTTCCAATCACAGATCTGTTGACTTCTTTAGACTTCTATTATCTACTTATAATTTATAAATAAAATTAACTATGTAGTGGCTAGTTTATTTGCCACAGTGCAGGGTCTTTAATGAATATTAAGTCCTTTATATTAAATTATTGATATTTTTTGAATGTAGATATTTAACTGGAAACCTTCTTACGGGGCAAGTGCCTTTATGGACACAGAAAGCTGACAGTATGTGAGTTTTCTTTCAAATACTAAATTTGTGTTGCAAGAGTACTATCATTATTATTGGAGTTCCCTGATGTTACATTTGGTGTCTTTGATTGGCATAATATTTTATTCTGAATCAAATTTTATAACTTGTTGTACATAGTGATATTTCATACAATAACTTCAGCATCAGCCAAGAGACTCAGTTATGTCAAGATGGAAATGTGTAAGAATCCTTACATTTATGTACATTTTTTTTGGAAATTAATAATCTGTTATAGTCACATCCTTTTCTTATATGTCACAGGAACTTGTTTTCTAGCTCTTCGACCCACAACGACTCGTAAGTTTGGTGTTACGAATGCTAGTCTTTTCATCTATATCTGTAGTACCGACACTTCCAATTGAAGACATGTCCGGTGTCCGATACGTATCGTGTCAAACACAGACACTTCCATTACTTGTATTTTTCACATTAAAACCGTTGTCTGCGTATCCGTGTCTGTGCCGGTGCTTTGTATAGCCTTTCAAATTACCTTATAATTAGTTTGGGATTCTTAATGGATTATTATGGGATTATGCTAACTAACATATTTTCCATTATGCTGTCAGAAAAATGGTTTCATGTTTGAGAGGCTTTGTCTGTCCTAAAAGTAAGTTTCTTTGAGGGAAATATATTTTTCATTTATGTGATGGATTGCCTTACATTACATTGCTTAATGTGTCAATGGTTTCTAACTTTACTATGCTTTTTCAGCTTCATACTCTCTTCATATAAATTGTGGAGGAAGACCAGAAACAGTAAATAAAACCACATATGATGATGATTCAGATGCAGCAGCACCAGCTAGATTCCATCTAAGTGGAACAATAAATTGGGCATTTAGCACAACTGGTAACTTCATGGATAATGATGGTGGAGACCATTATACATCGTCAAATAGATCTTCACTTTCTATGCCCAATGCTGAACTGTACATGGATGCAAGAGTTTCTCCCATTTCTTTGACTTATTATGGATTTTGCTTGGGAAATGGAAACTACACAGTAAATCTACATTTTGCAGAAATCATGTTTACTAATGATCAAACATTTAATAGTCTTGGAAGGCGTGTATTCGATATCTATATTCAGGTAACTTCTTAACACTTTTTCTTACTTATGTCATCCATCTGTCAAAATTGCGGTTGCAGTTATGCCGTAGTCCTTTATATTGCGATAAAATATAGGCAAATGCAGTTGATGCGGCCGCAAATACAGTTGCGATGCCATTGCGAAGACATCTAAAACCATTATGTTGCGACCGCAATTGCGGGTGCAGACTGCAATTTAGAACCATCCAATCCAATATTTTCTGTAACAAAAAGGAAAGGGGTTTATAGTCAAGTAGTGATTAGGTTCTGATGAGAATGTGAATGATTCAGTGAAAAAGAAGAGTTTTGATAAGGTTTACACTAGGAAGGGTAAAAGAGTCATTGTCTAAGAAGTAGTGGGAAGAATATTGTAACCAACTGATGAGTTGGCAGTAGGAGTATGTGTCACACCTCATGCATTGTTGCTGAGGGGAATAAAAGTAGTGGGGGGCGTTCTAGTGAGGGAGGGAAGTATTTTGGCATAGGCTGGGCATAGGAGTACAGATTCTCTCTCTGAGAACTCTGCACTTTTTCCTTCTATTTTCTATTTGGTCATTTCAGATTCCTTGTAAATCACACTGATTTTGAGGGATATACCATACAGTTATTCAACATTTTCCTGGTGTTCTTTACTGTTTTATTGATATCCTATCAGGTTCCATCAGGGATATCATTGAGTATTTTCTCTCTCTACTTCAAATACATAGAATATTGTTGAGTATGGCTCATAAGGGGTACTATTGTAATCTAGACCGATTGTAACACCAAAACCCTAATTCATTTTGAAATAAGATGGAACTACAACGGTTCCGTAGTCGCAGACGTAAGCATACTTGGCTGAACTGCGTGACCAAAGATCGTGTTCTTGTTCTTGTATTTTTGTTTCTTTATTTCTTCATTTACCGGTTGTTGTTCTAACAAATATCTTACTTAGAAATTGTACTACTCAATAGTTAACCAGTTTGAAATTATTTATAAAATCAATTGCCACAATATTTTTAATATAGTCTTAAGATTGAAATCTTTAGGCTTTAATTATTATGAAGCACTACGGTTCATATTAAATTATGATAGGGAAAACTGGTACAAAAGGACTTCAATATTGTAGAAGAAGCAGGAGGAATTGGCAAGGCAATCACAAAACCATTCACTGCTGTAGTGACTGGTAATACCTTGGAGATTCGCTTATATTGGGCTGGAAAAGGGACAACTAGTATCCCATTTAAATCAGTATATGGTCCTCTTATATCAGCTATATCTGTCGAATCCGGTAAGTTCTACTTCTTTGTATGTTCTTATAATTATCTTATTTGGACCTATTTAAAAGCAAAAAATGTTGTTTCAGGGTCCTTGAATAACTGAAGTATTTGGTCTAAAATAAACCTGAAATTGCATTTTTCGCTTATAAATATGTCCAAGGGAGTATTATACTATCATCTTCATGTTTGTCATCTAATATGTATAACTGTTATATGGAAATCATGCAGATTTTCCAGCTCCCTCTGAAAATGGAAGTAGCATATCTGCAGGAGCTGTGGTAGGAATTGTGGTTGCCGTAGCAGTTGTTATCATCCTTGTATTTGGTGTCCTTTGGTGGAAAGGCTGCTTAGGAAATAAACACTCTTTAGCAACAGAGCTAAAGCATTTAAACCTACAAACGGGTATATTCACCTTAAGACAAATCAAAATAGCAACAAATAACTTTGATATTGCCAATAAAATTGGAGAAGGAGGATTTGGTCCTGTCTACAAGGTATATATATTTTGCATAATATAACAAGTTCTCTTGATTGTCTTACCTATTCTTATTTGGAAATTATTTTTCTACTTTGATTAACTATATGTAACATTCATTAAAATGCAGGGAACTCTATCAGATGGAACAATTATAGCAGTCAAACAGCTTTCTTCTAAATCAAAGCAAGGGAATCGCGAGTTTTTAAACGAGATAGGCATGATTTCTGCTTTGCAACACCCTTATCTTGTTAAACTTCATGGATGTTGTGTGGAGGTAGAACCAAACTTATAGTTGTAAACTAAATCAAACTTATAGTAAAACCAAAGTTCATTACACTCAAAAATGCTTATCAATATGAAATATTGTTCAATACTTCTTTATTATGTTATATAATAAATAAAAAATTTAAGAGTGGAGAAAAAGTAAAGTTTAAAAGTCAAATAGTTAAAACAAAATGCAACAAATGTTCTCTAATATTATTTTTGGCTATGATACAAATGAGATGAGAGATAACCCTAAATGAGTCTACCATCTACCTTATATTCTAACCAACTAATGGACCTTACTATCTAATGACCTAACAATCTAATGGGCCTTACTAACCAACTAATGAACTTACTACTTATATTTTAATAGAAGGACCTGAATCTATTGGATAGTTGCTTGAATTTTGCTCCAAATTGGTTTCATGATTGTTTAAGACAAAAACTGGGCAAAGGGAATGCTATTAAATTTTGGCAGGATATATGGTGTTGTAATGGGATCTTGAAGGATCTATTCCCTCTATTATATGCGCTATCTGTGAAGCAGGATGGAAGTGTAGCAGAGTTTGGTAATTGGACAATGGATTCATGGAGCTGGAAATTTCAGTGGACTAGAAATCTCTCTGAGGAAGAGGTGAACAATGAAGCGTTGTTATTAGACACTCTCAGCCAGATTTCACCAGACTCGGAACGTAATGACAGGTGGGTTTAGACGATGGATAATTCTACGTACAAGGTGAAATCAGTCTACAATGCACTATTAGAAAAATGTGGAGCTGAACCGATAGAAGCTGAGGTACTTACTGCAATTAAGAAGGTGTGGAAGGTGGCTGCTCCGTTGAAGTTCATCGTACACGCGTGGAGGCTGCTGTTGAACAGACTGCCAACCCGAGAAGCCTTATTGCACAGAGGCATTATCAACGAGAGTGCAGGTTGTGTCTTCTGTAATGCTCATGTGGCGGATGTAGATCATTTGTTTGTCTCGTGCATTATGTCTCAACAGGTTTGGGTTCACATAGGTCACTGGTTTGGGCTACCAACTAATGATTGCAGGTCTGTTGTGGATCACTTCCAGCATCATGGAATGCATTTCAAAGGGAAAAAGAAGAAAGGTGTAAAACATTTGATATGGGTTGCCACTGTGTGGGTATTGTGGATAAATAGAAATAGAATCATTTTCAATGGTGGGGAAGTAAATGTATCAAGCATGGTAGAGCATATCATTAGACTATCTTGGGGGTGGTTTGCAAATAGAGTAGGTAGATGTGTACCAGTAGAGTTTGAAGTTTGGCACAACAATCCCAATTGTTGTATTGATGCAATTATGTAAAAGGAATTGAGGTACCCCTTGTGCCTCCCTAATAATATTAAAAAAAAAATTACTGATTTTATTTATATATGCACCTAAAGAGGTAGGTCATAGCTTAATATAAATATATATATATATATTGGTTAACTTTCTTTCTAAAGTTTTTAAATTTTCTCACATCAATAATAATAGGGTTAAATATGCTTTCAAGAATTATATTTTTAGTTCTTATTAAAAAATTCGCTCACTTTAAATCCCTACATTTTAACCCGTCAATGATTTTAGTCTCTTATAATTTTTTTTGGTAAACCAAAGTATCCTCCACGGCGACTGTGGAGACTAATCCTTCGAGGTATCGGAGATCTATTTAAGGGGTTGACCTCTCCCAACAAATGTTTTTCCATACGCACCGGCCAGGAATCGAACCCATGATCAAATTATTAAGGGGCCCAAGTATCTACACTGTGCCACATTATGTTGGTAGTCTTTTATAATTTTTATTAGCGCTTAAAAGCGCCATAAAAGGCCTCAAAAAACGCTATTAATTATGATAGCGTTTTTTGGGGCCTTTTATAATGCAGATTGAAATTTAACAAGTTATTTCCCATTTTTGAGAATAACTAATTATGATAGGTTTTTGAGAGGTTGTATTATTTAGGTATAGTTGCTAGCTGACTAACTACTTTCATTACAATACAAACTAACCATTAATGCATGTAGTGATCTAAATTCAATGGGTTAGATATTTTAGTGAGTACCTTTTGATCAAAATATTGAGAGCTTTTTTTTATTCAATGATTTTACTATATAGACCATGTTAATTGTGTATTGTGCAAGTCCTTGTATGTTTCTCATAGGTAGAAAGCATGGTTGTCAAAACCGGACCGGACCGGCCGGTTCAATCGGGAACCGGACCCCTATCCGGTCCAAATGAACCCCAGAACCGCCTAGGGTGAAAACCGGGAATTGAACCGGATAACCGGCTGAAAATCGGGAACCGGACAGGAAACCGGCCAAAAACCGGGGAACCGTGCAGAAAACCGGATTTGGTTTATTTTCCTTAAAAAATGGTATAGCAAGTTGATTTTTGGAAAAAAAAAAATGATAAATGATGTTGATTTTTGGTATATGAGATATTTTTTATCATTTTTTATAATTAAATTGATGTAATAAATAAATAAATAATTAAAAAACAAATGTGTACACTAATATTACTATGAGAGTATTTACATTATAGTATCTAATTATCTATGATTGTTGAATATTATAGTTTTATTTTGTCATATTATGATTCTTTTTTGTTTTTTATTCTTTATATATTGTAAAAAATATATTAAATAATCTATTTAATTAATTCCGGTTCAACCCCCGATTCAACCGGTTGAACCCAAGAACCCCTGAACCGCTACCTCTTCCGGTTCAATGTCTGATCCGGTTTTAATTACCTTGGTAGAAAGTCATGGCTTATTTGTAGCTCTCTACAAACTAAAAGAAATTAATCCATGTTTCAGTGTTACACGACTAATATACTCCAAAACACGTTTTGTGGTAAAACAGATTTTTTTTGACATTATAAAAGGTTTAATAAATTTTAAAAAATAAACATTGTAGAAGCAAATTGGCTAGAATAGGTGAAAACTTCGTTTTACTACCATAAAGAAATTAGACTATTTCTCTACTCTATCTTAAAGTGACTCATTCATTGAAGCATTAGCATTCATTTTATGTTTATTAGTTGTTTTTTTGCAATTTGATTACCATGGGATAGTCAGAACACGAGGTTAATTTACACTTTGATTAAGATATGTTGTCCAACTACATATCATTTATTTACAGTTGTCAAAAGAATGTTTCTTTCCGATGAAGACATCAACAGTACAAATTAAAGTTGAAAGATATAGAGAACTAGAGAAGGTAATGGATACCTCATATGCAGAACACTATAGTGTTATAGTGTTGGAACCTAAGTTGTAATTTTTCTCGTTCTGTTCCACGCATCTATATCAAAGTGTGTGTATATATTTAACTTCAAAAAATTACTACTATTGCGACTTTTTCTTTTCCTTTTTTATCACAAGTACTACAACTATTTCTTTTGTATTGTTGCATTATGAAATAAATTAGCATATCTAAGTTTTTATCAGAATTAAAATAGTACACAAACATGTGATACAGTGATAGACGTAACATGAGACATATAAATTGTTGTGCTACGTAATGTGCTAAATATTAATAACTAAAAAAATTGTGCTATTTATAATGAAAATGAAATAATAGATTGTTGTAACTCGTGATATCGAGTTTGACGAACAATTGATTTGACGTCTTTGAACAATATTCTGAAAATATCGAAACACTCCATTAATCGTTGGTTGAGGTGCATTTTTATAAACACGAGTTTATATATTCTGAAAATATCTAAACACTCCATTAACAACAGCATATGTTAGCCTTGGTGCATCTTGACTTATGATTAGGTGGGGAGCTTGTTATTGACACTATTAGGCGGGGGAGCCTGACATTGATAACATTAGGTAGGGAGCCTGTTTTAGTTCTGGTTGTGTATTACCTACCCCACTTGATTATATGACTGATTCTTCTTTTTAATCAGTCAATGCATATATAAGGCTGGTAAACTTTTGATTTCCTTTTCTTCTGCCATCATAATAAAATGTTGTAAAGAATAATATTATTTTTGATAAATAGGCTTGTTTATTGTAAATATGGATTAAAGTGATTAGGCTCATTCATGTCCAATTACTGAATGGGCCTCTTGGCCCACTCTAAAACATACACCATTAAATAGTATCCCGTAGATATCAATTTTATCGGTAAAGAATAATATATTTTTTTGACAAAAATAAAGAATAATATTGATACATAGGTAGCAATATTAAAAAGATATTATTATTCCTTAAGCTAGCTGTGTGACTTTGCTTTACTTATATGCATAAGTAGCACTAGTAAGTAGTAAGCACACAATTCAAAGGTAACTAGGTAACGGTGATATAATTTTCAATAGGCTAGTGAAAAACATTATATGTGCCTTTTTTTATTCCTTTTCTTCTGCGATCACAATAAGATAAGAAAAAGAATATTGTTATAATTAGTGTGAGAAAATTAAAAAAAAGACTTAGAAAGAAAGTTAACAAAAAAATATAGATATCCAAATTTCTTAAGCTATGTGACCTTGCTCGTTAGGTACATATATAAATATACTATCTGTTTGCACCGTTCCTATCTAGTTTTTGTTCGATATTGTATGATGTTGGAGTTGTATATTTATTGAGCTTGAGTATACCCAGTTTACTCATTATACTATATATATAAATATAATTTTACTTATTAAAAAATAAATATAAATAAAACTAGTAAATAATTAGAACGCATCACAAGCAGCACAACTATGCAGTAAGTGCTCAACTCAAACATGATAGCAACCATCCACTTTTTGCTTAAAATGATAGAACGCCTTTTTGCTGGTATAAGATTCCTTTGTTCAAAGAAGGAAGTGTTAGTATGGTGCACTATCACAATGCCCTTTTGGGGATAGAGGAAAATTAATACACAATTAAAGAAAAGTTATTCAAAGGAATACACAATTATTGACCATGCATCATATAAACCATCCACCATAATAATATCAGGTAGCACATAATTATCAATATGAAGCTAATTGTCAAGATGCTTAATCTGAAACGGAAGTGCATAATCTGAAATCCAAGTGCCTTTAAAATATCCCTTTCATAAGAAAAAATAAAAGGTCAACGTAATTTGAATTTTTTGTGGGTGTTTTTAGGGTGAGAGGGCAAATCAAATATTTCTCACTGGTGAACTATTAAATATGACTGTAGGATGTAGCATAAAAGTTCATCAACGGTTGTGATTTCATTCTTAATCATCCATAACATTTTACATAAATTTTAGTAGTTCACCGGTTAGGGATTTAATTTACTCCCTCACCCTAGAAGCATAACTCTCGGATTCGAATCCAAGTATGAGTAGTGACAGTGTGTATGTGTGGTGTTTATTTGTCATTTTCATTAGGGGTTCAATGTGATTTTTCGCATCAACGTCAACTATACACCTTACTTTGTACATGTGACAAACAATGCGAATGGTGAAAAACAAAAGTTTCCAAAACATCTTAAGCAAACCAAAAGATTGATGAAAAGAAAGTTGCATGAAAATATAAAACACCAAACCTAGCTAAGCTGGACTCCATTTTCTATTGGAGATTCTAAACCACAAATAAAAAAGATATTTGAACATGATAACGTCTCTCTCTCTCTGATATCTTCTTTCTTCCGTATTTTCTCTCTTAATTATGATTTCAATTTCCTTTTTTTTTTTAGAAAGTTATGATTTAAATTTCAAGTATATATGCACATAACTCGCTTGTGTCTTGAAAGAAAGGTTATATATAAGTCACGGAGGGAGTTAACTCAGAACATACTTCAGTTTTTTTTGAGTGTCTTAAGAGAGAAGAAAGCTTAGAGAGAGAGAGAGAGGTCGAACTTGAGTGATAGAAAAAGAACTCATCCTCTCATCCTCATCCTCATCCTCATCCTCATGTTGCACTTCCTAAAGCAGGTTTCTAATTTATGTTTTTTTTTTGCCTTTGTGTTTTGGACATTCTCCATGTTATGTTATGGACTCATAAACATGCATATATTTCTTTAATTTCTTTTTATGTGGTTGACCTCTCCTTGAATTTGTTTGGTTGAGAAGACTGTTTTCTTGTTTTTTTTCCCATTTCTTTAAATATATTCTGTATAAGTAATAATTTTGTGGTGGTGAGTTCTCTAGTTTTTTTCCCTATAAATGGCAAATAGTAGATCTTCCCCCTTTCACCGATCATTTCATGATATTAAGCTTTCATTCTGTGGTGGTAAGTTCTCTAGTTTTTTTCTTCTTAATTAATTATTATCTCTTGTTTGATTTAAACATCAGAAAGATACTGTTTTCTTTACTTGATATATGCTTTGAATATTGAATGCATGAACCACTCGATCTACTTCCTACGTCCATCAAACATGGTATATAACTACGAACTACCACTATTTCTTGTTTATATATATTTTTACGAGTTGCAAAACCTGCAGGAAACAGATCCATGTTTTTTATTCTTTTTATAAAATTTGTTTCGTTCAATTACTTTTTGTTATAACATCAAATTTTAATTTACTGAGTGTGATTTACAATACTAAACATATGTTTAGTATTGGTTACTAAATGGGTAGAAACGTAATTTACCTAAAAATTAACAAAAACCCGTGCTCCGTAAAACCAACAAACTGTAAAGCCACTAACCACTACTAACCACAGTTATATATATCTGTGGTTAGTGGCCACTAACCACAGTTATGCACGTCTGTGGTTAGTGGCCACTAACCATTGGAGTACTAATTTGTGGTTATTGCCACTTACCACAAATGTGCATAACATTGGTTAGGATTATAATTTGCTCTTAATTATGATGTGCATAATTTATTTAAGCTACTAATGAAGAAATTGAATTTCTAATGTACTATTCTAATGAAGACATTGAGATTTATGGTATTAACCACTGTTACACTATTCTGTGGTTAGGGGCCACTAACCACCACTATGCATATCTGTGGTTAGTGGCCACTAACCATTCGGGTACTAATTTGTGGTTATTGCCACTTACCACAAATGTGCATAACATTGGTTAGGATTATAATATTTATATTATATATAAATATATATGTGGTGGTTGTAGGCGGTGGCCGACCACTACAAGAAAATCGCTGATTTGCGACGGCAAATTCGGTCGCAAATGTGCCTTTTCCCGTCGCAAATATGCATTTGCCACGGAATTTGCGACGGCCAAAATGTCGTGGCAAAAGCACTCGTCGCAAAGCGTTTGCGACGAACTTCCCCGTCGCAAATCCCTCCGTCGCAAACTCGTCGCAAGTTCGTCGCAAATTTCCGTGGCAAAGCCGTCGCAAAATCTGACTGATTTTTGTCGTAAATCCGTGGCAAATCCGTCGCAAATTCACGTGGCAAAGTCGTCGCAAATTGTAACAGCCTTTTGTCGCAAATCCGTGGCAAATTATTTGAAAATTTATAAATAGACGTTGAAATTTCCGTCGCAAATGTTAAAAATTCCGTCGCAAATTCTAGCAATATTTGACATTTCCATTGTCATTCCTATTTGCAATACTTCCCTGCCAATTATTCAGACTCCAATCCACCAATTCAAGCATACATAAACTACACAAATGTTAAAATTGACAAACATACAAAATATCAAAAATCAAAACATATCACTAATATTAAAAGTGTCAATCCAATCCATCAACTTAGTTAAACATAAACTACACCAATGTTAAAAGTGTCAACCCAATCCACCAACTTAGTTAGAAGTGTCAAACATACCAAATATCAAAATATATCAAAACATACCACTAGTTTATGTCAAACATACATAAACTACACTAATGTCCAGTGAACTCAAAATCTTCAAGTCCAACTCTGAACAATGTACCTAACAAATCATAAACGATAATGATTACTAACTAATTCATAAAACTAATATATTTTGCACATTAATTAAAACATAGATTACCTAGATCTCGTCAATAACCCTTATCATAAACGTGGTCTCCGTGATCTCCACATTCTCCATCATCTGCATCTTCGTTCTCGTCCTGCTGGGCGGGCTGACCCTGCTGGGCGGACTGGTCCTGCTCGGGCGGATGCCAATCAGGTGGAGGCATTGGAATCCCAGAATGGTTAAATACGTACTCAATTAGTTGCTGCTGTCGTGCAAACCGCTCTGCAAATTGTTGTGACATTTGTTGGATGATCCTACGGGCCTCAGGAGACAGGCTCGCGCTCGTCGAAGCTCCAGAGTCTACCATATTATCATATATGCCTCCTGTCCCATACACACCACGACTCTTATAGGGCCCTCCAGCAGCCTGCTCCCACAACAAACGCTTCAACTTAGCCAACTCAACGGGGTCTACTGGTATATCTGACTGAGACAACAGCCGCTGAAACTCCTCCTATCAAATGCACAAGTTATAATCATAATCATAATCAAAATAAATGAGACATTTTTTCAGACACATTCTTAATAACATAGACAGAAATGTCTTTAACATTGAAATGACTCATATCTATTTGCAATACAATATCCTGCAAATTCAATACAAACACACCAATTATAACCAAACACACCAACTATAAGTTCAATAAACTAAGTGAGATCAATTATAACCGATTCAACTACTTCCAAACATGCCAATTCAATTCACATAAACTAACTTATATTTCCAATTCACATAACCAACTATAAGTTCAATAAACTAAGTGAGACCAATTATAACCGATTCAACAACTTCCAAACACGCCAATTCAATTCACATAAACTAACTTATATTTTCAATTCACATAACCAACTATAAGTTCAATAAGCTAAGTGGGACCAATATTATAACCGATTCAACAACTTCCAAACACGCCAATTCAATTCACATAAACTAACTTATATTTCTAATTCACATAACCAACTATAAGTTCAATAAGCTCAGTGGGACCAATATTATAACCGATTTAACAACTTCCAAACACATCAATTCAATTCACATAAACTCACTTATGACAAAATTTCTTTATACCTGAGTAATGCGAGCGCGATCCTCTACAAACTCGCCTGTGCCCTTCCTAATGTGAGTGTGGCGATGAATCTCATCTACATATGGCTTCCTCCCCATCTTCTTGGCCTATTATTAATAACTTAAGTTTGTAAATGGTAAATTATAATTAATTATATTGACATTAGGAAAATATAAGTTTAAGAATATACCAATCTCTCTGCATGCTCCAACATAGAGATAGAACCTCCAGTGTGCAAGCTTCCACCTTTTTCTGATGCCCTGTTCTTCTTATTTCGCTCACACTTAGCTTTGAATTTTGGATCATTCCAAATGTGATCTCTTAGGCGATTGTAGACTAGATCCCCCATCCAAAGAGGCCTGCCCCTCCCCATGCGGACACGTCTGAGCATATCAGGGAGTCGGAGAGCAGCTTTTGTATGAAAAAGATCCCGAACAGCAGCCTCCTGAGACTTACGCCGTGCAACATGCTTCTGCATTGTGAAAACATTTACAAAACAAATGTTACATCAAATCAAATAACTTAACAAATTCTCAAAAAAAACGACAAACATTGTGATATGTTAAAATGTACACTTACTCTAAAAGTGTTAAAAAAATTGGTTCGCTCCTTTTCATTAAGCTCTGACCAACTAGACCATGGATAAGTGTATAACTCGTGAATAGTCAGTCGGATAGCATTTGCGGCCGGCCTTGAAGGAAGAAACCTGCGAAATTAAAACAATTGAAACGATTAAAACACATTTTATATATGACAAAACAAACAATCAATCAAACAGAGTTATAAAAAACTTTACATACCCTTCATTCTCAACACGGATGACAACTCGCCCGTCGCCTAACACAATCTCATCCTCATCCTCATCCTCATCATCACCCCCCTCAACATCAGGTATCGCATCATCACCCCCCTCAACATCATGCATCTGATCATCTCCAGGTGAAAGTGGCTCTGTCGGTGATGGCAAAGAGGACGGAGTAGGCACAACATCTGGTGAAGGGGTAGGAGTAGGTATCGCACGAAAGCCTGGTACCGAAATCATGCAATATGGAGGACTCTGTGATGGTGGAGGAGTCACTCGCGCAGATGAAGTACGACCATGTACATCTCGGGGAGATGGAGTAGGTGAAGGAGTAACTCGCGGTGACGAACTAGATCCAATATGTAAGGACCTAACTCCAGAGGTCTGTTGCAAGGACCTAACTCCAGAGGTCTGCTGTAAGGACCTAACCCCAGAGGTCTGCTGTGGCGTATCTAAAGACCTAACTCCAGAGGTCTGTCGTGTCTGTGTCGGAGGACTCTGAAATGATCTCACTCTACCTTCATGTGCTGGGCGTGTCTGTGTAGGGGTAGATGTCGTAGGCATCTCTGAATAGTCGCCTGTGTCCTCGACGCATATCACCCTTTTCTTACGACGGGGGACAAATTTAGACTTCCCCTTACGATCATGGGGCGGTCTAGGTGGCGACGAATCACCTCCACCTGATGCCATGCTGCAGAGGAAACCAAACATAAACACAAACACAAACAATTTAAAAACATAAACTTTACTTCTAAAAAAGTTCATGAAACAATTCACACACAATTCAAACACAAACATGAATTAAATACGGTTCAAGTTGTTTGGATACATCAATTCACACAATTCAAACACAAACATGAATTAAAAGCCGTTCAAGTTGTTTGGGTACATCAATTCTCACAATTCAAACACAAACACATTATATAATATATCTAATCTTCTGGCCATTCATCTTCTTCATCGTCTTCATCTTCTACATCAACTGGAACCTCATGTGAGTCCTCTCCTTCCAAGTTGTTTGGATCCACTTCTTCACCATTGCTTTCCAAATCACGTAAATTAGAAATCAGTTCAACTTCATTAACTTCATTTACCGGTGACATATCATCTGTCTGATAGGGAACATCTTCCACTGGCTCATTTGTTTCAATGCGACTCCTTGGCTTTGTCTTGATTGCGACACACCAACCTCGCTTGTCTCTTCGAGTTGATGGATAAGGAACATAGTATACTTGTCTCACATTCTCTGCCATTATAAACGGATCAAAAGCTGGATATCTTTTGTCCATTCGTATGTCCACTCTATTATACTTTGGATCCATTTTGGTGCCTATAGCTGACGGATCAAACCAGTCACAATAAAACAACACTACAATTTTAGCGTAGTCTAACGCACTGAACTCTAGTTCATAAATGTGTTGGATTACACCGTAATAATCATCTTCACCTCCTTCATTGACCCCTTTTACATAAACCCCGCTGTTAATTGTTGATTTGTTTTTCGTCCATGACTGGGTATGAAACTTGTAGCCATTCACGTAAAATGTGTGATACTCTTTCACTTTTTTATAAGGACCATCAGATAAGTTTCTCAAGTGTTGATTGATTGGAGTTGGTTCCTCGGAGTAAACCTACGTACGTGACATACAAACAAGTTATTTCGTGAGGAACACATGATTAAGGTTGAGGAACAAGTAACTCAACACTTACTTTTTCTTGAAACCATATTGGAAAATTTTCATATATATGAGCAGATGCCTGATCATCTCTTACATCTTCAGACAACAAGAATGACCTGATCAAATTAGACGATACGTACTAAATGAGCTAACAAATATGAACAATTAATTGAATGAAAATATTGATATACGTACTCAATGTATGGTTTAACTTCAGTGCAATTGTTCAACACATGAACATGAGCTGACTTATACTCCGCATCCGTTAACCAATGAATCGACTCCTTCCCAGAATGCCGACCAGATTGGCCGAAGACCGATAACATTAATGAGTGTCCAACACAATCATTTTGCATTTCATTCCTTTTATTTCTCAACGTGAAGTTGGTGAAATAATGTGAGCAAAAGTGGGTTATCTCGCGGTGTAGGTATGATGCACAAATTGATCCTTCAACTCTCGCCTTGTTTTTCACCGATCGTTTAGAATCACCCATGAATCTATAAAACAACTTGATTAGATGGAAAATTATACTAACCTTAATGGAAAAAAAATGAGTATGTTCTCAAAATGATACCTTTCAAAGGGATACATCCACCTGTACTGAACCGGTCCACCAAGTCTTGCTTCATATGCTAGATGAACGGGGAGATGCTCCATAGAATCAAAGAAACCAGGTGGAAATACTCTCTCCATCTTACATAGAATGAATGAAATGTTCTGTTCCATCCTAACAAGGTCAACATCTCTTAAAGACGCAGAACACAAATCTTTAAAAAATTGACTCACTTCAGTTAGAGGATTTAGAACATGCACCGGTAAAGAACTAAATGCAATAGGGAGTAAACATTCCATAAATACATGACAATCATGGCTTTTCATCCCAATCATTCTTCTCTTATTCACATCAACACATCTTGCCAAATTAGAAGAATATCCATCTGGGAATTTCAGTTCTTTTATCCACTGATAAACTGAATTTGTTTCCTCGATAGTTAATGAGTAACATGCTTTGGGTTTGAGCATCTTCCCATTAGCTTGTGGCTTCAAATGTAAGTCCTTTCGATTGCAGTAAAGAGCAACGTCCAATCTCGCCTTATCATTGTCCTTTGTTTTGCCTTTTATGTTCATCACTGTGTTAAATATATTGTCAAAAAAATTCTTCTCTATGTGCATCACATCAAGATTGTGCCTCAATAAATTATCTTTCCAATATGGGAGATCCCAAAAGATACTCCTTTTTGTCCAATTATGCTCTTGTCCATATCCATCAAATCGAGAAACAAGGGGATCATCTGTGATTTTGGGCAAATCTCTAACTCTATCCCAAACCTGGTCTGGAGTCAACCGAGGAGGCGGCTCATCATTTTCAGGTTCCTTCTTCTTAAATGCATTCTTGTTCCTTCTAAATGCATTATCATGTGGTAAAAACCTACGATGCGAGTCAAACCAAGAACTCTTACCCCCATGTTTCAAGGTAAATGCCTTTGTATGCTCCATACAATGTGGACATGCTAATTTACCATGAGTTTGCCAACCAGACAACATGCCATAAGCAGGGAAGTCATTAATGGTCCACATCAAAGCGGCTCTCATCATAAAATTCTCCTTCCGTGCGTAATCATAAGTCAAGACACCATTCCACAACCTCTTCAAATCATCGATTAGTGGTTCTAAATAGATGTCAATGCCTGCTTTTGGATTTTCTGGGCCAGGTATCAGACATGTCAAAAACATGTAAGGTTTAGTCATACACATCTCAGGGGGAAGGTTGTACGGGGTAACAATAACGGGCCAGCAAGAATATGGCGAAGCCGATGCTTGGGTATATGGCGTAAAACCATCGGAGCATAACCCAAGTCGTACGTTGCGTGGATCTGCTGCAAACTCAGGTTGTACCCGATCAAAGTGTTTCCATGCTTCACCATCAGACGGATGGCGCAACACACCGGGACATTTATTCTCAAAATGCCACGTCATTTTCCCTGCAATGTGGTCGGATGCAAACATTCTCTGCAACCTTGGAATTATCGGCAAGTAGAACATTGACTTCACCGGAACTGGTTTATTCTTATTACTAGTCCCCCTTTTGCGAGCATGATACCTAGGCGCTTTACAAAATTTGCATTCAAGTAGCGCAGAATCCTTTTTCCCAAACTCATTGTCATAATACAACATGTGACCTTCTGGACAACAATCGATCCTTCTAGCTTCCAATCCCAACTTAGAAACTAACCTCTTAGCCTCGTAAAAATTCTTTGGCAAATTTTCGTTCATAGGTGTCACGCCTGACATCATATCACATATCAAGTCCATTCCCACCTCAGATGTATTACTCAATGATTTGAGAGCTAAAAGTTTCGCACAAATCGATAACTTTGAGTTCGATGACCCTTCAAACAATGGTTTGTTTGCATCTAACAACAGATTATAAAATCTCTGTGCTTGCTCATTCGGAAGCTCATCCATGTTATCATATTGCTGCTCCTCGAAGGATACATTCACCCCAAGACCGTCACAAACCATATTCTGCATCAAGTTGATTTGTTCACCACATCCTACATCCGCGGAATTACTTGCAGCACCTCTGCAATTTTCGCCAACCAATGGGACGACATCAAACCCTTTCTCACCATTACTCGTCCAAATCCAATAATTAGGCCTAAACCCAACTCTCTTCAAGTGATCAATGACCTCCGTTGGATTCCTAATCTTTCCACATTCACATTTGACGCACGGACATCGAATCCCCCCTTCAACTCTAAATTGTTCTTGTGTCATTGCAAAAAAAATAAACTCCCACACGCCATCTACAAAAGATTGTTTCAAACCCGCTCTTTTTGGAAACAACCTATCATACATCCAAAGGCGGTGCGAAGGAGGAAACTCCATTCTGCACATTTAAAATTGTCAATATATAAAAGAGAGAAAATGAGTGAGAGAGAGAGAGAGAACGAGACAAGAATGTAAACGATGGATGCCCATCGAGAGCTAAAATGCTAAAATAAAAACAAAATCAACTACTTCTACCAACTAAGAAGCTACATATTTAAATGTGTTTGTTACTAATAGTGTTTGTTACTAATCTGGACACATATATTGTAGAGTCCTCTTATAGTGAAGCATAAATTTTCCTAAAAGTTATGAGTCCTCTTATTCAAATTATTTTGTTTTAAATATTGTTTCAAACAGTCTTGAGTCTACCATTGACTAACAGTCTTGAGTCTCATAAAAGAAATTTATTCAACTTTTCAATAATCAATTTGCCAACAGAATTAGAAAGGACAAATATTGAACAAATTAGAAAGGACAAATTTGCCAACAGAATGCAACATCTCAACTATAAGGACAAGTTTGAAATACTTGCAACAGAATGCAACAATATAGAGGAAGATTAGCTCAACAAGGAATTGAACAAACAACAAAAGGACAACATAAATGTCATAAGTTTAACTAATATAACTTTTATTGAAGTTAAAGTTAGAGTATTGTAAGTATTATCATCTTCAAGAGTTTATAGAAATAACCTCGAACCATTAACATACATGTTATAAGTTGTTTTTCCCATAAAATCTCCTAAATAGTGACACAAGGTCATTCTAAAAATGCAGCTAATAACTTGAACATAAGCACTTAATTGAATAGCCATATTTTCTAGAAATATTAATCTAATACAGAACAGATACATTGGCCATTATTTTAACATCTAATCCTTATTTTAACAAGTAAACCAGTCATCATTATATCTACTTTTATTTGAAATTAAAGTTGCTTTATCTAAAATCTCTTTACGCTTCAACAAATCAGTTTTACTAAAAATCAGAAACTAAAAACACATAGGTCAGGACCTAAATGAACACTATCAATGAACACATCATTTGAAATACCTTAACGTATTTAACAAGCTTAGATTTCAAGTCGTTTAACAGCAATCTAACTGAAGTTCAGCAACAATCCATAGCTTCAGAATAAATCTGCATCAAATCAACAAAAAAAATTAGATCAAATCTGCCTAAGGTAAACTACCTCAAATTAGTCATCTAAAAATGCAAACAATTGACACAACAAGCTCAACATCCAATGATCCAACACAAACAACAACTTAACAATCAAGCTCAAAACAATTCACAAACATAAATTGTAGAAAGCATAGAAACAACAAGAGTTTATTAGAATTTAACTTATGAAATTCAAATAGAAACAACAGATTGTATCCCCAAACAGTTCACAATATCCACATTTTGATGTCTCTTGTAGCACCTAAGCTGCTAAGCATAGAAACCAAAGCCACACTAGTGAGTACTTTACACCCTCTCACCTTCAAATCAATCAAATGAATGCAAGAATCTAGGCTTCTATGTGGACTGATGCTGCAACAAATTCGAAGAGAAGAGGCTTCTCAAAAATTAATATGCAATAAGGAAGGCAACTTTCTAGCAAAGAAAGCTTAAAGGTATTGCAAATGATAAAGATGAGATTTATCATCAAAGAAGCATACTTGTTTAGAAACAATCAAGATTCAAACATAAACAGATAAAATATATCTTCAACAAGCTTTAAAATTGGGACAAATAGCATCATGTAATGACAGCCTAGCTTTAACACATTAGAAAGTGGATACCAGTTTCAATCATTGTAACTAGCATTGAATCTCTTAAAGTTGCATCAGTTTAATCACAGTTGAATTCTATATTTTTGTCAACTTTCTTATAAAGATTGTACTCAAGCTGATTAAACTAGCAAAGTTCTAAGGCAATGAATTTTTTGAAAAGCCAAGATAAAAAGTTAAAATGCTTGTAAAAAGTTAGTAGTTATAAAGATGAACTTTTTAGTAGTTATAAAGATGAATTTTTTATCTTTAAATGCTTGTAAAGATGAATTTTAACTTTTCCTGTTATAAAGTTGATACTAGATTTAAAGTTAAAATGCTTGTAAAAAATTAGTAGTTAAAATCATGGTTGTCAAACTCGAGATCCCACTAAAGATCGTAGAGGGAACTAAAGATCGTAAATCGTGGAATCGTAACACGGATCGTAAGATCCCACAAAATAGACCAAATTATACTTAAGATGGTAGCAACATAACTTAGCATAAAATTTTCATTGATTTAAGACCAAATTTTCATTGATTTAGCAACATAACTTAGCAACATAACTTAGCATAAATCCCAAACCATGTCTTGCAACCTTCTCAAACATCCTTTGATATTCTTCACTTCTAGCCACATTAAAAGCAATGGCATTATTATAGAAGAAAGAAGCAATTTCTTGACAAGCTTCCTCTCTTAAATTCTGCTTGAAGATAGTGTTGATGGTTGCTTGAGAGCTCACTCCTCTCTTCTTGAACAGAGTCGCAGCCGTATCTTCTGCAGGCCTTTTCCCAATTTCTTTTTCAGTTTCTGTTGCAAGTTCATCATCAGCTTTTTTCAATAGCTTTTCTTGTAGTGATTTGACAATATTCCACATCTCCATTTTCACATTATCAGGTACTGCTGTGCAAGCACCAACATCTTTTTGGGTGCATGCTAAGTGGTGTTTCAGCCTATAAACTCCCCCAATAACTACTTTTTCACAGTAGTTACATTTGATTTTTCTGGTTCCCCCATCAATAGAAACCCCATGTTTCCAAGCTATGTCACTTCTATTTCCAGCAGCATTCGTTGGAATTCTAGGGGGTGCAGAACCAGAAGCAGCAACAGGGATTGAAGACATTTTGATAAAATAGAAGAGGAAATTGATACTGGAACAGAACCAGAACCAGAATGCGTAATTCAGAATATCAATGATGAATGAATCAGAAAAAAAGGGATTGAAGACATTCTGATGGGTATTTATAGAAGAATTGAAGAAGAATTTGAAGAAGTAATTCAGAATATCAATGATGAATGAATCAGAAAAAAAGGGCATGATTGAATCAGATTGATAATCTGAAATGAATGAGTAATCAGATTGAATCATTCGACTGTACTAGAGGTTTTCCACATTTCATTGACAAAAGAGAGGGAATTATGACTTATCTACTTGGGGTAGGGTCTCATTTCTATATAAGTTTAACCAATATTTTGTACGTATAGGGATTAAGAATTCATCCAACCTTGAAGAAACAGTATAAACAGTATAGGAATTAAGAATTCATCCAACCTTGATATTCACCACCACCCTCGTGTCCCACAAAACCAGCATACCATGTAATTCACCCTCAAGTCTCAAGCCAGTAATTAAATCAGCACACCATGTAATTAAATCAGCACAATAGTAAATGCATTTGAATACAATAAACAGGATATCAAAGTAATGGCAGCCAACACTTCTAGTTTCATTCCAAAACATCAATAACAAAAAACTCAAAAATTAATATCAACACTAACCTGAACTGACTGAGAGAGTAAGACTAACAGAGTCTAGGCTTCTCTATGGACTGATGCTGCAACAAATTCAAAGAGATGAGGGTTAGGGTTTCGTTCAAAACAAAAATTGGGACATTTAGGGTTTCTTTAATCAGTGAAATTAGGGACAAATTAAAGATGATAATAGAAATTACCTACAAGTGGGGAAGAGGCGCAGCAGCGACGGAGATGCGGTGGAGAAACAGTGGATGGACGCGCAAAGAAGAGGGAGAGTGGAAGAGGGAGAACGCGTGTATGTATGTCGCCGTGGAGCTCGATTAGCGAAGGAGGAGGGCAAAGGAGGGTAGACGTTGACGGAGGAGGGTGGAGGGGTGGAGGAGGGTGGAGGGTGGAGGAGGGTGGAGGTCGGAGGAGAGTGAGGGAGAGAGCCTTCTATTTTCTCAGTGAGAACCCGTAGTGATACCCAAATGGGAGGGTTCGTGCGTGATATATTTTGAATTATCGTTTGCGACGGGCTTGCGACGGGATCTCCGTCGCAAATTTGCTGCCTTTTCCAAGTCCGTCGCAAACCCGTGGCAAACTCCAGCGGGAAATTTCGCGCCCCTACTTTTAACACATGCCGTCGCAAATCCGTGGCAAATTACTGATGGAATAATCTCCGTCGCAAATGTTGGTGGCTAAAACAGGTTTTTCTTGTAGTGGACGGCGGAGCTCTGGCGACCGGTGGAGGAGCTCCGGCGACCGGCAGCGGAGCTCTGGCGGCCGACGGTGGTTTCGGCGGCGGTGCTCCGGCGGACGGCAGCGGTTACGGTTGCTCTCTGGCGACCGGCCGGCGATGGTGGTGGTGCTATTTATTTTAATATATATATATATATATATATATATTATATCCATCAACACCCTTATTTTTTTAAAAAAAATACAACACCTTTATTTTTAAAATGACAACAACACCCTTATTCATTATCAATCATTAGATTAAATTGGATTAACAAAAAAGTGATCTAATGGCTAAAATCAATTTAGTAAGAAAAACTAAGGAAAAGTCTTAGTATTGTAAACTAGGGCCCTTCAGTTAAACTTTAATTTGGATTTTTGTTTTTTCTTTTTTTGACCAACCGGATTTCAGAAAAAGCTCTTTATATCCATCCTCTTTGTTCTGTTTGGAGTAAGAATTAACAATAAATTAAAGTTATAATAATGTTATCTCAGAGCTGATGGGCTGCTTGGGGAGGGAGGTTTCGGAGCAGTGTATAAAGGTGTGCCTGCCAACATAGGGTTTATGACCGACAATGTTGCTTCTTGAAAGCTATATTGGTATACATAGAGCCTCTTTTGCATGTCAGTTACTTGGTTTCTTTTTGTTTGAGTTTGACGCTCTTAATATTTTAACTCTAGCATCGTTACTATGGGGAATCGATACCTTTGATATCAAATGAAGAAACATATTGGAACGCAAACAATTTGGGCCCATTAACCTCAGCCCAAGCCATGGTGGACTACGCAATGATCATTCAGCATATAAAGGAGAAATATGCATGAAGCTCAGATGTCCCCAGTGATTGTTATTGGAGCATCATATGGAAGAAGTTAGTTCCTCGACTTGGTGTCTCACCTCACCCTCATTGGGTTCCCACTTTCTATGGACGCCTGGTGCGTATTGTTTTGTCCTTTTGTCACTAACATTAATTCATGTAGATGTCTCTAATGGTTTTGTATATCATAATTTCAAGGACTTGAGGAGTGGTAGGTACATAATACACGGTCGTGGAGTGTCTTGCATCTGAGGTCAATAAGTGGCCATCAATGATGGAGGTTTTAGGTGTACTTGAGATGATTAGAAACAACAAAGATGAAATCGAGTAGTAGTAACTAGGGGAAAAGCAGCCTTTGAGTTGCACGAGTATATTTATAATTTTTGGTCTTTCTAATATTATTTGTCTACTTATATATTTTTTAAAGTATTTATTATAATTTTAGTTGATAAGTATGCTTAATGGTTTGGTTTTTTATATGGCATAATAACCTAACTCAACCAAAAAATATTTCTATCAAAGACAATTGAATAATATCGCACCTATTATCAAACGTGGCATTTGTTTCTAAAACCCAAATTTTTGAGTTGCACTATCATAATAAATAAAATATCAGAGTTCTCAAAAGTTGAAAACAAAGAAAAACAATCATTTAACCACTAAGCTAATTTGATACATAATTATGCTGAAAAGAAGAAGAAGAAGAAGAAGAAAAGACCAAGTACGGGGGTCTAATTCTTAATAAAAAAAAGAAACACAAATTAATGTGTCATCCATAACATTAAGAAGATGAATCCCAGAAGTACAGTTGGGGTCTAAGAGTTTGATATTATGAATAAAAGAGTTTGATATTATGAATGTCAACTGTACTTCTTTCAACAAAATAGCATGGTCTTGGGGTCTAGGAGTGGGTAGTCCTTCCACCTCTCTAAATAGTGTCAAATTCCAGAAGTACAGTTGAAATTACCTCTGGGCGCCTATCAAACATTGCTCAATAAGACTGATAGAGCAACCAACAACATAAACCTAGTGCACTGCACAGATGCAGAATGTTGTTTGACAGGGAAAACCACAAAACAAACAGCTGCCCCCACAAAACTAAACAAACAGCATAACACAATAGTACAGCTGCAAAACACCCTGTTTCCATCCAACATCCATGTTAACTATAGTTTCTCCAAGGAGTTAATGAGAGAATCATAGTCTAAAAAGATGTTGCAGTTTTTCATAAAGATCAATGACAAATTGGTATAAAGTGACAAATAAATTTTACAATTCAAACTGGTATTACAATCGAATTTTTAAGGATAAAGGAAGAAAATAATTTTACAAACGAACTCATGGCAAAGTAATAACACAAACAAATGCAGTTTGTCTCCACTCTCCATAGTCTCTAAACTCTCTTCATCAAATAAGAGGAATCTAGATTTACAGGATAAAGATCTGTTACAGAAGAAGATGAAGCAGTCCATGGCCCCTCTATTGAGTTACTTCGGTCACTGTAATATTGTCGCATAGCTTCCATTTTCTTCTCATCTAATATCTCACTTGACTCTAAACTCACTTCCTTAATAACAGTACTTCCTTCTAACATGCTTACCACTGAAGACATTGCAGGCCTGAGTGTTGAAGTCACATTAGTGCATAAAAGTGCCACATTTATCATCACCATTGCCTCCTCTTTGTTGAAGTCCATACCCAACCTTCTATCAACTAGATCCATTATATTACCTTTCTCTTTCAAGAGATGTGCCTACCAAACATTATAACAACATAAAAAGCAATGACATTATTATATATTGTTACACTCTTAAGACTAAGGATATATATGTAACTAGATAACATTGGTATTCATAAAACCATAGTTAGTGTGAAGTTTACTTGTATTAAGTGGTTCCTATAGATAAAAATCAAAACACATTATTATAAATTTGATCTTTCCAAATAGAGACCATTTGGTCACTTTTCTCAAAGACAATTATCATAAAACACAATACCAAAATACTTACATAATCAAGAAGATAGAAGGCTTCTTCTTTTGGTCGGAGAGTGGTATTGTTCTTTCCATGTAAGATTTCCAAGGCAAGAATTCCAAAACTATAGACATCAGCTTTGTCTGTCAAATAACCATGCATCGCATATTCTGGAGCCATATATCCACTACAAAATAAAAATGAAAAGGTTTATTAGCTACAATGATTACAGAAAGCAGTATAGTCCATTTTGTGCAAAATAAAGAATTTAGTGACTATGTATCGACCGTGTAAGAACACTTTACACATACGTATCGACCCCACTTTATTATATCAATTACTAAAACATATCCACGAATATCTACTCGTTGTGATATGATTGGAGCCTATGTAAAAAATTTTACACTGTCAGTGCGTAGTAATTCAGTTGTGAAAGAAGTTAAAAAATAAAAACTCACTATGTCCCAGCGATTCGGGTGCTTATATGAGTGTTTTCCTCTTCATCGAGCTTAGCCAAACCAAAATCAGATATCTTTGGGTTGAGATCTTTATCAAGCAGAACATTAGTGGCCTTAATGTCCCTATGAACAACCTTCAACCTTGATTCTTCATGGAGATATGTTAAACCTCTAGCAATACCAACACAGATTCTGTATCTTGTTGGCCAATCCAATTTTATTTGGTGTTCTTCAGGCCCTTTATTAGTGAATATGATAAAAATCAGACAATGTTAACATACAATCATAAGTTAGAAAATGTGGAATACATAACATATAAATATATAACATAAATAACAACCGAAGTTAACAATATATAGGAAGAGTTACCGAATAAAGCACGAGCAAGGCTATTGTTTTCCATATATTCATATATCAGCAACAATTGATCTACCTCCACACAACATCCATGAAGTTTAACAAGATAAGGGTGTTGCAAAGCAGAAATCATGCCTATCTCGTTTAAAAACTCGCGATTCCCTTGCTTTGATTTAGAAGAAAGCTGTTTGACTGCTATAATTGTTCCATCTGATAGAGTTCCCTGCATTTTAATGAATGTTACATATAGTTAATCAAAGTAGAAAAATAATTTCCAAATAAGAATAGGTAAGACAATCAAGAGAACTTGTTATATTATGCAAAATATATATACCTTGTAGACAGGACCAAATCCTCCTTCTCCAATTTTATTGGCAATATCAAAGTTATTTGTTGCTATTTTGATTTGTCTTAAGGTGAATATACCCGTTTGTAGGTTTAAATGCTTTAGCTCGGTTGCTAAAGAGTGTTTATTTCCTAAGCAGCCTTTCCACCAAAGGACACCAAATACAAGGATGATAACAACTGCTACGGCAACCACAATTCCTACCACAGCTCCTGCAGATATGCTACTTCCATTTTCAGAGGGAGCTGGAAAATCTGCATGATTTCCATATAACAGTTATACATATTAGATGACAAACATGGAGATGATAGTATAATACTCCCCTTGGACATGTTTATAAGCAAAAAATGCAATTTCAGGTTTATTTTAGACCAAATACTTCAGTTATTCAAGGACCCTGAAACAACATTTTTTGCTTTTAAATAGGTCCAAGGGGAGTACAAGATAATTATAAGAACATACAAAGAAGTAGAACTTACCGGATTTGACAGATATAGCTGATATAAGAGGACCATATACTGATCTAAATGGGATACTAGTTGTCCCTTTTCCAGCCCAATATAAGCGAATCTCCAAGGTATTACCAGTCACTACAGCAGTGAATGGTTTTGTGATTGCCTTGCCAATTCCTCCTGCTTCTTCTACAATATTGAAGTCCTTTTGTACCAGTTTTCCCTATCATATTTCAATATGAACCTTAGTGCTTCATAATAATTAAAGCCTAAGGATTTCAATCTTAAGACTATATTAAAAATATTGTGGCAATTGAATTTATAAATAATGTCAAACTAGTTAACTATTGAGTAGTACAATTTCTAAGTAAGATATTTGTTAGAACAACAACCGGTAAATGAAGAAATAAAGAAACAAAAATACAAGAACAAGAACACGATCTTTGGTCACGCAGTTCAGCCAAGTATGCTTACGTCTGCGACTACAGAACCGTTGTAGTTCCATCTTATTTCAGAATGAATTCGGGTTTTGGTGTTACAATCGGTCTAGATTACAACAGTATCCCTTATGAGCCATACTCAACAATATTCTATGAATTTGAAGTAGAGAGAGAAAATACTCAATGATATCCCTGATGGAACCTAATCACTACTTGACTATAAACCCCTTTCCTTTTTGTTACAGAAAATATTGGATTGGATGGTTCTAAATTGCAGTCTGCACCCGCAATTGCGGTTGCAACATAATGGTTTTAGATGTCTTCGCAATGGCATCGCAACTGTATTTGCGGCCGCATCAACTGCATTTGCCTATTTTTTATCGCAATATATAGGACTACGGCATAACTGCAATCTCAATTTTGACAGATGGATGACATAAGTAAGAAGACGAGTTAAGAAGTTACCTGAATATAGATATCGAATACACGCCTTCCAAGACTATTAAATGATTGATCATTAGTAAACATGATTTCAGCAAAATGTAGATTTACAGTGTAGTTTCCATTTCCCAGGCAGAATCCATAATAAGTCAAAGAAGTGGGAGAAACTCTTGCATCCATGTACAGTTCAGCATTGGGCATAGAAAGTGAAGATCTATTTGACCATGTATAATAGTCGCCACCATCATTATCCATGAAGTTACCAGTTGTGCTAAATGCCCAATTTCTTATTCCACTTTGATGGAATCTAGCTGGTGCTGCTGCATCTGAATCATCATCATATGTGGTTTTATTTACTGTTTCTGGTCTTCCTCCACAATTTATATGAAGAGAGTATGAAGCTGAAAAAGCATAGTAAAGTTAGAAACCATCGACACATTAAGCAATGTAATGTAAGGAAATCCATCACATAAATGAAAAATATATTTCCCTCAAAGAAACTTACTTTTAGGACAGACAAAGCCTCTCAAACATGAAACCATTTTTCTGACAGCATAATGGAAAATATGTTAGTTAGCATAATCCCTAACTAATTATAAGGTAATTTGAAAGACAAGGATACACAGACAACGGTTTTAATGTGAAAAATACAAGTAATCGATGTGTGTGTGTCTGACACAATACGTATCGGACACCGGACATGTCTTCAATTGGAAGTGTCGGTACTACAGATATATAGATGAAAAGACTAGCATTCGTAACACCAAACTTACGAGTCATTTTGGGTCGAAGAGCTAGAAAACAAGTTCCTGTGACATATAAGAAAAGGTTGTGACTATAACAGATTATTAATCTCCAAAAACAATGTACATAAATGTAAGGATTCTTACACATTTCCATCTTGACATGACTGAGTCTCTTGGCTGATGCTGAAGTTATTGTATGAAATATCACTATGTACAACAAGTTATAACATTTGATTCAGAATAAAATATTATGCCAATCAAAGACACCAAATGTAACATCAGGGAACTCCATATTGTCAGCTTTCTTGGTACACAAATTTAGTATTTGAAAGAAAACTCACATATTGTCAGCTTTCTGTGTCCATAAAGGCACTTGCCCCGTGAGAAGGTTTCCAGTTAAATATCTACATTCAAAAAATATCAAGAATTTAATATAAAGGACTTAATATTCATTAAAGACCCTGCATTGTGGCAAATAAACTAGCCACTACGTAGTTAATTTTATTTATAAATTATAAGTAGATAATAGAAGTCTAAAGAAGTCAACAGATCTGTGATTGGAAATATAACCCAACTTAAGAACAGCTAAGAAAGTAAAATGATGAATTTCTTACATGTAATCCACTTTTCTTAGAGCATCATAGTTATTTGGAATTGGTCCACTCAATTTATTAAAGCTGAGATCTCTGGAAAAAAAAACCATATAGAAAATGAATTTAAAAGAGAATTTAACATTAGCTGCAATTAAATAAGATGGGGAAAGTATGTAGTTACAAATTTTTAAGCGTAGTCTTTGTCCCAAGATATGTAGGTAGTGTGCCATTAATGTTACAATTCCTCAAAATTCTGTGTACCAATAAGATAGACAACAATATGTTATGAATACCTCTTTCAATTTCTTATTTGATTTTCTGCTTTATAAAGAGTCAAAGTAATCAACTCACAGATATTTCAGTGTAATATTATTAAGTTGTGGAAAAGGTGAAGTTTCAAATCCATTCAAATCACTAATTCTCCTGCATATTACATTAGATTGCAACTAATTAGTAAACATAGTTAATTTAAAAGTTAACTTTGAAACCTTGTTTACCATCTGAAATTTCATACTTACAAGTCACTTAATTTTTCCAGTTTTGAAATTCCAGAAGGGATTGGCCCACTTAATCCACTACCTTCAATAACTCTGTCAAAAACAAATTAAATTAACATTGTTAAGACACAAGTGTAATTCAAGGAACAGAAAAACAATTAAATTAGATAAAATTTGTATTGTACAGTTTCTGGAGACTTGTCCAGCTTTGAATAAAATCAGGTATATTTCCAGAGAATTGATTGTCTCCAATTCGACTACATAAAAAAAAAAATAGTTACTATAATTAGTTCTGAAAAACAATATTCTGTAATTTAGTCACTATTCAACAGATTAATGAAAATATGAAGCTTACATATCCTCCAAAGTGGTGAGCTTGGCCAATGTTACAGGTAGATTTCCAGTAAAATTGTTGGAGGAAAGTAACCTAAATATGATTAATTAACAAAAAACAACAACAACAACAAAAAGTGAACCTAAATAGCTAAATGATATTAACATACTATAGGGGGCAAATGGCAAATAAAATAAAATGCTTACAGTCTTTGAATCTGTAGATCACCAAGCTCAGGAGGAAGGGTTCCATTTAGTTGATTGGATTCCAATACCCTATAAATTTCAAGTTAAAGCTAAGTTGCACACCAAGTGTTTGAAATAAATACATAATACATATATAGTTACATGCATAAATAAAAGCAATTTTTTTAGTAAGGTGGATTAAGAGAAACTTACAAACTTTGAAGAGTTGATATGTTTGCTATCTCCACAGGTATTGATCCTGTTAATCGATTTCCAAGGAGGGAACTGTTTTGAATATTAAGAAACATGTTATTATAGCTTCTTATTATAAAACAACTATGAAGAAAATAAAATAAGAACTATAGAGCATCATATATATAGATTGATTATTAATAAGATGATATAACTAGAAATCATACATGTTAAGAAGATTCATGGAACCCCATTGTTTAGGAATTGTACCATTCAAGTAATTGCGGGTAAGGTCACTGTAACAAAGAGAAGAAGACAACAGAGAATATTTGAGTGTCATGCAAATGAATAATTAATATACACATTTAAATTTAATTGAAGAAATAAACAAGTTCATTAGAGTTACATACATTTCTTGAAGGTAAGGCAACCTGACCAATTCTGGAGGGAGACTTCCTGGGAGATTTTGTTGTTTCAAAAGTCTACATGTTCATTTCACCATGAAATTAGTTTAAAAAATGTTAAAAAAATAATACTAGGCAAAATAAAGTATTTAATTTTAATCTATTGGTGAGATACTAGGCAAAATTTCTAACTTAAATAGAGTCTACATGTTTTTCCACTCTTATTTTTGCATGATGAAATTTTTCTAAACTGTTGTTTATATCTAAACTTGTACACACTCTAACAAAATTTAAACAGAAAAATCTATTTATTAAGTATAATTAAATTTAAATTTAAATCTAAATAGAATACAAACTTTTTGCTTACATTTTGTTAGGAAGGAATAATATTTTTTATTCTCTTTATTTAAGTTCATTTTGCCTATGAAAAAATTACCCTATTATTTGCTCTTGCGTAAATAATTAGCTAGCTCCGCCATTTACTAACTAATTAGTCTAACAACCCAAGAGCGCTTGGATGAGATAGTGTGAATTTCTTTTAACTTAACCGAGGTTTTGGGCTCGAACCCAACCTTGAGAATACTGATAGCGTTAAAACTCTTGAGGGATAGCTTTACCGTCCATTATAGTCCTACTCGGTTCGAGGGATTAGTCTCTACAGTTGTGCGTAGAGGATACCCAATTTTAAAAAAAAAAAAAACTAATTAGCTTGACAGCTAAGTCTTAACACATTAAAACTCCAATAAAGTTATCCTTAGAACTTAGAAGTTCAGTCTCTTACATCAATCTCTTACATCATCTTCTAATTGAATGAGATTTTTGTTAAAGCCAATTTGTATTTGAATTAATTAATGAGTGACTGTGTACTTATACCTTTAAAACTCAATGAAAGTAAGGTGTATAGTATTTCAAGTTTCAACCTATTGAATGGTAGTAGTAAATAGACTTTTCATCAAAAAAAAAAATTTAGTTAACAGACTTTAAAGGCTGCTACTCAATTCAATGGTAGTAGTAACAAGTGGGAGAAAGGGACAAAGCCATTCCGACACAAACAAGTTGCAAATGTTAAAATACAAATAAAAAATTAAGATATTATATTGCTAAAAGTCAAAATAAAAACAGAGATCGTAATTTTCATAAAACAGTACAATCTGTACGTACAGATTATGGAACCAAAACGCGGTCTAAAGTTAACAAAACCAACTTGTGGACATTTAGTAGATTTTAGACTTATAGATTTATTAATTAATTTAAGTTGCTATACACCAAAAGAAGACGATCTAAGTCACGCTGTCTTTAATAAATTAATAAAATATCATCAAATTGTCTATAGAAACTAATTTTCAAATTCAGATTAAAGAATAAACTCATTTTATTCTCTAAATATCAATCATATTATTTTACTGGCTTATCAAAAAAAAATTATATGATTCTACGGAATCATATTATTAGTTAGATTTCAAATATATTATCAGTCCTTAGATCGATATAAGTTACTGCTATGATCAATATTTGTGTTTGCAAAGGAGTACAATAAAATTTTTATATTTTCAATACCTAATCATATGTTACAGCTTTATTATTCAGAAAGATTTTAATTCCTAAAAATAAATAAACAAACTCTTAATTTAAACTCTAAAATATCACTATATTTCCTATTTTATTAGTCTCTAATCTAGCATTTATTAAATAATTTTCATGTTTAGTTGCTAAACATTAAATTTTAAAAACAGAATTAATGGACAGAGAGTCAGAGACAAACCGTAAGAACTATTTAAAAGGTTTTAGAGATACTTATAATAATGATGCTTAAGAGATTATATTAACATTTTTTAACTCAAAAGATAGAAAAAGTGCCCAAAAACCGTTGAATGTTTTGAGAGGTAAAAAAGAAAGAGAAAGGGATAGAGATAGAGATATATACATGTTGGTGACATGACATACAGTGCCATTAACATAGGAGCAATTGCAAGTAACAGCATTTTCACTTCCTTTCACTTGAACAGAAGATGTCCAATTACTTTTTCCACTACATGGATCTACACTGAAATCCCAATCCTTCTTCCCAAGTGTCTTAGCTATATCTTGAAGAGCTTCCACTATAAAAAAATAATAATAATAACAAAAACAAATTACTCTATGATGAGAAAAATAATAAGAACCAAAAAAAGACTCATAATAATTGTGCACAAGTTAGTTATTTACAATTACATACCTTCATCTTTTGATAGAGTTGCTCCAAAAGCTAAAGAAGCAAAGAGAAAGATAGCAAGGAGACAATAGAAGAAGAAACGAGGGAAACTTGTATTCATGCTTGCTGAATTTCTATGACTAAGAAAAAGCTTCAGTAGTGTTTATGAGGGAAACATATATATTGAGAGCAGAAATACTTGACAGCTCAGAAGGAAAATATTAAAGGGCTGCTCAAAAATAATAAATACTTGAAGACTTTGGTTAAGAGAGAGTCAACTTTTAACGAGTTGCCCATTTGTGTTTATTTATATAGGAGTATATTAATAGCATAAAGAAAGAGTAGATGTCCTTAAAATGAGCTAATCCTTGAGATGTCTACTTGGAAAGCAACTCTTCTCTCCATCATGGGAGAGTTCAACTAGTGAAATCGGTTATTCATGGCGTGCTCACATATATGCCTGACTCATTTCTCTTTTAAAAACGCTTGACACTTGGATTAAAAATTTCATCTAGTCTGGTAATGCAGATTTGAAGAAGCTAACCACAGTTGCTTGGTTCAAAGTCTGTTCTCCCACCCTTGAAAGGGGTCTGGGAGTGCGCTCTTTGCGAGCTATTAATGATTCCGCCATGACTAAATTAACTTTTGACTTGCTTTCCTCAAAGGGGCAATGGGCTTCTTTCATTAGAGCCAGGTTTTATAAGAGAAATATCTTAGTTTCCTATCATGTAAGATCTTCTCTTTGGCCTGCCTTGCGTGCCAATATTCCTACTGTTATCTCGAATTCCACCTGGAATTGGCGATGGTACCTATATTTATTTCTGGACTGACAAATGGCTTTCTAAGCCACTTTCTTTGGTTTTTAGTTTTCCTTTGCATGTCCAAAAGTTGTTGACTTCAGCTTTGGTGTCCATCCATATATGTAGAAATTATCAGTCATCCTATTCCTCGCTTCGTGCGAGTGATACTTTACCTTGGGACCACTCTTCTTCTGGTTTGTTATCTTCTAAAGACGCTTTTGAGTTCCTAAATCTTAGGTCCATGGTTGTCTCTTGGGCAAAAGAGGTCTGGAGATCGTCTGTTCCTCCTTCAAAATCATTTCTTTTCTGGAGAGCTGACCATGACTGTTTGCCTACTGATGACAACCTCAAAAAATGGGGTTGCACTATGGTCTCTGTTTGTTGCCACTGTGGTAAGAATGAGGAAACTACCAGTCATTTGTTTCTTATCTGCCCTTTTGCTAAAAAAATTGGCAATGGCTCCAATCTTCTATCAACTGCTTCATTGATACTTCTAGTATTTTGTCCATTCTCTCCGTGTTGAATGGATCTTGGAGTGATCAACTTTCGGATGTCTTAGCTGCTGTTGTTATTCATGTTCTCTCCAGCATTTTGTTGAGTAAAAATAAATTACGCTTTGATAATAAAGCTATTTCTCTTCAACCTCTTATTCATCAAATTAAGATATCCACTACTCTCTCGGGTTCCTCCTTGTATGGCCACATGTATAACACTATGACAGAGTTCTCTATTTTAAAAAAATTTCGTGTCAGAGGCAATCCGAAGAGATCACAAGATATTATTCAAGTTGATTGGAAAGCCCCCATCTGTGAATGGTTCAAATGTAACACTGATGGTTCCTCTAAAGGCTCTCATGGCCCTTCTTCTTGTGGTGGCATTTTTTGTGACCATAGAGCCTTTATGGTTGGTTGTTTTGCTTCGTTTTTGGGCAATGGCGCTGCCCTTGACTCCGAGCTTTTGGGTGCCATGATAGCTATTGAAATTGCCTTCGACAAGGGGTGGCGTAAAATCTGGCTCGAATGTGATTCCTCTTCTGTTGTTGCTGCTTTTAAGAATTCTGGCATTGTCCCTTGGAGACTTAGAAATCGCTAGGGAAACTCCTTAAGGCTTTGTTCGCATATGAACTTTATTGTTTCTCATATCTTTAGAGAAGGAAATGGTTGTGGGGATAAATTAGCTAATTTTGGTCTAGTTAGTAAATTTTATACTTGGTGGAGTCTGCCTCCGAGTTTCATCTTAGATGACTTTAATTAATCGTAATAGGCAGTGTCTTCCTTTTTCCGCTTTAGATGATTTTTCCTTTAGGATTGGTCTCTTGGTTTTTGTTTTTGATGGTGTTTGCTGCCTCATTGGCCTGCTGTCTGTTTTCCGAACAAGGGTATTAGCCGAGTCCCCCCTTGGTCTCATTTGCACTCCATCTTTTTTCCTTTTTTAATAATATGTGGTAGAGTGCTCTTTTTCCTTCTGATGATTTTTCCCAAATGAGGGTTTGCATCAGAAGGCTTTGGCGAGACTCTTGTCAAAAACAAAAGCTAATCACTAACAATACCATTGGGCTAGTGGAAAAAAGTATCCTAAAATACATGAGTCGACTTAGTGCTCCTAAATTTGGTTCTCACATAGACATGCTTAGCATTGATCCATGTAAAATTTACCCCTAAACATGAACGAAAACTAACCTTTTGTTGAAAATTTTGGGTCACTTCGAAAGTAACCACACAAATGGGCATTAATATTGTAGTTGAAGTTAAGCGTTGGTGAATTGAAAATATGTAACAACATAGGGCTAACGACTATTGTTCTGTATTTAACTAGTTTGGTGATCATGACTGACAGCCTTGCATAGCTGGCTTCTTAACTAGTCAACTTGTTTTAAAAATATCTTATAAGTTTTTAACGCTAATGAGAACATCAAATACAAAGTTTAACTTGTGACTAATACATAATTTATCTTGTGACTAATACACTACAAGTTTAAATATAATTAATTTTTTTATAATAATTATTTGTAAATAATACGAATTAAATAATAATAAATATTATTAAATATTTATAATAAATAATAATAATATTTATTATTTATAATAATATTTATTATTAAATAATAAATATTATTTAATACTAAATATTATTAATAAAAATATAATATTTAATAAATTATAAAATAATTTTTTAAACAATATATTATGATTGAAAAAAATTAATAATCAAATTAAAATGACAAATTAAATATACGATTAAAAATCAATACCCGGTCAATATAATATCCAAAAAAAGCGCAAACTTAAATATCCCAACAAAGTACGCGAATATTCATATTCAACACAAAATAAAACTTAAATATCCAAACAACAAAATAACATAAAAGTACGCTACTGGGGTGGGGGCTGGTGTGGGAGCTGGTCTGAATCCTCGCTCGTGTAATAGCTGGCTGTGGCGTCACCTGAGGCGTCATTAGTAGCTACAAGAAAAGCACCAATAGGATCGATAGTATTCAAATCGATACTTGAGTTGTATGTCTGCTGGGAGTGCTGATCAACCTACTGGGGTGGGGTGGATACATCTGCTGCTGAGGTGCATAGTACTGCTGAAGTTGGGGTGGGGGTGGATACATCTATTGCTGAGGTGGATAGTGCTGCGGGTACTGAGACCATGGCTGAAAGGCACCGCCAAAGTGCTGCTGTGGCGGCGTGTAGGATGGCGCCATATGGGAAGATGGTGGCCTGGAGTACTGCTGTTGAGACAGCTGACTCAATAAGTGATTATAGTGCTCCTCATTTAGCCTACGTTCCTCCGCTGCTTGTCGTTCCTGCTCTGCCACGCGTGCCTCAGCTAACATAGTTCGCTCTCGAAGCTCCTGCAATTCTAGTGCACTTCGCTGTTGGTGCTCTTCATACTCACGATGAGCCTGGCTCAACTGCTGGGTCAACTCAGTTACAGCATTCAAAGCTCCAGTGGTAGGAACATATGAGCGGGCAGTACTCCCAGCTGATCCAGAACTAGAAAGACTCGGAATAATACTTGCTCTGAAAGCAGCCGGTCCGATACCACCAAATCCTGCTAAACGATTACTTTTTCTTGGACCAACTGCTCTCTCCCAAATTTCACGAGCTGCTCTAGCCTCCTCCACAGGATCAACTTTCGTGCTCCCACTGCTCTGCTGTTGAGTCTCCCGGTACTCATTAATTCCAGCCTCAAAGTTCTCCTGAAAAAATAATACAAACCAAAATAAAAGGAATAACTATTAATGAAATAATAATAATTTAAAGATGATATTTATAATTGTATATATAATAACTTTTACCTGAACCTCTCTCGCCTGGTCAGTAACAAACTCACCAGTCTCCTCCCGGACATGGAGGTAGGTATACAACTCAGGCAACGTAACTGGCCTCTGGTTCATTGCCTCCTATATAAATAGTGTTATTAGTTAAACAATTAATTATAAATATTAATTAATAATTAATTAATTAATAATATGTAAGAAATTTACCAAACACAAATGATGAGTTGCAGCATTAACACTGCCCCTTGTGTGTGTACAGCGACCTTTGTCAGAAGCCCTGTTTTTCTTGGCTTTCTCACTTTTGAGTTTAAATTCTGGTGTCGCCCAATACTTTTTCAGGTCTTGCCAACTTGATTCTCCCATATAAGTCGGTTTCTTATCTTCTATTCGTGCATTCCTCAATAATTCAGAAAACCAATAAGAACACCTCTTATGGAAGACTCTCATAACTTCTTCTTGTTCCTCATGTAGCCACGTACATTTTTCCTATTTTAAAAATTATACAATTATGTTAATTACATAATATTATATATTATATAAAATAATAACAAATTAATCAATAATAAAATAATTAAAAATTGTTTTTAGAATAAAAACTTACTAAAAATGAATTTAAAATCTTTGCGCATTCGTCTTCATCTTTTCTCACTACACCCCAATTCTTCCAGCCCTTGTTGAAATTCTCCCTAATTGTTGTTATGATTGCAGTTGCACTTTTCTTGCAAGGAAGAAAGCTGTAGAATATTTAAAGAGATGAATTTTGTTACACAAAATTTATATAATAAGAGTTATAAAAGAAAAATAAATTAATATACAAACTATACTTACGAGTCACCAGCAGTCTTCAAAATGACACGACCATCAAGGGTATACCTCACCACCTCCTGGTCAATGTGATAAGTGCGTATACCTTCAGCATCAACATGTACTAGGGCTATGCCCTCAGTACCTTCAGGAATCACTGGCTCCTGTGGAGTAGTACTACAAGAAGCTCCATCTGTCTGAGGTCGAGGCACATATCTGTCACTATCAGGAACAACAACTCGACGGGGTTGATGACGACGTCTAAGGCGAGTAGAAGTCTTCATCCTACGACTACTACCAACATCGTCCACCGGTGGAGGAACATCATGATCAGACCCAGATCCTGAGTGAGCCATATACTGTATATATCTAGAAATTTAGAAATATATATATATATATATATATATATATAGATTTAAATATTTAAAAAAGAGATCGGCTAAATATTAATTTAAACACTAAAACATAAATTGTATCCATATTATAATTAAATTAAATACAACAACATGCATAAATTAAGTACTAGCTAGCTAATTGGAATCATATTCATTCTCAAAATCATCGTCATCGGAAGAGTCATGAATCCTTGATGGACCAACGTGCTCTGCTGCATCTTCATCATCTTCATCATCAACTTCGTCGCCGGTGTTTGGCTCATCGCATAAACGACTGATGTGTTCAACTTGAATCACTTCATTTACATTAGTCATCTCATCCATTTGATATGGCACATCTTCCACTGTGTCATCATTTGTCTCAATGCGACCCTTTGGCTTTGTTTTAATTGCGACACACCAACCACGCCTATCAGTCTATGTTTTGTGCAATGACGAACGGATATCTACTACTCATTTTAATGTCCATTGTATTTGACTTTTGATTCACCCTTGTTCCCCCGAGAAGATGGATCAAACCAATTACAATAAAAAACCACTACCTTTTGACTAAAATCTAGATGGGGGTACGCAAGTTCGTATATGTGTTGAGCAACTCCATAAAAATCATGTTCACCTCCTTTAGTGACACCCTTCATGCAAACACCACTATTGATAGTTTCTCTGCCCTGTGTTCATTCACTGGTGTGAAATTTGTAACCATTAACAAAGTATGTGTGCCATTCTCTAACACTTCTTCGAGAACCATCGGATAAGTTCCTCAGGTGTTGGTTAGCAGGAGTTGGTGGGAGGGAATAAACATGTTGCCTAAACCACATGAACATGAACATGTGCTGAATTTAACTCTTCTTCAGTTAGCCAGTGAAATGACTCCTTCCCAAATGGACGACCAGGTAGACAAAAGACAGACAAAGCCAAATAATGTCTAGGACAATCAATATCCATTTCATTTCGACTGATTCTTGGAGCAAATTCACTCTTGAAATAATATGAACAAAAATGACTTGTTTCACGGTGCAAGTAAGAAGCACATATCGATCCTTCAACTCTAGCTTTGTTTTTCATTGATCTTTTGGAATCACCCATGAACCTAAAGAAAACAATATGTTAATATATAGAAATAACATAAACTTCTTTCTTTGGGAATCACCCATGATCTTTAATTAATTAACTAACCTTTCAAATGGATACATCCATCGGTATTGGACAGGTTCGTCAAGTTTAGCTTCATATGCGAGATGCACCGGAAGATGCTCCATAGAATCAAAGAAACCAGGCGGGAATACTCTCTCCAACTTGCATATGATAAACGGGATGTCTTCTTCCATTTTTGTAAGATCATCAACTTTTAGCGTTGCAGAACACAAATTCTTAAAGTATTGACTAATTTCAATGAGCGGATTCAAAACATGTGTCGGCAACGAACTAAAAGCGATAGGAAGTAAACACTCCATGAATACATGAAAATCATGGCTCTTCATCCCATGCAACCTCCCATGATCCACATCCGCACATCTAGATAAATTGGAAGAATAACCATCTGGCATTTTCAACTCTTTTATCCACCGATAAACTGCTTTCGCTTGTTCGGTAGATAAAGTATAATTGGGTTTAGGTTTCAATGTCCTAGTACCTTGCTCAACCAACAACAAATCCTTCTGTCGACAATAATGATCTATGTCCCTCCTAGCTTTCTCATTATCTTTCGTTTTACCTTTAACATTCATGACAGTGTTAAATATGTTGTCAAAAAAATTCTTCTCTATATGCATCACATCGAGATTGTGTCTCAATAGATTATCTTTCCAATAGGGAATTTCCCAAAAAATACTTTTTTTTGTCCAATTGTGCCATTGTCCATAGCCTTCTGGACAAGACACAACACCCGCTACAACTTCCACAGGAGGAATATCCTTAACACTGTCCCAAACTTCTTTAGGTGTCAAAATACGAGGAGGTCCATCTGTTTCAACATTTCCTTTGATAAATGCATACTTCTGCTTTCGAAATGGGTGATCCATACGTAAGAACCTACGGTGCGAGTCAAACTACGAAGTCTTTCCTCCGTATTTAAGAGTAAAAGCCTTTGTGTCAACCATGCAAGTCGGACATGCCATTTTACCATGTGTCCCCCAACCAGACAACATTCCATATGCAGGGAAGTCATTAATCGTCCACATCAAAGCCGCCCTCATCACAAAATTCTGTTTGCGTGCTGCGTCATAAGTTAAAACACCATTCCAAAGTCTTTTTAGATCATCAACCAATGGTTGCAAATATACATCTATTCCAGCTGTTGGATTACTCGGTCCTGGAATAATTGCATTTAAAAATATGTATGGTTTAGACATACACATTTCTGGAGGAAGGTTGTACGGGGTAACAATAACCAGCCAACACGAGTACGGTGTTGCCGAGGCTTGAATATATGGTGTGAATCCATCAGAGCATAAACCAAGTCGAACATTCCGTGGATCACTGGCAAAATCTGGATGAACACGATCAAAATGCTTCCAAGCCTCACCGTCAAATGGGTGACGTAATTCACCAGAGTTACTTCTATTTTGATGGTGCCATGTCATTTTACCTGCGGTCTCCATTGAAGTAAACATCTTCTGTAGCCTTGGTATGAGTGGCAAATAGAACATTTCTTTTCGTGGAACCAATTTGCCTCCACTCATCCCTCTTCTGCTGGCACGATAGCGTGGCTCTCCACAAATCTTGCATTCTGACAACTCTCCATCATTTATGCCAAACTCATTGTTGTAATAGAGCATGCAACCAGAGACACAGCAATCAATTCTTTTAGATTTCAAACCAAGTTTCGATACTAATCTTTTAGCATCGTAATAACTCTGCGGCAAAAGTCCTTTAACAGGAGTTGCATCCAACATCATTTTGGTCATATACTCCATGCATAACTCAGCAACATTAAACTGCGACTTAAGACCCAACAACCAAACACACATTGATAATTTAGAGTCTTTAGCTCCTTCAAATAATGGACTATTTGTTTCATTCAAGTACATGTAAAATCTTTGAGCTTCCTCATTTGGAACTTCTTCAGCATCATATTCCGGCTCTTCATAATCCAAGTTTACTCCAACCGCATCAGATATCATTCCTTGATAAACTTCTAAAGGTTGAATAATTTCGCCTCTAGATGTCGTAGCCGCTGGATAAGTATTTGCTGTGGGAGCTACTATATCAACCGGAACATTAACTGCACGAACAACCCCTGCTGCTAATTCGCCGTGACGACTCCATATAAAATAATTTGGCCTAAACCCATTATTGTACAAATCCATTCTGATTTCATCATCATTTTTTATAAATTGAAATGAACATTTCAAGCACAGACATCTAATTCCACCTTGTCGCGCAAATTCTTCGTGCTGTTTAGCACAAAATAGAAACTCTTCTACTCCTTGTACAAAACGCCGCTTTAAACCAGCTCTTCCAGGAAACAACCGATCGTACATCCAACTACGATCCATGTTTTCGAGAACTACATACTATAGTTCAATAAAAATTAATGTTATATATTAGATTCCTATATATTTATTACATATTACATATACATGCACATATGTATACATATACACATATTTACATACACTAACAATGTTAACATTAAATAAATCACTAGTTACTAGATTTTAAACATACACTAGCAATTATTCAAATATAGCATTTTTTTATTGATATATTAAATACATTAATATCTAGTTTAACTACATATATATATATATATATATATATATATTAAAAAGCAAATTTAATTATAATAATAACATAATAATAACTATAATTAAATTACATGTTGTTTTATTCTTATATATACTATATATACTATTCTCTATATATTAATATTACTAATTTTAAATTCCTATCTTTTAAACAAAATATCAAACTTTGGGTTAATAATAAATTAAATGTAATTATATATTAGTAAATATATATATTGATATACAATTTAATAAAGTAAATATAATATTTAATATTTTTATCTAAAAATGAATAAAAAATAGAAATCAATAATATAATTCGCATTTATATCAATTATATCAACATAATATATCATATTTATCTCAAAATCTAAAAATTAATCCCATCTATTTATATATAAAATTTATTACGAAAATTTAAATTTATTTCTCATTTTATTTCGTATTAAATATAAAATAAATTAAATATACAAACATAAATTAAAATTACAAAATAAATTACAAAATATATTACTTGTGAAGAAGTGAAGAAGATGTGAAAGTGAAGAGAAAATTCGTGGGAATATATAGAGTGAGGGAGTGCAACGGTTGGAATTTTGAAATCCCTCAAAAATAGGATTTCCGGCGGATTTCGAATTTCGTTTTCCCCCCTTTTTTATCAAATCCGTCGGAAACGGTATTTGTGGCGGATTTTGAATTTCATTGCCCCCCCACCCCCCCCCCCCCCCCCCCTTTCCTTTTTTCATATCTGCCGGAAATCCCATTAGTGGCGGATTTTGAATTTTTTTAAAAAAATCATTTTAAATTCGGACAGATCCGCCGGAAACGCCTACCAATCCGCCGGAAATTTTTCGGGGGACCAAATCCGCCGAAAATACCATTAATCCGCCGGAAACTTTCCGACGAACATTAATCCGCCGGAAACTCCTGGACAGTAAAACCAGTGTTTCTTGTAGTGTAATACAATATATTCAACCACTTCTTGATTTCCAATCTCAAATTAAATCACCTTTTCTTATAAATCCATATCTTTTTTTTTTTGCATTAACCATGTTCCTTTAAACTATGAATTATTTCAACCAAATCAAGGGTCAATTGATAATATGTTACATGCTCAAGTTGATGCTGTTTATACTGCTGTGGAAGCTTTAGGACATACAGATGTTGAGGTTAGGATTTCAGAAACTGGTTGGTCTTCTAAAGGTGATCCTGATGAGATTGGTGCTAATCCAACAAATGCTAAAATATATCATAGAAATTTGTTGAATAGGATTGAAATGAAACAAGGAACTCATGTCAATCCTTCTATTCCTCTGTATGTTCTATCGAGGGTATCGGTACCAAAAGCAGCTCCATACTGTTACATATGACTATAATTGGTTAGTGAGAAGGCAAATCATGTTAAGATGCCTCAGCATACATGATATTAAGAAGAATCGATTAATGGACTGCAAAAAATGGCAAAATGTATAATGTTAATTTATAGTTAATTCCTACTCCAAACAAAACAAAGAGGAGGGAGGGAGTAAAGAGATTTTTTCTGTTTTCACATATCATATAAATAAAAAGGAAAAATCCTTCAGGCATTAAACAATAACAATCAAAACATGCATCATGATTACTTATTGACACAATATATAAGCAACAGCATAGGAGTAAATTAAAATTTGATGTTATAACTAAAAGTAATTAAACGAAACAACTTTTTAAAAAAAGAACAAAAAACATGGATCTAGGGTAATTAAATGGGATACTATACTATACTATAATGAGGGAGGAGTAAGAGGGATACTGTATTATAATAAAACAAGTAATTAAATTAGGTTTGACTCCTAAAAATTACGCTTTTCTGAATTAAGAAATTGCAAATTGAAAGAAAAAGAATTAAAAAAACAAGTAATTATTATAATCTCATATATTCTCATATTTTTTTATAAATTATTTGTATTTTTATTTTTATGATCATATATAATAAACTATTGAATTCTTTTTTTTACGAAATCAATGAATATTAACATGGTGTTGTTGCGGAGTTTTTTAGAAATATACCGAAGAAATTACCGGGTTGAGTCGCGGACTAGGTCGCTCTCTTTAAGACGTTTCGCGGCGCGGCACTGCTCAAGGTGCAAGCAGACTATCAACCACGCCGTCCCCAGGATAGCCCAGTACGATTATCACTGCACAGTGTATAATCGCTCTAAAAATACACCTCAATATGATCCGTAGATCACTCTGAATTATGATCCGTAGATCACTCTGAAATATGATCCGTAGATCACTCTAAAATATGATCCGTAGATGACTCTAAAAGAATGGCTCGTAGGCCGGAGTAGAAAAGAAGAAATTTCGAGAGAGGAGAGAGCTGCTTGTTGGATAAGGACGGAGCTGCTTGCGCTCCAAGTAGCTCCCGTTCAACGAATCTGTACACAACGGTTAGTTCATCGTATCCGGACGGTTCAACGAATCTGGACTCAACGCACCAAAAAATAAAATAATTATTTTCGCAAAAAATTTATTTACACCTCACAAGCCAAGCCCAAGGTGTGCGTGCTTGCCCGTTTACAAAACTGGGTACCCTTTGGGCCCCAACCCAAAGGTGTGAAGTCACCACTTATAAGCACTCTTCAAGTGTCTAGTCCAAGCAATGTGGGACTTTTTAATTCACAACCCATGTTCCAACACATGGAGACTAGAAAAAGGAGATCAATCACTAAAAAAAAGTGAAAAGTAACCGAGCAACGCTTTTACCAAAAAATAGAAACAAGACAAAATAGTCAGAAGCGCATTTCAAAACTGCATTAATTCTTTTTTATTTGCTTCCATTGAAAGAACTTTTACAAAAGAAAGAACCATTCCTTCCTTACTCACATAAAAAAATAACCATTCCTAACTTAATTATAGAACTTTTACATTTTGTAGATGTTGTTCTGGACTGGGCCACGAGGCGCATTGATTGGCTCAATCACTTTGATCCATATCCACAATTTGCAAGCCCAATATGAATCTCATGATTGGAGGACTCAGATCAACTCATCTGATCCGACGGCTCACAGCGGACACGCTTTCCTATAAATACTAACTCAGATTGCCATAATTAGGTACATTCTCATTCATTGCTAAATCACTCACCTACTCTCTATACTAACTTGGGTGTCGGAGTGGCTTCGCAGGTCCCCTTCCCGGGCGCTCGTTGATATCAAGCCATATCGCAAGAGACCACTGACGCAATCCGCACGACACTGCTAGGTACAGAACATTGGCGACCACAGTGGGAGGTCACTACCTTTCACACCATTCCTACTCTTAGAAATTTTTCTCTTGCACTTCCATGGCTCCAAGAGGCAGACCCCAGGTTAAGAGCGTTGATGTGCCTGCACCCCAGCTTGAAGGCACTCCTGAGGGCGATGTCGCCACCCACGAAGACACCCTCGTCCAGGCTGTGCAAGAAGTCCCCCCATCGGGAGGGGTCCATCCCCCAAATGTGAATCAACTGTTGGATCTTCTGGCCAACCGTACTCAGACTATGCTGCTACAAGAAGCACGCCTTAGGCAAATTGAGAGGCGTGTGGCCTCCATGCTCGAACAGCCTCCTCCTTACAGGGTAACTCCTCCTCAAACAACTGTGGTATCAAGGCACCACCAATCTCCCCCTCGAAGGCATCACGCCCATCGTTCCCCACCAAGGCGGAGGCACGCGCATCGTTCTCCCCCTCGGCGTCGGAAACATCGTGGATCAGACTCATCACCAAGGGCACCGCCATTCTCTCCAGATGGGACCTATTGGCCTGATGGTTTCCAGTCTAGGGCCTCTTCACGTGACTCCTCTGATTCGCGCGAAAGCTCAAGGAGCAGGACTAAGATTCACAAGAGGCGTCGCTGAAGATCGCCATCAAGGAAATCTCCCGACAAGCGTGGATACCAAGACCTTGATTTCCAGGATGTTTCACCTCGCAACTCAATGAGGTTTGCGGATGAAGGACCCTTCACTCGGAAGGTGGACGAATGCCCAATTCCAAGGACTTGGGAAAAATTGCCAACTCTCAAGATGTATGATGGGACTGGAGATCCAGATCGTCACTTAGCACATTTCTCATTGATGATGCGCTACAGAGGCGCTCGGGAACCTGTTCATTGCAAGATCTTCCCTCTCACCCTCGAGGACACCGCATTAGAATGGTTCCAAGAGCTGAAGCCAAACTCCATCTTTTCATGGGGGCAACTGGCAAGATTGTTCACAACCCGTTTCACTGCCTCCCGACTGAAGCCAAAATCTGAGGAAGTATTAAGGGCTGCCAGGCAGCGAGACGGTGAGACACTGAGGGAATACATTGAGCGTTTCAATAAGGAAGCTTCATGCGTTCAGAATCTGGAAGACAAACAAATATTGTTTTGGATGAAAGACGACCTCAAAAAGGGAAGTCTTTTTGAAATTGATGTGGGAGTTAACAAACCCAGAGATTTGGGTGAGTTCCTCCAAAAGTCACAAAAGTACATGGACTACGAAGAGAATAAGTTGGCTTACCAAGAGGAAGCCAAGGTTGGCAGTGAAGAGGACGAGCGGGCCTATAAGGCCACCGAAGAGTTGTGGCAGAAGCGAGATCAAGCTGAGAGAGCTCCCTTTGAATCTCGACCCCGACAAGGTCGTTTCTCAGAGTACACCCTACTGAACATATCTCAGACTGAGATCCTTGCTAAATGCGCCGACGCGGAGTTTCGAGATATCAAACAGCCCGAACCTCTCGTACAAAGGAAAGGCCGAACCTCTAAGAAGTATTGCCATTACCACAAAGGTTATGGGCACGGTACCAACAAATGCTACACCCTCATAGATGACATTGAAGAGTTGATCCGCGAAGGGAAGCTCGCCCAGTACGTGAATGACGAAGAGGAGGAGACCCATGACTCTGAATAGGGAACAAAGCATCAGAACCTGAACCTAGAGCGAGGACTAGTTAAGAATTTTGTTGTTTGGGCACAAAAGCAGAATGTAAAAGCTCGATATGAATGATTAACAAAAGTTCATTTTGCAAGTACAATTTCTGCTCTAGCTCACCAACATTAACACTGGTTCCAAAGAAAATCCATTAATATTAAGAAAGAAAAAGGTCCAACTCCATAGCTGGAGGCAGAACAAAACAAGTTTGAGACCCGACATACCCAGTAGGGAAGGACTGCCTGGCTCACAGGGGCAACCTCATCATTAGCTCTAAACCAAAATCAACTCCCCAAGACGGTCTTTTTAAATACACCCATTGGAATCCTAGTAATGGAGTCAAGAGTGCCATGGCACGCCGAGACAAATAAAGATTGTCGGTAATAGAGTAATCAATGAGAGCCACCATGATCATTAGCATTTTCCCTACATACTGAGGCAGGAATCTCGTGATTCTTTCTACTAAGTGACCTTGGAGGTCACGACCCCTTCGACGAGTTATATCCGGGCAGAGTCCTGGTAAACTGTGCCAAGGGTATACTTCAAGTGACCTTGGTGGTCACAACCCCTTGGGCGAGTTATATCTGGGCCGAGTCCTGGTAAACTGTTCCATGGGTATTACTTCAAGAGACCTTGGTGGTCACAACCCCTTGGGCGAGTTATATCTGGGACGAGTCTTGGTAAACTGTGCCAAGGGTGTACTTAAAATGACCTTGGTGGTCACAACCCCTTCGGCGAGTTATATCTGGGCCGAGTCCTGGTAAACTGTGCCAAGGGTGTACTTCAAGTGACCTTGGTGGTCACAACCCCTTGGGCGAGTTATATCTGGGCCGAGTCCTGGTAAACTGTGCCAAGGGTGTACTTCAAGTGACCTTGGTGTTCACAACCCCTTGGGCGAGTTATATCTGGGCTGAGTCCTGGTAAACTGTGCCAACGCTATACTTCAAGTGACCTTGGTGGTCACAACCCCTTCGGCAAGTTATATCTAGGCCGAGTCTTGGTAAACTGTGCCAAGGGTGTACTTCAAGTGACCTTCATGGTCACAACCCCTTCGACGAGTTCTATCTGGGTCGAATCCTAGTAAACTGTGCCAAGGGCAAACTTCAAGTTGACTTTGATGGCCATAACCCCTTTGGCGAATATACTTGACCATGAGGTGCCATGTGGAAACGAAGGCTGGCACCCTGCCGGGTTTTGGGTATGAACCCCTGCACCAACGAAGGCCGGCACCCAGCCGGGTTTGACATATTGAACCCCGGCACTATGATTTTTATCCCGGCACCATGTAACCCGGCACCTTTGGGAGCTGTCTAGTTTGCAGACTATAACTTCGTCCATGGTTATCCGATGGGAACGTGTGAGTATGCGTTGGAAAGCTAAGAAGCAGAGCTAAAATTCTTATGTTAACCTCAAGATCCAATTCTGACATCTCCAACCCCGGAACCATGATTTGTATTCCGGCACCATGTAACCCGGCACCCTTGATCAGGGCTGTCTAGTCTGCAGACTATAACTTCGTCCATGGTTATCCAATGGGAGCGTGTTAGCATGCGTTGGAAAGATAAGAAGCAGAGATACAATTCTTCTGTTAAGCTCAAGATTCAATTTTGACTTATCCAACCTCGGCACCATGATTTGTATTCCGGCACCATGTAACCCGGCACCCTTGAGGGCTGTCTAGTCTGCAGACTATAACTTCGTCCATGGTTATCCAATGGGGGCGTGTGAGCATGCGTTGGAAAGCTAAGAAGCAGAGCTACAATTCTTCTGTTAAGCTCAAGATCCAATTCTGACTTATTCAACCCCGGCACCCTGCCGGTGTCTGGACGCGCGAGAGAGAAAGAATTGAACCTCGGCACCCTGCCGGTGTCCGTGCGCGCACGAGAGATGAGGTTGAACCCCGGCACCCTGCCGGTAATTTTTCCAAGTGTCAAGAAGAAAGAAATTTATGAGAATTTTTCTAAGTGTCAAAGACTACGAAAGTCATGAAAATTACACTAAGTGTCAAAGAAAAAGAACTTCACAAGAATTAAGTTAAGTGTAAGAACTAAAGCCATGAGGCAATGGAAATCATGAGACAAGACACCAAAGAGGCGCCCTCTCCACTATCCATGCAAACCGGCACCCTGCCGGGATATGAATATAATTATTCAGCAAAATTAATTATTTTTTCCAACACCGGCAACCGGCCGGGATATGAAAATGATGATTCAGCCAAACTAATTATTCCATCCTGTTCACACCATGTGACTTTCCTCAAAACCATGCCTTGTGTTTATATAAATTATTCCATTCTGTGAGTTGCAAAATTGAAGTGTGGAATGTCCCACTTGCAATGATAAACTTAATATATATTATGATGGCTAGAACGAGAGCTATATGGGCGTGAAACCCGGCACATGAGTGCCTCTCATGTGAACAACAATAAACAGACACAATGAAATAAGGAGAGGGCTTGGAAGCCGGCACACTGCCGGGGTAAGGTGCTCCCGTGTGCGTGTGTGGGGTGCTCTGTGGTGTGTGTAATTCATAAAGAGGGTAGTACAAGAAGAAGAAGAAAAAAAAGGAGAGACAAAGAAAGGAGGGCACTTATCAAGAAAGTGTGTGTTCTTAAAGCCTTATCCACTCTTCCAAAATCCTATCTCCACTCACTCTCAAGTTTTCGCTCAAAGTTTTTCACTCTCTCTAAGATGTGGTCCAAATGAAGGAGCCCACTCCACTTATTTATAGTGATAAAAAAATGGGGAGTTAAAAATTAATTTTTTTTACTACCCTCCGAGATAAAAATCCAGATACGCTACCGCTGCAGAGAGAATTTTCAAACACAACCGGACAGGATGAGTATAACAACTCGCCAAACGGATAAATGAAGAGCTTCAAGCCAAGACCATCCTACAGAATAATCTCGGCTTGAGGGGAAACTGTTCTAGATTGGGCCACGAGGCGCATTGATTGGCTCAATCACTTTGATCCATATCCACAATTTGCAAGCCCAATATGAATCTCATGATTGGAGGGCTCAGATCAACTCATCTGATCCGACGGCTCACAGCGGACACGCTTTCCTATAAATACTAACTCAGATTGCCATAATTAGGTACATTCCCATTCATTGCTAAATCACTCACCTACTCTCAATACTAACTTGGGCATCGGAGTGGCTTCGCAGGTCCCCTTCCCGGGCGCTCGTTGATATCAAGCCATATCGCAAGAGACCACTGACGCAGTTCGCACGACACTGCTAGTTACAGAACAGATGTTAAATAAATATAAATAAAAAGTGATGGACGGTTGATCCATCAAGAAATTAAGAAAGAAAGAAATATCCAAGAACACATGAACATTCTTTTCCAGCTGAAAGGAAGCACTTACAGGATGAATGTATGCTGGAAGCAGATCGATTGATTCCTGCACTCATTATTTTCAAACCTTGCATCAAGAAAACAAAACATAATTATCTTTTTGATTTATAAACTAAATAAGAGATAAATAAGAAGAAAAAACTAGAGGAACCCACCATGGATTAAAGAAAATTAAGTTGAAAGCTTGATTTGCCGTCAGTTCAGTGTGTAGTGATAGTCTTGTTTTTTCTGGTATTTAAATAGTGTTAGTTGAACCTATATTATCAGAGTTAAAATGAAGAAGGAAGAAGGAAACTAGGGAATGAAGTGTGAGTTGTGTGGTTGGCTGAAACTAGTTATTTATAGGCTGAGAAGTGGGAATGGGAGGGTGGTGCGGATCATGCTTTTTCACTTTAAATATATTACTTTGTTTTTCAAAAGAGAGAAAATAAATGGTGGGTTGTGAATACATTGGAATCAAAGGAATCTCTAAAATAGGGTAACGAAGAATATTGATTATTAAGAATAAATCAGAATCAGAAGAAGAAGAAGAACAAACGTAAGTAATATGGCAAGCAAACTAAAAACACCGCAAGGAATATGGTGTCAACTTTTTTATCAGAAAAAATATATTTAGAAACAATTAGTCAAGTAATACTAAGCCTAATATGCAAGTCCTATGCCATTGATTATATTGGCAATTTCACCAACTTGAAGACACTAGTTTTTGGATCTAAACCTACGTGTAAGTAGTGATAACTTTTTTTGTTTTTTGTTTAGATAATCAAAGAAACAATATAAGGGAGAACTAGGGGTGCTCCAACCCTTACATGGTGGAAAACAGGGCCTCGTTAAAACCTCAGTGGACCAAAACTCAATGGAATTCGTAAACGAAGAAGCAAGAAGACTTGTGCCATCTCTGGGCAAATTCGAATCTCAACCTTCATCTCCCATTATCAACGAAGGTGTTGTTGTTAGAAACGCATTCAACTCATCTTCATCTGCAGCTATCAGACTCGTCGAAGGTGCTGGGCAAAGAGAAAGCTCTTTTGGTGATTCTAATATTAGGGTGTGTAACAATATAATCAATGAAGATTTTCACGCTAAACATGAGAGGGGGGCGCTGATAAACGAAGGAGTCTAAAGAAGATGATATTATTAGGTAATTTTGATTTTTGTATGCTACAAGAAACCAAAATTGGGGATTTATTGAAGAGGATGATTGCTAGTATATGGGGGGAAATGAATTTGATTGGATTAGTAAAAATGCATCAGGTCGTTCAGGGGGTATTGTGAGTGTATGGAAGGCAGGTTTGTTTGATGTTCATTTCACCTCTTCCGGTGAGCAATTCATTGGGGTTTGTGGGAAACAACGGGATAGACTAGTCTCTCTTTGGTGAATGTGTATTCTCCTTGTAGTATGGGTGGAAAGATACATTTGTGGGATAAGCTACGTAGACTGAAAAGTGAGTTCACCGACGGTGAGTGGTGTGTAGTGGAAGATTTCATTGTCGTTGTTTCAAGGGTTGAGAGGAAGGGAGATACAACAAACATCAATCAAGCTGAGATAAGGGAGTTTGAGAGCTTAATTGAAGACATGAACTGGCTCTAGTTTACAATACTAAACTTTTTCCTTAGTTTTTCTTACTAAATTGATTTTAGCCATTAGATCATTTTTTTATTAATCCAATTTAATCTAATGGTTGATAATGAATAAGGGTGTTGTTGTTATTTTAAAACTAAATGTGTTGTATTTTTTTTATAAAAATAAGGGTGTTGATGGATATAATATATATATATATATATATATATATATATATATATATATATATTAAAATAAATAGCACCACCACCATCGCCGGCCGGTCGCCGGAGAGCCACCGTGACCGCCGCCGCTCGCCGGAGCCCCGCCGCCAGAGCTCCGCCGCCGACCACCGCACCGATCACCGGAGCTCCGCCGCCGACCACCGCACCGGTCGCCGGAGCTCCGCCTACAACCACCACATATATATTTATATATAATATAAATATTATAATCCTAAACAGTGTGGCCACTAACCACAGATATACACTGTGGTGGTTAGTGGCCACTAACCACATATATGCATAGTGGTGGTTAGTGGCCACTAACCACAGAATAGTGCAACAGTGGTTAATACCATAAATCTCTATGTCTTCATTAGAATAGTACATTATAAATTCAATTTCTTCATTAGTAGCTTAAATAAATTATGCACATCATGATTAAGAGCAAATTATAATCCTAATCAATGTTATGTACATTTGTGGTAAGTGACAATAACCACAAATTAGTACCTCAATGGTTAGTGGCCACTAACCACAAACATGCATAACTGTGGTTAGTAGCCACTAACCACAAACATGCATAACGATGGTTAGTGGTCACTAACCACAAATACATATAGCTGTGGTTAGTGGTGTTACAGTTTGTTGGTTTTACGGAGCACGGGTTTTTGTTAATATTTAGGTAAATTACCATTCTACCCATTTAGTAACTAATACTAAACATATGTTTAGTACTGTAAATCACACTCCATGGAACTAGTTGCTTACCGAACCTTGGTAAAAAGTTTACGTATTTTGGAGATGGAGGAAAATCCATGAGCAGGATAGATAGAATTTTGTTGTCTGAGGGGCTGATTTCAAGATGGAATCTAAAGGCACAATGGATTGGTGACAGGGACATATTAGACCATTGTCCAGTGTGATTGGTTAGCTCAGATTTAGATTGGGTACCGAAACCACTTAAATTCAACAATTGTTGGTTGGAACACAAGGAGTTCATGAAATTTGTGCAAGAGTGCTGGACTTCTTGCCAGATCGAAGGAAGACATATTAATGTGTTAAAAGAGAAGCTAAAAATGTTGAAAGAGAAATCTCTGGCTTTAAAGAACTTCAAATTGAAAAAAATTGTGAAAGATTTGAATGAAGCCGAAAGGTTGGCAGCAGAGGGGGGATCCCCAAAAGTTGAGCAAAGGAAAGTTCTAAGTGCAGAATTTTGGCGTGAGCTACACATAAAGGAAAGTCTTTTGGCTCAGAAATCAAGAGCAAAGTGGATTGTGGAGGGTGCCTCAAACACCAGGTACTTTCATGCTTGTCTAAAAAGTAACAATCAAGAAGATTAATACAGATCACCCATGCATTAGAATCTTTTTCTATTATCTTCTTTCCATTTATCTTTTTCTATACAATTAAGTAAGCAATACGGTGTTACGTAAGTAATATGGCAAGCAAACAAAAAACACCCTGCAAGGAATATGGTGTCATCTTTTTTATAAGCAAAAATATATTTAGAAACAATTAGTCAAGTTGTACTAAGCCTATATTGGCAATTTCACCAACTTGAAGACACTAGTTTTTAGATCTAAACCTAGGTGTGAGTAGTGATAACTTTTTTTTTGTTTTAGATAATCAAAGCAACACTATAAGGGGGGAACTAGGGATGCTCCAACCCTTACATGGTGGGAAATGGGGTCTTGTTGAAACCTCAGTGGACCAAAACCCAACGGGAAAAAGACCCAAAGAGAAAAAAGAGTGCCCCCTTCTATACTCGCAACATACACCCCATTGGGCAGTTCAACCAATCTACAAAATTTAGTTTTGCCTTGCTACCCCTCCTAGCTATAAACCATCCCCAAGAAATCATTTTTACATGATTTACAATTGAGTTTACATTAAAAACAACCATTTTAAACAATGTTTTAAACAACCCAAGAGTCTTCTTTATCTGCATTAAGAGAAATAATATCTGAGAGAATGAGTTGCAGCTCTGATGGAGAATTCACTCCCACATTCTGTTGTTCAATAAAACTATTCCAATTCCACACCCATCTTCCTTCAAGCCACTCACCAAGTTGCTGGACTGTTATATCTTTATCAGCAAAGGCCGAAAACAGTTCATGAAACAATCGACAAAACGGTGTAAGACCGCACCACACATCCTTCCAAAATATCGCCTTGTCTCCCTTTCCAACTACCAACGCAGTGACCCTTCTGAACCACGGACCGTCATTTGTAAATTCATTGCATAGTTGTACAACATCCCTCGACCAAAGGGAAGCTCTTCGAAGCCTGCTAAGTGGGATCGGTGTCTCGCGCCAACATGATAAATTTCCATACCTTGATTGCAGGAGTTTGTACCATAAAGTGTCCACTGTCGTCAAACCTTTCCATCTCCATTTACTCAACAACGCAATATTAAAAGCCTCCAAATTTTTTATCCCCAATTTATCTTTTGGAAGGCATACTGTACTCCATTTAGCCCATGCAATCTTATTACTCTCCGAGGTACCTCCCCATAAGAATTGTCTCTGTAATCTTTCTATTTCCTTGATGACTTTTTTGGAGCTTTATAGAAAGAAAAAAAGTAAAGAGGGAGACTAGAGAGTACCAAATTTATCAAAGTGACTCTTCCATGTACCAATTGAAAATTGTCTTCTTCCCCACATTGAAACTTTCAGCCTCTCCCATGTATCCGCTCTCCTTAGATTCACACCCACAAGGATGCCTAAGGATTTAAATGGAATTTTACCAATGCAACATGCAAGAAACGCTGAAACACTTCTCAGACTTCCTTCTTAATCAAGAATAGTGTAGATTAAAATAACTTAAGACTTCCTTCTTAATATCTAAATCTCTCTCATGATAACTAGTTAACTAAACAATTGGTATGATAATAATAAATAATACTTTATTATATCTAAAAAGATTACATGATAGATTGGATATTGGGCACAACTAATTATTCCCCAATAGAAAAATCCAATCCAATTTGATTTCAAAAGAAAAAAGTAAGCCCAAAATGACTCAAAAATAAAACAACAGAAAAAGAGGCAATAGGACGACCTCTTAGCACCATTCTATTGGTTATGTTAAGTTTGGCATAATATTCACTAAGCCACTCATGGATAATCTCTACCTCTTTCTCACGTTGGTGGATCAACCACTTTGGATCTTCTCGAGTTTAATGATGTGTCAAATGATGTCAAATTCCCAGTAGTTTTTCTTAAAGATGACATGTTATAATTAGGACCATTTAAGTATTTCTCCTCGAAGATGACTTTTTTCGGTTGTATATGGGCGAGTACCCCTTGTGCTCATCTATATTTATATATCTCTACGTTTTCCTTTCAAAAAAAAAGTATTTCTCCTCGAGTTGTATGTGAAAGATCAAGACAGTGGGCTCCTGAAAAATTAACATTTGTCAAACATTGTGCCATTTGATTAATTGATTTTAGCTATGATATAAAGTTAACTACTACTTTATACAAGATATAAGATAAAAATAAAGACTAAAACAGTTTTATATTATTTGTCGGGTTGCATTATTAAAAAATGTTTATACTTATAATCTAAGAGAACACAATATAAAATTTTGTTTTATATCTACTACATATTAACGAAAATTGAATAAGTAATGTTTCAGTGTCTCATTATAAGGAAATCAATTGGGAACAATTCTTAACAAGAAAGAAAAAACAAAGGAAACTAGAGTTATTTTTATATATGTATAAATGAATATGTATGTTATAATATAAATAGACAACTAAACTGTATATATTCACACTAGCCGCCTGACCCGTGCTACGCACGGGGTTGACTAATTTTTAGTTAGCAAAATTAAAGTAAAACCGGAAGGGGAAAACCTCTTTAATAAACCAATCATTCAAGACAACAGTTTTCTGTACACTGCAGGAATCAAACTCGGGAGCACTAAGTCGACCCCGTGTCCCAGGGTAGCTTATGCCAGTGGACCAATGATGTTGGTTTGTAAAATATATAGTCAAATAATTGTGGATTGAAATTAAATTATAGCTATAAATTAAATAAGAAGATTATAAAATTTAAAAAGAATATTGACAAAAAACGTTGAAATTAAATATCCATAGATAATGGGAAGAAAATGTCTAAAACTTTTAATAACATAATCCATATTTATCAAATGTAAATATAAAAACTTAGCCCATAATAAGAAAGAAAAGAAGACAACACAATTAAAAACTAAAACACGTGGGTATCATGCATGGTTGTATAAAAACTCATGATAAAATAGGAGCAATTATACAAAGTTGAAAGAAGATGGTGGAGGTTGTATTATAAATGTGGCTGAAGTTACCGTTGAAAGAAGATAAAAATTTAAACACCAGTTAAAATATGTTTTTAATACCGTTTGATGCGAAAAGACAAAAATAAAGAAGACAACACAAATTTAAAGTGAAACATGCAGGTATCGTGCAGGGTTAGATGAAAACCACAAATAAAATAGAATCACCTATAGAAAGTTGAAAGAGGGCGATGAGGGGATCTATTGTAAACGTGGCCGAAATTCCAGTAAATAAAAATTAAATTAAAAAACTATAAATTAAATAAAAATATTATAAAATTAAAAAGAAACATTAACAAAGACATTGAAATTCAACATCCACAGATAATAAGAAAAAAAACGTAAAGAATATTAATAACAACAAATACATTGAAATTGAACATCCATAGACAATTAGAAGAAAAAGTTTAAAAAAGTTTAATAACTTTATCTATATTTATCAAATGTAAATATAAAAACTTAACATATAATTAAAGAGAAAATAAGATAACATAATTAGAAAGTGAAACACGTACGTATAGGTATCGTGCAAAGTTTGATTTAAAACCACCAATAAAATAGAAGCACATATACAAAGTTGAAACTATTTTTGTAGAAAGAAGTTCGCATATTTGAAAAAAATAGAAGCACATAGAAACACTATTTAGTATCGCACTACATATTTTGTCACAAATTTTTTCCACCAAACGGGTTTTTGAGGAATGAGCTTTGTGTATCCGAACATGTAAAAAAATTTGAATCCAAAAGTACCTCAACAAATTGTTTGGCATCACATTTTACGTATTTTGTCACGTATTTTTTTTATTTTTCGTCAAACAGGTTGTTGAGGAACAAACTTCACGTATCTGAACATATAAAATTTGTTCTGGACCCTAAAGTACCCCAAAATTCAATGTTGGCATCACACTTTACCTATTTTGTCACAAAGCTATTTTTTTTTACCAAACCAGTTATTGAGGAAAAAACTTCGGGTGTTTGAACAGCTAATTTTTTTCTGAATCCTAAAGTGCCTCAACACACACGGGTTAACATCGTACTTTACGTATTTTGTTAAAAAAATAATTTTTTCACCATCGAGTATACCAAAGCACACTGTTTAGCATATCATTTTATGTATTTTGTCATGAAATTAAATCTTTTTTTCACCAAATCGATAATTGAAAAACAAAATTCGCATATTTAAACATCTAAATTTTTTCGAGACCCTAGAGTACTCGTTAAAATATTAAAATGGAAAAAATGGAAAACATTAAAATAAAAAAGAGGACAAAACAAAAAAAGAAAAAGAAAAAAAGCTAAACTTAAAAAAAAAAAGTGCGGCAATTCCCGCACGGGGTTGGCTAAATTCTATCATACTAATATCTGATTGTGCTTGAATACAAATTTTGTACTGGTCAACACTGAGTTTGTCAACTGTGAGAATCAAAATCTGGAGCACGGGATCGACTACCAGGCCCCAGGGTAACCTGTGCCATTGGGCAGATGGTGTTAGTCTGCAAAATATAAAACTAATAACTGTGAATAAAAATTAAATTATAAATATAAATTTTAATCAAAAGATTATAAATTTTAAAAAGAACATTAACCTTTGATAAAATAAGAAGAAAAAGTCTAAAAAAATTTAATAACATAATCCACATTCATCAAATGTAAATAAAAAAATTAACCCATAATTAGAAAGAAAAAAAAGACAATACAAATAAAAAGTGAAACACGCTGGATATCAAGCATGGTTGAAGGAAACTCATGATAAAATAGGTGTAGTTATACAAAATTGAAAAAGATTTGGAGATTTTATTGTAAATGCGACTGAAGTTCCCGTTGAAAGAAGATCATGAAGATTGTATTGTAAATGTGGCTGAAGTTCCCACAGGAGTTAATGCAGCAATGTTGTACTCGAATTTTAAATAAAGATAAAAATATAAACACCAACTAACGAATGGTTTAAATACCCGTTGGTACGAAATGACCAAAACATAGAAGAAAACACAAATAGAAAGTGAATTATGTGGTATCATGTAGTGTTGGATGGAAATTACAAATAAAATAGAAGCACCTATAGAAAGTTGAAAGAGTACGATTGAGGGACCTATTGTAAATGTGACTAAAGTTTATGTGACGGCCAAGGGGTCTCGCGCGGTCAGAACGGTCACATCACCTTTTTAAGCGACAGAATATGCCTTTTGCAGCGACGGAATATTTCGTCTCAACACCAACGGTCAATTTTTGACTTTATTAGCGACAAATTGTTTAACTGTAGCGGCGGAATATGTGCTTCTTTTAAAAAAAATCCCCCCATCTTAAACGACGTGACGACCCTGTCTATCGCTAATTCCCTCGAGAAAAAAATTTAGCGACGGATTTAAGTTCAGTCGCTAATGCCATTTTTTTGTAGCGACCAACGGACTAATTAAAGTAGTACATTTACGTTTTATATAAAATTGATTTTGTAGTTTTTTAGAGGGACATCTATTGATGTACAAAATAATTAGAAAAATAGATTTTTTGGTTTTATTTTGGGCAATGTTTGTGAGACTTAAAGTGATATTGGTCTAGAGTGCACGAGTTCAAACACTACTGTGAAAACATTTTGGAGCAAACCGGATATAAGGTTGCACCAGAGGTCCACCGAAATTTGCTTTCAAGGCAGTGGCTTTTGCCACATCACAACTTCTAATTTGCTTATAATCAAGTCCGGAGGGAGTACATCAATACATCATGCAGAGTTGAATAAAAACCACCATTATAATAAAAACACCTATACAAAGTCGAAAAAAATGTTGGGGCCAAAGTTCCCACCATTAAAATAAAAGCACTTATTGTAAATGAGGCCAAAGTTCCCACGAAAAAAGTTAAATTATAAATATAAATTAAGTAACAATATTATAAAATTAAAAACAAACTTTAACAAAGACATTGGAATTGAAAATCCACAAATAATAAGAAGAAAAAATAAAAAGTTTTAATAAAGTTATCTATATTTATCATAAATATAAAAACTTAACCTATAATTAAAAAGAAAATAAGACAACACAAATAGAAAGTGAAACGTGTATGTAGGTATCATAAAGAGTCTTATTTAAAACTAATCACCAATTTAAGTATGCTTCTAATACTCGTTGATGCGAAATTATCAAAATAAAGAAGAAACACCAATTTGGACATGTAAATTTTTTTCTAGACTCTATTTTGTCACCATTTTTTTTTTTGCTTTTTCATCAAAAAAGTTATTGAGGAACAAACTTCGTTTATTTGAATATATAAAAAAAATTGGGACCCTAAAGTACCCCATAATACACTGTAAGCATCACACTTTACGTATTTGATCACAAACTTATTATTATTTTTTACCAAACCGGTTATTTATGAAGAAACTTCAGGTATTTAAAGAGTTAAAAGTTTTATGAATCTTAAAGTACCCCAAAACATACTGCTTAACATGTCACTTTATGCATTTTGGTACAAAATAAATTTTTTCACCATCAAGTACACTAAACCACACTTTTTAGCATCTCACTTTAGGGATTTTGTCACAAACTTATTATTATTTTTTACCAAACCGTTTACTTACGAAGAAACTTTTGGTATTTGAAGAATTAAATTTTTTTATCAATCCTAAAGTACCCCAAAACATACTGCTTAACATTTCACTATACGCATTTTGGTACAAAATATTTTTTTCACCATCAAAACACACTATTTAGCAGCTCACTTTACGTATTTTGTCATAAACTTATTATTATTTTTTACCAAACCGTTTACTTTCGAAGAAACTTCTGGTATTTGAAGAGTTAAAAATTTTTACAAATCTTAAAGTATTCCAAAACATACTGCTTAACATTTCACTTTACGTATTTTTGTACAAAATAATTTTTTCCGCCATCAAGTACACCAAAGCACACTCTAGGCGCAAAATAGGGTTTTGGCCAGCGCAATTGTTAAGAGTCTCTACGCACGAGCGCAGATTAGTCATTCATTGACAGCATTGGGACACTGCGTGGGTAGCCAGCAATGGTCCTAAACAAAAAAAAGCATACTGTTTAGCATCTCATTACATATTTTGTAATGAAATTAAATATTTTTTCACCAAATAGATTATTGAACAACAAAATTTACATATTTAAACATCTAAAATTTTTCGAGACTGTAAAATACCTCTTAAAATATAAAAAATGCAAAACCTTAAAATATAAAAGTAGAAAAAAACACAAAAAAAAACCGAAGCAAAAAAAAAATGAAACGAAAAAAGAAAGAAGAGAAAAAAAGTGAAGCAAAAAATGCAAAACGTTAAAATATAAAAGAAGGAAATAAAAGAAAAAGAGAAAAAATGGAAAAAGGAAAAGAAGGAAAGAAACCAAAAAGAAAAAAAACATTAAAAGTTGGCGCCAAATTGAAGCTCTTATGACAAGCCCCATATATGTTAGAGATAATAAAAGACATACCGTTGGTTTTTTTTTGAAAGGCAAACGTAGAGATATATAAATATAGATGAGCACAAAGGGTACGTACTCGCCCATATACAACCGAAAACAACCGAGAAAAGTCAAACGCTTCAAAAGGAAAACAACGAAAACAAGAAACTATCTCCTAGAAATACAGTCAGTAGGGTCAACATACCGCTCATAAAATAAACAAGAGAGAGAATTACCCCTAGCCTTGAACCACTACCAAGAAAGGATAGAATCTTGTCCACACATCTCTCAAAATCAGGTACACCTCCAGAAAAAATACATCTATTTCTCTGGTCCCAAATAACCCAGAGAACAGAGTGCCAAATGAGCATCAAACCACGCCTGCACCTCGATGGACTGCCTACATGTTTGAACTGGATAAACAAGGACGAAAGATCCTACTGCATGACGAAATCGTAACCCAACCAACTGGTGATAGCATACCAGATCGCTGAAGCATACCTACACCTACAAAAGAGCCATAGGGAGAACTCCTGGAAATCCCCACACAAGATACAAACAGTGGCATCCAAATCAGAGATCACCCCTCAACTAAACAGGTTAGATCGAGTAGATACTCTATCCAAGAGAAGCTGCCAAGAGAAGACGACTAGACTACCTTAGAAGGAGTAAAACTCTTCCAAACCAAATTTAGTACTTGAAGTACCTGATCAGACAGCCTCAAAACACAGGACAACGGCTGAGATAGCAAATGATAAGCAGGCCACCGAGAAGACAACAGAATCATGCGGAGACCAAACCCAACATTTCGGCGCCACTGATAAGGAAATAGGTCCTAGTAAAAGAAGTAACTCCCTAAGCATAGCCTCCTCCCAAATGAACAAACTTAGTCTCCAAGGGATAGTCCAAACCCAACCCCCACCCGAAAACTACCATAACTAAAGCATCAGGGTCTTCTGCTATAGAGAAAAGTCTAGGGAACCTAGACCTAATAGACATATCACCTAACAAAACATGGTGCCAGAATAAAGCAATATTGCCATTCCCCACTCTCATCCTAGTGTTATCAGAGATCCAGTCCCCTCCACCAAACTGAAGCGTACTAAGGAATACTTACTTGGTAAAAGTAGGACATCTTACTGAAGTTAATTTAAAACATATTTTCAAAATAATGAAGATGAATTTAATTTTCAGATTTTACAGTGTTTACCTGCCACTATTATAAGGGTCTATTGGGCCATTGGAAAAAATAATATTGCTCCCAAATTTGTGAAGAGCCAAGCTTAGATTCTGTCATTAGTCATAGTGAAGTTAATTTCCTATTTTTAATATATGTTATAATTGCTTGTCAAAAAAAAATATATGTTATAATTGAAAATGATATTTCAATGTAGACAACTTTATGATACAGAAAATTTTCATGTTAATGAGAAATAGAAAGAAAAAAAGCACTCACAAGGCCTCCATAGAATTTAGGGACGAAATGAGGGAGAGGTGAGACACCATATTTAAGCTTTCATGCTTTACTAATTGGTCGTATCACCATTTCAGTGCACATTTGAGCATAAAGAGCGTTGATCATATTGCTTTTAAATCTACAATTTTCCCCCATGAAGAAACAAATTAAGAAACAATTTAAATGATCACAAATCAACTATAGTGAAGGACCTTGAAGTCACTAGTAATAATATCGTAGTACTGCATCTTGTGGTGTGACTCCATCAAAATACAGGATCGGAGTTGAAGAGGCTAAGGCCCCAATGGCAACATGTGGAAACTTTAGCCTAAACCTTGCTGCAAGCACTGCAAAATTAACAAAGATATGTCTTCAATAAGGGAACGTGCTCTTGGCGAGACAATTAAAGATTCAAGTTTTGGAACTAACTTCCTCCATGTATATGATGCTCCAAATCACTGGGGAAATCTGAGCTTGATATGTTATAACTCTCATTTATGATAGTTATTATATGGTTCTCAAGCTTAAATCATTGCAAGTTCTTAAGCAAAGTACACTAGTACAAAATCTGCATTAAAAAGCACCATTTAGCATCGGTTATTTGAATAACCGATGCTAAATGTATACGCGGTGGCAATTTTGCAATTAATAGGAAGTTTTTTCGTTTTGCCAGCTACTTTTAACTTCGGAACAACCGATGCTAAATGTGTTTGCCTAAGACATTTAGCTTGTTCGTCGTTGCTTGCTCGGTCGAAACCCTATGTTTTCATGTTCGAAACCCAAGGAAATTTTAGGTAAGCATCTCTGAAAACTTGGTATCTTCAAATCTCTACTTATTAACAATCTTCCTAAAATAGTTGGTTCTTTATAACTCAGTTCTCTCTCTCTTCCTATTCAATCGGCTAGCCATTACGCATTTGCTGAAGATTTCGATTTACCCATTTTCCCTTTGTTTGATTTCCCCGTGTATTTCGAATGGTTAGGGTTTTGGATTATGGAAGCTTGCTCGTCGATTCATTTGCGCAAGATCGTTTGACGATTATGTTGAGGTTATTCTTCATCTACTTTTTGTTTTCTCATTTTTGCATCAAATGTTCTCTTCTAATTTAACTTGTTGATTAATTTCATAATATTGTGTCAAGATGGAAAGCTTTGTATAAACTCCTCTTGAATCAGAAAGCACTTGATAACTTAATCTAATAATTTGTGATATCGAATTGAAGAAATAGGTTTGTTGATTGATTTATCAAAGCCAAATAGAAATCACCTCTCCATAAAAACCTTCTCATCTAACAAGCTTTAACAGCAACTCTCAGTCTCAAGTAATGGTCATCAAGACCTTTAAACAGGTAATTCATTCATCATCATTTTTTTATATTATGAGGACTTTAACTTCAAGTGGTTGTTTAATGGATGCATTCTGCTGTAAACAAGTTATTGAAATTGCTGTCAATCATTGGCTCTTTTTTGTATATCTATGCATGTTGTTAATAATCAATAGCTAGTTTGATCAAATTCTTCTTCTATTTTAGAAACTGTTATGGTAATAGATATATTATGCATTCGGAGCTTCTTGCGCTGGATGTTGAGATATTTCTGATTTCAGTGTTAAACGTTTTGTGTTAGGTTCTGGTTGTTAGGCAAGACCTAAAGATGAAATATTGTGCTCAAGATACGAAGCTTTTGTTTGCTTACTGGATTGTTCTTAAAATTTGTCAAGGATCTCTTTCCACCCATTGTAAACTACTTTATTTTCACTTTTCATCCCTTTTTGTTTATTAGTTTATGCTTTTACATTCATCTTATTTTTTGGCAGATGCTGCCACTGGGATAAATGCCAAATTAATGCAAAGGTATTTTCACTCAATTCAGTGTCCATTTTATAAGCAATGATATATCTTCCAGTTTTGTATTGGTAGAAAAGTTTATAGTTTCAATCTTTGAATTTATTTTGATATCCATCATATATGTCTCCATGACATTTGGTTGATTTCTCATCAGATTCCTTTCTAATGTAGTAATGAGGCTTCTGAACTGTTGAAAGACAAATAGAAATCATCTATTGAGGTTAGGAAGTTGATCCGGCTTCACTTCCATCAGATTTACTTACAACTGGTGGCACAAATAATTGAGGTTAGGAAATAGGAAACCCTTTTGGTGATTATATTCTGATTATTGATTGTTCAGTGGAAAAAATGATTTGAGGAAACAAAACTACTTTGTATTTCTTGACTTAGTTGAATTTGCAGATTGAGGAAATGTACATGAATTACTATTGATATATTATGCTGAATTAACTAGGCATTTTTGTCTATTTTATAACTGCACAATCTGGTTAGCACGCCAAAGCTCCATTCCAATCAACGGCAGACAACGATTAAAAATGAATGGACATGTTATATCTGTGATGTCTATTTTTGTCTTTTTTCTTTTTTGGTTGACATAGAGTTGCTTATGTTGTTCTGGTATGACAAAAGCTTTGGATTACACTCATTTCTCTGTCAAGTAGTTTTATATTTTTCAATTACTAGAGTCACGAATCAGATGTGCATATATTCAATTCTTGTTTTTTTCGTATCTCAATTGATGATTTTTTAAACAACCCCGTTTGAACTGAAACAGAGCTGATTTACACTAAACAATTGTTAACTTGTTACTGCAGAAGTTGTATAATAACTAGTATTACTAATCTTTGTTGACTGTGGATTGGAGATGATAAAAGGAAGTCTTACAATGTTCCTACTGTGATTGCTCTTTTTATTCTCATCTGTAACCTCATAGACAAGATATATTGTGTTCTACCTCAGTTTTTTTTGGTATTCCCAGTAAATCTGTTAGTGTAAAGTTCTGCCTGAATCCCGGTTAGTATTCTTTGTAGATAAATGACTTTACGTTATACTTGTTGATTGTTTGCTTTCTGATTTCCCATTGGGTTTCAAGTTTTGTTAGATGATATAACTAGAGTCATTATTTTTATGTTGAATTTGTAAGCCTCATTTGTAACATGATTTTGTCTTTTCTTGATTCATGTTGTCCACCATATATTGTTGCTTTGAGCCTATCTCCGAAAGTCGTTTGTAAGAAAAAAATGAATAGATAAGATTTGAAATGATTGTATTTGAGAAAGTAGGAGTAGCACATATTGGTTAGTTTCTTTGAGTGTCTGAGAAAGAGAAACCTCATTAAGTCTTCTTTATAATGAGAAAGAGAAACCTCATGAAGTCTTCTTTATAAGGTGAGGATTAATAGCAGTTTACCCTTTATTCTTGTTTATAAGACATCTTTATTAATGTATATGAGATTTACTTTAGTGAACATTTTTAGCTCAGACTTGTTATTTTTAATATATCTGAGACGTGTTGTTCTTCAAATTTGCAGCTTTTGTTTATCAATGTTGAAGCAGACATTGGCAACTGGTTGTCCTACTCCCGAACCAAAATACCGTGGTCTGGATGTGTTCCTTATGTCGCCAACTAAACAAAGCAATCAAAGCAAAAGATACTCCCAAAGGTATTAAATTTTGTCAAAGCAAATAGTTTTTCTTAGTAGGTATTTGATAATTGGGAGAAGGTATAAAATTATTAAGACAGGATAATGTGATGGACAATAAGTTCAATAAGGATTACATTGATGTTTAAAAGTATAAGAACGATAAGTCGCTAAAGACTTATGTGGTGACGACCCAAGAGGATAGCATACTAGGGAGAGGGAAGTCATGAACCCTCGATCTAGGCCCCATGAGGTTTGCCAGCTAGCGCAAGGTTAGTGGATTGGGTTCACCGCAAACCAAAGAAAAGAAAAATGGTTTAAGGTGTTGTGCTAGAAGATTGAAAAAGGTTATGTTGTGTTAAAGTTAAGATGCACGTAGTTTATAAAACTGAACTACGAATGAAAAGGATTGTACATAGCCATCAAGAATTGAGCTATGAACAATAGAAGCATAATTGAACCGTGAGTGTAGTAAAGGGTCTCGGTAGAACTCACTGAGATTTGGAGAATGTTGTCAATCATGGAACATAAGTAATTAAGTACTTTTATATATGTTCAAGTTATGAGGTTCATGTGACTCTTAGTTGAGTTTTAATCAAAGTTTTTAGTTGTGTTCAATTATTTAAACAGGAAGTTATCTCTGATGTATGCTGAGTTGTGTGTCTTAGTATTTCTCTATGGTAGAGATATTAGGGTATTACATTATCAGTATAACATTATCAGTATATTTAATTTCGTATTTTCTCCTTTATAAACATTTTTACTTTTATAAATAAAAAATATTTTGTTTTGACTTAACATAGAGAAACATTATATGTAAATCTTTATTTTTACTATTCAAATTTAATTTCAGATCATTCATAAGAAAGAAACATGGCGCGACCCGGACCTATGTACAGGTATATAGCTGGTTATCATTAGCACAAAATTCTATATGTTGGTCATACCTTGTGTGTGTCTATACATACGTACATGTGAGTGTCTATATATATATATATATATATATATATATATATATATGAATTAGGATATATTAACACCAATTGTCAAACATAGCGACTTACACCTATTAATTACTTCATACAGAAAATAAAATTTATTAAACAGACTGTTGGATAACGTGATATTATCCTTGTGATCATGTGTATCGAATTTCAAAAAAAATTGGATACTCATAAGTGTGTTATCTAGCAACATAATATTACTTATATTTTTTTTTGACAAAACATTTACTTATCTTTTAAATAACATATTAGCCATTGAAATGAAGTAATTCGATGGAGTGTCAGTTGATTTTTGATTTGCTTGAAATTCAATATATATGATCTAACAGATAACATCACATGATTCAACAGTCGGATTGGTAAACTTCATTTTTCTACGTGAAGTTATTAATTGGTGTAAGTCACTAAGTTTGAGAGAGAGAGAGAGAGGGAGGGAGGGAGAGACGCGTGTCTTTGGATCCTCTAACCAACACTGTTGGCCCAATGGGACACGGGTGAACGACCCAGTGCTTCCTGGTTCGATTCCCGCAGTGGACAAACTCGGTGTTAGCTAGTGTCAAATTTGATCATAATCACGAGCAGAGATTAGTCTTTTGTTAAAAGCGTTAGGACACTCCGTGAATAGCCAGCAATGGTCTCTAATATAAAAAAAATGTCTTTGGATCCTCTCCAAATTCATGGAAACAACTTTGGATCCATATATACATGCTAACAAAATCAAAGGTATGAAAACAACTTAAATGTTCCCTAAATACAAGGCATGTTGACAATGTATTTTCGTTAACAAGCACCCAAAATAGACTAAAGTAGTAAAAAAGGACAATTATAAGATTTCCCCAATATCTTTTGCCCATTGAGGTAGGCTGCATTTCTGAACCGAAGCCATTCGGTTTTTTAAGTGGCAAACCAAGGCAAACCATCATACAGTATACAAATGAGTCCAATAATATATATGGTTTAATAAGACATACAATCATGAAATGAATGGCATGCAAATCAACCAAGTAAGGCGAAAATTTTAAAAAATAAATAAAAGTAAGCAACTGCTTCACTCACCTCAACTACCTTCTAACATTTGTTACAGAACAAAACCAACAAAAGTCAATGCTCACATGATCACATTAAATCACTGACATTCCTATTTATAAAGACATCACCTGCAAAAAAAGAACATGTTAAAAAGGGTGAAAAATGACATTACTATAGAACAAAAAACACATTCAATTGATCATATATTATATAATGCTCTAATTAAATGTTATGTACCTGGTCTTTGAGTTACCAAGTGTGAGTTCAAGATCATCAGAACCAAACACTTCATGAATCCTCTCTCCTTCCCAAGGTTTCACAAGCCCTAATGCATTACCACCAAATGCAAACTCATCTGAGATAGCTTCAGACATTGGAATATCAGCATTATGATCATACCCAGCAGCAATAGCTGGAGAGCATGTTCCACTTTGCCCCGGAGTCCACATGCCCGAACCACTACCGACAAAACCATCTTCCTTGAAAGCAAAAGGGTTTTTAGAGACCAAACTAAACGTTGGAGAAGTTGGACTAGCATGTGGAAGTTTGATCCCGGCAAACCATTCAGGATCAACAATTTGTCGACCGGGACTTGGAGGACCAGAAGATGGCAAGAACGAGTAATGTTGTCCGGTCCACCCTGGTCGGGTAGACCGGTCATCCCAATCAGGATTGATTCGCGGTGTTCTAGTTGGAGAGCTGAGGGGAGGTGTGACGGGAGCACTAATGGAGCCGGTGTGAAGATAGGGATGGGAAAGTTTGGGAGAGGATGTTGAAGATGAGGTAGTGGAAAGGTTTTTGAGCCATGGAATGAGTGAATTACCATCGGTTTTAGGGTTTGCGGCATACAGGGATGAAGATGGGCTTGGGAATGAAGATGAGGTAGGACTTGGATTGTAGGAAGCATTGGGACTTGGATGGTAAGATGAGCATGGACTAGCAGCTGATGATCCACTCATTATATCCATGCGCTCTAAAGGTTTGCATCCCTGCTTGTGTACAATATTTCGTTAACTTATCAAAATTAACACGTGGGAATTAACTTAGGTAGCACCGATACAAACACGGACACGTGTACACCAATGATAAGTTGAGAAAATTGAAATAATTGAAGTGTCGGTGTTGGTGTTGGTTTTGATTTCAGTGTCGGACACTAGACTCGCCTTCAATTTATAAAGTAAAAGCATATGTGAGTTATTCAATTCTACATTGGTTTTTAAGAAAAAAATTAGTTACACTTAACTACATCAAACTTACATCTATCACTTTTTTTAGTAGGTTAATTACAAATTACAAATTGCAAATAAAGAACAAATAAGGTTTGCTTGTAGCTATATAAGCGTGCATTTCAAACATGTTCTTTTCATAAAGATGGAAATGAATTATGAAAGTTTAGTGATCACCGTGACAAAGGATTAAAGAAGGATCAATCATTTCATCAAGGGAACAGAAACAGAGACAAAAGGCTCTGAAAAATGGAATCCTACGTGGCCACATAGTTTGAAAATGTCAAAAAGCTTGTGCTTAGTATACAGCAGACCAACATACAAATAAACATCACAGCAATACACAAACCATCGAACACCTGAACTGGCAGATTTACCCTCCCCATTTTCTAAATTTCTAGGTTCACGTAATGATTCTTAAGGGCATTCCCGTCCCTCAGAATAAAAGAAATGAAAAATAAAAAGTTCATGTTTCTCATGTATCAAGAAAAAGAGAAAATCTTTGGTGCTTCCGTTCCCACTATAATGCCATGACCACTGTCTACCGGATCCACCGTACGCCAAAAAGGATATTATTAGCATTATTAGCACTTTATCATTTATTTATTTTTATATTTTATTGGTGGAAAAAGCACTTTAGCATTTATTTAGAAATTAAAAGAGCTAAATTAGAAGTTTTTATTTATTTAAAAATTAAAAGACCTTCTTTAGAAATTTTTGTAGACCCAAAAAGTCATTCCAATATGTTTGGGAGCCAATAAAATAAAATAAAAGTTGAACGGAGAAAAATGAAGAAGAATAAATTTATTTTCCTAATTCTATAATTTTTTTTTTTGACAAATTTCTATTTCTATAATAAAGAATATGCAAGAGAAATAAATCGAGAGTTCACATTTTTCTCTCTTCAAGTAGAGAGACATTTTTCGTCAAAAAAGGAAAGTGGGATAGACTGCTTCTAATTTAATTTGTGGTTCATTTATTTTTCGTTTTATCTATAAATATTAATAAAGGGGATTCGAAAAAAAAAACTGCCTTTTTGGTGTCAGATTTTTCTGACCAAAATTCCCTTATTGTAATGATAACTATCCACTAATACCGAACACATTTCTATTTCTATTTCTAATTCTAATAATAATAATAATAACCATTCACTAACACACCAACACATGAAAGACGGGTCTGGAGCCCCGTCTTTCCCCTAGTTGCTTATAATGCAGAGACTAATTGAACATAAACAAATATTTAGAGACTAAAGTGTATAAGTAAAAAAGGGAGGTGAGAAAAGAGAAAGTAATGTTACATTACGGTAGGTGGTACCATCAGGCTCAACGGTCCAACCAGCTTGGTTACAGAGAGCTTTGAGGACTTCATTGTTGTCGCAATGTTTAGGAAGTCTGAAGTTACCATACATTCTAAGACCTGCGAAGATCTTTGCTGCTATAGCTCTTCTCCTTCTCTCTCTCTTCTTGTTGTTCTCTCTCTCCTTCCATGTCGGTAGTCTCGACCCTGAAGTCATTTCCAACCAAGCAAGAAGAACTAGTAGAATTGTGGTGAATGTTGTGGTTATAAGCTAACACATTAAATGGTGAAAGGTGAAATGATGAAGATGTGTGTGGGGGGAAATGGGAAAGTATGTGAGAGAGAAATGAAAGAAAAAGTGAAAGGGAAGCGTGGATTTTGGGTGGAGTATAGATAGACGTTGAGGAGGCACTTGATTAACAAAATTTGCGGATCAAATGCACGATAATCATGATGGAGTTTAGATTTTTTTAGAGAGAGAATGAGAGAATGAGTGTTAGCTATAGTACTAAGTACACCCTCTGTTAATAATCTTTGGTTCTTTTGTCTTGTTATACAAGTATTTTTGTTAGCTAAGTACTAAAATGTCCTCTTTATAATTTGTTTTAGGATAATTGAAATCAAAATTAAAGAGTGGTGGGACAATTAATTCATAGTTTGAAACTCTAAATAACTCAATAAATATAAAAGGTATATTTAAAAGAATTTGGTGAATTATACACTATTTTGCACTATTTTATGGCACACATTTTTCATTTATTAAAGAATTTTTTTTGGTCGAGACCAGAGTATCTACCGCCGAATGCAGTGACTAATCCCCTCGCTGAATTGGAGGCACATCGAAACGTGGGACAGTTGGCCCAGGGATTTAAAGCTGCTTCATACCCAAGGCGATGATCAAACCCTCGACACTTGATTAAGGGAGGATGAGCCCCAACCGCTCAACCACACCCTGAATTAGAAATTTTAGAGTGAGAGTATGGTATCTTAACCCAAGGCAGATACAAGATCAGATATGCTTTACTACATCAACCCATTGGAGTTTCATCGTACATATTCTTATTAATATGATAAATAGTTAAAAGTATAATTGACCCCAAAAGTAGTTACTATGAACTTTTTGAAAATGGTAAATAAATATTAATGAATTATACTAAAATAATGGACAAATAAAAAGAAAGCTAGATAATATTATTTGGGTGTGACTTTGTACCATGCCACTTTTAAACTTTGAGAATTAATTTCGTTTAAGTTTAAGCAAAATATAAACTGATAGAACCAACGTGAAACAAAAAGAATCTTTTATCATGAAGTTCAAATTTGTATCTAGAAGGAATCTTATCACAAAAATCTACATCCCAAGAACTTCTTTCTACAGTTTGGCTCATATATATTGTCACTTTGTGAAAAATAACTTCCACCCCACACCAATAATATGGTGAGTTATGAGATTGTGAGTTGAAGCTTTGCGAATGAGAATTTTAAGGCATTGTTGGGAAATTCGAAGCTTTCTTAAGAGTTACAAAGGAAGAGGATGAAATATTTAAATTGTAATATACGTTAGATATTAATTTTTCATGTATACTAGCCGTTAGCTAAGCCACGTGAGCACATAACAGACACGTTATCTGCCGTTAAACCAAATGGATGGAAAATCTAAAAAATGGTTTGTTTTTTTGTCTTAAATTAATAGACTAATGTGAACTTTTAAAATAACTTAAAGGACCTCATATATATTTTAGTCTTAAATTTACTAAATTATACAAATATAACATCAAATGATAAAGTTAAAAAAATATTTAATTTATAAAAAAATAATTTCTTTTTCAATTAAGTATATATTTTTGAAAAAGTGAATTCATAATAATCAAAGTAGTGCTGACTTTTGTTTTTGTTCCAGCCTGCAAAAGCTAACCCTAAAAACATAAAAGTGTGGAGCATGATTTTTATAACCCCTTTTTCTTTTTCCCATCTACCGTGTTCCTGTGGGTTTTATTAATGAAAGTTCAGGTACTGTATGATCAATTAATGCACCTTCTTTTTCCTAGAATGTACGCTATCTTCTGTTATGGAGAAGAGCATTTGTTCCATTGTTCCACTAATTTTGTTACATTATACTACTTGATAAAATGAAAAATATTAATTTACTATACCTTAAATTTATTAACTTTTTATAATTAATAAACAGAGTTATTTAAAATTGGAATACAAGATGAATGGAAACAGAGTAACAAAGTGAGGGAGAAAGAAAAGTTTGGACAAGATAAAACCGAATAAAGGATGTGAGTGATAAGGTTATTTGATCTTTACAGCATTAATGTTTTGAAAAAATGGCCATGCAATAAATAAACCTTACATTACATGATAGAAATAAGAAAGTTGTGAGAAATGAAAAGAGGCATGTTATACTAGTAAACTTTTTCATGCAGATGTCAATTGTAAGTGCAAAAGAGGCACCAGCACCGCATTGCTGCCACAAATTGAATTCATTCAGAACGTGGTCCTAGTTCTTTTCATATATGTCTTCACTCCCACCAACCAAAGTAACTTTAATTAGTGTTTTATGAGGAACAGCCAGGGCCTACAGCATAGATATATAAGACACAATTTTCAGTTGCCAGATGCAAAAATGCAGAGAAATCTAGTTAGAGAAAAAGGATTAAAAAAGAACCGAAAAAAGACAAGTGACGAAGTGCCACTTATAGATTTATGATGAGTGGAAATTCAAATTGATTGAATTAATTTTGTAAAAATAAGTTGACAAATGTCAGATTTTTAATGTGAGTAATGAGAGGTTTAAGCCACATTTGTTCCTAGCAGCCATTTGATGGTTAAGATAAGAAGATAGAATATGATATGTCTATGATATTCTATGTCAATCCAACGTTTATTTTTTCCATGGTGAAATACCCGGACCGGAAGGGCCAGAATCAACAAAAGAGAGTGCATGGACCAAAAAGTCCGATACAACATCAAAAATTACAAATAGATCCCTTATCTTGTGACTTTCTTTGGCCAATAGATCGACTTCCATATTCAATTCTTTGGATACGAGAACCCGCTTGATCTCTATCTCACCTTTCCCAATCTCCATAAACTCCTTGACAATATGATGTTGTGGGTGACTTCGATTCCTTCCATCAACTAGCAGGTCGAAGGCCAACCAAGAATCAGTTTCAATTACCAGATTCTTGTAGCCCTCTCTCCATGCTAAACTAATTCCATGGTAGATTCTCCATAACTCTGATTCAAGCACTGTACAAGCTTCCAATTGATGAGAGAACGCAAAGGTGAACTTTCCATTGCAATTGCGAAAAATCCCCCCACATCCTGCAGATCGACCGTTGTTTTGTAACTGAACCATCACAATTTAATTTCACAAAATCGGGAGGAGGGTGGTCTCGATGAACACCCATGTCTTCCAAGTGTGGGTCTGGAGGAGGCTTCAGCCAATCCAACGTTTGTTAAGCCAAGATAATATGATTTATTCTTTTCACTTATCTTATTTTGTCTCTATAGTTAAAGTTTTAGTTAGAGCTTGAGCTGAGTTAGAAACCAGTAGGATAAGATAAGAAAATAATTTATTCTTTTACTCGTATAAAATATATTTTAAAATATAAAAATATGAAATCTAGTAAAAAATAATTATATATTAAAAAACAAAAATAAAATTTTATATCAAATTTAAAATTAAAAATATTAGTTCTTAATTTAAAAAAAATAGTGTGTGATTTTATGATAAGGGGTAATTTTGTTTGTTGTATAATTTAAAAATTTAAAAATCCATTAAAATTTAAAAAGTTAAAATAAGTGATTAAAAAACTATTATTAAGAAATATGAAAATAGAAAATTACGTTAATTTTTCAACAAATAAAATATTGTTGTTACAAAGGTAGTTTTGTTATTAACATATATTATATATCATACCATTATTTATTAGTTTTTTTTTATGAGAAAACGGGCCTAAGCCCAGAGAAAACAAGCAAAACTACAACCCACTACCCATCAATCCCATTCTATCCGAAGCCAGGGATTGAATTAGGAAGAGAGGAGGGGTGTCAAAAATACAACAGTCAACAGTCAAACTAGAAGAAAATTTTGCCAACATGTCAGCTACATTATTGTGGCATCTGTCAATCTTGTTTCATTCAATGCTAATACCCGTGTCACCAATGGCCCTGATTTCATTTATGAGATGGTGATAAGGGTGGTTGCTGAGATTCACTTCTTTGAATGCTTCAACCACATCTCTTGAATCCACTTCAATAATGACATTCCTGAACCCTTTTGAAGTTGCAATAGACAGGCCATAGAAGACCCCCCCCCCAGAATTCTGCTTCCATGGCAGAACAGTCGCAAAGCTTGTGAGAAAAACCAAAAACGAAATCACCTTCCCAATTCCTCAAAACTCCACCACAACCGGCGGCTCTACCACCGTTAGCCACCGATCCATCGCAATTGATCTTCCAGCAGTCTTTCGGAGGAGGAACCCAGCTAGTTGTCGTCGAATTATCACCCAGCAGCACTGTTGACAGAATAGAGTTACTGTTGGAGGCCAAAATCCACTCAATTTGCTTCATAATTCTTGCCAAGCGAGATTGAGTTGAGGTAGCCTTGTTGGAGAACACCCATTCATTCCTATTACGCCAGAATTGATCTATACAAACCCCAAAAGTAATTGACCAAGTATTGTCTTGCATAAGATTTAATTTCATCCAATTTTTCCAATTCATTTCTCTGAAAAAATTCTTTGGTTTATTCATGTTGAGCGAGATCCAAACACTGAGATTGTTGCAGCAGTCATGGAAACGATGCAGTAAAGATTCATCCCCAATCCCGCAAACAGGGCACGAAGAAGGAAGAGCAATATGTCTTCTGGCTCTTTCTTGATTGGTGAGAACAGCTTCGTGAGCAAGTTTCCACAATAAGGTGCGAATTCTCTCTGGCCCTTTCCACTTCCAAATAAGCTTAAATTATGGGATCTGTGGAGTTGCTGCTAGGATCCATTAGGGATTTATAAGCAGATTTAGTGGAGAATTGACCATCAGGAGATGCGTCCCACTTGAAATCATCATCTTCATAGAGAACATGTGGAGCAGGAATATTAATAATCATTTGAAAAATGTTATTAGGAAGGAGATTCTCAAACAGAAAGGACTTCCATTCACCATTAGGGTGAGCAAAATGGCTTACAGAAAGGTTGAGGTCAACCTCAGGCACATTACCTGTAACATATGAAATGAGAGGATTAACATTGGGTAACCAATTGTCCCTCCAAAATCTTATGTCTTCTCCATTACCAAGCCTCCAATTTAGATTATCTCTAAATTTGTGCCATTCGTGACCAAGCCCTCTCCAAAAATTGGAGCCCTGCTTCTTAGGATCCACTTTAGGCAAGCCATATCTACCACACTTATATTTAGTTCTGATAAGAGAACCCCACAGAGAGTCTGGAATGCTGCAGAATTCCCAAAGACCCTTTTGGAGAAAAGCAGAATTAGCCTGCCTAGTTGATCTAAGCCCAAGCCCTCCTTCTTTCTTGGGCATACACATCTCTTCCCAGCTAATGAGGTGTATTTTCCTCTTATCAATCTCATCACCCCAAATAAAATTTCAACACAATTTATCCACTTCATCACAAATTCCCCTAGGCAGCTCACAGGATTGCATTACATATATAGGCATGGCTTGAACCACAGACTTGGCAAGAGTCACTCTGCCAGCAAAAGAAAGAGTTCTAGCTTTCCAAGAGCTCAATCTCTGATTAACCTTATCAATCACAAATTTGAAAGTATTAAGGCCAACCCTCTTATGGAAAATAGGAATACCCAAATACTTCCCCAAGTCATCTGTCATGTTGAATCCCAATTCATTACAAATGTCCACTTTGAGTAATCTAGGAACATTTTTGGAGAAGAAGACCCTTGTTTTATCTCCACTCACCTTCTGACCCGAGCTACTGCAGAACCTCAACAGGATCTCTTTAATGACAGAAGCTTGATCAACATTAGCTTCTGCAAAGAAAATAAGGTCATCTGCGAAGGCCAAATGGGAAAATTTTGGACCACCCCTAGTGACTTGAATTGGCTTCTAGTAATCTTCAGTGACAGCTTTTTCAATTGCCAGAAAAAGCCTTTCAATGCAAAGAACAAATAGGTAGGGGAAATTGGGTCCCCTTGCCTAATGCCTCTTTTAGGACTGAATTTTTCAACAGCCTCTCCATTCCATAACACTTGCATGGTAGGAGTAGTGACACAAGACCAGATACTTTGAATGATATGCTCAGGAAAACCAAGATCTTCTAAGGTATCTTTAATGAAAACCCAATTGAGTCTATCATAAGCCTTTTCAAGATCGATTTTGATAGCCATCCGGCATTTCTTCCCTCCTTTAGATCTCATAGAGTGAAAGATCTCTTGAGCAATGATGATGTTATCCTGATTGTGTCTCTTAGGAATGAAGGAACATTGAGCAGGACCAATGATTTTAGAGAGACTACCCCGTAGTCTGCTAGTGATAATCTCTGTGAGAGCTTTGTAAGTCACATTACAAAGGCCTATTGGTCTGAATTGCTTCATTGAAGTAACATTATCAGATTTGGGAATGAGAGCTATCATAGTAGCATTGATGTCTTTAACTTTCCAAGGTTGGTTCCAAATGTCCTTTATCAGTTGACAAATAGAATTTCCAATAGTTTGCCACTGACTATGGTAGAATAAAGCTTGAAAGCCATCAGGCCCTAGTGCTTTAAAGGCACCTATATTCTTGATAGAACCCCAAATTTCTTCATTGGTCAAATTCCTATTCAGCTCATCAATGACCGAAACTTCCAATCTAGGAAAATGGCCTATAAGATGATACTCAGTAGTTTCCTCTCCACTTCCAAATAAATTTAGAAAGTAGTTAGTAGCTAAATTCTCAAGCTCCATAGGGTCCTCTATCCAAACTCCTTGATCATTTAGGAGTTTAATATAGTGATTCCTTCTTCTTCTCACAGCAGTCACACCATGGAAGAATTTGGTATTCCTATCTCCAAATTCAAGCCATTTGGATCTAGATTTTTGAAACCACAATATCTCCTCTTTAGCTAAGACATCTTCATACTCCTTCCAAGTAGCTTTTTGGAGAGAAATTAACTAGTTGTTCCACCCCCTACACAGATCTTTCTCAATGTTCTGAAGTTTCCTCATCAAGGAATTTTTTGTGGCAAAAATATTCCCAAAAGTTTCTTTATTCCATTCCTTAAGAATGCCTTGGAGCTCCATGAGTTGAGTAGGCACATTCTGCAACTCCTCTCTCCAATTATCAGTGATAAGTTGGTTAAAAGAAGGATGAGTTAACCAAATAGCTTCAAAACAAAAAGGTCTCCTTCTTCTATTAAAACCCCTTCTAGCATCAAGGGTTAAAAGCAGGGGACAATGATCCGATTTGAATTTGGGCAGATGGATATTGTCAACCTGATCAAACCTGATACGCCAGTCAATGTTGCATAAGGCTCGATCTAATCTCTTCTTAGTTTGACCCCTTTGCCAAGTAAAATGATCTCCCTTATAACCCAAGTCCAGCAAGTTACAGTGAGTGATCATATTCTAAAACCCAGAATCATGGGATTGTTCATGAATAAGAGGGGGCCCAGCTCTTTCAGAATCAAATAAGGTGGCATTAAAATCCCCTGCCTAGAACAATCCAGGCACCATTGATATCATTGTAAATCTCCTTTAAATCATCCCACAAAGATTGTCTTCTAGTAACATGAGGACTGCCATAAACAAAGGTAATAAACCAAGACCTGGCACCTTGCACAATAACCTCCACATGGATCCACTGGTAAGTAGAACTTATAATATTAATGTTCCATTGACCAGAATCCCAAAGCAACCAAAGCCCTCTAGATTGACCATGGGCCTCTTGGATATGGTTTTTATCAAAACCAATCCTTTTAATAATTCTTCTAGCAGTATTACCTGACGTATGAGTTTCCACAAGCACCATCAAAGAAGCTGAGTATTCCTGTCTAATGTCTTTAACAAGGCCTGAGAAGCCCTTTACTGCCGTCCCCCGGCAATTCCAAACAATTAGATTCATTTAGAAATGTTGGATTCTTGAGGGTTTACTCCCTCAGAAGCATCCATTGGAGATACCACTCCATTGACATGTTGCTTGGCATTACTTGTGTCCATATCCGAGACCCCCTTAGTTATACCAACCGTAGAACTACCAGCCTCCACCACTCCCTTTCTATGGAGTTCCTCAGCTCTTCGTCTGTCATTGTCATCCAAATGCCCTAGAGCATGTTTAATAGGAGCCATACTCTTAAATTTATTAAGAAGGTTCTCACCATGTGTGAGATACATAGTCTTCATATAGTGCAACATAGCTTCTTCTTCAGCTTTGTTTCTATTCAGAGAAGAAGCTTGGTTGCTAGAAGAGGGAGTATTTTCTTTCCCTGGATCATAGGCCTGAATACTTGCAGAGACAGCCTTTAGAGTATCCTTAGCTAACTTGCCTTTGTTCTTGCCTTTTTCTTTTTTAGACACAATAATGTTAGGTTTAACAACCTTTTTCCCCTTCACTGCGAGTTGGGAGTTCTTGCCACCAAGAGGGTTTCTCACCAATTCTGTGGTAACTTTCTTCACTGTAGGTTTGCATACAGCTTCCTTGTTGATACCAATTTCCATATCTCCACTAATAGGCTTCACATTTATCTCACTAGAATCCTTAGATTCACTGCCAGGCTCACTTGAAATCTTCTTAACCACTCTGTTGGTAATTGCAGGTGCAGTAGCACTTTCATTTGCTTTTTCTGTAATCTTGCTGGTGTTGTTTCTCTTCTTTCTGGCCGCATATTTTTGGTATATTCCAAGGTCCCATTTCATTTTCCTCTTGCTCGGTACTAGCCTGTTCCTGAGATACCTCTTGAGTTATTTTGATTTCTTCCACAGTAGGCTGAATTGGTTCATTCTGAACCTCCATGGGTTGTGAATTAGGTTCTGCAGCAACTTTAACAGCTGATTCAGTGCCTAGGAACTCTCTGCAAACATCCTTCTTGTGGCCATATTTGCCACACCTAAAGCAAATAGAATGGAGCCCTTCATATTCTAGAGTCATTTTCATGCCACAAACAATGAAATGTGAAGTTAGAGGCTTGTCAAGGTCTAATTCCACACATATCCTAGCAAATTTCCCTCTTGAATGAAGGGATGTCATCTTGTCAATCTTCAACATAGTTCCTAGGGTAGAGCCAAGTCGTTTAAGGAATACTTCATTGCAAAATTCCATGGGAAGTTTGGGTATACGTATCCAAACAGCAACCTTTTTGGTCATAGTAGTTGCACCAGTGAATAAAGGTCTCCATCTTTGGACTATCAAGTAGTGGTCAGCCACTTTCCATGGACCTTCAAACAAAGCATGTCTGTAATCATCAATATCAGTGAGTTGAGCCAAATAGAAATCGTCTGACATATCAGAAATGCGCATAGCCCCATTTCTCACCCATTCCCTCCTCAGCTTATTTTCAACCATTCGAAAGTTCACCTTTTTACCCATGACTTTCACTATGAGAGTGTTCTGCCAAGGCTTGTGCCAATCTTGAAGTTCCTCTTTCGAGCAAGGAATGATAGGTACTGTAGGGATGTTGTTTGGATCTTTAGCAGTATCTTCTTCACTACCCTTATACCATTTATCTTCAGCAATCTCTTCGTGAAGGAGGTCATTCCAACACACCTCTTTCAAGCCTTCTTCTCCCAGCACACTTAGAAGAGCATCCTTGAAAGACGGAATCCCGTTTTCTTTTTTTTTTCTGGCGCAGCACGCACAACATCTTCATTTGTAGAAGCATTAGGTTTTTTTTCATGCGGCTTACTCTTGTCATTACTTCTTTGCAGGAGATCTTGATCCTCAGTGGAGACCACTGAAGGTTTTGGCGATTTGCGTGAGGCAGTCATGCCTCCAAGAAGCAGGGAGCTGTTGCAATCCTTGTGCCCTAGCAGAGAGCACGAGAGAAATAAAAGAACAGGTTGTTACCGACAATTGCCATTATTTATTAGTTTATCTAAAATATATAATATAATAACATATTATCAATCTTTGTTTCTAAAAGGGAATAATATATATTATCTTTTTCTATCATGTTTCATATCATACGTACCAAAAGAAATTACGTACCATGCTTTTTTTTTTGACAATACGTACCATGCTTCTATTCTATCATATGTATCTTTGTTCTTAAAAGAGAATAATATATCATATCATATCATACCAATGGATTAATTTGGTCACATAAGATCTCCATTGTTTTAATTTTTGAACGTTTTGTAATTTGTCGGGCCGCCAGATCTTTACAATGTGGTTAAGCGTGTACTCCTCGATCTTCTTACAAGATTTAAAATTCCTTATCAATATCAACCCTAAAAAACACAATGCTTCCTTAACTTCCTTTTTCACTTTGCCTTCTAGAGTGAGTTTTCTATCTCCACTACGCCTTGTGATTTGGAATTTATGGTGGCCCAATAGATCTCGCATAGACTATGATACTATCTTAAAATTTGGATTCAATCTAACTCAACTTATGAAACTGGTTTATAAAGTGGGAGGTATGTTTCTCTTTTAAACACTTTTTCGGATCAGATCACATTTTGTGACTTCAGTGGAGGGTAGATATGTAAATGGGGTCTGTGGAGAGTGGAGTTCGACATGGGAGAGTAGGTTGAGGGAAAATGTATCCCCTAAATTAATATTATTGGAATGCATATGTGTACATCCTTCTTGCACTCATTTAGTATCTTTTAGCTAAGCTACCTACTCGAGATACATATGTGTACATGTGGTTACAACTTAATTAGCATACTATTTTGTATAGTTAATTGGGGGGTTAATAATTAGAGGGGTCATAATCAGTAGTTTTAGGGTTGTTATTAACAAAAACTAGAGAGGGGTGCTATATAGTAATTTTCCAAAAAGATATAATATAAACTCACTACCACTAAGATTTTTCTAGAAAAAACTAAGAACTCAAATGAATGTTTGAAAGAAACAAAATCAGTGGTAAACTTTTTGATACATCTTTCCATTAAGTAACCAGAAAAGTGTAACCATATTGTTACACAATTATGTAATGATAATTCAACTATGTTTGCTTCTGTTAGCCATCTGCCCTTCTTCATAAAAAAATTTAAAATTAAAAATAAGAAAATCTTCCAAGGATTTTTTTCCCCTATGCTTCACACATAGAAAATGTACTCATGGCTCTTGATTTTTTTGTTTTTGCTTGACAGGATGGAAATGACCTACGTACTTTCTACTCTCTTCATAATGAAAAAATGTCATATAGGCCTTGCCATAGCTGTTTCTTTTACCCCATGAAAATGACAGTCACACTAAAGAAAAAGGAAAAGTAAAAGCAATTGATGTTGCACAAAGTGATTTGGAACTTTGGACAGGCCCTGTATAATTATGATTGATCCATTGACTATGATGATAAGAGAAGTGTAGGCTCCTTCAGTAAGTTTTTCTGTTAATCGGCGTCTGTGATGTGAGCTCAGTGACAATGAGAGCGCGACAGAGAGAGAGATTGCAGTTGCACTATCACACAGTAGAAAAATGGCATCATTATCGCCAGTATATAGACTATAATGGATTCAGATTTCAGACTGTTACTGCATGATGCAGTATGAGTTTGACTTTTGATCAGATTCTTGCAACTCAGACCTTGAGCATCTCAGATTGAAGAATTGAGGAAAATGCATGAAAATAGTTACAGTAGGCAAATTGGGTTCGATTAGGAGCAAAAATTTGTTTGAACAGACAAATCCTCAGAAGACAGAGTAACCTCACCCAGTTTCAGAAAAATCAGTGAGAAGGTGGCAAGTACTGGTGGATTGGTCCACCAATGATGATTACAAACTAGAACTTCAATTCAATATCTCAGAAATCTAAGAAAAATGATAGCATGCGCACAAAATGATAAATTCTGTCACACATATCAGGAGTGTGGGAAAACTGGAAAAGAGATATAGTTCCTGTACAGTTGTAGTACCCCATTCAATCCGAATTTGCCTAACTAGATTGGTCATACAGGTACAGTTAAATCTTGGACTAATTTTTTCATTCAATATAAAAACCAACCCAGTTCATACAAGGTATATTTGATCTTTCAATGGTATTAAAGGTTTAATAAGACTGACCAAATGAAAGGGTTGCAAAACCACCCCACACCTAACTAAAGTTGTATACATAACTTAGGAACAAATAAGACCTAAGAGAAAATAAAAGAATAAAATAAAATGGGAGAGCAGCAACTGCTCGCTCATCAACTTAATTTCCTCCTCTAACCTTTCTACAGAATATAACAAACAGAGTCAAAGTTCATATTGAGGGGACCACTGACTATCCATTTATGCACCACTTTACCTGCAATGCAACAAAAAAACAAATTCAGGTTACAATTTTATTCTGAAAGAATAAAGAGCCAAAATTCGAATATATAAAATATACATGTTTTTCTATGCCATGATTTATTAAATATTCTCATTACCTGGTCTTTGAGCTTCCAAGAGTGAGCTCTAAATCATCTGATCCGGAATCTTCATGGATCCTCTCCCCTTCCCAGGGCTTCACCAAACCAGCTGTGCTATTTCCAAAGGCAAATTCGTCTGAAATGGCTTCAGTCATTGGTATGTCAGCAGTATGATCAGAGCCTGCAGCAACAGCTGGAGAACATGTCCCGCTTTGCCCAGGTGTCCACATGCGGGAACCACTGCCACCGAAAACATCTTCCTTGAAGCCAAATGGATGAGAGGCGACAAGGCTGAAGGTAGGAGAATTTGGTCCACCCTGGGGCATCCTAATCCCAGCAAACCAATCTGGATCAAAAACCTGGCGGCCAGGGCTTGGAGGAGTGGAAGAGGGCGGGAAGGTATACTGCTGCCCACCCCACCCAGGACGAGTGGACTGATCCTCCCAGTCAGCTTTTGTCCGCGGTGATCGGGCAGTTGGAGAGCTAATTGGAGGAGTGACAGGAGCACTGATGGAGCCGGTATGGATATATAGCTGTGGAAGCTTGGAGGAGGATGCTGATGAAGATCCGGATGAGAGGTTTTTGAGCCATGGAATGAGCGAATTCCCATCAGTATTAGGATTTGCACCATAGGGGGATGAGCGCGGACTAGGGAAGGAAGAAGAGCCTGGACTTGGGTTGTAGGAAGCACAAGGGCTTGGATGGTATGATGAACATGGGCTTGCCACTGCAGAACCACCTACCATGTCCATGCTTTCAACACGCTTGCATCCCTTTACATAAATATATCTTTTGTTAATAAATAAACTATCATTCATCAGAGTATTTAGCAGAGGAAAATAAATAAAGAAACAATATGTGAATTTAAAAGAATAAACCATGTCCAGCAGGAAAGAAATCAAACCTATCAAAACTAAGAAGAGGTGTAAATTCTGTAGTTTTGAATCATAACCGTAACTTTTTTTTCAATGGAAAATAAATCCAGCACTCAATTTCCACTACTGATTGCGTAAGAAAATAATACAAACAAATAAAGTAAAGACTTAATAAGCAGAACATTGGTAAGGAATAAAAAATAAGTTGGTGAGCAACATCTCTTTCACTTAAAAAACCATATTTTCTTCTTTGGTTTGAGTACAATCAATGCATGCAAAGAAGGAAACAGTGAAGTTAAAAGAAGGAAACAATGTCATAATTAGAAAATTAACAGATAATATCTACATCTGGAAATGAGGTCCTTTTTTTCTTTTAAATGATTCGGTGGATTTTAATAAACAAGCAGCGACAAAATACAGCAGCCAACCAGCGAATCAGTTGCTAGAAGAAGTTATCCCACAAGCTATACAAATACTCCTACAGTCCTACAGATGGCATGGCAGAGTGGGGAAAATTTTACACTGACAGCTTACTACGACTTTGTCTGATTCAACACGCCAAGATTTTGTCACTCTTCATCCATTTCAATTACAATAACTCCATTATTGAAGAAGACTAACAACCTAAAGTTAAACACTGAAAATTTCTGTTCTAAGAATACGAGCTATTTATTTGGTTTTATATATTAATAAACTGTTTAAAAAAATATGTATCAACGAGATATTAATTCTTTAAGCAGCATCTACAAATTAACAGAGCAGTATTTAAAACCTCAACTGACCAAATAAGTTAGCCCTCTTGTGTATTTAATATATTCAATTGGATTTGCTTGCCATCATCGTTAACTTTTGTTCAATTTTTACTTTAAACAAAAATAGAATCATGTGCCCCTTTTACACACACGCACTAAACTCCCTCTTCTTTTCTTTTTTCCATAAATACTTAAACTAAAAAGGAAAAAGTAAAGAAGATAACCCCAAACCAGAGAAGTCCTATTGAGGACAAACAAAGCTGGCGAGTCAATACAGCCACTCTCTCCAGTTGGGAGCGTCATCAATAAAGGTGACGCTGGATAAAATAAACAGTAAACAAATAAATACAACCGCAACCCCCCTTAAAAAGAAGAAATATCACGGGAAGTGAGGAAAAAGGGACTCTCCAAATCAGAGTACCATGCAATGTCTGCAAAAGCTTCTGCCATGTTGCAACCAACTAAATATACCAAGAGCACACCTGAACTGGCAAAATTACCCCTAACAAATTCACGAATTCCAAGGATCCAAGTGTGAAATTGTTGGCAATCCATTGCCCCCAAACCCACCCACCCCTCAAATAAAGAAAAAGGTAAAAAACCAAAATGGGCATTTTCTTCTTCCCCCCTCGAGATCTATGCCCACTGAGGTGGTTCTCACGGATCATTATGAGTCATCAAAACACACCACATAGAGAATCTTTAGTGCTTCACGCTTAAAAGCGAAAGGCACAGCCTCGACGAGATCTAACGTACACCGGCGCTAGTGTAAAAATATGAAAGAATCTAACCCACTCGTAAGTCATCACTATGCACCAAAAACACGCAGCATGTGCTTACTCTGCATTTTACCCTCCTCGCTACAATCTATCAGACTCAATAACTCTTTCTACCCCTTTCACGTCCTTTTTGATTTTGAGAATCATTGCCAGCGTCACTAGCATGTGCCATGCCGCTGCAATAATCAGAATTGAAACCCCACATACCATCATATACACAACGAACTGTGAATTTCCTAGCCTCAAACACCACCGAAGTGAACAACTATAATTGACATTAATAAAATTAATGCTAAAAATAGGAGAGAGAATATAAAAATCTCAATTTCTTTAATCTAAAAAAAAAAGCTAAATAAAAAAATTGTGTGTTTTCATTTCAATTTCCCAGCCTCAAACACCATTTAATGCTAAAAATAGGCGGAAAACTTAAAATCTCAATTTCTTTATATAAACAGAAAACAAAATAAGAAAAAAATGCATGTTTTCAATTCAATTAAACAAGAAAATCAACCAAGTGTATTTTTAGTTCTTACCTTACGATACGTGGTGCCGTCCGGTTCAACGATCCAACCGGCTTCGTTGCAGAGAGCCTTGAGGACTTCATTGTTGTCGCAGTGCTTTGGGAGCTTGTAGTTGCCATACATTCTCAGGCCGGCGAAGATCTTCGCCGCTATGGCTCTCCTCCTTCTCTCTCTTCTCTTGTTGTTCTCTCTCTCCTTCCATGTTGGCTGCCTCGTCCCTGACGTCATCGTCTTCGCCGGAAAATCTCACCGCCGACGAAAAACTAAAACAAAAAGGATCGGAAGTGCGATTAAATGAAACCGCACCACGATGAATAAGTTCAGAGATCGAACCGTCGCAAATTACCGGAAGAAAGTGCCTCAAAATGACATCATTTCAGTTTTCAAGTGCAGAGCAGCTCTTCAGAGCTTCGAATCGGAGGAAAACAAAGCTCGATTCAGAAGTCAGTGAAAATCGCTTGCTAAGAATTAACACTACAAAGGTGTATGGAATCTGGAGGAGTTAAATTAGACCGGAGAAGATTTAATTTGATTGATGCTAGAGGTGATCCGATTAGATCTAAGCGCGTGAAGTGATAAGGTCGCCGGAGTAAAGTTTCAGGTGAATCTTCGCCGTAAAACACGTCGGAAAATAGGGAGAGGTTTTGGTGCGAGGTGTATTTGAAAAGAAGTGTGAATGGGGTGAGGGAAGATAGAGAGAGTGGGAAAGAGAAGGTGGACTAAATACGTTGAGGGAAATTAACCGGGCATGGTATTATGAATAATTTACGGTTGTGCCATTGGAATAATGGGAGCTAAAGGAAGAAAATTAATGTGGACTGCGATTCGTACGTGCGTGACTGGACTACGTGTTAAGGTTGACTGACCCGAACACTGCCCCATTATATGACAGTGAGTATTACGGATAAACCAGGGAAGCATCTTTTCGATTTAAAGAAAAAATAATCACAAGTTGGTTCAAGTTTAGTTTAATTAATGACTTTTTTTTTTTTGCAAAATTGAATGACTTAAATTTGATGTTTAACTTCAACGTATTTAAACTTGTCAAAATAAGCTAGATTCTTATTTAAAATTATACAGTTTAATTATTTTTCAGCAACATTAAGCATAAAAGGATACCATTAAGCTAAAATTATACACAATGTAAGCAACCTAGTGGGTTACTTCCCCAGTCATCACAAACTCGCAGAACCTGTATGTCAGTTTATGTACTTTACTAATGAACCAACTTCAAGAAATTATTTGTTTGTCAAAAAAATGCATTTATTTTGTTCAAAATTGCTTTACAACCAACCCCCTATATAGAATACCATTTCTTGTGAATCAAATATACCACAAAGTAGTGATTTTTACTTTAATAAACATATTCTTTTAAAGAAAATATAATAAACCTATTAAAAAAATAGTACTACTCCCTCTGGTCCACAATAACAGAAAAAAGACAGACTACACAAACTAAGAAATGACATTAAAAACAATTATTACAATATCATTTAATAAAGCTAAAAGTTTACCCCCTCCGGTCCATATTATAAGAGGAAAATATAAAAATCACAAAGACCAATGAGGTTATTAAATGTGATACAATTTAAGTCTTATTCCAAATATATCCCTAGTATTAAAATTTTATACCCACTATCTGACTTTTTACTAAACCTATGTCTCACATTAAATAGCAGTATAAAAGAATTTTTAGCAATTAATGTGTCAAAGTGTATCTTTTTCTTATAATTAGGACCAAACAAAGGTACCAAAAATTTTCATATAATAGGGACCAAAGGGAGTATCTGCTTTGCAAGATTGTCATTTTCATTAAATATTGATTTAGACTCGTAATTAATGACATCATTCATAACTATACTACTTAATTAAATAGGGATAAATTTGGGATTAATAATTTAATACATCTTAAAAATTGTGTTTGTTTATTATATTGCAGACTACCAAAACTCACTTTTTTCTCTTATATCGTAAACCGGAGCCGCAGAGAGCACTAAAAACATTTCTCTTTTCCTAACTAAGAGAGGGTGCATTCATAAACATTTAATACGTTCCCCGGCATTAATCAATGGATCGTTTTTAAATTTGTAAATCAATGGATCATTCGTCTGTCTTAATGGTGTCGCATTAATGTTGTTGACACACTCATGGATGCATTTATCTAGCTTTTCTCACTATAGATCATAGGCACAACTTCGTTTAGCAGAAGAAGCGATGCAGACTCGTGAATACTGTACCAATGCGCTAAAAAAATTTATATATTACTCCACTATTTTTAAAGTACTAATACTGATTATTAGTAACATTTTTGACAAAATTATGTGATTGAAAGCGAGTGGTCACTTGGTCAAAGGGAAAAAAAGGTTAGAAGCAATGCAAAACAAGTTACCTATTGGCCCTGCATTCGTGGTTGAGAAATTATTGACAGGAATTAACATAAAAGCCAAAATGTTTCATTATTACAAAGCACGCTTATTTGACCTGAATAGCCAAAACTGATGTTGAAAGACCACGAGACTCGTTGATGGGGATAGATGGAAAAAAAAAGATAATGCACCAATTAGGCGACAAGAAAGAGATATATTCCGAGGGTAATTTGGGAACTTAAACTAGAAGAAAAAAAGCACATAACATAAAAAAAGGAGCGTTACATACATTATGCTCGACAAGACAAAATATACAATTCAATCTATGTTATGTTATGAACAGTGTGCGGTGCGGCGAGATATGCGTTTCCACAAGCAAGAAAAGAGATGAGTGGTAAGCAAAACGGCAGCGTATGGAGGAAAGAAAGGACACGTGTGAGAGGGGTTCGGCGCACGTGTTGAGAGTGATGCTCTCTCTCTCTCTTTCTCCGTTGCTTCCACTTTCACGTGACCACACGCTTTTGCATGACTCTTGTGGTTGTGGGTCCCATTTTCTCTCTCTTTTCTGTTTAGCTCGAACGTGTGCGCGGCTGCCACTTTTATTTTATCCCTCTTCTCCCACAATATTTTATTCCCTTTTTTTTACTTCACTATTTTCGTATATCCCTTCACAATATTTTTTTGGACGAAAATACCTCTAAAAAAATTGATCAAAAATCGCATATAACTCACCCTACATATATACGACTTTGAAAATTTCAAATCATATATATGTGAATTTTTTTTAAAAACGGTCGTATATACATAAGGGGGGTGTATATACGACTTTGTAAAATACAAAGTCGTATATATCCCCACACATACATATATACAATTTGGCGAAATACAAGTCGTATATACGTAGGTGTGGGGGTACATACGACTTGTATTTTACAAATTCGTATATACACCCCCTTATGTATATACGACTTGTTATTAAAAAATTGTTTTAATTTTTAAAAAAAGGTTAAAAACGTTACTAAAAATCCGTTAAAGAGTTAAAACTATCCAAAAATTATAAAAACACCACTAAAAATCTAATAAAACCAAAATAAGGCTATGCAAATTCTTTTAGATTTTTTGGAGACTATGAAATATTAAAAAAATTAATAAAAAATAGTAAACGATAGAATTTGGGATCTTGATCCTTGATTTTTTTCGGATTTAATGGTTGTGGTTTTATTACAATCGGAGTAGGTTGCCCGAAAACTGATTTTTTAGTCTAAATTATTCGCTCGACGTATAACATCGTCACGTGTTAACGAACTACACACTAAACAGAACCAAAACACGGTCAATATTCATACTTAATTTATTTTTCTAAAAAAATATATTTTTAATTTTTTAAATGATTTATTTATTTTTTATTTGGGTTACAAAATCATATATACGTAGGTGTGGGGGTGTATACGACTTTGTAATTTAACAAATCGTATATATCCCCACCTTAGGTATATAAGATTTTATTTTTTTAAAAATTTTTAGGGAAAATCGTATTTAGGTATATACAATTTTAATTTTTTAAAATTTTTAGGGGAAATTCGTATTTAGGTACATACGATTTTCATTTGTTTTTGAGCTGACAATATGTTGGGGTTTTTAAATTTTGTGAAGGGTATTTTCGTCTTTTCGCATGGGGCGTGGGGGGTATTAGGGAAGATGGTGGGGTAAAAAAAAACCCTATTTTATGTTGTGAGTTAGTAAAGCCAATTTGAAGTTAAATTCATTTGAGACTATAATATGTCAGGTTAATTCTTGGCTTTTGAAAAAAAAATGTTTTATTTAGTTGTCTTTATACAAAATTGAAGATATATTTTTTATCAGTAAAGACTAAATTGATCTAATTGATTGACTAAATTAAAATATTTTTTCGAGAAAATCAAAGATTACGAGGATATATTATAAATGTCAAAGATTCAACTGAATTTTTGTGAAAGTTTAAGAATCAAATTGGCTAATAATTCTTTTTATAAAAGTTAGTTTGTTTATTGTCAAAAAAAAATTAGTTTGTTTTTTGGTAAAATATTAATAGCTAGTTTCTAAATGACTGGGCTTACAACAACTACTTTTTTTAACATTGACGAGTATTTTACAATGGCCAGTTTTCATTCAAACTTGAATATTAATTCAAATTCGCAATACTCAAATTTGACGGCTAATGATATTATTAATTAATTAATTATAAAATTACAACATTGGGCTACATAGCTCCTAACTTCTTCCTAGTAATTTTGCAACATTCTTCATGATCTCATTGTTGCTCTTATGATCATCCATCCTAGATTTGTCCTTCATGAAGATTTCATACAATATTGCTATGCTAAACGACATTATTTAGTAAGAAGTGAATGTTGTATCCTTTAGGAGGGTAATAGCTTTGAGACTAACTGAATTTGGGTAATTTAGGTAAATAGCTAATTTGGTCCTTGAAAGTGTAACTCGCTGTCAATTTGGTCCCTCTTCGAGCGAAAATGCAAAAAGGTCCCTCAATGTGTATTCCGTCCTTCACATTCGTCCCTGACGTTAATGGACATTGTAAACTCCGTCAATTTAGCTGATGTGGCACGTTTAGTGCCACATTGTTCTGCTTAGGTGGCTTTTTAATGTGGGCAAATGGCCAATTAGGTCTCTCAAAGTGTATCTGGCTGTCAAATTGGTCCCTCATTCGAACAAAAATGCAAAAGGGTCCCTCAATGTGTATTTCTTCCTTCACGTTCGTCCCTCACGTTTGTCCCTCGCGTTAATGACATTGCTAACTCCGTCAACAAATGAAGATGTGGCACGTTTAGAGCCACGTTTTTGGCCACATTTAATGCCACTATGAGGGATCAAACTGACATTAAACTTATTTTTTAAAAAATATTTATTTATTTAGTTAAAAAACAACATAAAACATGAAAACACACAAGGACCACAAACAAAGCACTTTCCTGTTCTCTCTCACTCCCAAAGCTCTCACGTTCTATCGTCTTCTTCCATCATCGTCAACCTCTCACCACCATCGTCTTCTTCCATCATCGTCGCTCTCTCTGTCCTTCTCTGTTTCGTTGCGTCGTGAAGAAGAAGAGGTGCAACAACTTCCTCTCAAAAATCATTCTCAGTGTTAAGGGTTACAGATTGGGGAAAATTTGGGTCTTTTATTATTAGAATGTGGATTGGGCCTAACTCAACCCTACAAAACCGGCTTGTAAGGTGAGGCATGCTTCCCACTTATAAACTCTTTTTCAGGCCATATCACATTCGATGTGGGACTCTTAACACACCCCCTCACCCCCAGGAATAGACATCTGGAGCGTGACCCGAGGGGCCCAGGAATAGACATTTGTAATGAGTTTTTTATGTTATTGTAGAATGGTTGATGTGCCAACTGAAATGAATGTTGAAGTTCAAACACAATCGCAAACTGAAGTGATACAAGCTGTACCTAATGAGACTGAAGTGGTACAAGCTGAAGCTGATATTGAGGATTATACACAACCAGAAGCTGATGGTAATGATGATGATGATGATGATGATGATGATAGTGAGGGTTATGCATTCATTTTTAGTTCAACTAGACATAGTTATTTTAGTTTGGTTTGATTTTCATTTAGATTGAATAAATGCATTTTATATGTTTTATTTTGTTGAAAATGAGTATTTTAGTGTTGGAAAGTGGCTTCGATGTTCTGATTTGGAGCTAGAGTCATTGTTGGAAGAAAATAAGACGATAATGGGAGGATCAACAAAAAACACGATTAGCTAGAGTCATTATTGATTGGATCATCCTTTGATTCGATTCTTATTGAGATTTTATATGAGAATTTGTAAGCCACTTATTTGTATTTCATAGATAACTAGTATGTATCACCCGTGCCAGCACGGGTATACATTTCCTTTTAACTTAAATTTTGAAATTGTTGTTTGGGAATTAAAAAAGAGTCAGTTGAATGTTTACGAATATTATGTCAAAAAAATTGACTACTTTGGACACCTTAGAAAATAAACCCACCATGACAAATTTTAGTAGGACACATTTATTAGATTAGATTGTATACTAAATAAAAAATATTATAGTTAAACTAAAAAATCATAGTTTAATATTTTAATATAAAATTTAGTCCTCCTTTTTTTTATTGATATTCAAAAAATAAAATTAAGAATAAAAGATAACAGTTAGCACATTTTTATTTTTTATTAATATTTTTAATTAAAAAACACATATAATGTACTCAGACAGCGGAATGGTCCCCGTCCCCATCCTCATCCCAGTGTTGACAGTGGGGGAATTATCTCTCTCGTCCCCGTCTCCACATGGAAAAATTCCCCATTCACGCTCCACTGTGGGCAGTCCCTGTCGAGATTCCCACGTACAGATAGAAAGCACTCGTTTAGTCGAGTGTGAGACTGAGGGAAAGATGAAACAATACATCCATCCATAAGTATACATAACAAAGATCCTTTGGTCATTCTAAGATCTTCCTCATGATCTTCATCAAACTTCCACCTTGAGTAACACCAAGCTTTGCTTCTCCGAACCTTCATCGCAGAGAAAGAGAGTCAGTAAGTTGGAAAAAAGTAGATTAAAAAATACTTTATTACCAGATATTGGGATGTTTATAATTACTTATTTAAAAAACAAATTGTTATATTAAAATATTATGTTTTAATTAAAAATTTCATGTGGCACTCAAACATGGGATGCCACGTCATTTAACTTAGTACCACTTCAACCATTAGTTTGACCAATTTCGGCTGGGGGACCAAAATCGTGAATTAACTATTATAGGGAGACCAAAAATGTAATTAAACCTAAAATATTTAATGTTATAAGTTTGAAAGCAAGATACAAAAAGAAATTAGAATATCAATATTATTATTGCTTATTCCCCATATCTTCTTTTTTAAAAGGGACTTATTCCCCATATCTTATTTGCATATAAAGCTCCATAATTAATGAGGTATACAGAGTGATCTATTGCAAAAGGGATCTATTGCAATCTAATTAGTATTACTCACTATTAGGAATAAGATTGAGAGTGATGATAAAAAAAAGATTGAGAGCAAACAAAAGGAATACAGAGCAACACCGCTTTTCACATCACGCGATAGGGTTTGAGAGAAGTCCCAAATTTAGTGGGATATAGTGACTGTGCGAAGAAAGAACCATTAGTTCAAATTTTATTTTATCTTAGGGTTTCTCTCTTGGTGAAAGCTGTGAAATTGTATCCACGAAACCCTCTTGCGATCGAGACATTGTCTCTAACAGTGTAAGTAATGTTATGGATTATGGTTTGTTGGAAAGTCTTAGCTTAAAACTATGAACGCTATTGAAAATTAAGATTTACGCTTCACCTTAACAACATTTGATTTATCTTTGAACTTTTTAAGCAAGTCCTAATCAATCATAATCCCTCAAACATGAAATATTTTCTCAAATATATTCTCGATGAGTCCCTCACATGAACTTTGAAGAGAACCTACCAATGAGGTCAGATATGTTCCTAGGAAAATCCATAGGATTTATATTCATCATTATTCAATAAATAAGTATTAGATATTGTTGGATATTCAGTAGTATCCCTATTTAAAACACTAAAAGCTCCTCTGAGAATTCAAGAAGCTCTGAGCAAGACTTTTCAATCAGGCTCACTGCAAATTCATATATATGACACACAACTTCACAATAACTTGAGATAAATTTATATATGACACAGAGCTTCACAATATCCTAATTGCACTACTATTTATGATAATTTTAATATTTGGATTTGAATAATTGTATTCACTCTATCCATATCATATCCATCATTGCTTAGTAGTTACTTACACGAACCCAAAATTACTACTACTTAAAGTAAGTTGAATGCCATGTGAGTACAAATGAAACATAAAATTGAATTCTAGTTTTATATTTTGCAACCCCAACATGTACTAAAATGAAAATGCAATGCAAAAGACAGAATATTGGTAAACGGAATAAAAAATTTAAAGTTGAAAAGAATGGGGAAAACCAATATGCAATTATAAGAATACTTACGGAATGAACCCAAAATAGGTTCAACACCTATGTTGTAACAACCCGGCTACCTTGTTGCTCTTGTGCTTCTGATAGTCTCCATCTTCTCTCGATAGTGGTTCCGGCAGAAAGGATTTTCAAAGCTACAACAGTGATCAAAACAGGAAAAAAACCACATTGTTATAAGGGTGACAATAACACTTCCGTAACCGGACAACCATAGGTGTACCTTCATTGCTGCATCAACACATTTTTGTTACTATTATAGCAATATCTCACTATTTTCTACATCTGCTATTCTAGTTTTGATTATATATATTGGAGAGTATACATGTATACAATACAAATGTAAGAACAACTATATCCTTAATTTCTCACTATGGAGGTTGACTATATTGTAGGCACAGTCTTCAATCTATTTATTGAAATGAGATGATTGCAGAATTGATAAACTTAGGAAGTACTCCAAAACAATGTTATGATTTCAAAAGCTGAATCTTTTTAGCCATAAAGATACTACACTGCCAAAATTCCTCTAAAGCTTTATGATCACAGAAGCCGAAGGGGAAAAAAACCATTTGAACATGATTGAAGAAAATTTCAAAAACTTCAAAGAATAAAAATATTACCAAACAAAAGCAAAGAAAACCCATTTAGTTTGACATGATAAAAAGACAAACTTTTCAACAGAAGAAATAGAATCAAAAACAAATCACGGTAAGGTGCTGAAGAAGTTGTGGTGGTTTAGAACGTCGACGTCTTGTGGCGGTGGAAGTGGCGAATATCGTTCTTCATCCTTCACACAGTATCGTGGCCAACTTTGTTATGATGCTAACGAAGGAAATTCTTCAGAAATTTAGGGAAAAACGAAACCCTAACGAAGGAAGATAGAAGGAGTGATGGTCCATGGAGAGAGAGAATTGCAGTGCTCTGTTTCTTCTGATTTTCTTCTTTCATTGCTTTGCGTTTTGAGTTGATCAAGATGAATGAAGAGATGAAGGACAAACTTTTGTAGTTCATCAAAAAAATATTGAAATTTTGTGATAGAAAATGAGAGAAAAAGTAGGAAGAGGAATGTGCGAATGAGAGATGAAGAGAGGTTGTCGAGAGAGAGATTGGATCCACAAAATTAGAATTGTATTCATTATTGGATCCACAAAATTAGCATTGTATTCATTACTTGTTTTTGTTTTTTTGAAACTGTCAGCTCCAATCAATGTTATTAAAATCGACCCGGTGATCGACCCGAGCAGGTCACTGGGTCATTGGGTCAATGGTCGAACCGAGGGGTCACTAATTGACCCGCATGACCCGATATCAATAAATTTGGTATTAAATTAATATGAGAATTAGAAAAATGTAAGATATTATAAGTCAATATTTTTAAATTTAATATAATTTTGAATTAAAAACAAATTTGAAAATAAATAAAATTACTCATATTTAATAACATTCTAGTTAATAAATATATAGAATCTAAAATCTATGGAAAGTGATACAAAATATTAGATGTCAAATAAATATGATATATAAATGTAATATATAAGTATTAAAATACATATAAATAAATATAATTAGTAGGTAATAGGTTTTGCTAGAAATAAAAGAAAAAAAAGGGTATATATATTCTATAATACGCCTTAGTTACAACAAAATGTGGTTGCTCAAATGGTTAGTGTTGGAAGATACTGAGGTGGATGCCACGTATTTATTTGGAGATGTGTGTGGCTTTTTCTGATTGGTCCTAGTTGTAAGCCTATGTGGACAAACGCATAATTTATATTACTTATGATTAGAGAGGAATTGAGAAGTGTATTGTGAATAAAGTGGATGTCTAATGTTATATTGTAACTCTTAGGCATTATTGTCATTATTGTATATGTTAAATGCAAATCATATGTTACAAAACTTAAGCCTATAAATAGGACTCATATGTCATTGTAGTGGATACCTTCAAGAGTAATATACAAGAGCTATATCTTCTTCTCTCATTGTCTCATTTTCTTGTTCTTCTTCTTGCTCTAGTTTTAGTCATTTCATAACACGTTATCAGCACGATCTTTAAATATCTTAAGAACTAAATATGTCGAACCTTGCAAAACTTGATTTGTGGCTCTTGACATCACTGGAAAGAATTATTTATCTTGGGTGCTAGATGCTGAAATTCATTTAGATGCAAATGGTCTTGGAGACACTATCAGAGAAGGAAACAAAGCATCAAATCAAGATAAGGCCAAAGCTATGATTTTTCTCCTTCATCATCTCCATGAAGGACTCAAAAGTGAATATCTTACTGTGAAAGACCCACTTGTTCTTTGGAATAGTTTTAAAACTATAAGTGAATATAACTCTGCACTATTTAGAATCACTTCTCAATTGAAGTTATGTGGAGAAAAGGTCACTGATGAAGATATGTTAGAAAAAACTTTCTCTACTTTTCATGCATCTAATGTGTTCCTGCAGCAGTAATATAGAGAAAAGGGATTTAAGAAATATTCTGAACTAATTTCTTGTCTTCTTGTGGCTGAACAAAATAATGAGCTTTTAATGAAAAATCACGAGGCCCGTCCATCTAGTACTGCTCAATTTCCTGAAGCGAATGTAGCTAAACATGATCATTATACTGATGGGCAAGCTCGGGGTCGTGGTCGCAATTTCGACTGTGGTCGTGGTTTTGCCCATGGTCGTAGTCGTGGACATGATCGTGGTGGAATTTCCAAGAACACATTCTCCCACCAGAAGTGGAAAATTAGTGAAAAGGAAAAAAAGTGGGCAAAATAGCAAACAAGATGAAAACAATTGAAACCATTGTGGGGGAAAAGGTCATTGGTCACGTACCTGTCGTACACTAAAGCGTCTTATTGATCTTTACCAAGAATCACAGAAAAATAAAGGGAAAAAGATAGAGACACATTTTGCTTATGAAGATGATGATTATGGTCCTATAGATGTTACTCACTTAGATGTTTCTGATTTCTTTGCTGATCCAGATGGAAATATTGATCACCTTATTGGAGATGGGGTCCTTAAGAAATAGTTTCATTCCATTTTAATATTATGTCTTTATTTGCTTTGTTCGAAATTCCTTAAGTTTAAGTGATGTTAAAGTTTATGTTTTGGTGTGTTTCGTTTCGCTTTTCATGCAATAAAAATTTTAGTTATAATTTTTTTTATCCTTCCAAAATTATTATTATACTTCTTACTTATTTATTTTTATTTTCTTTAGAAAGCTAGAATGAGTATTGTCACTGGCAACATAAATGGAGATATGTGTCTCGCTAACAGTGGAACAACCCACATGATTCTCAAGGACAAAAATTATTTTTCTTACTTAGTAATGCAAAAAACCAATGTTAGTACTATATCTGGTACTACAAAAATAATTGAAGGCTCCGAAAGAGGTAGTGTATTGTTACCTGGAGGAACAAAATTACACATTGATATGACACTATATTCTCCCAAGTCTCGCAGAAACTTATTAAGCTTCAAAGATATTCGCTTAAATGGTTACCATATTGAAACAACGTCAAATGAAGAAGATATCGAATATCTCTATATCACGAGACATACCGCAGCAGAAATAAGTATATTGGAAAAATTACCAACATTTCCAAATGGTTTGTACTACACTTTTGTTAGTACAATTGAAATACATTCTATTGTAAACCAGAAGTTTACAAATCACAACAAGTTTCTCATTTGGCATGACCGGTTGGGTTATCTCGGTTCTATTATGATGCGAAAAATAATTGAAAATTCATGTGGACATCCATTAAAGAGCCAGGAGATTCTTCAATCCAATAATTTCTCATGTACTGCATGTTCCCAAGGAAAGTTGATAATTAGACCATCACCAACAAAAATTGAGGGTGAATCTCTTGCATTTTTAGAACAGATACAAGGTGATATCTGTGGGCCAATACACCCGCCATGTGGACCATTTAGATATTTTATGGTTTTAATCGATGCATCGACTAGATGGTCACATGTCTGTTTGTTATCAACTCGCAATCAGGCGTTTGCCAGATTGCTTGCTCAACTAATTCGATTAAGAGCTCATTTTCCTGACTATCCAATTAAGAAAATACGCCTTGATAATGCTGCTGAATTTACATCTCAGGCATTCAAATGAGTATTGTATTTCTATTGGAATTGATGTTGAACATCCTGTAGCACATGTTCATACACAAAATGGGCTTGCAGAGTCCTTCATTAAGCGTCTAAAGTTGATTGCAAGACCAATACTCACGAAATCAAAACTTCCAATTTCTTCTTGGGGACATGCAATATTGCATGCTGCAACATAAGTTCGCATCAGGCCAACAAGTCATCCCACTTATTCTCCCTTACAATTGGTTTTTGGTAAAGAGCCTAATATTTCCCATATAAGAATTTTTGGATGTGCGGTATATGTTCCAATCCCTCCACCAAAATGCACAAAAATGGGTCCCCAAAGAAGATTGGAAATATATGTTGGATATGAATCTCCATCTATAATAAAATATCTCGAACCATCGACAGGAGATTTATTCACAGCTAGGTTCGCTGACTGTCACTTGGATGAATCAGTTTTCCCAATATTAGGGGGGGAGACTAAGCAACTGGACAAAGAAATTCGTTGGAATGAATTATCACTTTCTCATCTTGATCCTCATACAAAACAATGCGAACTCGAAGTTCAAAGGATAGTTCATTTGCAAAATCTAGCAAACGAATTACCTGATGCATTCACTGATCCTAAACGAGTGACTAAATCATATATACCAGTTGCTAATGCTCCAATCAAAGTTGATGTCCCTGTTGGATAATCTAAGATTGGAAATGATTAGTCTCAACCACGCATGAAGCGTGGTAGACCTATCGGTTCTAAAGATAAAAATCCTCGATCAAGAAAAGGAGCTAAAAGGATAAATGGCCCAAGTGAGGATACAGAAACTCCAAGTGAGGATACAAAAGTTGCAAATGATTCTTCAGACATAATTTTTGACTCAGTCCCAGAAGAGACTGATCAGGTACCTGAAAATTTTGAAAATGAAGAGATCTCAATAAACTATGTCATGAATGGAGTACGATGGACCCGAAACATAGTCAACATTAACGATATTTTTGTATATAATATAGCGCTAAATGTGATGAGTGATAATGAGGATCATGATCCAAAGTCCATCAAAGATTGTCGACAAAGAAATGACTCGATAAAGTGGAAAGATGCAATTGAAGCGGAATTAAACTCACTTTGTAAATATTATTGCTGTATTTTTATGAAAAGATCTGGAAAAGAATTTGCGATAATTGCTGTTTATGTGGATGACTTAAATATTCTTGGAACTCCTGAAGAGCTTCCAAAAGCTATACATTGCTTAAAGAAAGAGTTCGAGATGAAGGACTTAGGAAAGACAAAATTTTGTTTGGGATTACAAATTGAACATTTAAGGAATGGAATTCTTGTACATCAAGAAACTTATATAACAAAAGTGCTAAAACGGTTTTACTTGGACAAACCACATCCACTGTGTACACCAATGGTTGTAAGATCACTAGATGTGAATAAAGATCCATTTAGACCTGGAGAAAAAGATGAGAAACTACTTGGTCCTGAAGTACCATATCTTAGTGCAATTGGCGCACTAATGTACCTTGCTAATTATACACGTCCTAATATATCATTTGCTATTAATTTATTAGCAAGATATAGTTCATCACCTACACGAAGACATTGGAATGGAGTCAAGCATGTACTTCGTTACCTTAGAGGTACAATGGATATGAGTTTGTTTTATTCAAATAAATCAAAATTAGATTTAACTCGTTATGCAGATGCAGGTTATTTATCTGACCCTCATAATGGTAGATCACAAACAGGCTATCTGTTTACATGTGGTGATACAGCCATTTCATGGAGGTCTGTAAAACAGACCATAACAGCCACACCATCTAACCATGCAGAAATTTTAACACTACATGAAGCAAGTCGAGAATGCATTTGGTTAAGGTCAGTAATTCAACGTATACAAGAAACCTGTGGTTTATCTTCTGAGAAAATGATGGCAACAACTATGTATGAAGATAACACTGCATGCATTGCTCAATTGAAAGGCGGGTATATTAAAGGAGATAGAACAAAGCATATTTCACCAAAGTTTTTCTTCAGTCATGATCTTCAAAAGAATGGTGATATTAACATTTAACAAATTCGGTCATGCGATAACTTAGCAGATCTTCTAACAAAGTCATTGCCAAGCAAAACTTTTGAGCAGCTAATGCAGAAGATTGGTCTTCGTCGTCTCAAAAATGATTACATGGTTGAGGGGGAGAAATAAACATGTTCTGCACTCTTTTTTCCTTCACCACAGTTTTGTCCAATGGGTTTTCCAGGTAAGGTATTTAACGAGGCAGCTCTCAAGCAAAGGATGTTGTACTCTTTTCCTTCACTAAGATTTTTTCCCACTGGGTTTTTTCTTAGTAAGGTTTTTAATGAGGCATATCCTTAATAGACATCCAAGGGGGAGTATTGTGAATAGAGTGGATGTCTAATGTTATATTGTAACTCTTAGGCATTATTCTCATTTTTGTATGTGTTAAATGCAAATCATATGTTACAAAACTTAAGCCTATAAATAGGACTCATGTCATTGTAGTGGATACCTTGAGTAATATACAATAGCTATATCTTCTTCTCTTATTGTCTCATTTTCTCGTTCTTCTTCTTGCTCTAGTTTTAGTCATTTCATAACAAAGTGAACTTAATTATTGGATCTATAAGAATTGAACTTGACACCTAAATTACGAGAGTATGTTTGGTCTCTCGAGGAGCCAATGCATTATCATAGAGCTTAGACGGTTTAATTTGAATTCAATTACCACGAATTGAGCATATTTTTTGTTTCTCGGAAGAGAAAATTAATTTTCATACGATCGTGTGATCATATGTTTCGAAGAACAAAAGTGTGTGCGTGTGTGTAAATTCGTTTTACAACTAATTTAAATTAATTTTCTCAATTCCTATTAAAATTAACTTTCATAGGATCGTGTGAACACTTGCGCGAAACATATATCTCTCTCTCTAATAATAGTGTAGAAACATATCTATTTTTTGTTTCAGAAGATATCCTACACTAGTGATTGTGTGATCATTTTAATAATACTAATTGGACTCTCAAATCCCCACAAATACATAGCAACATAATATATTTTGTCAACTTTCTGCTTAATCCTGCAGCTGATTCTGATAATGGCTACCTTTTCTATGATCATAATCTAAACTCAAATCCAATTTCCAGCAGTTAAATAGATACACTAACAATTCCATCAAAACTATACCCGAGAAAAAGCCTAGCCCATAAAGACGATCTGTGTCCATTTCATACAAGCACTTTATCCATGGAAAACGTTGCGACTCATCAGAAGTTCTGAATAATCGATTTTCGTGATGAATTCGCTTCTTTGGAGTTGAGCATCATTGAAAAACTTAGCTTGTGTTGCAAGAAAAGGAACCTTCAAAAATGGTTTGCAAGGCTTGTTTATATGCTAGCAAAGATAAATGTTTGGTAAAAATTTTTAAGGCCAGAAATCCACCACATTCAACGAGTGTATCAGTTTCCCAGAGATAAGTGCGAAAAAGTTAAAACAATGCAAGTTATTCTCCATCAACCAGAAGCAATCTCAGGTGGTTTGACTCAGTTTCATAACCTCCTTCAGCAACTGACTGATTGCTTTGTTCACTTCCTCAGACACTACCAGCTCAGGATGCACCCATTGCAAAGCATATGGAGTAATAACCTTCATAATATTCTCCATATCTAATATATTGGGGTGACCCCAAACACTTTTATTCATAAATTTGCACGATTCTCGCAGCACGCATTTACTGCAAACCTGGCGGGAAATGAAATTGTAAATAATGTAGGTAAACAATAGATGCATGTGGAAAACATAGTGAAAGTCTTCATGCTTGCTTACAGTGTTTTCTGGAACCTCGAAAAATTTTCGCAGTATTTTTGCAGGGAAGACAATACCCCTGTCGGTGGAAGGGCAACCAAACGCGGCCACTTGCTTCAACGCGCTTACTGATAGCCATCTGTGATGCCAAATTCATGTAAGAAATTAATAACGTCGCTAATCAATTGCATGGACTCTTTTTTATGGGCCATCAACATGTACAGGAAATGAACTCAATCCTCAAATAAGATATTAATTATCTTTTCCCCACAACAATAAAATATTAGTTGCATATTAAATAGCAAAGTAGTTTTTGTGTTTGGAAGACCCAACCCAAAAAAATTGTATAATTTGTGTTTTAGACTGCCAAACTACCACATATGACACCTCAATTAAAACCACTTGATGGAGCAGATACTTGAATTTTAACAAAGTTTTAATCATACTGATAGAAACTAAGAGAAGAGTAGAAGAAATTAGTAGGATCTATATTAATAACCCTCTCTCAACCCAAGGCACAATCATGGATTACTGTATGATTCCAGGAAATAGTAAAGAAATAAAAATTGTAATGCATGTCCTTACAAGATGAGAAATGTAAATTGCATAGAAATGAAGTATCTCCCCTGACTGAGAATCTGCTCAGCCTAAACCACCCAGACCTACTTGGTAAAACTCTCGTACCCTCAAATTTTGAAGTCATGTGAGCAAGCCAAGAAAGATTGGGCATTGGAGAAAGGGGGAAGTTTGAACACTTGAGATTCTATCTTTGTGGGGCAGCAGGCAGAAAGACTCATATTTACATAAGCATTCTTCATCATTAATACATTATTTCTTAATAATTAATTATAATTTACCATTTACACACTTCTCTTATTATAGTCTAAAAAGTATGGGCAGATGCCACATATGAATGTGCTCCATCGCCACACCCATATTAGGAAGGACACCAACGATTTTGTAGATGAGCGCGATCGACTTACTAGGTATAACTCCCCTCTGATATATTCAATTACTCATTCCCTCCCTCTTCTGCCCTTTTTCTGGCTTCTCATCCCTCCACTCTCCTCTTACTACTCGTCCATTCGGTTATGCCTTCCCTCTCTCCTCCCTTCACCCAAGTCAAATGCTACCTGTCTCTTCCTTCTTTCATATACTTGATGGTTTTTCAGCTCATTCTTCTCCATCCTTGTATAAACTTGCAAATTGGGCCTATCACATATATGCGCAGTTCATCATCATGGACAGGCAATAACTTGTATATTACAACAACTCTCATGCTCAACTATTTGGTTCCTTGGCAGTGTCGTTTGGTCTCAGGCTCTCAGCTTAGAAGTAAATAGAAGAAATTTCAGTTTCTTGTTTCTTGTCAAGCAGAAGTTTTTGTAACATCAACTTAATAACAATCTAATGAAAGAGGAAGCTCATATTCATTTGGTAGTTATGTAAAAACCATTTTGCTTATTACCAACTATTTGCAGAATTGTTTTCTCTTTTTCCCTTCAAAATATCAGTCAATATGCAATTATGCATGTATTTCCAGTCACATAGTATCTTGCAGTACATAAACCTACTTTACAATATTGTGATAAATGTGAAATGGACTCTGATATATAAATGAATCGTACTTTTAAGACTTATATCCCACATTCCAAGATACTAACTAGTAACAACCACGATAACAACTAATAAGCATTATTTTTATGATTTCTTGTCTTCGAGGCAAGAACACGGTATTTTTTTATTTGCTGATAAAAGAGCTGGTCTAGCTATAGATAACATGGTCCTGCTTCTCATTTCCTTCCTAAATAAAATAAGGAAGTTATTAAAACTTCTAACCTTAAAACTCTAGCATGTCTAATAACCTTTTTGATCTTCCTAGTTTCACCCGAGTATGTATCCCAAAATTAAAAAGTCACGGTATAATGACATTGACGCATTAGCAGAAAGAGTGCAAAGCCAATGACAATCAGATTGCACCCTTAATTGCATCAACTCAGAGAAAATGAGGACAAGATTGTTGCAACTGAAACAAAGGCTGCTATCAAACTATGGAGCATAGAACCGAGTCAAAAAATAAATAAATCAAATAAAAAACAGAGTAGGACCACAGATATAATTCAGGAAATGATAATTCATATGATTCACTACAATAATGCAGATTCTATCTCCGAATATTGTTTCTCACACGTCACTTCTGTGAATTGCTGCTCAAGGCATAAAGCATATGTGTGTGACTGTGAAGTAGTCATATTACATATTTGCTTAATCAAGGGAAACTGACATTGATAGATAATAGCAAAATTGTTCAAACTAGACTCCCAATGAAATGCACATCATTACAAGTCACCGCATTTCATCTTGAATATCCTTGATAAGTGAAATGAACAAATAGACAAGGATATGAGAAAGAAATAGCTAGGTGGGTAGAGTAAGGCAGCCCTTCAGGTATTGGAAATCTCACAGACAACTCCAGTACACGGAAAACACACATGTAGAAATTATAATAAGAATCTGACAGCATACCTCCAGGCTAGGATCATATTTCACAGACCATCACTCACATCTTTTACAAAATGAAAAACATCCTAAGAATAACTATCTCATCAGAACCTTGTAGAGTTCGAATAACTATCCTTATTAATATTACTGGAGCTGCTTAGCATTGATAGCATCTATATAGGGATCCTAGGATAAACAGTTTAATTAAGTGCTTATTGAACAAATTCTATCACATTAGAGTTTATGCACAATATGTTTCAAGTTCAACAATAAAAGAATTTATGGGGATATAAACTCTACAAAAGCTGGTTTTTATAAACTCAATAAGAAAACTTACAAAAATAAAATCAAAACAGCTTATAAACATATCATATACTAACCTTATGAGCTCTTTCAAACCCCTAAGCGATTCTAACAAGTCAAAAGTGCAAATGTACAAGAGTTCATGATCTTACTTGGAGATTTCTTGATTATCTTTGCCAAATCTGCGTGCGGCGAACTTTATATATTGTCTAGCAAAAACAGTCTCAAACAAAGCAAGATCAAATCTTTCCCAACCCTTTGTAAAATTGGCATCATTAAAATACCCCTTTTCATACAAAAACTTCACAAACATCTCCATATCAGGTGAAAGCTCTTTAACCTCCAATGGTTTCCTCAAATTCTTTACCTCTTGCTTGCCAACACTATTTTCAGATTGATTGCTAAATAAAGCATATAAACTCTTATTCTTCTCACCTTTATTCTCAACATGTTTTGTTTTCTCAATTTGATTGATACTGTTAGCAGGTTTATTAGTAAATGCAGCATATAAACTCTTCTTCATTGGAGCATTTTTAGTTTTCTCAATGAAACTACTTAACTCTTCTGTTAACTGCTTCAGTTCCTTCTTCAATTCGGTGTCTTCTCCTTCATTTCCTTCTTCTATGTCGATGGTTGTAGTTTTTCCTGACATTACTTCGGTGAAGAGAGTGCTCAAGGGTTTTTTGTTTTGCTCGGTTTGGGGTTGTGGCGAGGACGAAATGGGGGATTTGAAGTTGAGGGAATGAGGAGTGGTTGGGTGATTTTGAAGGGTTTTGGGGTTTATGAGTGAGTTGAAGCGGCGGAAAATAAGGTTTTTGAGAAACGCCATGGAAATGGAATAGAACCAAGATCAGTGCAGCGGAGAGACTACCATTATCGTAGGAGAGAATTCAGGTTAACTCACACTCACACCACTAGCCGCATTACACGTGCTACGCACGGGATTGACTAAATTTTAGTTAACAAAACTAAAGTAAAACCGGAAGGGAGCTTATACCAGTGGACCACTGATGTTGGTTTATAAAATATATAGTCAAATAATTGTGGATTGAAATTAAATTATAGCTATAAATTAAATAAGAAGATTATAAAATTTAAAAAGAATATTGACAAAAAACGTTGAAATTAAACATCCATAGATAATGGGAAGAAAATGTCTAAAGCTTTTAATAACATAATCCATATATATCAAATGTAAATATAAAAACTTAGCCCGTGATAAGAAAGAAAAGAAGACAACACAATTTAAAACTAAAACACGTGGGTATCATGCATGGTTGTATGAAAACTCATGATAAAATAGGAGCAGTTATACAAAGTTGAAAGAAGATGGTGGAGGTTGTATTATAAATGTGGCTGAAGTTCCCGTTGAAAGAAGATAAAAATTTAAACACCAGTTAAAGTATGTTTTTAATACCGTTTGATGCGAAATGACAAAAATAAAGAAAACAACACAAATAGAAAGTGAAACACGTGGGTATCGTGCAGGGTTAGATGAAAACCACCAATAAAATAGATTCACCTATAGAAAGTTGAAAGTAATGTTAGCTAGTAACTTATACATAGTTGGTTGAAATATATGTGTATCACTCCTGTGCGATGCACGGGGTGAGCTAGTATTGATGGATGTAAATGTATTAAATCAACTCATTTTTTTACCAAAAAAACATTAATATTGTGAGAAGGTGACTATTAATTAGAAATAGTTTAGTAAATGTATTTATTTTTTCCATGAATCCAAGAAAATTAAATGCATAAAACTACTATTCATAATATGTGTAAAGGTAATTGTTTTTGCTTATAATCAAGTCAGGAGGAAGTACATCAATACATCATGCAAGGTTAAATAAAAATCACCATTAAAATAAAAACACCTATACAAAATTGTAAGAAAATGTTGGGGAGTTCTATTGTAAATGAGACCGAAGTTCCCATGGAAAAAAGTTAACTTTTAAATATAAATTAAATAACAATATTATAAAATTAAAAATAAACTTTAACAAAGACATTGGAATTGAAAATTCACAAATAATAAGAAGAAAAAATATAAAAAGTTTTAATAATGTTATCTATATTTATCAGAAATATAAAAACTTAACCCATAATGAAAAAGAAAATAAGACAACACAAATAGAAAGTGAAACATGTATGTAAGTATCATAAAGAGTCTGATTTAAAACTAAACACCAATTTAAGTATGTTTCTAATACTCGTGGTGCGAAATTACCAAAATAAAGAAGAAAACACCAATTTGAACATGTAAACGCTTTTTCGGAACCTATTTTGTCACGAATGTTTTTTTGCTTTTTCATCAAACATGTTATTGAGGAACGAACTTCGCGTATTTGAACATCTAAAATTTTTTTGGGACCCTATAGTATCCCAAAATACATCGTCAACATCACACTTTACGTATTTTATCACAAACTTATTATTATTTTTTACCAAACCGGTTATTTACAAAGATACTTCTGGTATTTGAAGACTTAAAAAGTTTTTATGAATCCTGAAGTACTCCAAAACATACTATTTAACATTTCACTTTAAGCATTTTGATACAAAATGATTTTTTTCACAATCAAGTACACTAAAGCACACTGTTTAGCATATCACTTTACGTATTTTGTCACAAACTTATTATTTTTAACCAAATAGTTTACTTACGAAGAAACTTCTGGTATTTGAAGAATTTTTTTTTTATGAATTCTAAAGTACTGCAAAACATACTGCTTAACATTTCACACGTATTTTGGTACAAAATATTTTTTTTCACCATAAGTACACCAAAGCATGCTGTTTAGCATCTCACTTTACGTATTTTGTCACAAACTTATTATTATTTTTTACCAATCCGTTTACTTTCGAAGAAATTTTTTGGTATTTGAAGAGTTAAATTTTTTTATGAATCCTAAAGTACCCTAAAACATACTGCTTAACATTTCACTTTACGCATTTTTGTACAAAATAATTTTTTTGCCCAAGTACACCAAAACACATTGTTTAGCATGTCGTTACATATTTTGTAATGAAATTAAATCTTTTTTTCACAAAATGGATTATTGAAGAATTTTTTTTGCATATTTAAACATCTAAAATTTTTTGAGACTGTAAAATACCCCTTAAAATATAAAAAAGAAAAAATACAAAATTTTAAAATATAAAAGTAGAAAAAACAAAACAAAAAAAAACTGAAACCAAAATGGAAGAAGGGAAAAAATGAAGAAAAAAAGTAAAACTTTAAAATATAAAAGAATAAAAAGGAAAAAGAGAAAAAATGCAAAAAAGGAAAAGAAGGAAAGAAAAAAAAAAGGCTTGGCGCCAATTTGAAGTGGCATGACAAGCCACATATATATAAGAGATTTTACTCCCGTAGGATTTATTTGTCATGAGAAAATTTGTTAGTTTTTTTTTTTGAATAACTCATCAATTTATTCCTTAACTTTTTTTTAGGAAGTTTATTCCCTAAACTCTTTTTTTACAAATACAACTCTATTCATTTGTCCGAGGCTGATTCGTCGCAGGGACAGAAATACTGTTTATGGCACCCGGTTGCCGGATTCGATCCCCACCGGATGTCGAACCTTGATTTTTCCATTTCTATCAAACCAAAAAAACAACTCTATTCATTTCATTTATAATGATTGACAAAATATACGAGAGAATCTCATTAAAAAGTTTGAGGGCTAGCTATATAATTAAGGCTACATTTACAAAAGTATGAGCGACTTTATTAGTTTTGCTCCTAATGAACTCTACATAGTTATTAGAGAAAATGCATTAAGTATTTGTCTCAGAGATGAACTTGGTTTGTACTTGGGGATAAGACTATGTCCAGCCTCTTCTCATTGTTCGCGTAGAAGAGACTATTGGCTTATTAGAGGCACTAACAAGGGCTCACGATCTTCATCTAGGTGACATAATCTTCAAGCTAGACTCTAAGCTTGTGGTATTCCGACAAGGTGGATACCACCGAACTCAAAGAATTAGACTATCTTGCTAAGCAACAGTTAATAATGTTGGAGTTGATTGCAATTGGGGCTTCTTGAAATAGTCTCACATTGCCTAGTTTTGTGAAGGAAGAAGGAGACCAATGTTATATAAACGGACTTAAGTTCTCATTTACAAGTGCACCAATCAAACATACTTTAAGTTGTATTTGATTTTTCTTTCTTTCTCTTATACCCTTGTCTTAATTTTTTTTTTAAAAAATAGTTAATCTTCTTTTTCATTTAAGTTAAAAGAACCAAATTATTACATGACGGCAGTCTTAAATGACCAAATTGTTACGAGACAGATGATACGTAGGCTCTGTCACGACCGCATCAGCTCTATTAGTGCCAACTTAGGTTTTTTGTAACGAAAAATGAAAAAGGACTAATGGTGTACACATTATGTAACATAAAAGACCTAGGTGGTACCAAAAAAAACTTAAAGGACTAACTTGTTACAATTAAATAACTTAAAGGACCTCTAGTGTAATTTTCCCTATAAAAAAACATTAGCTTGTCATACAAATTGAAGTAAATCAAAGAAAAAGTTGAAAATGTAAACCGTGTGTGAACCACTCGCATGTTATCGCACGTTCTGAATACTCAATAATCGAAACCGCCGCTACCACACCCATACCTTCAATCTTGTCCTTTCTCGTTCTCCTTCCCTAGGCCACGATTTGGCATGAAATTTCACGTCCGAACTCAAAATCATTACAAAACTGTTAAGTCGTTCACCACACAATCTATGTCCGACTCACAAAGCCATTGATTCTCAAATCTGAATTTTTTAAATCCCCACGCATGAAAAGGTGGATCACGTTTAATCAACAAAGTAAGTGGTCCGACTTTGGTGACACCAAGTTAAACATCTTCATTTGGGGATATAAAACCATTTTTTAGTTGCTAATGCACGATCAAGACGTTGCTCAATTGTATTGGACGTACCCATTGCAAACCGCCATGTAAATTGGTGAACAATTAAATCAATATCAATTAATCTAGCATCATGAATAGTATTGTGAAAGGCTCACCTTAAGTAGTGAGGATGATCACACCTTCCTCATTTATCCTCCTGTGATATTAGATCATTGAAATCCCCAATAATACACTAAGGAATTCGAGAAGCTCCTGCTGCTAGTCTTCTTAAAAGGGCTCTAGGATTCTCGTCTATGCAACCTGTCAGCATAACCATAGTAACAAATAATCCTCCATTTCCCCTTCCAAGCATCATTTACTTCTATCATGGTTGATGCCTAGAATATCTCATAATAGAATAATTAATTGAATTTCTCCATAGCACAATAGTACCCCCACTGTAACCCATATTATCAACTGCAAAGCAGCCATCAAAACCAACAATTCTCTGAGTAGATTCTATTTTAACTGAATTATACATTGTTTGAGATAAAAAATAATTTTCAAATCAAACCTCCAGATTAGGTCTCTAAGGATAGGAACTAATGTTGGATGACCCATGCCACGAGAGTTCTAACTCAAGATACTCAACTGTTTGTGGTAGGCTTGATTGCCAAGACTTGCCAATAAAAAAAGAATTACATTGTCGTTATTTGAACACCTAGAGCCATTATCATTGTTTACTTATAGTTTCCCACGCTTGCATTTCTTTTCCTCTAGTGTTGTGTCCTCCATGGTAAAGTTGTGTGCGTGTGTTAGAGCTGTAATTTTCACATCAAAGTTAGAACTTGAATGCCTTATTTTAGTACATTCAGTATGGGATAGAGTGAGAGTTTGGTTACACGACATTATTTGTGACATAAACTCCACCAGTTGACCTTTGTTTCCTGATCACACGCCCTTAGATATTTCGAACCATTTTCTTCTTAATATGTGAATGTTTAGCTAAGAAGATGCGACAGACATCAGTGATGCTACTCTGGAGTCTTTGGCAGAGTAGAAATTTGAAGGTGTGGGAGACGACTAAGGAGAGTTATACTTCCATTGTTCATGGAATCGCCCAGGCTCTCTAGGAGTGGCTTAAGGTGATTTGGTCCCTAATCTGATTCCTCGGCCAACTGTCTTTTGGACAAAGCCTCTTATGGGGTTTGTTAAGTGTAATGTGGGTGCCTGTTTTTCCATTGAACATAACTGTTGCTTATGTGGCACTCTCTAAGGCAGCTAGCTCACTCAAGTCAAACCTAGGTGGATCCTATGTGGCCTATCTATCAGTGTTAGCAAAACAGATTGAAGGAGAGTGTGCTGAGTTAGTTATAACAGTTTTTTGAAACTGTTATTTGGCGCCAAACTAACTCTCACATAAAAAGCTTCAATTCGTGTTCATTTGCTAAGAGAGAAGCATTCTGTAATCACTGGGTAGAGGAGAGACACCAAATTGGGGATTTTGTGTTCTTCAATCATGTAATCCAAGAAATCTAATTCAATGAAAATGGACTGCAGCAATTGCTCCGTCCCCCAGAGTAGACATCAATGTTGATGTTGAACTGGGTAAACAAATTACTCTGTGTTCTTTAATTTTCATTTTCGCCCAATTTCGTTTTTAGGGTTCATCAGTGCGTGAATTCGAATTAGGGATCAATTCAACAATCAATTGTTGAATTGACGCTCGTTTTCAATTCATAAGTAGTTAATTGATCGATTACATTCATTACAATTCTTTTGTAAATTTTTCTTGGTTCAACTTGTGATTTTCTGCTATATCGGGTCATGTTTTAAAGCTTCTGTTGGTGTCTGGTTTATCAGAAACCAGTTGATCAATTTCTAACAACTGGTATCAAAAGCAATCGTTAGGAGTCCAAACAAATGGAAATGGCGAAATATAACCTAGAGAAATTCACAGGGAAGAACAACTTTGGCTTATGGAAGATGAAGATGCATGCCTTACTTGTTCAACAAGGTTTGGAAGATGCATTGGAGGGAGAATCGAAACTACCATAATCTTTATCAAAAAAAGAAAAGAAAGATTTGATGAACAAGGCACACAGTGCAATTATCCCGAGTCTGGGAGACAAGGTCCTAAGGGAGATTTCAAAAGAAAAATTCGCTGTTGCTGTATGGTTAAAATTGGAGTCTCTATACATGACCAAATCTCTTGCAACAAAGCTATATCTCAAGCAAAAACTCTATACACTCAAGATGCAACCAGGTATTTCTATTAGTGATCAAATAGATGAATTTCATAAGTTGATACTAGACTTAGAAAACATTGATGTGAAAATAAGTGATGAGAATCAAGCTCTGCTACTCATTAGGTCACTGAATAACTCCTATGATACACTAGCTGACACATTAGTATATGGAAGGGAATCCCTAAGTTTAGATGAGGTTCAAGTTGCATTGATGTCAAAAGAACTGACAAAGAAGTCTGAGACTAGGGACAATCAGAATAGAAATGAAAAGGGGAAAGGAAGAGGAAGATCAAAATCAAAAACAAAACACAATAGATGTTACATCTGTAACAAAGAAGGGCATTTTAAGAAGAATTGCCCTGATAAAAAGAACAAGAATGGAAATAACTTCAAAGAAGATACAGCAGATGCCTCTATTGCATCAGATGGGTATGGTAACTGTGAATTGTTGTATACTGCTGATGGACTGTGAGATTCTTGGCAATGAAGAGTATGATGAGCCAGATAGTCAGTGGAGTGAAGTTCTAGTTGCTGTAGATGATGAGAGAGTTGAATCAAACTCCACTGCATCTACTTCAGGAGACAATGACTGGATATTGGACTCAAGCTGCTCCTATCATATGTGTCTAAGAAGGGAATGGTTTGAAGACTACAAACTGTTTGATGGGGGTCAGGTAATAATGGGAAACAACAAGACTTGCAAGGTGGTTGGAATACGCACTGTCAAGCTAGTTCTAGCAGATGGCACAGTGAAGAAATTAACAAATGTAAGACATGTTCCTGAGCTCAAAAGAGCTTTAATATCTCTTGGTACACTTGAAAAGGTTGGTTTCAGCTTTAAAGGTGAAAATGGAGTGCTTAGGATCCTCAAAGGATCAAGAGTTGTGATGAAAGGTGTGAGGAAAACCAACTGTCTCTATGCTCTTCAAGGAAAGACTCTGGTAGGAGAAGCTAATGTAGCTACCAAGTCAACAGATAACACACTCATGTGGCATCAAAGACTTGGCCACATGAGTGAGAAAGGATTGAAGGAATTAGAGAAACAAGGTGCTCTATGTGGAGATAGAATTAACAAGCTAGGATTCTATGAGCATTGTATTTTTGGCAAGCAGACTAGAGTGAGATTTGCAACTGGCACACACAAAACCAAAGAGAAACTTGGTTATGTTCACTCTGATCTATGGGGGCCTGCCAAAGTTCCTACACATGGTGGCCAGAGATATTTCATGACCTTCACTGATGATCTCAGTGGGAAGGTATGGATTTACTTACCCAAGACAAAAGATGAGGCTTTCAAAACTTTTGTAGAGTGGAAGAAGAAAGTGGAAACTCAAAGTGGACTAAAGGTGAAGGCTTTGAGAACTGATAATGGGTTAGAATTTTGCAATGAAGAATTCAACCAATACTGCAAAGAGCAAGAGATCTACAGGAACCTCACTGTGAGAGGAACACCCGAACAAAATGGTCTTGCAGAGAGGTTAAACAGAACTTTGCTGGAGAAGGTGAGATGTATGTTATCATGTGCAAAATTGCCTTATTTCTGGGGTGAAGCAGTACATACAGCCTGCTACTTGATAAATAGAAGCCCTTCCACTGCTCTAGATTCCAAGACACCTCAAGAGGCTTGGACAGGGAACAAACCTGAATATCACAATCTTAGAATATTTGGTTGTCCAGCCTTCTTTCATGTAAAGGAAGGAAAATTAGAACCAAGGTCAAAGAAAGGTTTGTTCATGGGATACCCTGATGGAGTCAAGGGCTACAGGATTTGGTCAATTGATGAGAAGAAGTGTATAACTAGCAGAGATGTCATTTTCAATGAATCCAAACTGATAATTGAAACAAAGGACAGTGAGCTGCTAGAGAAAGGATCAATTGATCAAAATTCTGAGCTTGAGGTGGAGCTAGAGAGCTCCAATGCACAGAAGGAAAACTCAACTGATATAGTTGATATTCCTAGAAATCAAGATGAACAGGATGATTCTGACTCTGATAGTAAAGATCAAGAGGACAATGACCAAGATTATATGCTGTGCAGAGATAGAGTTAGAAGGGAAATCAGACCTCCAAATTGTTTTGGTCATGAGTCAATGACTGCCTATGCTCTACACACATCAGTATGTCTAAATAATGATGAACCAAACACCTTTGATCAAGCTATGAGTAGCAAGGAACAACACAAGTGGATGCAGGCCATGATAGAAGAAATGTAGTCACTGGAGAAAAATCAGACATGGAAACTTGTAAACAAACCTACTAGTGCAAAGTTGGTGGGTTGTAAATGGATTTACAAGAAGAAAGAAGGTAACTCAGAAAGTGATCCCCCTAGATACAAAGAAAGATTAGTTGCAAAGGGGTACACTCAAAGAGAGGGAGTTGATTTCAATGAAATCTTCTCTCCTGTAGTGAAGCATACCTCCATTAGAGTGCTGTTAGCACTTGTTGCTCAACATGGCCTGCACCTTGAGCAAATGAATGTCAAGACAACATTCCTACATGGTGTGCTTGAGGAAAAGATCTACATGACTCAACCAAAAAGGATTTGAGGAAAAGGGCAGGGAAAGCATGGTATGTTTACTGCAGAAGTCATTGTATGGGTTAAAACAATCCCCAAGACAATGATACAAGAGATTTGATAGTTATATGCTGAACATTGAGTACAAAAGGAGTAATCATGACAGCTGTGTTTACTACAAAAGACTTGGCAATGAGAACTACATTTATCTACTGTTGTATGTGGATGACATGTTGATTGCTTGCAAAGACAAGAAGCAAATCGATACTCTAAAGGGTCTGCTAAGCAAAGAGTTTGAAATGAAAGACCTAGGCAAAGCAAGGAAGATATTGGGGATGGAAATCACTACAAGCTCTAATGGGAAGGGTCTCACAGTCACTCAAGAAGGATATGCTCAGAAGGTGATACAGAGATTCAATATGTCATTTGCAAAGCCTGCAAATTTACCTATTGGATCACAGTTCAAATTATCCAGAGAGGATTGTCCTAGTTCTGATCATGAAGCAAAGGAAATGGACAAAATTCTCTATGCTAGTGCAGTTGGAAGCTTGATGTACGCCATGGTATGCACTAGGCCTGATCTTGCCTATGGCTTGAGCCTTGTTAGCATATACTTAGCTAACCCAGGACAACAACATTGGAATGCTGTTAAGCATGTCCTAAGGTACCTCAAGGGAAGCGTGAAGCTTGGTTTAAGGTATCACAAAGGAAATGATGACTCAGGTGGAGTGGTAGGATATGTTGACTCAGATTTTGCTGGTGATCGTGATAAAAGAAGATCACTCACCGGGTATGTATTCACACTCTATGGCAAAACAGTGAGTTGGAAGGCATCACTTCAACATGTGGTGGCCCTCTCCACCACTGAAGCTGAGTACATTGGTGTCACAGAAGCTGTCAAGGAACCTTTGTGGCTCAAAGGTCTTGTGAATGAATTAGGTGTCAAGCAACATAGTGTGGATGTACATTGTGACAATCAAAGTGCAATCCACCTGTGCAAGAACCAATCATTTCATGAGAGAACGAAGCACATTGATACAAGGTTGCATTGGATCAAAGATATAATTTCTGAAGGCAAGGTTCAGATTAAGAAGATTCATACTGCTCACAACCCTGCATATTTCATCACCAAGGTTGTGTCATTGGCAAAGTTCAAACACTGCTTGAACTTACTCAATGTGTTCTAATATAATGAAGATTGGATGGAGCTCTTGTATTTTATGCAGGTTCATTGACATTGTTTTGGGAGTGCCAAGTTGGAGATTGTTGCTTATGTGGCACTCTCTAAGGCAGCTAGCTCACTCAAGTCAAACCTAGGTGGATCCTATGTGGCCTATCTATCAGTGTTAGCAAAACAGATTGAAGGAGAGTGTGCTGAGTTAGTTATAACAGTTTTTTGAAACTGTTATTTGGCGCCAAACTAACTCTCACATAAAAAGCTTCAATTAGTGTTCATTTGCAAAGAGAGAAGCATTCTGTAATCACTGGGTAGAGAAGAGAAACACAGGGAAATCTGGGAATTGGGAAGTGAGGGGGTAAACACCAAATTGGGGATTTTGTGTTCTTCAATCATGTAATCCAAGAAATCCAATTCAATGAAAATGGACTGCAGCAATTGCTCCGTCCCCCAGAGTAGACATCAATCTTGATGTTGAGCTAGGTAAACAAATTACTCTGTGTTCTTTAATTGATCGATTACATTCATTACAATTCTTCTGTAAATCGTTCTTGGTTCAACTTGTGATTTTCTGCTATATCGGGTCTTGTTTCAAAGTTTCCGTTGGTGTCTGGTTTATCAGAAACCAGTTGATCAATTCCTAACAATAACAAAGGTGGGTATTGGTACTTGTCTCAGAGATGAATTTGGTTTGTTTATGGGGATAAGACTATGTGGTTGCAACCTTATCTTGATGTTCGCGTAGAGGGGACTCTTGGCTTATTAGAGGTGCTAACATGGGCTCGCGATCTTCATCAAGGTGACATAATCTTCAAGCTAGACTCTATGTTTGTGGTATTCCGACACGGTGGATGCTACCGAACTCAAAGAATTAGACTGTCTTGCTAAGCGACAATTAATAATGCTTGCTATCATTCTTTCGTCGACGTGTCATAATTATGAGCACTTGATTTTTAATGAAACGGCCTAGATTTTTTTATTGGTGCGAATGAAACGACCTAGATTTAAAATAGCCAATACATCAAACACATTGAAAATAGTAATGTTAAAATAATCCCTAGTAGTAGTAGTATTTAATTTGCAAACTTCAAAAGTGCCATAGTTATTAATGATTTCTATATCTCTGATTGCTTGTGTTGCAGTAACTAGTTAGCTTCAATCCGTTGTCATCATTCTGAATTTTTTTGGGACGTCACTTGTCAAACCCTTTTTCTTTGTTCCAATGCTATTAATTTGTCCACCGCTCCCTTTGCTCGCTTTTGATCTTCTTGGTCCACGGCGCGTTCTAAATAGAAATAAACAATTATTTTAATTAATTCATAATTTATTTAACTTTCATCTTCTGGTTGGATTAGACCACTGAGACATGTCGCCGCCTACCTCCCCTGGGGACATGCTATCAACGCCTTCAAATGATTTGAACTCCGCCCGGTGTCATCCTTCCACCAACTAAGAACATGCACACACTATAATTTGACTATCATATTATAGGTTACTTTCAGTGATATACATAGAAGTTTATTCAAAAGTTAAATGTAATAGTAGTAGATAATAATATTATAAACAGAGACTAAATGAGAGGCAAAAATAAAATTAAAAAGAAATTAGTTGACTTACTTGAATGAGGATATCACTAAGCGGGTCATAGTGGAACTCAGTGCATGAATTCCTGGTGTAAAATTTCCCAATACACCACAAACCATTATATTGCTGCTGAGATGTGAAGAGTGAGGAATGAATGGCTTTGACTTGTTGCTTGCTGCAAAGCTAGGAAGAAGAGGGTGAGATTTAAAGAACATGACTGAGAGGTTTAATTTGAGTTTATAGTAGACTCAATAATTAATGCAAGTTGTAAATTATTCATGTTGACTCAATATTAATGTTTATCGTAATATTTCCACAATCAGATCCGCTTAGATGTGAATTTGGTGTTTCAAACTCCAAACCAAACATACTTTAGTTTCTCATTGGTTAACAATCAAATTGACCATAGAATATAAAATAGAATGTTATGAATGACAAAAATTTCATTTGTAACTTGGTATTGTAGGTTTCTAAGAATTCATTTTATATTTTTGATAGCGAAAAACCAAGTAGCAACCTGTAATAGTAGGTATTTTTTCATCCTTTTTTAGAAACAAAGGGGCTAGAGAGCCCAAAAAGACATTGCATCAAAACCAACCAAGGAGTACAAATTCCCGATAAATCATGGTCCTAACGGCTTTGAATGGGGATCATACTTCGTACAACCCCCTACCTACTCGGTGGACACCCCCAACACCCCAATATCCCCAAAATGCCCCTCCTCATTTCATAACTCACCTCTCATCTCATCTCCTCTCCTCTCACACTCCCCTCTCCTCACCTCTCCTCTCACACTCCCCTTTCCACCCTAAACCCATGCATTTTCTCCAATTTATCCAATTCCACATATCAATCCCTCTCTCCCTCTCTTCCTCTCCTCCATTTCACTTCGCATTTATTTCCCTTCGTGTTTGTATCCAACAAGCATAGGCGTAGAAACCGGTTTGCAAGCAAGTAGGCCTGCATCGACAAGAAGTTCAAGGGCATATTTCTGTTGTGAATGGATGATGCCTTGTGTAGACCGAGCTACCTCTAAGCCAAGGAAAAACTTCAGAAGCCACAAATCCTTGATTCTAAAGATAACATCAAGAGAAATATTGGCTGACTGGATTTCAGCTAAGTTGTTCCCTATGAGAAAGATAGCTAAGTTGTACAAATCCGAGGGAGGTGAGGTGAGAAATCAATTTGAAGCTCCATTGCCTACTGGCCTGTTTCTACCTATAGAGAGATTTGTGAAGTTTGCAAACCTGATTAGGTGCAAAAGTTTCAAACCCTTGAGGAACCCGCATATAGACCTCTTCATGCAAGTCGTCATGAAGGAAGACATATTAACATCCAACTGATGTAAATGCCAATTGCAAGCTGCTACAAGAGCCAATACCAGACTCAAAGTGGTAATTTTAACAACTGGAGAGAAGATTTTATAATAGTCAACACCTTCAAGGCGTGCCTTATACCTTTCAAGGGAGCCATCAACTCTAAGTTTGGTCTTATAAACCCATTTGCATCCAATATGTTTCTTACCAGGAGGTACTTGAATGATAGTCTAGGTGTTGTTTCCCTCTAAGGCATGGATTTATTTGTTCATGACTTCCTTCCAACAATCATGCTTAATAGCCTGCCTGTGCATATTAGGAGGGCTCAACAAGGTTGGAGATGGCTGAAACAAAGGTTTTCTGGAATGGGGATACCTGAGGACGCATTGGCAGCATTAGTTAAATGCGTTGAGTTACAATGATATTCTTGAAGGTAACTGGGGGTAGTACGAGTTCAAGTAGAGTGTCTGGGAGGGGGAGGTTTATAGTAGAGGAGGGGGAATTAGGTGAGGTCGTATGAGGAGGAGAGGGAGAGGTAGAGGGAGGGGAAGTTGATAGAGGAGAGGAAGTTTGTGAAGGGGAAGCATATTATGTAGTAGGGTTAGGGTGTGGAGGGTTGATTGAGGATGTAGGTAGGAGAAGGTCAGTTACATTGGGTAAGGGTATTTGAGGGGAAGATAAAAGAATTGGGTTGAAGATCGGGGTAGAGGAGTGAGGGGTGGCAAAAGGGAGGATGTTCTCATAAAAGGAAATGTCTCTAGAGTAAAAAATTTCATGGTTGTGAAAGTCATAGAGAAAATAACCTTTGATACCAATGGTATGACCAATGTGGACACATGTTGAAATTTGGTCCTATTTGCAACATGGGTAGAAGCATAACATAGGGAACCAAACACTCGAAGGCGGAAGAGGTCGGGAGGTATATTATGTAATGTGCAGGAAGGAGACAGGTTATTTAGGGGAAGGAGGTTTATTATGTGGATAGCTTGGGAAACGATAAATTCCTAAAAAGGGAAGAGGTAATTTTTATTGAAACATGAGAGATCTGGCTACATTTAGGATATGTTGGTGTTTTCATTCAACCCCTCCATTTTGTTATGGAGTTTTGGTACAAGAACATTGGTGTATGATGCATTTGGAATGGTAGTAGTCGATCATGTATGTAGAATTCAGGACCATTGTCAGACTTGACAATTTTAACACTAAAGCCAAATTGAGTGTGGATCATGGGTGTGGACCATTGTCGACCTGACAGTTTGAACAATATTTTGTGTAATTTCTTGTTTTGGGTATAATATTTCTTGTGTTGTGACCCTCATCCCATTCCAAAGGCCCAAATAGGCGTATTTGCCGGAATATTTTCATTATTTGGTTTTCATCATAACAGCAAATAGTGTTGTTACTCATAATTTGGCTAGAGCATCAATTATGTAACGTTAGCTCTCATTTTTATCTAGATATTTGAGAATCTTTTTTTTGGACCAAATATTCGAGAATTTTGTGTAAGCACACATTCTAATGAAATGAAATAAGTATTCTTCTTTTAAAAAACAATCAAAACCTCTAATTACATGATTACAACAATTGAGGTCATGATGAAAGAATGAACAGTTGGTAAGTTGATCAATCTATTGCAACATGGAGCTATACAAAAGACACCCGAATGCCAACAGCACACTTGCTTCCAATCTAGCTTCTAACATTTGGATCATCACCAAAATAACAAAGTAAAGAAATATTGCATAATTATGCAGATAATTAACATTTCAGTAGACTTGTCATCAGTACCAAAATAAGTCCCTGCACTTAGTCCTGAAGCATCTTGGAGACCTTACAGTTCAATCTTCCGGAAATCTCCACTATGATTACTGTGAGCTATGATTAAGGCACATAGTAATCATAGTGGAGATCAACGTTCTAGACCAACTCGTACGAGATCTCACGGTCACCTGCAAATCTCTGACAGTACTATATATAGAGGTCTTACCTCAGCTGATAGGTACACTTTTTATCCATACTGTTACTCTGCTCACAATCTTACGTCACTGACTTGGGCGACTTGGGCATCGGAGTGTGTTATTACAGGTACAACCCGAGCTGAGTTCTGCACACGACCAGCAACTCAACAGAACGACCAGACACCTCAGCAGACCAATCTGCCCGACCTTGAGGTACGGTTCACTTCCAATGCCTGTTTCAATCACATTGCAATTCATGCAATCTATTTCCAATCCGTTAAGGGCTTTTGTTCACGTCTTCACTAGTACTTAGGCCGGTTGCATAAGTGTTCTCAGGTATAAGATTTCTTGTTGTGCTTTGGAGTATACTATTTATTTGTGGTGGAGGTCCCAACCCTCCACTTCGACTTCTTTGGGCTTTATGCAGTTTATTTTTGTTGCTAACAGATGTTCTGAAAAATCCAAACAACGAATATGGTTAATTCATTAAAGTATAGTTCAATGCTATTTAATTATATCCATATCTTTTTTTGATGAACAATTTTATCCATATCTTTATATATATAGCTAATCATGTCAGAAAAATGAGTCATTATAATCATATATGTATATAAATACACAAACATTGAATACGTGGATGAAAATGAAGTAATCAAACAATCTCGAATTTATTGACATTTTAATTTCAAGAAGGTTATCATTATCGAATACTTACGTGATTATCGTCGATGAATATTGAGGGAAAGACTTATAATTTCGCAACATTGGCATCTGAATGAAATTATCTGCAGCGAGAGCCATTAGCACAAGATTATTAATCAAATTGGGCTTTCTCTTTCTTTCAGAAATAATTATGAAGATTGCTTATAGTGTAAGGTGTTTAATGTTTATTGTTGCATTGTATGGGAGTTAAGTTGAAGGTGGGATTTATAGAGAAAGAAGCATGTATGAATTTTGTCGCAGAAACTAACAACACGCGAGTAGTGTTTTGAGGTGGTCAATGTTGAACGTTTCTCTATAGTATCTATTTAAATTTATAGGGGTTCATGGTCAACTCAACTATATGCATGTCAGTGTCATTTATTTTTGACTTAGTATTATTATACTAGTTCAAATTAGTGATTTGAAGTGTTTTTTTTAATGGTAAGATTTGAAGTAAAATTAAATGGAATTTTTATTTCAGTTGTAAAGGCTATTTAGAATAAAAAATTTAATATCCGTTTTGCAACCAACAAAAATAATAATTTTTAAGTAAAATTGCAGTTTGATTCTTTAAGTTTAGGCTAAAATATGTTTTTGGTCCCTACAAAATTGAGACTTTCAAAGTTTAGTCTCTACATTAACGAAATAGGCGCTGATAACAAAGTTTTTGAGGACTTTCCGAGAGGTTGACACGAGGATTCTGAATATCAAACTCATTTTTTGATTGAAGGTCCAAGGTTGCCAGAAAATAAGGAAGAATGTGGTTGTTACAGGGATTGATCAAGAACCTGATTTCGTCTTCTGTGGTTAATCATGATCTTGATTTGTCAAAAAACAACACCACCAACGCACTGTTACATCCACATCACCAACAACCCAAAACCAATTTTCATCAACATCATCTTTTCTCAGAAAAGGAAACACAGAAATGTCAAAAACGAAATCGCAATGCATAGAAACACGAAATCGCAACACACAAAAATTATGTAAAATTGAAATCAACATCGTTGCGATTTTGTTTTTCATGTGTTGCGATTTTGTTTTGAATAAGAAGAATGGATTTCGCGATGTTGCGATTCTGTTTGCCTAATCAACATCATTTATGTCAGGTAAAAAAAACGGAAAAATAAGTTAGGAACAAAAACACTTATTTCCTTAATGTAGGGACTAAACTTAGAAGATCCCCATTTTGTAGGGACCAAAAACATATTTTACCCTTAAGTTTATTTAAAATTTCTCAATTAAGTCATTTAAGTAAAATTGCACTTTTGAAGAAAGGGACGCCATTATATAATACATTTCATAAGTTTATTTAGTAGTACTGAAGTGGAATTCTAGAAGGAGAGGATCTTTGGAAGAAGGGGAAGCCAATATATAATACATTTCATATGTTTTTTTGCAATCATTTTCCCATTTTCTCAAAGATACTCTCCTTCTTAAATTCTACCCAAGCATGATAAATGCCTAGTTCTAATTTTGAGGGATAACATGGTCTAGTGAGATTTATTTAAGGCTTAAATATGTTTTTACCCCTGCAAATAGGGGGTGTTTTGCTTTTACTCCCTATAATTTTTTTTTTTATTTTAAAAAACCCCTTGCAAAATTCGCTTTTTTGATTTGAGTCCTTCTGTTAGTGCTCCGTTAAAAAAAGCCGGGCTGGCTAACAGATGACTGAGTTGTCATTTTTTTTCTTTTCTAATTTTTTTTATTGCTGACTGTATTGCCACTCAGCTTCTTCTTTTTTTTTTTTTTTTTAAAATCTCTCACCTTTCCAAACACTTCTTCTTCCTCTCTCTGTTAACCCTAAATCCCCAATTATTAACCTCATGTTCTCTGCGTTTTTGTCTTCAATCACGCCTTATTTCTTCTTCTTTTTCCCCTAACCTTCTTCTTCCTCTCCCTCTTTTTCCCTGCCAGTCACGATTTGGGGGTTTGATCTCAAAAGGTGTTATGCAAATCACGATTTGGGGCTGGCAGAGAGGCGTGTTGTGAGGGTAGTCTTTTGGTGACGGTGACAACAGCGATTTGGGGGTTTAGGGTGGTGTTCCTCCTCCCTTCTTCAGTTCTTATGAACCCTAGATCAGAGAGAGTAAAGTTGTGCCATCTCTTGGGGAGAAATCGGTCATTCGCAGAGAGAGAGAGAGAGAGAGAGAGAAAGAGAACATTGGCGAGGTGCGAGAGAGAGAGAGAACAGTGGCGAGGGTGACCTTGGAGAAGTAGAAAGCAGTGTTTCTCAATTGAGAAGCAGAGGCAGAAATCAATCTAAAAATGATGTGGATTTTAGAGTGAATCATAAACCCCTCTTTCTTCTCTCTTTCTGTCACCCAAGAGGCCATGAATCTGAAGATGGGTTTCTGGATTTTAGAGTGAAATGGGTCTTTGGTTTAATATGTGGAAATGGGATTGTACAGGAATGGGATTGACAGCATGCCAGCGGAGGTGGAGATGAGGGGAGAGAGGGAGAACTCACTCACGGTGATGGTTTGGTGGCGATGAAGGCTTTCTTTGTTGTGAGAGAGATGAAGCGCAGGAGTGAGAGAGAAGAGGGAGGATTGAGAAAGATGAAGGTGAAAGAGATGAATTAACTGATAATTAAAGAATAAATAAAAAATGATGATATGGCAGCCCAGTCAGCATTATAAAAAATTAGAAAAGAATAAGAAATGCCACGTAGACATTTTTTGTAACGGAGCACTAACAGAAGGACTCAAATCAAAAAAGTGAATTTTGCAAGGGGTTTTTTAATTTTTTTTTGTAGGGGGTAAAAGCAAAACACCCCCTATTTGCAGGGGTAAAAGCATATTTAAGCCTTTATTTAATTGTTAGACAGCGCCAAGTTGATCTTTATTTGTATTTCTTCGAAGACAATCCAAAGAAATAGGATTGGTGTTGAAAAAGTTCAAAGACAGGAATCTGTATACTATTTTTGTGTCTTGTTTCTATTATCCATCCAGAGATGGAGGGAACATTGGTAGTTGAGCACCTAAAAGATTGGTTGACACAACTAGAGTCGACACGAAAATATATGTACAGATACTAACTAACAGTATAGGTGTTCAATTCTTAATGTCCCCTTCATCTTTCAATGAATATAAAACCGAGCCAAATACAACAATATACAAGTTCATGCCTTAAAATTCTCCAATTCCAATCCCACTTCTTGGATTGTCTTGGAAGAAATACGAGGAAAGATCAACTTGGTAGTGTCGAGCAACCAAACTAATCCTACTTTTTGGGTTCATTGGGTGGTGTCGAGCAACCACACGAATCTTACTTATTGGGTAGTGTCGAACAACCATACCAATCCTACTTCTTGGATTTATTGAGTGGTGTCGATCGAGCAACCACACTAATGATACTTCTTAGGTTGAAAGACTGTGCTAACATAACCCCACAAGCTGCAACATTTGCTTAGTATAATTGACAAGATAAGCTTTATTGTCGTACAAATGACCGATGGTCAAAATTAGAAATGCACAAAAGAAATAAATAAGCTCAAATAGGTACTATGATAAAATTAATTAATTTGAATTTGTACTCTAGTTATTTTCTAATTCTTGCAACTCTCACGGACGTTCCAAAAGTAGGCGTGGAAATCCAAAATTAGATATTCTTCCACGAATAAATTCTTTTTTTTTTAAAAAAAAAAGCAACGCATAGAAGCAAAGTATCAACATTAGCCATGATGAGAAAAAAATAATAGCAAAAACAAAAAAAAACCACCAATTCCTAATTGTTTTCTTACCAATAATTTTTGGGTAAGTAAAAAAAAATCATACTTTGACCGATCTGTAGGACTGTTAGTGTTCTTGTTGATAAAAGTGACGGTTGTGGGGACGACAATGGATGTGGTACCGACTATGAACATCTTTTCTTAGGTGTGACTTTGCAGTGACATTGTGATCCTTATTCCTTAGTGTTTAGGTGCAGGGCGGGGGTTGGTGGTGGTGCTCTCGCCTGATCTCCATACTATGTTTTCTATTCTCTATGCTGAGATAGGTCCTAGAAAATGTAGAAAGGAGCTAGGCATGATATGACATTCAATCCTCCGGGTGATTTGGGAGACTAGGAATGGGGTGATTTTCTCTAACAAAATCCCTCCGAGTCCTTCATTTTGACTAAGCTTTACTCATGGAATCAGTTTTTGGCGAAGACTAAGTCTACCCATTGCCTTTTCTATGAGTGGTGTGTGTCCCCCTAAACTGTATGTCCAGGGAATATGATTGGATAAAATGATTGTGTGGTCCCCCTACCCATTTAGTTGTTTTGGAGTATTTTAGTTTTGGTTTTGACTTTATGTTCTATTACTATTAGAGTATCTACAATGGAGTACCCATCTTTTTCTTTCTTAAGTGGAACCTACGTGTACACATCACTAATTTATACATGTTTAATGTTAGTTTCTTATAAGGACTCAATCTCTCCAACCCAGCACCCCAAAAAGTTTATTAAATGGGTCCCACTATAATCCTTTGTCATAGTGAAGAAAGAGAAAAAAATAAAAGATTGTGTCATGTGGGACCCGGAGGGAGAGAGAAAATAATAGATAAAATTGATTTTTAATAGTGGGGTCCGCAGAGAGAGAAAGTCCTAGTAGAAGGATTCCTCCTTATTAAGGAATGCTCTTATAGCAAACTCTCCTTAATAAGGAAAAATTACTATAAGAAACACCATTGTGAATGCTCTTGATGACTATCTCAGCTCGCTTCTATAAAAGTTTTGTGTTCCTCAAAAACACACACTATATATATATATATATATATATATATATATATATATATATATACACACCACTCTTTGTCGTTTTAGAAAAAGTACGTGATTCAACTCGGACGGAGTTACTGAACATGAAGTGCAACATTATTTTCACTTCGCCAAATTCAATACACTAAAGAAAATATAAAGATGAAAGTGCAGTGTCTCCAATCCCAACACTCAATATTTCAATTTCTTTGCAACCATATCCTCAAAACTGTTCCATATATAATGAATGAACTAAGCATACAAAAATCTGACATTTTAGTAGCTAGCTATCTACTTTTCTTTCAAACTAGAGTTTGTACATAAAAATGTACCAAAAATTAAAGAGTTTGTACCTAAATGCCAAGGAAATAGTGTTATTAATAAATTGGTTAGAGCATCAAAATGTAACTTGATATTCCTTCTTTTAAGTACACATTCTGATGAAATAAAATAATTATATATTTTTCTTTTAAAAAAGCAATCAAAAACTCTAATGACATCATTACAATTGTTGAGATCATTTTTTTTGACAAAACAATTATTGAGATCATGATGACATCAAATTATGTATAAGTCTACAAGTAAAACAAACAATACAAATTATGTAAGGTGATCTATCAACATTTGAGAAGAGAATTTGCAAAACCCAATATTCGTCCTGCTTCTCCCAACACTGTACAAATTATGTAAGGTGATCTATCACTATTTGTTGGACTTCAACCTCGCTACTAATATTCGTCCTGCTTCTCCGAACACTGTACATGTTCTCCCATTCAGCTTCACTGTTTCTGAGGAGTGTTTCGAACTGGGGTTTGATAATGACTACTTAGTAGGTAATGTAATTTTACTATTGTAATTCATTGTTATTTTGTAGAAGCCTAAAGTGTCATTATTGGTTATAAATTTGAATATTTTTAATTGCAGATCTCGCTGGTGTGTTGACGGGGTTGGAACACCCCTTACAGGGGGAATGTTAGATTTTGGTGTGATCTTTGGATTCCTAATCTAGAAAGTAATGTACTAAATTGTGTTAATCAGAATATGCACATCAACATCACAGACAAGGTTAGTGATTTTGTTAATACTAGTAGGGATTGGAGAATTGATAAAATGCAATTATCAATGCCTAATGATTTAATTCAGAGAGTGATGTCTTTACCTGTGGCTTTGGTGATAAATGAGCCTGACATGTTTAGATGGAATGCTTCTCCTGATGGCATTTTCTCTACTAGAACTGCTTACAGTGAGCTTCTTGGTAACCAACCTCATAGTAAAAAAGCTCTATTTCAATTAATTTGGAAATGGAAGGGTCCTGAAAGAATCAGAATTTTCCTATGGAAACTAGCTCATAATTGTGTTCTTACCAACAAAGAGAGGTGTAGAAGGCATATTGCAATTGATGCAGCGTGCCCGTTTTGTGCTGATCAGGATGAATCTCTGATGCATCTCTTTCGGGACTGTAACAGAGCCACTTGTATGTGGATGTCCAGTACCAAAAGAGATCAACATAATTTCTGGGGTGAAAGTAGTTGGGATCAGTGGTTATTCAGAAATTTGCAAGCAAATCGAAGAGAATCAGATATGGATATTGAGAGTATTAGATTTGGGGTTACCTTGGATTGGCTTTGGGAGTTGGTTTTCTCGCGGAAGATTTTCTCTACTCAAGATCTCAGATATAAGATCCTGCGTAGTGTGGATGGAATCAGAAATGCTTCTCAATTGAACTCAACAATATATCAAAGTATCAGATGAATCCAATCCCACTTCTTGGATTTTCTTGGAAGAAATACCAGGAAGGACCAACTTGGTAGTGTCGAGAGCAACCAAACTAATCCTACTTTTTGGGTTCATTGGGTGGTGTCGAGCAACCACACGAATCTTACTTATTGGGTAGTGCGAACAACCATACCAATCATACTTCTTAGGTTTATTGAGTGGTGTGGATCGAGCAACCACACTAATGATACTTCTTGGGTTGAAAGACTGTACTAACAGAACCCCACAAGCTGTAACATTTGCTTAGTAGAATTGACAAAAGCATAACCTTTATTGAACCTAGTCGTACAAATGACCGATGGTCAAAACTAGAAACGGCACACAAGAAATAAATAAGCTCAAATAGGTACTATGATAAAATTAATTAATTTGAATTTGTACTCTATAGTTATTTTCTAATTCTTGCAACTCTCACGGACGTTCCAAAAGTATGTGTGGAAATGCATATCCAAAATTAGACATTCTTCCACGTAAGTTATCTATTGCAATAAATTATGTATAAATTATTAAATATACAAGTAAAACAAACAATAAAAATTATGTAAGGTGATCTATCAACATCTGAGAAGAGAATTAGCAAAACCCAATTCTTTTTTCAAGTTTTCAAAGTAAGTTATCTATTGCCATTCCTTTAGGGCTTCTGTTCACGTCTTCATTGGCACTCAGACTAGTTGCATAAACATTATCAAGTTGAAAATTTCTGGTTGTGCTTTGGAGTATACTATTCGTTTGTGGACCAGGCCCCTTACCTCCACCTCGACTTCTTTGGGAATTTTTTGATTTATTTTTGTCGTTGGCACATCTTCTGAAAAATACAAACAACGAATATGGTTAATTCTTGCCAATACCGTCGAATGCTATTTAATTATATCCATATCTTTATAATGAAACCATGCATGCATATGAATATGCTTATTGAAAATGTGGATGAAAATGCAATAATCTTTTTTTCTTCTAAAAAACTTCAAATAACCTTAAATCTATATAAATATTGGAAATTCAAGAAGGTTATCTTTTATCAAATACTTACATGGTTATTGTCTTTGACTTTTGAGGCAAAGATTTATAATTGGACGTATGCAGCGTTGGCATCTGGATGAAACTACCTGCAGCTAGAGCCATTATAATTAAGCACAAGAGTACTAATTAATCTATGCTGACTTTCTCTATCTTTCAGAAATAATAATACTGCACAAGCTTAATTTGCTTATAGTAGAAATAGGGATTGTGTTTAATGTTTTATTGCAGTGTCTTGTAGTTAAGTTGAAGATGGGATTTATAGAGAAAGAAGCATGTATGTATTATTGTTATTGTAGAAAGTAACAACACGTTAGTAGTGTTTGAAATGGTCAATATTGAAGTTTTCTCTATATTTCAAGGGGTCATTAATGGTCAACTTTTGTGCTTTGTTAGTGGCAACTTTTTTTCAAGTTTTCTCATGTGTGTTTGGAAAAATTGAATTGCATAACTCATTTTCACACCTACAACTTGAAGCTACAAACTGTAAAAATGTAGAAGTTAATGAATCTGGTACTTAGAACAATGGGGAAAATGCTAGTGAGCCTGATAAATCAATTGGTGAGGCCCATAAAAGGTTAAGCAACGAACCACAACAGATTGGGCCAAGTGATATTGGGGTGCATGATGTGGAGACTCATGAAGTGGCCCTAAGTGGAGAAACTCCCAGTAGACCAAATGAAGCAAGTGGACGCAGAGGAAATCGGAGGCCCTTCTCTTGCTTTGGGTCGGGTCCGATTACGAGGAGCAAAACTAGATCGGGCAATGCTTGCTCCACTAGCTATTCTATTGAAGGAAAGGAGAATCGAAGAAGTGTGGAAAAGAGGCGTTATCTTCAGAGTAAAGTGTGTCCAATCCAGACTTCAGAGCCAAGATTATCTCAAGAAGGGGAAAGTATTTACTCCAGTTCGGGTTCTTCTACTAATGGTGGAACGAAAAATAACAATGGGTCTAGAAGTACCCACTTCAGTGGCGGATCCGTCCTGTGTGAAGCCTCAATTGGTGATTCAGATATCCAGAGATGCAATAATAGGGTGTGGGGGGATTATCAGAATAATATTGCTGAAAACTTATGGAGCTTTGCAAAGAACAATCTTGGTGTGGGAGGTGATGAAGATGACAGTGTGTACATTGAAATGGTGAAAAAGATGGAAGCCAGAGATCATGAGGTTAAGACTCAGAGGGAGAACAACAACGATGCTCAATGAAGATTGTTTCTTTAAATATGAGAGGGTGGGGGGGAGCAGCTAAAAGAAGACGGCTGCGTGAATTTTTGCGTGGTGGTAATTTCGATTGCTGTTTCCTTCAAGAGACAAAACGCTCTTCCCTGGCTGAGCGTTGCATTAGGAGTGTGTGGAGCAATGGTGACTGTGAGTGGGTGGTGAAGAATTCGTCGGGTTTATCAGGTGGCCTTGTTTGCATTTGGAAAAAAAACTTGCTGGAGGTTACATCATCCTTTTCTGGAGATGGATTTGTTGGCGTGTGTGCTAAACAAGACAATCGGATCTTCTATTTGATCAATGTGTACTCACCGTGTAGTCTATCGGGCAAAAAGGCATTGTGGCAAGATTTACTACAGTTTAAGGAGGCATCGGAGGAGGGGGAGTGGTGTATCGGTGGTGACTTCAACGCGGTGGTAGCAAAGAAGGAGAGAAGAGGTATCTCAGAATCTCACGGGGCTACTGAAAGGAGGGAATTTCGCCAATTTATTGACGCTATGGAGCTTGTGGAACCCCCGGTGTTGGGAAAACAATACACATGGTTTGGCCATGATGGAGTAAGCATGAGCAGGATAGATAGGTTCCTTATTAGCATCAACTTATTAACTGATTGGAAAATTTCGGCTCAATGGATTGGTGCTCGGGATATTTCGGATCATTGTCCAGTGTGGTTGGTCTCATCGGAAGCAAATTGAGGAGCCAAGCCGTTTAAATTCAACAATTGTTGGCTTGAGCATGATCAATTTATGAGTTTTGTAGAGGAGGTATGGAATTCTGCATTAGTCTCTGGTAATAGTGGCTTTGTTGTTAAAGAGAAATTGAAGACACTAAAAGGAAGATTGAAGCAATGGAACAAGGAGATATTTGGCATGCTTGATCTCAATATTGATAAAACTGTGAAAGAATTAAATTCTTTAGAAGAGGAGGCTGCGAATGGGGGGCGATTGAGATTGATAGAATTAAAGCTTTGAATGGGGAGTTTTGGCAGCAACTGAAAAGTAAGGAGAGTTTGCTAGCTCAGAAATCAAGAGCCAAATGGATTGCAGAGGGGGACTCGAATACTCGTTATTTTCATATGTGTATCAAGAATAATATGAGGAGGAATCAGATTGCCAAAATTAAGAAAGGAGATGAGTGGATTGAAGGGCCTGAGAGCATTAAGGCATGGGAAAAGGAATATTTTGAGAAAAAATTTGGTGAGGAGAAATTTGATAGGCCAGTGCTTGATGGTGTGCATTTTAAACAGCTTTTGTATTATTTAATAAATGTCAAAGGGGGTATCGAGCCCAGCTTTTTAAACAGCTTTTATATTAGGAACAATTGTTGTAAATTAGACCTGAAACAACGATGGAACAATCTGAGATGGCAACGACCAGTACCTGCAAAACAACGAAGGTTAGGAAAATCAACCGGAGGCGTCTTGCGACTGCCCTTAAGGATTTATCCGCTTCTACAGCGCAAATCCCCCGAGGGTACAACCGGTCTCGTCTCAGATTGCAGTAGCAACCGAGGGTTCCGAGCTGGCAAGAATAAGGTGTATCAGAATCAGGAGATGAACCCAGAATTTGTATTAAGAATGAAGTGTAGAAGAGATCTCGGTTATTGGATATGTACAGAGCTACCTCCTATTATATTTTGTTTTCAAAAACAACACCATCTATGTTCTCAAAGTTTTTCTCATTTTATATTCAAAAATATATATATATATCTATTATGCACATAAGTATCCAACGGACTCATCTTTCAAACTCATAGCATAACATCTGTACTCATAAATATATATTATTATAACCATAAAAACCAATTGAAAGTTTGAAACATATATATAATAATGGTAAAACTAATTGTAACGCATATATATATTATAATGATGATAAAAACCAAGTGAAAAACTAAAACTATATATTCATATATAATAATGATAGAAACGTATACCAATTGAAACACATATATAGTAATAAACCAAAACTATATATTCACTTTAATGATGAAACAAAACGGATGGATATATAATGATAAACCAACGTTAATATATCCGTTAAATTATAATCATAACTATATATTAAATTATATTATATTTACTTTAATATAATCTATTCCCCACTTTTGAAATATTTATTAAATAATAAGATAAAATCACAACAATCATCGCACCACAAGACATCTTTTGTTAATGTCTTCCTTTCATATATTATATAACATTTTTTGCTAAAAACTTGAGAGCAAGACTCAACAATAACTACCCTTGCAAATGAGTGAGCTACAATGACAAAAACAACTTTGCTAAGATGAGAAAAATTATGAAGGTTCTTTTTACAATCTAAAATAATAGCGTCATATTCTGAAACATCATTCCTTCGTTGATTGACATCATCTACAACTATTTTGCAATCCATCTCAAAAATAACATTAGAAAATCGTAACTCAATTGGTTGCATACCAAAGGCCTCTCCTTCTTTAACACTATATTAAGCTTTTTTTTCACAAAGTTCTTCCCATGAGAAACTCACCTGACGACCCTCTAACACAAATATCAATGCCAAGACCAACACCACCATTGTTGAAACGGTGACTTTGTCCAAGCTGAAATTGCACGTTAGCATGAATGGCAGAAGCTGGATCAAACCTGTGCTGTGCATGTTAGTTTTACAAGAATCAATCCTTGACCAGGCATCCCAATTCGTGTGAGCTCAAGCAAGAATACTTTTAACTAGTTCATCGTTATTCTCCAAAAGTTTAAGATTTCTAGGGTACCAAATAATATAGATAACTAATGAAAAATTAATAAACCGATAATTCCAAAGAAATTTTTTTTAAAGCTTTCATACCTATCTAAAGTTTTCTCTATAATATGCCAAATACCAGTTTGCATGCAACCAACATCTTCTAAACTTTGTACATGTCAAAAAATGTGCTAAGTATTTTCAGATGCATCATCACGTACAAACAACAGAAGATAAACCTTAAGGCCAAAATACCATTGGAATGTGTTGCACCCGAAAAATCCGGTAGGATCTTTCGTGCAATTTAATGAAGCCGCCATCAATGTTTAATTATAAGGGAAAACATTGAAAAATACATTTAAAAACGAAAATGGTCTCGAGAACCAGATTTTGGATTCGGGAGTCGTTTATGCGTGGGGAAGGTATTAACACCCCACAGCATCCTTTCGAAAAAGGTTACCTCCGATTAGTTGTGCAAAAACATATTAACTTTGAAAATATTTATTTCCCTTTTGTAATGAAAAGAATTTAAAAAGACTAAATAAAAGTTATTTCTTTATGCATTTTTATTGAGAACTAAGAAATGACATTTTTGAAAAGACTAAAAAGGTTTTTTATTATTGCAATTGACAGAGGTCGGCCGCCCTCTGCTCCTACGTATCTCCTGGTAGAGAATCAAATCACACGTAGTTCTTGGGTAGAAAATATCTGTTTGCTGGTCTTTTTTATTATTTGAATGTTTTTGAAATTGGATGACGTTCATAATGACCAAACGAGTAAATCAGAGTGGTCACTACTAATAGCCTATTTGAAAATTAAAGCCATTTACAATGATCAAACGAGTTAAACCCAGAGCGACTATTGCAAATAACCGATCTGGTGGTTGAGTGTTTAATTGTTTGAAACTGATTTTTAAGAAATATAAAACAAGGAATGAGGGTTGCCATTAGTAAATTGTAAGTGTTAATAGTAGTACTAATAATTATTGATATAATATAAGAAAGGGATAAAAACTAATAAAATAATGTAACAGAAAAAGGAAGGGAAACTGAATGCGTTTGGAAACAATCAAGCATATAATTTTGTTTTTTTTAAAAATGAAATAAAAAAACATTAGACATAAAAAGAGTAAGAGAATAAGTCAACAAACCAAAAAAAAAAAAAAAGGGATTCCAAATCCCTAATAGCACCAGAACCAAAGTACGATACAAACAGAGAGAGAGAGAGAAAAAGAGGGTTCTGACGGAACGCCGGAGGGATGACGGCGAGTGAACGGACGGGACGCCGGAGAGAGAGCGGAGAGCTCGGCGGAGTTCACAACAGTGGATGCGACAGCGGCAGTGGTGGAGGGTTTCCAGGTGCTGTGGCGATGATGATGCCGTGGTGGTAGTGCTCGCCGGAGGTCGCGGCGGCAGTGACGGCGGAGGTTCTTGTCGGAGAGGGTTTCTCCTTTCTTAACTCCTCTATTTCTACTCATCTGTCTTTTGTTTTGCTTCTGTTTTCCTCTTTCTTCTTTTGATTTATGATTCTGGTGTTTCTTCTATTTTGAGTGATATTGTGTTTGTTGTTGTTTTGGTAGAGGAGATAGCAAAAATAAAATAGTGGAGTGCAAGATTGGTTTTGGGGGTTAATAGTGTTGGATTGAAGAAGACTTGATGGAATCAGGTTAATATCTGGCTATGAAAATCGATTTGCTTTCCTCTCTCCTTTCTACTCTCAGTTTCATAATTTCTATTCTAATCTCCCATTTTTTGAATTCCTCTCCTCCCCCCTTAATGCTACTGCTACTGTATTTTTATAGGAATATTTGTGTGGTGTCGATGGGTATGCAAAGCAGCGTGGGAGCCCTTAGCACAACGGCTACTGAGTATGGTACCTATCAAAGCAACTTGGTTGGGACTAAAAAGGCAGCAAGCCAAGGAACAAGAAAAAGAGCTTTTGGCTTAATTCTCCAAATGTATCTGTTGTAGCAGGGGTGTAGGGCGGTGCCTGAAAAGCATTTTGGTCTCAACCAAACTGGAGAAGAAAACAAAGAACAAGGAGAAAGAGGCTTGGCATGATGCTCAAAATACTCGATGCTCAGATACTATGCGCATGCCATCTCCTCTTTGAATTTTTTGTAACTTTAAAATGTACATACTTTTTTGTATTTTTAGTTAGTGACTTGAAACAATAATAATAGTTAAACTAAATGTTAATAAAAGATTTTTTTGATTCTTTTTCTTGCAATAAGAAGTAAATAAGTTCTACTAATAATAATATAAAAGACACAAAACCGCTATCGGGCGCTAAAAGACACGTGTTAACGATTAAAACCTCAAAATGCACAATAAGGAATATTTTTGATTTTTCTAAAAAAAAAAAAAAATTAAATTAGTCGGACAAAATTAGGGTACAACAGAATGCAAAAAACTATTTTTTATTAAAAAAAGATATCTATTCAAATTGGTAGAATGCACCGAAAATAATATAAATTCAATATCAGTAAAACTGAAAATGATGAATCACAACACCCAAGTTATTAATGTAAAACGTCAAAATGCCTACAAACATAACAAAATTAAAGTGGCATGAATATTCATGTCTTCGCAGCAAACTTTGTAACATTGACACCTTCACCTTATTGATTGAATTTGTTATGGAACAAAGCTAATATGTTAATCTAATATGTTAATCTAAGCAACACATAAAGACGACGAACAAAAGCAACGCCACACGGACAACTAAATGAAGGAAAAATACAAAAGCAAAAATTAGATTTATGTAGAAATCACTTAGTTAGAAAAAAAGAGAGAAAAAATAATGCAGATAGGTGATTCCAGAAGAAAATAAACCCAAATCACCCATATCTAATAGACGGGGAGGACGGAAAGAGAAGCTGACAAAGGGGCAGCTAAGGTGGAGAGTCTTATAAGGTTGAGCGTCTTATACTTATACAGATCTAGAAAAAGTTATATATATATATATATATATATATATATATATATATATATATATATATATATGTGTGCGCGCGCGCGTGTATTGATGTTATATATATATATATATATATATTATTTTCAAAGTTTTAAGGTGGGTGGATGACGCCTCAGTCCAAATCAGTGAAGACCTTCAGACTCTTTGAAATTAGTGGGGATTTGAATCCATGCTCCACTAGTTGTATATTATTATCTTAACCGATGCTTTATTAATTAACATAGTTTACACATATTTTTTTGGTAATTTACATATTTTTGTTAACACTTCCATTACACTGTAGCAACTCAATAAATAAGGAAGCTTAAAATTAATAAAAAAAATGGGGATGTATAGAATAAAATAAAATAATTATTTAGCCTATTTTTTCTTTAAAATTGGCTAAATAATTATTTTGGTCTTTAAATGTAAGACGTTGTCACTATAATGATCTCACACATTAAACACTTAAATAGTCGTTAGCCTTAAACTAATTAATATATTATATATATCCGTGCATGGTCAACTCTTAAAGTCGTGGATGAACCTATATACTTGAATTGGACACATGTGACTGGAATTTAGAATTTTTGTTAATTTGTACAAATTGTAGTTTATTATTTTATTATCAAACAGTTTTTTTTTCGCGAACTCTATGAGATACATAAATCGCGTTCTCATTCATATAGTGATGTTGGGACGACAATCGATCAAATTGGAATAAAAACAATTGGTCAAAAAAATTTGGAATAAAGACTTTGAACTTGCTCTTTCGCTTCTATTCAAAAGTTTCAAAAGAAGAATTAGACCGATAACTGGTTTGGTAAAAATATTAAAGTCAAAAGGTATTTTTGTCTTTTATTTTCAACCAAAATATCTCTTGGGTTCTTTTTTTTTTTCACTTCAGTGTTTTATCTTTGATCCTGATGGAACTCTCGTTGACGTTTACCATTCCATTATTATGCTCTTGTTTCTGTCAAATCTTGTTTCGATTTTGTTTCGTCGTGCAGTTCTTTTCATCTTCGATCCCAGTGAAGCAACACCAAAACAGTTGGGTGCAGAACACAAAATAAAGCCGGTTTCTTAAATGATTGTTTGGTTTCAAAGATATCTCTCAATGTTCTAAAGTGACTCAAAATGGTTTATAGCACATGTTTGGTGAGAATAAAACAACTGGCACAAACATAATAATAGAAATAGAAACAATCCACCATCAAACATCAACCACCAGTTCATCTTTGAAACTTGAATTCCAGATCGAGACTTGGTGGTGGGTCGAGTGAAATCACTTTCATGGCAGTGGTTCACTGATAGATTTTTGGGTCCACCTTGTATTTACTATGAGTGGCATGTGGCCCCTGTTTTGTGTATTTCTAGGAACTAATTAGCTATGTTGTTACGTTGTTCCTTGTATCGGTGTGGATACATCTGGTGTCCAACTGGTTTCCTATTGATTCATATATAATATAATTACTCTTTTGCTCTTCAAAAAAACCAGTTCATCTTTGAAACTTGAATGGAAACCTACACATGAGAACACCAGTGATTTGATTATTAATTTAAACACAGGTGCATCTGATCCTACCATATTAGAATTTTACTAACCAAATCAACAAATAGACACAATTTACAAACAAATAAAAGCAGCTTAACCTCATAATACTACTATTCTATCCACATAATGAGTACATTATACCAAAGTTCAACTTACTATCCAACCAACAAATTAGCACAACACTGTTGAATGTGCTCCTGACATCATACTAAAGATCAAGCTTCATCATAAAAATAATAAAGATCAGCACAAAGAAATTTTAATCATCAAATGAATGATAAAATGACCACGAATTTCGGGAGAACCACAAAGATACTGTTATAAGGTGAGAAAACTGAGTACTAGCACAACAAAATTGAACAAAAAACTACATAAGCTAAGATGCAAAGTTTTTCTATTAGGAAAAAAAAGGTTGTCCGTCCACCAGTGAGAAAAGGAGGCCAACAGAGACACCGAAAAATAGAAACTAATCTGAACAAAAGATAATAGATTAGTTTTTTCAATTCTTCTGAATTTAGAAAAAGAATAAAATTGTTGCTAATGAAGCTGAAGATACCTACGTGTTGTTGCTTGAACAATTCGTTAAGGTAATGACTAATGAGAGAGAAGATGACAACATTTTCGATGATTGATGGGGACTTAGCAATGAGGAATGCAATTAGAAGGGTTCAAGGGTACATCAGCTTCAACCCTAAAATGGTGATCTTTTACATATGTTGCTTTGACTTGTAAAACAGGGCTTCCATTTTCTTCTGTCCGGAAATATGCAATAAAATCTTGAGTCAAAACTCTTTATAGAGAAATTGCGGAACAACAAAATGGAAAAAAAAAAGTTAATTACTACTCCATATGTTAAATACTTAAAGTTACCTCAATCAGGTATCTCCCATCAGACTGATAGGTGACAGTAAGCTTCATAGCCTTTAAGCTGCCACCATCATACTCATCATCCCACTGAAGTTCCATTCTGCACTTGGCCTGATGATGTACTCTAAAAGGTGGTGAAGTATACAATATAGGGAGTAAGCTGCTGCCACCTGAACACGCTGACAGACATAAATACCAAGCAAAGTATATCAGCAATATACTCCCACAGTAGTCTAGTTTTACATTTTCTCCTAAGAGCTTGATTTTATTATTAGTTAAACTGCATTAAGAATCAAAATATGGATTGAAGAGAACTAACTAAAGCAGTATAATGATACATAAAACTATAGAAAGGGAAAAAGAAGATACCATTAAAAGTTACATCTATCAATGATTGAGAATTTGGCTCTATGTCCTTAGCAGTAGCACTATCATAGTTAAGAGTACAATGTAACTTGTAAGGAAAAGAGATTGTTAGTAGAAATCAACCCACCTCGTGAAACACTCGTTTTTTGTTAAGCCAACAATGTCTATTTTGAGTTACTAACTACCAAGTTCTTCCTTGACTCTTAAGAGAAGGTAAGATATTCTAATCAAGCAAACAATTCATGCAGTACTGTACTGTGGCCCCTTCAACAAAGAACTACTACCCTAAATAAAAGAGGAGTCTATAACTAAGACAGTACTCTATATCTTAAATTATGTTTTCTCCTTCTCTGTAAATAAAATAAAAAGCCGAAATCTTTTGAAAGCGGGACTTGTGTTTGTAAACCAGAACTTCAACTCATAGAAAAACACCTCCAAAGCATCAAAGACCACCCCCTCCAAGTCAGTCCTATAGTTCACAGTTCAAAAAACAATCCATTGTGAGTTTAATAAACTTATTTTGAAGTTTGAAAAGGAAATACAAAAGCATTTTAGCTTGCTATATAGTCTTTTGGTCTTGAGTGGGGAATAAAAGCAAACACTTGGTAAACATTATATTGGGAAAAGAAAATAAAAAGGAGAAACAACTTAAATCAGTTTAAAAAATTGAATGTTAATAACTTTGCAGGAATTTAAATGCTATAAGAGAAAACATTACTAGTAAGAAAACATTCATGAATGTTAAAACACAAAATGAGGAAATAAAATGAACTTTAAAGAGAAAATCATACCAAAGCTTGATGTTTTCTGGAAAGGAACTCAAATGAAAACCTAAAATCAACACAAAAGAACAGATTAGGAATGATGAAAAAATAAAAGGACAAAAGAGAGAACGAAAATTCAAAATGATGAGTGTTTGAGTGAAAGTAGGAGAGCAAGAATAAGTGAGTGTTTGAGTGAAAACACTAATGGTGTGAGAAGATAGAAAATGTAGAATGCAAATATTAATTTATAGAGAATTCATCTATGCATTCCGTGACTCATGAGTTAATTTGTGAGTGAAATTAAGCTACTCGGTTTGTTGGTTTGCTACGTAATTGTGAGTGAGTGATGAGTGTATACTACAAACCCTTTAATTTGCTTTAGAAAAAGACAGCATGTAACTCTTCTCATTCAAATGGTTCAATACCAACCATCCCGTGACTTCTCTCTCACTGAGGGACAGTGAATTTAGTCATCAAGTTCTTAATATAGATGTTACTTATCTCACATGAAGATGAAAAGCTCTACCCACTCAAATAAGCAACCATCAATTCTTACTCTATATATGTCATCATATCCCTTTTATAAACATACTAGATACTCTTGTGTTTTTTTCTACTTATTAGCTTCAATTCTTTTCTTTTGCCAATGTTTGTAAAAAGGATATGGACCACAGGGAATCAATCTATAGCACTCATGGTAAAGTAGTACTGAGAAATTAATTAATGAGAAATATTGCAGCAAAGAGATTGATCTCGTGAGTGAAAGCTACTGAGTTTGTGTTGTTTTTAATAAATAATTAGAGTAGAAAGATGTTAATTTTGCGTTAGTTTGTGAGTGAGGGAGTGTAGTGGCCATGCTTTGGAGTCAGCATTTCTATTTCCTTATTTAATTTGATGAATACACTTTGTTTTAAGATGTTGTGGTTTTTCTATAAGGAGGGAGTTAGTGGAGTCAGCATTTCTAAACATGTATTACTTTTTTTTTGACCAAACATGTATTACTTTTTATTTAAACACATATTACTTTTTATCCAAACAAGTATTCACCGAAAGAGTGTAGTGATTGATTGTAAACCACTCACGAAGTTTTTTCTTTGAACAAAGGGATGTTTATACAAGAAAAAATGTGTTGTATCATTCTAAGACTCTTAGGATCAATATTATTCTCATGCTATTATGCATATGGTGGCGGTTATTATGCATATGGTGGCGGTTCAAAAGGAAATAAGAATTTTAAGAGTTTTGATCCCTGATTTTTTCCGGATTTAATGGTTTTGCTTTCATTACAATCTGAGTATGTTGCCCGAAAACCGATTTTTTAGCCTAATTAATTAACCTGACCTACAACATCGTCACGTGTTAACGAACTACACACTAAATTTGTCTTTGATATGCATCGCACGGGTAAGCGTCCTAGTTATTAAGAAATAATATGATTAAAATAAAAATATCCATTATTGTCAAATTTATCTGTGATATGCAATTTAACAAGTTTTGTGAGTCCAATTCAAATTTATTGTTCTCGAGTTTTGTGAGTCCACCAAACTGGATGTACATCCAGAAGGCCATCACTAGGCAACCTCTTACTAGTCTTAAGTTGCTCTCGAGCACGAGTGGAGGACTATAGTATATTTTATGAAATAACAAAATTATAGTATATTTTATGTTTAGGTTTGAAGCGTAACCAAACCTGGAGTTAAAAACAATAAGAAGTGTATATCAATATAGGTAAAAGGCATACATGGTTGGAAAAAGCATTAACCTCGAAATAGTAGCAAAGAACAGTAATCTTAACTGGAAAATGTGTGAACTAATTAATGTAAACCAAATTGATAGAGCTAGCAGTGAAGGATAATAGAGGCATTTCATAGTTACTAATAAAAACTAAAAAGTTGAGACAAATTTATGTGATCTCATATGATATATAATTAATCATAGAAGTTCTTATTATTTTTATAAAATTACAAAGAATTTTCAACAGTACTCAAGAGAAGAAAATAATGTAGCAGCAGGAAGTAACTATTGAAAGGCTCAATGGGTGAGTGTGTGTGTGTGAGTGAGTAGATAGAAACCTGCAACACAAAGGGAGATCCAGCAAAGGAAGAAAGCGCAAGGAACTATAGAAAGAGACAAAAATAACTGATCGACTCACCGTATGTCACCTTCAATTGCGAAGCAAGAATTTCTGTTGAGAGTGTGATACATATACATGCAGTAAAATGAAAAGGTTAATAACTAATTTTTTTCAAAACAAAACAGTTATTGAAGAATTAAAGAGCATCACATAATTAACCTTAATTTGTGGAAGAAGTGTTTGAATGAAAGAGCTAGCAAAAATAAGTGAGTAGTGGTGATGAGTGTTTGAGTGAATAGAGAGAGAAAGAAGAATTTAGTGTTTGAGTGAAAGTAGGAGAGCAAGAATAAGTGAGTGTTTGAGTGAAAACACTAATGGTGTGAGAAGATAGAAAATGTAGAATGCAAATATTAATTTATAGAGAATTCATCTATGCATTCCGTGACTCATGAGTTAATTTGTGAGTGAAATTAAGCTACTCGGTTTGTTGGTTTGCTACGTAATTGTGAGTGAGTGATGAGTGTATACTACAAACCCTTTAATTTGCTTTAGAAAAAGACAGCATGTAACTCTTCTCATTCAAATGGTTCAATACCAACCATCCTGTGACTTCTCTCTCACTGAGTGGCAGTGAAATTAGTCATCAAATTCTTAATATAGATGTTACTTACCTCACATGAAGATGAAAAGCTCTACCCACTCTAATTAGCAACCATCAATTCTTACTCTATATATGTCATCATTTCCCTTTTATAAACTTACTAGATACTCTTGTGTTTTATTCTACTTATTAACTTCAATTCTTTTCTTTTGCCAATGTTGGGAAAAAGGATATGGACCACAGGGAATCAATCTATAGCACTCATGGTAGACTAGTACTGAGGAATTAATTAATACGAAATATTGCAGCAAAGAGATTGATCACGTGAGTTGAAGCTACTGAGTTTGTGTGGTTCTAAATAATTAGAGTAGAAACATGTTAATTTTGCGTAAGTTTGTGAGTGAGGGAGTGTGGTGGCCATGCTTTGGAGTCAGCATTTCTTTTTCCTTATTTAATTTGATATAAGGAGGGAGCTAGTGGAGTCGGCATTTCTAAACATGTATTACTTTTTATTTAAACACGTATTACTTTTTATCCAAACATGTATTCACCGAAAGAGTGTAGTGATTGTAAACCACTCACGAAGTTTCTTCTTTGAACAAAGGGAAGCTTATACAAGAAAAAATGTGTTGTATCACTCTAGCCTCTTAGGATCAATATTATTCTCATGCTATTATGCATATGGTGGCGGTACAAAAGGAAATAAGAATTCTAAGAGTCTTGATCCCTAATTTTTTTTCGGATTTAATGGTTGTGGTTTCACTATAATCTGAGTAGGTTGCCCTACAACCGATTTTTTAGCCTAAATTATTCAACTGACGTACGACATTGTCACGTGTTAACGAATTACACACTAAACAGTACCAAAAGACGACTGATATTCATATCTATTTTATTTTTTTAAAAAAATTAATTTTAATTTTAATTTCAAAGCGGATTTATCTACCCAATAGGTAAATCCGATTTTAAAAATAACAAAATGGATTTAACCCCCGCATAAGGTAAATCCACTTTGTTATTTTTGCAAATCGAATTTACCTATTGGGTAGATAAATCCGCTTTGTTATTTTGCAAATCGGATTTATCTACCCAATAGGTAAATCCGATTTGCAAAATAACAAAGCGGTTTTAACCCCCACCTAAGATAAATCCGCTTTGTTATTTTTGCAAATCAAATTTACCTATAGGGTAGATAAATCCGTTTTCAGGAAGGGGTATTTTCGGGTTTTAAAAATTGTGTGGGGGTTTATGGGATGAGGTGGGGGTATAAAAAAAAACCCTACCACTTACGGTACAACATATTGTAACCATATTAAGCCCTAGCGCCCACCCCGTGCATCGCACGGGTAAGCATCCTAGCTATTAAGAACTAATATGATTAAAGTAAAAACATCCATTATTGTTAAATTTATCTGTGATATGCAATTTAACAAGTTTTGTGAGTCCAATTCAAATTGATTGTTTCTCAGAAAAAAATCGAATTGATTCGAGATGATTAAGTAGTGCCTTGTTTTTTGTCAATTAAAAAGTAGTGCCTTATTTTTTCATATAATTTAGACACTAACCAATCATTTACTTTTTATAACTAACTCTCCCTCCTTATACTAATTATGAGTAATACTCAAGTCATATGAGCTAATTATTCTATTTTTACTCTTAAAATAAGGGTCATTCAAATAATGGGGCATCATTCAACATAAAATTGACTACTCATTTTAGATTCATTCCCTAAACTCAGCAAGTTAGCTACAACCATAAATCGTAAAATTACAGTCATCCAAGTCATAAAATTATAGTCACCAAAATCATAATATTACAGTCATCCAAGTAGATTGAAAATAAATGCATAAATAGATATAAATAAATAAACAGCCAGCTAAAGATATATATAAATATTTAACAAATAATCACAATTCATGCACACATAGGAACAGAAAGAATCAATTCATGCACACATATAGGAACATTAGGATCAAAAGTAGGAACATTAGGATCATATTTGACACCCTCACATACTTGGTCCATATTTAGGAACATTAGGATCAAAAGTAACCATAGCCATAGGTCTTTGACACCCTCTCATATCATGTCCAATAATACCACACTTGTAGCATAAAGATTGAAGTCGTTCATATTTGTAAACCACCCACAAACTAGGAAGGTTTCTTCTTGGAATGAGACAGCCTGCTGGGAAAGGCCTCCCATATTCCATGTTAACTCTGCCTCTTATGAAGGATCGCAAGATTCTACCCTCCACAATAGGGTTTTCCACTTCCATCACCTCACCAACTTTACTCAGAAGTTTAACCGCCATCTCCACCTTTAGGTTTTTCAAAGGAAGATTGTGGATCTGAATCCAAAACGGGGTTTTATCAAAAGGAATCTCCTTGTAAGAAACCTGAGGGTGCCATTGTTCAAGGCACAACAAATGGTTCATCACGAACCAAGGAACTCTTTGTAGGACATCATTTGCCTCTTCTGTGGTAGGAAAGCAAAATAGAAACATAGTGTGCCCTAGTTCAATGATTTGAAGATCTGGGGAAGCAGGCCATGCTTTTGTAATAATATCTTTTACAGCTCTAGCATTGTACACTTTGGTTGCTTTTATTTTACCAACTAATGCTTTTCCAACTAACTCTTCGTTTGGCAGGTTATCCTCTTCTAGAATGTCATTGAGGATTTCAGGATTCTCCATTGTTGGAGAGTGAGAACTAGGAGACGAAGCCATACAGCTAGCGAACAAGACACAACTGACTCAGCACAAGAGAACTCTACAACTGGGGCACACGACACGTAACACATAAGGACTACCCAGATCTAAGATTAGGGTTTTAGAAACGCTAGCAGACTAAGAGATTTTCACATTTGACAGTTGTAATGGTATAAGACAGGACATTTGTAGTAACTAATAGACAGGACAATTGTAATAACTGATTGACATTAAACACAAGACATAATCTGAAATAGTGACCGAAACAAGAACACTAGAAACTAGGTTGTTAAAACCAGACTAGACTCATAGCACAAAAGAGAGTTAAAATGACTAAACAGATTCAAAGAATAAACTAAACCCTAGCTCTACAGGCTAGCAAAACCAGGACTGAGAATAGACAACACGGAGGGAACCAATGGAACGAAACCTTGGACACACTCAAGAACTAACTAGCTGACTAGAACCACCATACGGAACAAACCCTAGCAGACAAGCTCTAGGAACAGAAACCCTAGTTTTCAAGTTTGATTGATTGATTGATTGATGGATAGATCGTTCAGTCCAAAATGAATTGTTTCTAAGTAAGTCAAAGAATTAATTGGATTTGGGCTAATAAGTGAGTGAGAGTTGAGTTTTAGTTGGAGTTGGGCTAGTAAGTTAGTAAGGAAGATTGTAAGTCAATAAGCCTTAGTGTTACTTGCGGTTTAGTTCGGTTGGTGGAACAAAAACCGCGGTCCAAACCGAACAGCGCGGTTGAATGAAAAAGAAAACCGAATAGATTTTGCGGTTTTGCGGTTTTTTACGGTTTTCGGTTTGGGTTGGTTCGATTTGCTGTTTTCTATTGGGTTGGTTCGATTTTGAACACCCCTAACTTTGTGTAGTGTATAGTGTATAACTCTAAAGTAGCTAAAATAATAGTAATATAAAATAATAGTAATAGTAATATAAAATAGATAATTTGTGAGAGGCTTTCAGTAATTGACATGTGTCAAAAACTTCATTTGAAGTAGGTTGCATGTGTATAATAGGGGATAGGGGATGATAAAAGAAATGAAAAATGGTAGGATGGTAAAATATAAATATTTTATATAAAAAAACATATAAAATGATATATAGTTTCTTAAAATTAATTTTAAAAACGGCTGGGTTGTTATTATAAATAATAAGTAAATAAATTAAAAACGTAAAGGGGAAGAGTAGTTGACAAGGTTGAAATTTTTTCAGTGAGACGCTTTTCTCTCATTCTTACTCATACCCGACGCTTTCTTCATCATGTCTCCTCCCAATGTTGTAATCTCTCTCTCTCTCTCTGCATTTCAATTTCATTCTTTGAACTTTGATCTCGTTCCCAACACTTTGCATGATCACCAATTTGTTTTTGTTTTTTTCTTTGTTCCTTCAAATTTTGATCCCATAGATCTGGTTTTGTTGATTTATGTTAGTGTAAAAGCATGCGAAAACATCACCTGTGAATTGAATTATTATTGCAATTGAATTTTATCATCTAATTAGTTGAGGAGCAATTTTTGTGATTTTAGCTTAGGGCTGGACTTAGACGATTTTCTTCTATTTGATCTGACACTGTGCTTCTTGGTTGGTTTTAGAGTTAAACAATTTTGTTAATTTATGATAATAATTGATTTATTTACAATGTGTTATTGATCCAGGGGAATCCGAGTATTTGTTTATTTCATTTCATGAACTTTACTGTCTTGTGTGCCTGAAATTGATTGAAGCTGGTTGAAATGAATTAAGGCCTGTTTGGAATGGTTTTTTTGGACTTATTTACTGACATAAGTACTTGTGATACTATGTTGAGAGAACTTATGAAAAGAGATTGTGACATGTGCATAAGTTGTTTTCAGCTTATTTCCATAAGCTCTTCAGGATAGCTTATGAAAACAGCTTATAGTTTATAAGAAAAAAATTTGACTTTATTTTATCTTTTATTATAAAAGAAATTTATACATAAGCACTTATATGATAATAAGCATTTATGCTATAAGCGTATAATTAAGTTTCCTTACTGTGAAATTGGGAGAGATGAGATTTGTGAGATATTTTTTTATGAATGTTCTGATATTGTAGTGTGCTGTTGTTAGGAGTCATGCCCTTCTGTGAAGAGCATCCTTCTTCTGGATTCTGATGGGAGGCGTGTGGCGGTCAAGTATTTCTCAGAGGACTGGCCAACCAACAATGCAAAGGAAACTTTTGAGAAGATTGTCTTCACCAAAACTCAGAAGACCAATGCCCGCACAGAAGGTGTGTGCTTTATCTATAGGTCTTTACCCTATGATTGAAATTTGGAATAAATTAGATTGATTCTTAATCACTACTCTGCAATGACAACATTTTATGGGTGGTTTTTTCATGTGACAGCGGAAATAGCAATGTTTGAGAATCACATTGTTGTTTACAAGTTTGTCCAAGATCTTCACTTCTTTGTCACAGGGGGTGACGACGAAAACGAGCTTATCTTGGCCTCAGTTCTGCAGGCATTTTTTGATTCTGTTGGCCTTCTGCTCAGGTTGTTTTTCTGCTACTCAACTGTTCAGCTGTGTCATATTCAAAGTTGTTATCAATATGCATTTGTCCTGATGATTTGACTGGCTTCTCTCCACTCCAGAGGCAATGTGGACAAGAAGGAAGCACTTGAGAACTTGGATCTCATTCTATTGTGCATCGATGAAATTATTGACGGCGGGTATGTCGTAGGCTATTCATTCCATTTAATGTTTGTTAGGTTCTTTAAATATTCTCTTGCAGTTTTGGTCTTCCCCCTTCTTCCAAAATACAAATTGTAGGAACTATTTGATCTATCAGAGAGACCATAACTTTTTATGCAATTAAATTGTTGCAATTGTTATTTTTTTCATCATAGAAAGGAAAAGTCACACAAGATAAGAACAAGATTAGATCAAGAATGAAATTATTACTGAGAAAATTGGGGTATCTCTCATCATAGAATAGATGGTAAGATCTCATGTTTAGTGATGTGGGCATAGAGAAAACCTGTGAAGTACAGGTCAATAAGGTAAACCAGATGGTCCAATAGTTTAGTGGTAAAGGGGGAACAGGGGAAGCTATTGAGAGATATTTAGATTTAAATGAGCCATCATTAGATATGATTCATGATAGGACACTATAATGTTACTTGATATATGTAAAGGATCTACCTAGTGACAAAAGACTTTGGCTGTTGTTGTAAAAATCTGTTATTTGGCTAGGAAAGAACATAAATATTAGACACCGGAGTTTTAATCTTTCTAAGTTCATCATGATATTCTTGAATTCGATGAGCATTAAAATGCTCAAGAAACAATTAGGCTTATATAAATTTTCGATAGGTCTCGAGCAGTTATGTACCACTGTTTTATTTAGTGTGATCAATGCGATGTAACAAACATCACTTGCATAAGTTTTTTTTTCATACAATGACACTATTTTTTCTGTTCCTCCTTTTTATTTTTAAGCCAGCCACATGGCCTTGATTGGTTTAGACCCATGATCTTATCATTTCCTCTTTAATAAAAAGATGCTGTTTAGATCAAAATAATAGTTTTTGATGAAGCGCAAGTTTCAAATTTCAAATCATGTTTCTTTGGAATTTTGAATAATATGCTCTAAGCCATGGTTTTTAATAAAGAGACCATGGCTTAACCTTAGAAGGCATGACACAGAAATTCCCTATCGATGTCCCGTGGGATAAAACTCACAGTACCTTGCAGTACCGAAATTTAAGAATGCATACTCTCTGACCTACTTTGCCCCTTCCACTGTCTTTGTTTCCCCATATTGTTCTTCATTTTGTTGGCCCACTTATTAAGCATTTCCCTAACCTTTACCTCTATATTCGTCTCTCTTGTTCTTGCTTCTCTATTTGTCTTGGCTCTGCTTCTGTCTCACTCAAATTTCATGTCTCCATATTTTGTGCAGTATCATTCTTGAAACAGATCCAAATGTTATAGCTGGAAAAGTTGCAAGTAATAGTATAGATTCTGGAGCTCCTTTATCTGAACAGGTATGTTACATGTTTCACATTGATACCAGAAAAGAAAATTTAAATGAAAATCACTTATTTAGGGTATAACTGTATTTCTTTCCATTGCAGACACTAAGTCAAGCATTGGCCACAGCCAGGGAACATCTTGCAAGATCCCTTCTTAAATGAACTACATATGGAATTTGGCAATTGAGAGAAATTATATTTTGGCTTTTGCTAGACGCGCTTCTAAAAAAACGATCATATTGCCTTATCGAACATGGATAATGATGTTTACTTGTGCTAAGAAAATTGATTTTGACATACAAATATAGGTTTTTATGGCACTTTTTTTCTTGTGACATTATGTTTCTTTTTTTCTTTGGTACATCATTATGTTTCTTTAATTACCCATTATAACAGCATATAACATATACTCTTATTTTTCATTGTCAAAAAACTTAAACTCTTATTTTCTGAAAAAAAATTGTGGAATTCAACACGAGCACATTAGTAATTTTAGGATCTTGGTAACTAAATGCGTTTTATGTTCTTATAAAATCAATGAGTGTTGACATTGATCCTTGTTTTAACTTTGTTTTGATCTCCCTCTGATATTAACATAATTGTATTTTGTCTCGGACACATGTTCAAACAAACCTATATATAGCGTTGTTTGTTTGGTGTAATGACCGAGTTAAGCGAGAACATGTTAATAGAAGGGAAAGGACGAGTTGAGTTGAGTTGAGTTGCAGAAGAAACAGTGGAAGTGATGATGTTCTCTCGATGTACTTTGCATTGCACTGCGCGGGCATCCAAATGCCCCTTTCATTATCTTTTTCCTTTATTCTTTTAATTATTTGGATGTTTAAAACAAATGATTTGCAAAAGAAAAAATGTTTGCATAGTAAGAATCGGATGTATTTTTATACGTATAATAATTATTTAAAAGGTTGAGTTTTATACCGTGTTTTAAAAATCGAACCAATTGAATGGTTTAGTCGGTTAAATCATGACCCGACACTCTCTCTAGTTCAGTTATTTGAGCGGTTAGACTGGTTTCATCCAATTCTGAGTGATTAAAAGTTGTTGAACTATGACTGAAAGGTCTCATCGGTTTGATGTACTGTTCGGTTTTCGGTTTTATAACATCTTTCCTTTTCTTTTATTTTTACTATACTATGCACATGAAACTTATCAAATGGGCAATCTGGACAAGTGTTAAGCTCACACGCGTTCCTACAAAACACTATCAAAATAATATTTTGCTTAACTACTTTTAGCTTTGGACAAAAGGACAATGAAAAGAAACCAATTTTTTATTCAACTTATACAAAAAGGATTCCTACAGAAATGCCTTTTTTATTTACCCTGACCTTTCATCTAGTATATTATTAAATATATTTTATTATGAGATTATCTATACAAATATGATCTTTTTGATAATTTAAGAAATGGGTGACAATTTTTATTTCCAATAAAAAGTGCTTAACTTTTCCAATAAAAAGTATTTAATTTTATATCGACTAAATTAAATATAGTAATGAGTTTTGGTTTGAAATATAAATATACTTAGCTTAAAAGAGGCTTCATTGTTATAATTTTTATAGCATCTACTATACACACTATAAATTAATGTGGATGGCAGTTTTTTGGAGCACTCCGCCCACTCGGGTATAGGTGGGCTCATTCGTAATCATTAGGGAGATTGAATCGCTGACTTCTTCTACTTCAGACCTAATAGGGATGCCTTGTTAGTAGAGTTGTTCGCTATCAAGATGGGAATTGCCCTCGCCCAATCTAGACGTTTTTCACACTGTACTTGTGAAAGTGATAACTTCCATCCCCATGTCTGTCATGCCTTAGTTATTCTCCAGGTTTTGGATGCTTTGCAGAGAGACGTAGCATCACTATTGTGCATATTTTAAGAGAGCAGAACAAGTGTGCTGACTTTTTAGCTAAAGAAGGAGCTCACTTGATGTATGGTACAAATTGGAACTATCCCATCCAGGCTTGGAGTCTCTCATTCCAAGGCACAAGATTAGCTAACTTTTTTGCTTTTTTTTTTCCTTCTTTCGTTTTGTTACTTTGTAACACCACCCAAAAAAGTACACATGGAAGCCATCATATGGGCAATTTGGACAAATGTGAACCTCACACACCCTCCTACAAACCACTATTATAATAATAGCTGATTTTTTAACAGTTTTGACTTTGAGTTTTTGTTTGAAAGTTAAATCTACTTAGCTTACAAAAAAGGGCTTCATAGGCATAACTTTTATAACATAAGAGACTATTTACATAAATATGGTCTTTTTGATAACTTCAAAAATAGGTGTCAATTTTTATGATAAGTTTGTCACGTATTTTTTAAGTTAACAGTATTTAAATTTGGAACAGAAAATACAAAAGGGTCATACTATAATGTTTTCTATAATTTTTTTGAAGTACTTAGGCCCAATTTAAATCTAATTTTTTTATCTCTAATATTTTATTTTCCATATATTCATCTGATTTTAAAATCAACATTCGAATAAGAGTTATTATTTTTATTTTAATAATATTTTGATAATCTGGCCGATTCCCGACTCAACCGGTTGAACCGCCCGATCTGATCTGGTTCTCACAACATTGATGGGTCTAGTAGAATGATTATTCTCTTTACTAACTTCTTTTAATAATTTGTTAAAAGGATAATTAAGCATTTGACAATAAGTTATTGAAATCTGTTTAAATTATGATAGCAATGTCGAGGTGGATCAAACACTTCTAATAGCTTATTGTGATCAAATGCTTAAAAATCTCCTTAGACTCCCACCGCCAAACGTTGGTGCCACCCATAAGTAGAAGTTTATGTTCTTCCATGTCTACACGGTCCTTAACAGTGGTTTGATATCGATTTAGCAAAAATAACAAAAACAAATATGGATACCTAAACTTTGACTTGATCAATTTTTTCTTGTTTTTCGTCAAATCAATATTGATCAAATTACTATTGAGAATCGTGCGGACATGGAGAAACATGAACTTCTACTTACAGGCAGCGACAAGGAGTTTAAGGTAATTTCTAAGTGTTTGACCACAATAAATCACTTGAAGTGTTTGACCACCTAGTCTTCAAAGTTTAAAAGCTGTTGACTTATAATTTCTAGCACAGATGGAACCAGTCGAACACAAAACCTTACCGGTCTTAATGTATTACTTCTTGAAATTTCCACCCAAAGTTAAATATGTCACGAACTTTGAAAAACTCAGCTAGGTGAATGGATACATTGAGCATCAAAATCATGCCAAAAAGAACCACTACATCTTGTTAGTCAGTATACCGGAAATGGTGCCAATGCAGTCACAAAAAAAGTAAGAATTAATGGGTGTGACATGACTGTGTGACAGATACATCTATATGTTGAGAATTTCTGTCGAAAAGACAATGATCCAATTGATATCCTTGGAAATTTTCTCTCTTCCCTTGATAGAGACATATTCTAATTTCTATTTGTTGTATTCAAGACATTTCAGCAACAACAAAAGGGAAAAAGGACTTGTTCCGGAAACAGCTTATCATTTGTTCAACTTCCAACCATGTAAATGAATTGGATTGAAAAACCTCTTGGGGTTTAAACCAAAAACAGCTTTAGCTATACAAGTTATAGACATTGTAAAAGGACCAAAGTTAAACAGCACTAGGCTAAAGCAGGAAGAATTTTATATATGCAGAGCATTTTACACTAACATAATAATTTTCTAAAGTACATCGATAGTTACTCCTGTCTGTGTTCTCCTTCTACATCATGAAACTTATTAACTGATTCTTCTATAATCTGCAATGCTGCATTGTAATGGTCTAGAGAAATTATTCCCTCCTCTACAACTTGTAAGGCACTTCGAAATAACTGATTAGACCATTGTTTACGGTCAGTATCATCGGTGCAACCAGTGCTGTGATTAGGAACATAATGGCGCTTGTAATCTTTCTTCCACCGTGAAAGAATGTATTTAGGGGGAATCTCTTCCACCCCATTAAAATTGAGCAAGCAAAGCGCATGCCGACATAAATATCTGTAAAAATTAAAGCAACTACAGATGCAACGAACTTCACCTGCAGTCTTACTGTGTTTCCCTCGGTCAAAATGCGCTCCTTAACCAAGAAAATTACGATGGGGCCATCCGTGTGTAACTGTGTTGTACCAAAACAAGAGAACATTTCTTCCACTTCAAGTTGGAACTTAGTGAACATTCCATTTGTGTAGAATCTAGAGAGCTGCAGTTCAAAAGAACATTTGGTTTTCAGCAAGGGGCTAGAGCTTTTTGATTCGATATCAGCAGAAGATTCTTCCTTGTGCTTCTTGTGAAGAGCCACTTCATACTTGTCAAGAAACTCCTTCAAAGTAGTCTGTTTGTGCACATATTTATCGAAAAATGGACTAATGCTCTCACCATGGCGTGCTGAAGACATTCCAGCAAAAACCTTGTCCTTCAAATATACCGGTGCCCAACGAACTCGGTCTTCATATAGTGAACAAAGCCACTCGTTATCACTAACTCCAAAACATTGAATCATAAATCCCCATGCTGCCTCAAATTCAATCACTTTCAATGTCTCATAAACTGCTTTAATCAGTGCTTTCCTGATTGAATCATAATTGCGCAACCCTCCCAGTTTCTCCGGCACTTTTTTCATAATTAATGACAAACCAAAACAATGATGAGATCTAGGAAAAACTTCTGCAATTGCACTATTCAAAGCCTTGCACCTATCTGTAACAATTGTTTGGGGAGAACATCCTGACATACATGTAACCCATGTTCTAAATAACCGTATATAAGATTCTATTGCATCACTTGCAAGCAGGCCACAGCCTAATAACACCGATTGGCCATGGTGATTTATTCCGACAAACGTAACAAGAGGGATTTCATATTTGTTTGACAAATAAGTGCTGTCTAATTAAATAACATCACCAAAATAAACACAAGCAGCCCTGGACCTAGCATCAGCCCAAAATACATTCCTCAAGTGCCCATCATCATTGAAATCCATCAAATAAAAGAAGTTTGGATTAGTCAATTGCATACGGCAGAGGAAATTATAAATGGCTTGTGTATCACCTTTTTCTAGGTTCAACTTATCAGAGACCTCAGAGAAAGTTCTGTCATCTCTTGCACTAGAAATTGAATTACCATGACCTCCTGCATCTATCACAAGTGCACGATATAACTTAATTGTTTGCAATTCAGCATCAGAACTAGACAGTGACTTCCTTTTAGTTCCATTTCCCATATTTTTAACCGATTTATGTATCTTAGCACCTAAAATGTGGTTATGTTCAAGGGTAACCTCAAGTATCCTCCATCTTTGAGACTCAACTAACCTCATCCTTATCATTGCAGGACAGCCAGTTCTTGTCTCTTTTCTTAAATTGTTAAAATCTTTTATTGTTTTGAAGCCCTGGCTGCTACAACAAAGCACCACACCATATTTTTCTCTGCTATTTCGCTTGAACCATGAATTCTTCACCCTAACAGAAAATCCCACCTCCTTGGCATAACAGATATAATAATTGTAAGCATCATCATATGACTCAAACTCCATTCCAACAGCAGGTGCGGCAAATTCTTTTCTTCCTTCAGAATGAACATTTTGACAATCTAATTCAGTTAGTGCACCATCTTCAACTTTCTGAACCTCAATGCTTTCCCTGTCTGGTAATTTTTCGCAACACATAGAAGTATCTTCCATCTAAGATACTGTCAAGCAAAGTCAATAATACTTGAATATTAGTTAGATTCTTTGACATATAAAGCCAAAGAAAGAATTTTCAATCACATATCATATTCTTAACCAGTTAAATTAAACGATGCTGTAACTCACGCAAGGTAGCTTTAAAGCTGCTAAACTTCCCTACTGAATTTGTTAAATATAAACCAATTTGACTTTACATAATAGCTAAAGAAGGAACATTCTTGAGAGTTATCTACCCCAAAAAAAAAACATAAATCAAATACAAGCAATAATTGAATTTTAAATTTTACATCTATGACATGGAACTGTAAATTGAAGCATGATAGAACCTGAATTGAAAGACTATTGATGAGATGTCGAACCAAGCATAACAGCCATTACATACATACATACATAGCACTCACCAATACCAAATGACATTCAAAGAATATCAGCTAATGACAGAGCAACAACTACAAATCAACTAATTTGTTCACTACACTACAACTAGCAGATTGAAGCAAAGAAAAAAACAGAAAAATCTTGATTACAACATGATAGTCTATATATCAAGTTCAAGAAGCAAATAAGATCTTCACCATGATGACATTTCTATGTCCCAATTAAATTATATATGGCCCTAAATGGTTAAAACATTGTTTTTAATTGACACCTTAGGGAGTGAGACTAGTTATCTATTCTTAAACCTTTCTCAAACGTCTCTGATGTCTAAAAGTAATATTATTAACCTTTGGAGTGGATTGAGTCTATATTTTTATTAATTAAGATAATGACAACAAAGATAAAATCTAAGTGCAATTCATTTCAAAGAACATCAAGTAGGTTAATGAGTCATGGGCAATAAAGTGAGAAATTTATCAATCAACACAAGAATTAAAATGAGATTAAGAGTCAAAAGGAGCATAGAAAATAGATAAATATATTGATAATTACCGCTATATCTTCTTCTAGAGGTTCATACTCAGCCGGCGGTCACAAGCTCCAATTCCGTCTGTAGAGAAGTAACTTCCATTTAACATATTGTCAAGCAAAATCAATAAGCTGCCTCTATTTCCTATTTAGTAAATAGCTGCGAAATGGCATGCGATAGCGAGGAGCGGAACTAAGGCTTTCTGCAACGCGAAATGCTGGTGCTGAGCGGTTTTTATGTGCGACGATTGCGGCCACAAATAGCGTCGGAAAGCGTCCTGTTGCGGCGGTTACACCAAGGTTTTCCGGCCAACTCTTAGTTTGATTTCCGGAAAGCGTGAAATAGAAGGAAGGAGAGAAGACGTTGAGAGAAGTAGCAACGCAGACGGAAGGTACCCAGAGAGAAATGAAAGAGTTGCTTTTGGTAAAAAGAAGAATGACATAAGCATTTTTTTGGTCAGAATGAGATAAGCCTTTTTTTGTTCGAATGATAAGCTTGGGGCCATATTTCATACATACAACCCCCTACCTATTCACTAGACATCCCCTCCCCTTATGAAAAGACCAAAATACCCCTGATAATATTTTGAAATCCCAACAGTATCCTTCTTCCTTCTTCTTCACCTCTCCTCCAACACACCCCTTCTCCTAAACCTCTCATCTCTCTCACTCCATACCCTCTCATCTCTCTTACTCAACTTGAATCATCTTCCCATTGTCAACTATATTATGGTATGTATCCTATCCTTTCAACCATTTCCTTTACTTTCACGCAATAGGTTCCATTGCTGGGTTTTTTTCTGGAATCGCGCTCAGTTCGGACCTAAACTTCTGAACCAGTTCGAAACTTTAAAATCAACCTATTAGAGGGATGTCTGTGAATAAATGGTTCAGCTGTTAAATATCGAACCAGTTTGATGGGCAAGTTTTGAACTGGTTCGATGGCAAAGTTGCGAACTATGTTGTTTGACAGATTCTGCATTAATTCTGTTTTTAACATATATCTTTGATTTTTTCACTTTTTAGGGTCATAAAATGGCTGAAAATTGTGCAGAAACAGAGCTAATAGTTGTGGATCATACAAGTTTATTCCAAACCGATCAAGTCTTTGCTACTCGTGACGACTTGGTATATGTATGTTCTATCGCGCAGGGACACTTGGGATGGTGATTGTCATATCCTGATCTAACAACAGACGGAGGTCAGGGGAAGAATATTGTGTTTTGGTTTGTGAAAAAGCGGGAAAATAGAAGTATGCTCATTTGGTTCCATCCGGGAGTAGAAAATGTTATTGCAAGTTTAGGCTAAAAGGAAAGTTTATCAAAAAACTTGGATGATGGATATTGACAATTATGTGTGGAATACATAACTGCGCATTAATGTCTTACGGTGAAGGTCATTCATTCAATTCCAGATTAACGGTGGAACAGAAGGACGTTATTACTAGAATGACTAAGAACTCGATTCCTGGCCGAACTAAAGAGGAATGATTAAGAACTTGACTACAGTGAGGAATGATTTCATGGAAGAGATTCAGCGAGACTTCGAATTGTACTGTAAGTTGTTTTTTGGGATCGACAAAGTCACATATGTTATGAAGTCTTTGATGCAACAACATAGGGAACCAATGGAGAATTGGATGACTATCCCTAAGTGTTCTTATTTGATTGCAAATGGATATAAGGTCGTACTTGTTTGCTGGTCTGTTAAAGCATCATACACAGTTTTCCCATTTCAAGTTGCATCTATCAAGAATGCACCCCGTGTTCAACATATGCTTCACAAGGGACCACTTTGTACAAATAGTTTTGAAGAAAGATTTCCCAATGCCCCTAGCGAATTATTACTGGAATAGACACAGGGCAGACATTGCAAAGGATTGGGTCAAGCCAGTCACGAGACGCTTGCAACAGTGGAATGCTTTAAACTTAGATCTAGAACCCCCTTGTATTGACTTAGCAAAAGATTGATGTTTATTTGAATATGTTTTTGAATTTATATTCGGTTATGTATTAAGATAAGACCATTTATCCATTTATTTGATCTTAAGTTCACTAAAATTAGTTAATTCATTGTTATAGTACCTATATTGAAATGGTGAAATTACATTATTTTTGGTTACATGAGTTTCTGTCTAGAACTTGACATTCTCTCCAGTAACAGGTACGTTCAGAACTTTAGGTCCGAACAAGTTCGCTGATAAGCTACCATACCAATGTTTATGGCCAGACACCCCAATCCATACACGGTTCGGACCATCCATTTTTTATGCACTCAAAACTTAAATAATGAACCATTCATTTTTTTTTTAGAAAATTTATTGATAAGTTTGAAGTCCCATTTAACTAAATTAGTTTCTAAAAGTATTTAAATATTCTCAGATGGTTTAAGAAGTTACGGAGTAATTAAACTTATAAATAAATCCAAAAGTAAATATTAAAATGAACAATTGTAAACCAAACTATTCCTAACAATTGTAGTTGTTTTGGTAATCTCGGCAGAGCCGGTTTCGGAGGTCTTTTGCGAAGAGACAATGGTGAGTGGCTTTGTGGTTTTGCGGGTCACATTGGCATATCTAACAACCTCCATGCTAAATTGTTGGCCTTGTACAATGGGCTGCACCTCGCTTGGTCTAAAGGGTATCGTGTGCTTGTTTGTTACTCAGATTCTCAAAATGTTTTACAGCTTGTTGCATCGGAATTCAACATATGGAATGAGTATGCTCCATTAATCCAGAATATTAAGGAATTAATTCAGCGAAGATGGTCAGTGCAATTAGTCCATACTCTTCGGGAAGGGAATGCTTGTGCCGATTTTCTAGCGAAGTTGGGTGCCTCCAACCATGCCAAGTGGATCACTTTTGACAACCCTCCTCCTAGCCTCATTCCTCATCTTTAGGCGGACTTGAGGGGCGTAGAGTTCCATCGCCCTTAGTTTCTCTTTTTCTTGTTTCCTTGTGCTCTATTGTATCAAAAAAACTATTCCCAACAAAACCTAAGTTAAAATCTTTACAAGTACGCAGCCTGGTTTTTCTATTTTTATATAAAAATAAATAAAGAACTTTCCAGTTAAATCAATAATTGTATTAATATTTATATGAAAACTGCATCCTGATTGTCAATACTTTTATCGACAGCATTTAATTAAAGAAATAAAGCAAACTGCATGAGGAAATAAAAGTAAGAAAGAAAAAAAAAACGATTGGAAAGAAGAAAGAAAACTTCAACAAATAAATAAGAATCGAAAAAGAAAGAAAACAAACAAACAGAAAGAATGTTAAAATACGCAACGCAAAAAAGTTAAAGCTCAGATGCATCTATAACATCCAGATGCGGATGATAGTGATTGACCCGTCAACCACGATAGAGCTAATTATCTTCACAGCTTTTGCACCAGCCGGGAATCGAACCCGGGTCTGTACCGTGGCAGGGTACTATTCTACCACTAGACCACTGGTGCTTGTTGATTAATGGGAGTGTATATTGTAATATCATCATATTCGAGTAAAATTATTTACTCCAACGTACTATGTATCCTACGACTATTTTTGTTGACAAGTGCAATATACAACTACGTTTGACAATTGCCATTGAACCTGTGTATAATTACAAAATGTTACAGTTCTTCCATAAATTTACACAGTTAATAAAGTTTTGTTATACATAAGTACTTTTTTTGTGTAGACTTCTAATTATGGGAACTTCTCTTATGAGACAACTGATACAGATCGATTAGTTTTATTTTGGATAATAGATACATACATATGTAACCTAATCTTCTTTTATTTCAGTTTTACTGGTAATTTCTTTTCATGTTGCGACAGCAAGTGCTTCAAATAGCCATGCTAAGCTTATAGGACTGTATTTATATATTATTGGAGAAGTGAGGAGGAAAGCAATGAAATAACGTTTTCCCAATCATTATGCAAATAAATTCTTCTTATATATAACCTCCCTTCTCAATGATGATAGAAAAAGATGTAGGAGAGTGTGCATGAGGGTAATGCATCATATACTCGAATGAATAAATATTTGTGCAAGATTTAAACTCTTTCAGATCTATAAAAGTGTTAACAATATAGTCCATAAAAGGTTACTCATAAAAACCATCACTTAAGGTGAGAAAAGAGGTGTATTAGGTGTGAAGCTTGGAGCATGGCCAATTTTACATCTTGTAACCGTGAAGGAATAGTCCCTGTGGTTTATTAGACGTGTAACATTATTGCTGGAATTTTTCTTATGATCAAGATGTACAATTAGATTCTGTTTTGTTATAGTTGTTTTTCGATTTACTCATTAGGATAACAAGGTATCAAACTTATCATGTAATTGGGAGGGTGTATTAATATCGATTGGTGTACTATTTTATCTAGCTTGCTATCAATGATTATATACCCCCGACTGCAACTGTTTCTGGAAGGTGGACATTGTTCAATGCTGAAGGTATTTTATATCAATAAAAATAATTACGAAAAAATTGCCTTTATTTTAGATCAGCTCAGATCCATCAAAATTGTATGTTCTCTTTTTCAATGCTTTCACCTCAAAATTGAGAATGTGGTGTCCTAATGCACCAAAACTCAACAATACAAAATCTTATACAAGAAATTGTAGTGGTACGTGCTTGCTTTTCCACAAGTTTAGTCGGCATTGACCAAACCATTGACCAGCGTGACCACCGTTGACCGATGGTGGTCGGCGTTGTCTACGACCACCACCAAAAAACTTTTTTTTTGACAGTCAGGAAAATTAGATTACTTTTTTTTTATCAAAAAATAATTAGGTTACTAAAAAATGTTTTATTTTATTTTTTGTGAAATTTATTTTTTAACTTTTTAGTGGATTTTTTGTTTAATTTAAAATAATCCAATGGATTTACAAATTTACTGGATAGATCACAATCCATTCATTATTTACAATGGATGGATTGGACTCAATCCATTAATTTTTTAAAATTTGTAATTTAGGATGGATTAGATGGATTTATTAGTGGTTGAATTGGAATGATGGTGGACAAATGGATGTTTTAGACACCCTAAGTATATATGAACCGAGAACTGAGTAATTTGGCGGTTGGTTCATCCTCAAATTGACTACAGCCTGGTCGAACATAGGCGGACCCAAATGCAAATTAGGGGGATTACTTGCAGACCCTGAAAAAATAAATGTTGCACTTACCTTGTATAAAAAAAATTATTTTGATTCCTTTGAAATGTTTTTCGGGCACTTAAACCCCTGATGCATTAATTGAAAAAAATTATTGTTTTTTGGGCACTTAAACCATTTGCAAACCTGCATTAATTGAAAAACTCATGTATTTAACCGAGAGAAGACCCGATATTACTTATGCTATTTAGAAGTTGAGCTAACACATTAATTCTCCCAATATTGCTCATTATAATTCTACTTGCAGAATTGTCAAAAAAAAAAAATTCTACTTGCAGAGTCCCTGGACACCTCAAGGAAATCCTTGGTCAAGGCATGTTCCCCAGATATTCTATTCCGCAGGTTTTTGGTTTTTCTAATGTTGATTGGGTAAATTGTCTAGACACTAGGAAATCTGTTACATGTTATTGTTTCTTCCTAAGATCCTCTTTGAAGTCATGGAGAACAAAGAAGCAACAAACTGTTCTAACTGCACCTTTTATTTCCAAGATGTGTATGCTAAGCATTTATCATGGTCCAACTTGCTAGGGGATGTTAAAATTGAAGGATGATAAGGGAAAAAGGCTGCTGACATGGATGGGGAACATTCCCCTTATGTTGCCAATCAAACAGGACTAGAGTATGCCCTTTTACTGATCCTTTAGTTGGCCAAAAGCTCGCTGGATTGACAGTGAAGAGCGCATTCTAGTGCTACTAAATTGGGAGAAAGAACTCACAGAGGTTGGAGCTTTAGAAACCCTAATTTTTGGATTGGGAAATTTGGGGGGAAAAGAAGAAGACCAATTTTAATTATAATCGTCTAATAACACTGTCAGTATGCTTACATGGCCAATCATCCATGTCACTATCCATGTAGTAATTAGAAGTGTGCTTAAAGAAATGACAATTTAAATTAACTATGAAAAGATAAATATAAATGACGAAAACGAAAAACAATTAGATTAAGGACAAAAATTATATTTTAGCTACAGAAAAATAAAGATAAATGACGTAAATGCACATTTTTAAAAGATAAAGGATCAGTTTAAGCCACTTAACAAAGATAAATGATGTAAGTGCACATTTTAAAAGATAATGGAGGAAAATGAAAACTAGGGAAAGATAAATGACAAAAACCGTATTTTAACCAAAATTAAACATATCCTCACGTTTTATATAAAGAATTAATGATGAAACTAACTATTACATTATATTTCATTATATGATAACAATGTGAATACCTTCCAATATGCTAAACTCAAATAATTTGCACTCTGAAAGCGGTTAAAATCCAAAGTTTTCACAAACATTATCGAGTTGTTAGCCTGTAATTTCGACAGGCTTCATTGAAAATGGTCAACAAGGCCTGACTTATATTTCGACGAAGACCAAATTATTTCGACAGAGAAAATGGTCATGCGCAAGGTAAACTCGACAAGCTTCCGGGGAAGCAAAAGCAAGAGAGAGGAAAATGGACACAAGCTTTCGACAGACAGAAAACAGAGCAGTTATGCGCTGAAGACTAGCAGTTGGTCGAAGCGTGATAGAGCGGTTCTGGTCGAAAGTAGGAGTAGCAGTTATTAATTTTCAAATTTCTAGGCAGTTACTTAGTTCAGTTTTTCCCCCTCTTTTCCTTTGTATAAATAACTGTTTCTGAGAAGAAACAGGGGTCGCAAATCACAATACACAATCCGATTCCTGAAACTCTAACTTCCAAGCCAGAGCGAAAAACGAGTGGAAGAATCATTGTACGTGATCGTGTACCACTTTTACGATTCAATGCAATTTATTTGTCTTTTCTTTACAATTCATGCACCATTTACTGCTTCTTTTCTTTTCAATTCTGTTAATCATTGCAAATCGTCCCCTTTTCTACATTTTCTGAAACAAAAACTATGAGCAATTCAAAGGCAATTGCTTTGAGATTTTTCTAGTTTGATCTCACAAGCCTTCTAATAAAACTAGTGATTGTTTGCTAAAAACACCAGCAAACAAATTGGCACGCCCAGTGGGACTTTGCCTTTGATTTTGTTCATTTTCGTACTCTCTTATTTGTATTCGCTGTTGTATGCACTTAAGAAGTGGTAAAATGGTTCGTTCTAGTACGAATAATGCGTCTAGTTCCAACCCTGTGGTTTCACAAGGGCAAGGAACAACAATGGATTCTGCGAGCATTAGCGCAGGACTATCATCGTCGACAACCGTCCCTTCATTATCAATGACTAATGTTGGTTCAACACAGTCAGAAATGGCATCTTTGCCTATGTCTTTGCCGTTAAGTGCAGGGCTTCATAGCCCTTACATGGCAATGGGAAACAGTTTAGACCCACGTTTGAATAACGTGCATCTACCCCCATTTCCTCTGGGAATGTATGGCATGCCTACTGGAATGCCACATATTTCGACCTTTTCCCCTACACACGTCTCTTCTGAGAGTGTATTTGGTCGGAATCCCCCAGCATTAACCAATACGTCTTTGTTGGCCTTAAGACAGCAAGTAGACGAGAGTAATCACGATATGGTTAATATGCTTACCCAACAAATTGGTACAGTTTTCAATCCATTGATTCAAAATACCAATAACAGTTACCAAATGTTGGCAAATCAGATGAGTAGGATTGCAGATTTCTTTGGGGCTCCAGCGGTTAATAATAGGCAAGTTCCTATTATTGCGGGTAATGCGTCGCCAGTTAACCCCCAAGAAGCAGTTGCAGTCGAAGCGTCCACAATTGTAGGCGAACTACAAGGGGCAGTAAACCACGTCCCTGAAGTAGTTTTGGTAAATAGACACCAGAACGCTGATGAAGTTGTTCGACAAGTGCAACAACACAATGTTGGCGCAGAAAACAATATAGCTACTTTAGTCGAAACTATTTTGGCGCAAAATGGCCTTAACATAGGTTTACAAAGGCCTAACTTCGTATCACCATTATGTGAATACGTATTACAAACTGAGTTACCAAGGGGATGGAAAGTTCCCAAGTTTACTAAGTTTGGTGGTGATACAAATGAGTCCACAGTCGAACACATTGCTCGTTTCTTGACTGAGGCTGGGGACTTAGCATAAAATGAGAATTTGAAGATGAAATATTTTCCAAATTCTCTAACTAAAAATGCTTTCACTTGGTTCACGACCTTACCCCCTGGTTCTATGTTCACATGGGGGCAATTAGAAAAGGCATTCCATGCACAGTTTTACATGGGCCAGTCGAAAATTAGTCTTAAAGAATTGGCTAGTGTTCGGCGCAAAATGCCTGAAACTATTGATGATTACTTAAACAGATTTAGGCTGTTGAAATCTCGTTGCTTCACACAAGTCCCTGAACATGAGCTTGTCGAAATGGCTGCTGGTGGCCTTGATTACTCAATTAGAAAGAAATTAGACACATCTCATTTGAGAGATATGGCTCAATTGGCTGATAGAGTTCGACAAGTTGAAAGGCTTAGAGAAGAAAAATCTAGGTCGAATAGGTATCATAAAAAAGAAAAAGTGGCATATGTCGAAGAAGAATTCGACGTTACATATAGTAATGTCGAAGAAGAGGAGATAGACGTGGCTGAACTTAAGCCTGGTCCTCCTTATACCTGTAAATTATTAAGGCCTGCGAATGGGAATAACCCTGTAGAGCCTAAGAATGATAGATTTATGCCTAAGACTTATACTTTTGATGTTACTAAATGTGATGAAATTTTTGATCTTTTAGTAACTGATGGTCAAATATTAGTGCCTAAAGGCCTTAAAATACCAACTCTTGACCAAAGAAAGAAAAAGGGTTATTGTAAGTTCCATAATTTTTTGGGACATAACACTGACCGTTGTGTGCTTTTCAGGGATATTGTGCAAAAAGCAGTTGACGAAGGAAGACTCAAATGTGCTGATAAGAAAATGAAAGCTCCTATGCAGATTGATGTTGATCCATTGCCTAAGGCTGAAGCTATGTATTCTGAACCTGTCGAAGCTGATGTAGGCATGGTGGATGCTCAAATGGCAGACCCTCCTAAGTATGTCAAGACTGCCACCGAGAAATTAAAAGGTTTTCTGTACGCTGAAGGTAAGAAACAGGAAGTGACCCTAAAAGAATATGATGGGAAGATACATGCTGTGTATCCAAAGGCTGAGGAAGAATTGATAGATTTCCTCAATCGGTGTAAGTGGAATAACTCTGAAGTTATGCTTTGCCCAAGATGCAGCGCTGTCTTCGACAAAGAAGCAGCCAAAGCTGTCGAAGGTTATCAGGATCAACAACAACGTAAAAGAAAATGGCTTGATAACAGGCCGAAATTTGACTTTGCAAAAGGAGATCTTCCTGGCTATAAGGCTAATGTGTCAACAAAGCCTTCAACAAGCAAACGACAATTTGCTAAGGAGAAGTCCTCAGCGAAAGGGTATTTGAAGCTGTCAACAAATAAATCCTTTGTCCCAAGTGCTAGTGCTCCTGTCGAAGCGTGGGTGCCCAATAATCAACGTGCTAAAGCTGTCAAGCCAGGTACTGATGCTGCTAAGCTTAATTATAAGAATAACTATAAGGGTAAGAACCCCATGACTAGAACACAGTGGCGTCGTTACCAAATACAACAGAAGAAGAAGGCACACTTTGACATTAACAAGGTTCCAAGTCATTTGGCTAATAACCATGTTCCACGCAGTACGATTGACTTTAATCAAGTTCCACGCAGCATAATAGTGGCGAAGAGTGAGGTTCACAAAGCTGAAGTTGCCACAAAGAGGAATGCTGATGTTGCTAGTCATGTGTGTGCAGCGAATAAGGCCAAAGGCAAGGCTGTAGTAACAGAAAAGCCAAGAAGGCCTGCTCTTGAAAGAATATTTCCTCCATTGTCAACAGTGAAAGAAAAGAATGCTGATTTCGACATGGATGAAGATATGGAGTCTGATTTTGATGATTCTGAAGATGATTTCGATGTTGTTTGCAATGTGGTATCAATACTGCCTCTTGAGTACGATGTTATCACAGTACCAAATGATGTTGAAGAGGATTTTACAGAGGATATGGCTCGTCATAAGCCAATGTGTTACTATGTGATGAACAATGGTTGTGTCGAAGACCAAATGGCTACCTTCGAGAAGCCAGATATGAGTATGCAAAACCACTTGAAACCCCTGTATGTCCAAGCCAAAATCAATGGTGTTGGAATTAACAAAGTGTTAGTGGATGGTGGAGCTGCAGTGAATTTAATGCCACATGGTCTTTTGAAGAAGATTGGTAAGTTCGACACTGACCTCAGGCCACATAACATTGTCTTAAGCAACTATGAAGGCAAAACTGGCCATTCTTTGGGGGCCATTGGGGTGGACTTAATCGTTGGTTCCATAAAGAGGACTACATTGTTCTTAGTGATAGCCTCTAAAGCGAATTTTAATTTACTCCTTGGTAGAGAGTGGATCCATGGAGTTGGTGTTGTCCCTTCAACTTTGCATCAACGTTTAGTGATGTGGAAGGAAGATTTTGAGAAACAAATGGCGAAGATCGCGCCATGTTCATCTTCTAATGAGGCATATGTTCCTGCGGATAATGTTTTTGCCTCAGTTCATCTTGACCCAAATTATGGTTTTGTTTGGGAAAGAGAAATAATGGGAGATGATAGTGTTTATCCTGATGGTGTTCTTCGACCAACGGGGTGGAACACTGGTTCTTGAAAATGTTCTTATGTCAGTGCCCAATGCATGGGACAAAATTAAGGCTTATATGGCCGAAAACAAGTTTAACGCGGCTATAGAGGCCGAAATTATTCAACAAACAATGGCTGTCGAAGCCAGTGAGTTACATGAAGGAAATGGCATAGTCATAGATGAAAGACTTGACTGCATTTATGATGATGATCCATTAGGTTTTGAAAAGGATCCTAGAGATTCGGCAAAGCATATGCAAGCTCAAGACCCGTTAGAAGAAGTTGATTTGGGAAATGGCTCAATAAAACGGCAAACTTATATTAGTGCAAATATTGATGCTTCTCTAAAAATCCAAGTCATCACATTGCTAAGGGAGTTCAAAGACTGCTTTGCTTGGGATTACGACGAAATGCTTGGGTTAAGTCGAGAAGTAGTGGAAATGCAATTACCAATTCGACCAGGGAAGAAACCGGTGAAGCAAGTGCCAAGAAGATTTGCTCCTCAAGTGTTGGCTAAGATCAAAGAGGAAATCGAAAGGCTATTCAGAAACAAATTCATCAGAACTGCCAGGTATGTCGAATGGTTAGCCAATATAGTTCCTGTAATAAAGAAAAATGGGACTCTTAGAGTTTGCATAGACTTTAGGGATTTAAATAATGCAACTCCCAAGGATGAATACGCAATGCCTGTGGCAGAAATGCTAATAGATTCAGCAGCAGGATTTGATTATCTTAGTATGCTCGATGGTTATTCTGGGTATAATCAAATCTTCATTGCTGAAGAGGATGTGTCGAAAACTGCTTTTAGATGTCCGGGGACATTGGGTGTTTATGAATGGGTAGTAATGCCCTTTGGATTAAAGAATGCTGGTGCTACATATCAGAGGGCCATGAATTCTATGTTTCATGATTTTATTGATGATTTTATGCAAGTATACATAGATGATGTGGTGGTTAAATCTTCCTCAGAAAGTGGTCATTTAGACCATCTTCGCCGTTCTTTTGAAAGAATGAGGAAATATGGATTGAAATTAAATCCATTAATATGTGCCTTTTGTGTACGTGCAGGTGATTTCTTGGGTTTTATAGTGCACAAAAAAGGCATTGAAATCAATCAAAATAAGACTAAGGCAATTATGGAAACGAAGGCCCCTTCGACCAAAAAGGAGCTTCAGGCGTTGCTGGGAAAAATCAATTTCCTTCGAAGATTTATATCAAATCTAAGTGGCAAAACACAAGTTTTTTCGCCATTGTTAAGACTGAAGAAGGAAGAAGAGTTCAAATGGGAACCAATGCATCAAGCAGCCTTCGACGAAATCAAGTCTTATTTGATGAAACCACCAATTTTGTTGCCTGTTATTAAACACAAAGTGCTCAAATTGTATATAGCAGCTTCTGATAGAACAATAGGTAGCATGTTAGCACAAGAGGATGATAGTGGTGTCGAAAGAGCCATTTATTACCTCAGTAGGGTCTTAAATGATTCCGAAACGAGGTACACTCCTATAGAAAAGTTGTGCCTTTGTTTGTATTTCTCGTGTACAAAGTTAAAGCAATATATAAAACCAGCTGATGTTTCTGTTTATTCGCATTTTGATGTTATCAAGCATATGCTGTCGAAACCAATAATGCATAGCCGAATTGGTAAATGGGCTTTGGCTTTGTCAGAATACAACTTAACTTATCAACCTCTAAAATCAATTAAAGGACAAGTGGTTGCTGATTTTATAGTAGACCATTCTGTTGTCGAAGAAACATTAAGTTTTGTAGACGTATATCCTTGGAGGTTGTACTTTGATGGTTCAAGCCATAAACATGGAGTTGGGATTGGTATTTTAATAATATCTCCTACTAACATTCCAACGAAGTATAAGTTTAAAATTCGAGATGTTTGTTCCAATAATGAAGCTGAGTATGAGGCTTTAATAGTAGGCCTTGAAATTTTACTTGAGCTGGGGGCAAGTCATGTCGAAATAAAAGGTGACTCTGAGTTGGTTGTCAAACAATTGACAAGGGAGTACAAATACATTAAAGAGCACCTTATCAGATACTTTGTTGTTGCCAATGCTTTGTTAAAAAGATTTGAGTCTGTTCACTTAGAACATTTACCACGAATTGATAATCAAGTGGCAAATGAATTGGCACAAATTGCTTCAGGCTATAAAGTTTCAAAACAAAGCCTGGAAGAGTTAATTGAAATAAAGGATAAAATCATTTCTAATGACTATTCTTCGTCACTATTGTCAACACCAAAAACTGAGGGGGCAACAAACGCAAACGAGGAACTAGTCGTTGTCGAAAAACGTCAATTTTTTGGTGACTTTGACTTAGCAGAAATTTTTTCTCTTGACAATATGACCAATAATGATTGGCGAAGGCCTATTGTGGAATATTTGCAAAATCCCACAAGAAATACCAATAAAAAGGTAAAATACAGAGCTTTGAGCTATGTGATAATTGGAAACGAATTGTTTAAAAAGACTCCTGAAGGAGTACTATTAAAATGTCTTAGTGAAAATGAGGCATATTTAGCAGTTTCTGATACACATAGTGGAGCATGTGGTTCACACCAAGTAGGCCACAAAATGAAGTGGTTATTATTTCGACAAGGAATGTATTGGCCAACTATGCTGAAAGATTGTATAGAATTTGCTAAGGGATGCCAAGAGTGTCAAAAGCATGTTGGGATACAACATGTACCTGCAAATGAATTGCATGCCATAGTCAAACCTTGGCCATTTAGAGGTTGGGCTCTAGATGTGATTGGAGAGATAAAGCCAACTTCGTCGAAGGGCCATAGATATATCCTTGTGGGAATTGATTACTTCACCAAATGGGTTGAAGCTATACCTTTAGCCAATGTTGATCATGAAACAGTGATAAGGTTTATTCAAAATCATATCATTTATAGGTTTGGAATTCCAGAAACCATTACTACAGATCAAGGATCAGTTTTCACTGGTAGAAAAATGATAGAGTTTGCTTCTGAAAATGGTTTTAAGTTATTAACTTCGACACCATATTATGCGCAAGCCAATGGACAAGTAGAAGCTGCCAATAAAGTTATTATTAATTTGATTAAAAAGCATGTTGGGCAGAAACCAAAAAATTGGCATAATACCCTTGATCAAGCATTATGGGCTTGTCGAAATTCACCCAAAGAATCTATCAACACTACTCCTTATAGGCTAACATTTGGACACGATGCAGTGTTGCCTGTTGAAATTTGTCTACAATCAACAAGAATTCAAAGACAGTGGGAGATTCCCTCTGATTATTATTGGAATATGATGCTTGATGAATTGGTTGATTTAGACGAAGAAAGGTTATTAGCTTTAGATATGCTTATTCGACAGAAAGAGAGGGTAGCTAAAACTTATAACAAAAAGGTTAAGTTTAAAGCCTTTGATTCAGGTGATCTAGTATGGAAGGTCCTATTGCCTGTGGATAAAAAAGATAGAGTCTTTGGTAAATGGTCCCCAAGTTGGGAAGGACCATTTAAAATTTTACAAGTTTATTCAAACGGCGCATATGAGGTCAAAGATGTTGGACTAAACGATAACCTTAGAGGGGGGGGTGAATAAGGTTATAGGCTAAAAATCATTCTTTTTTGTGTTTTCAAAGTTGTTTAATGCTAGTTTAAAAAACAAATGCGGAAAAGGTTTATATGCTAGCAATTTGCGCAAGCTATTATAGAGATATAGCAACAATGATGAATTTTACAGTAACACAAAATCCACTTAACTGTAATATAGAGATTGCAACACAGTAACAATGAGTATACTAATAGTGCAAATCAAAACAACTAACAAAAATATCAATTTCAATAGTTGTAATAACAATTCAACAGTAATTTCAATTTCGATAGTTATAATAACAATTCAACAGTTAACGCTATAATAGAAAACCAAACAATAATAACAAGAACAAGAATAATGGGGCATAAATAAGTAAAGAGATAAGGGAAAGAAGAACACCGCGATTTTTCGAGGTTCGGATTGAAATCCTACTCCTCGGCCTCCGGCTTTCCAACCTTTGGACTTTGGGAAAATAACACTATAATGGTGAAGATGCTTCTTCAAAGTCTTACAACTCATGCCACTTTACAGCAACAACAAAACCTCTCAATTTCCCCAATTGAGAACCCGAGCTCCCCGCTTAGGATTTCTACGATCCAATCTCCCCGATCGAACCACCCAAGAAACACTTTCCCAGGATTTCACAACAATACCAAACGCCAAGTGATAAGATGAATACAATTGAAACTATGATCGATTAATCAAGCAAAATAACCATAAGAGTTGAGAGAGATGATATGATGATGAAAACCCTAGAAATTTGATTGAGAACCGAAGAAGATGATCAGATATTGAAAGGGATCGTTCTCAAGTTTTGGTTTCACGTTGTTTCAAGTTTTGCGGCTCTGTGAAATGTTTTTCGTTTTCTCTCTCTATCTGTGTCGTGAAAACCCTTGCTTTTCTATTTATATCACTTAAGAAAATATGACCGTTGAAAGTTGTTTTCCAAAAATAGGCAAGGAAGCGATTTACTTCTTTGAACTTTACAAGAGATGAATCGATTGTTCTCTTTTAAAAAAATAGGCCATAAATCGATTTCTAGCTTGTAACTTACAAGCCATGAATCGATTTCTAGCTTGTAACTTACAAGCCATAAATCGATTTTCAGCTTGTGACTTACAAGCCATGAATCGATTTTCATCTTTGAAATAACAAGCAAGAAATCGATTTTATGCTTTTAAAACACAAAGTCATCAATCGATTGTTTTCTTTCCAAAACAAGTTCTTTCAAAACCAATATAGAAGTGGGAAATCGATTGTTGGCTTAAAAGGGAAGAGGGAAATCGATTTCTTGCTTCCAAGGCAAGAGAGAAATCGATTATTGGCTTTAAAAATAAGTGGGAATCGATTTCTAGCTTTATGTACCATATCAAGAATCGATTCTTTACTTCAAAAACAAATTCTTTTTAAAACACTAACTCATGAATCTATTTTCTTTAAAAAACAACAATTCAAGACTCAAACTATTTCTTTAAAAAACACTTTGTGCCTAACCTAATTAAACATGGTTTTATATAAAATATTTTTCCAAGACAGTTCAATTTTAAAAGATCATCTCTCAACTACGAATGTTATAAGACTTGGGTAATACGATCTTACATGAGTCCTACGCAAAGCGATATAAGCCTTCAATGCTTGAGCAGCTTTTCGTAATATAAGTCTTCAATGCTTGAGCAGCTTTTCGTCCGAGCTTCTACAACTTTGAGTCAGCTTCCGAAGCTCTCTTGTTCAACACCCTGCGCTCTTATATTTTTCCTGCGCTTTACCTCAAGTAAATTATCAGTAACTTGTAATTTGTTATCATTCAAAACAAGGAATGTTTGCCCTTGGCACAACAAACTCCCCCTTTTTGATGATAACAAATTACCTTAGCATAGGGAGGCGATAAACAAGAAACATTAGCATATGCTCCTCCTAAGCGTAAGCGAAAAAAATTATAAAAATAAACATACATAGCAGAAAACAATTATATAGCAGTTATTTCTCCCCCTTTGTTTTCATCAAAAAGGAGGGAATCACATAGCACATAATCGCGTAATCACAAACTGGAAAAATCAAGCATACCTAGCTCTCTCCGGATTTTACAAAATTGAGCTTCGGCTAGAGGTTTCGTGAATATGTCAGCTAGTTGGTCATTGGTGCCTACAAATTTTAATTCTATGCTCCCCCTAGAAACATGATCTCTAATAAAATGATGTCTTATTTCTATGTGCTTAGTTCTAGAGTGTTGGATGGGATTCTTTGCAATATTGATAGCACTAGTGTTATCACATAAGACAGGCACATTTTCATATAACAAACCAAAATCTTCCAAAGTCTGTTTCATCCACAAAACTTGTGCGACGCAATTTCCAACCGCCACGTATTCGGCTTCAGCGGTGGACAAAGCAACACTGTTCTGTTTCTTACTAGACCAGGAAGTCAAACAAGGGCCTAGAAAATGGCAGGTTCCACTAGTACTTTTTCTATCTAAGGTACAACCAGCAAAATCAGCATCAGAAAAACCGACCAAATCAAAGTGACTCGATTTCGGGTACCACAATCCGAAGTCTGTGGTTCCCTTAACATATCTAAGAATCCGTTTTACAGCTTTTAAATGTGATTCTTTTGGACATGCTTGAAATCGAGCACACAAGCACACAGCAAACATAATATCGGGTCGAGATGCAGTTAAATATAAGAGACTACCGATCATACCTCGATACATAGTTTCATTAACTGGTTTACCTTGTTCATCCTTGTCCAATTTTGTTGCAGTCGCCATTGGAGTACCAATCACCTTTGCATCACTCATGCCAAATTTCTTTAGTAACTCCTTTGAGAACTTAGTTTGACTGATGAATATTCCATCTTTCATTTGTTTCACTTGAAGTCCCAAAAAGAAGTTCAACTCCCCCATCATGCTCATTTCAAATTCACTAGTCATCATGTCAGAAAACTCCTTGCACAAATCATCATTAGTAGACCCAAAAATAATATCATCGACATAAATTTGAACTACAATAAGATGTTTGCCTTTGGTTTTAAGGAATAAGGTAGAATCAATCTTACCCTTTTTTGAAACCGTTTGCAATTAAATGTTTGCTTAGTCTCTCATACCAAGCTCTAGGGGCTTGTTTTAATCCATAAAGGGCTTTGTCAAGTTTAAAAACATAATCTGGATTTTCAAAATCTTCAAAACCAGGGGGTTGTTTTACATATACTTCCTCTTCTAAAAATCCATTGAGGAAGGCACTTTTGACATCCATTTGGTGTAGCTTGAAATCCATGTGACTAGCAAAGGCTAGTATTATACGAATGGATTCCAACCTGGCCACTGGAGCAAAAGTTTCTTCAAAATCCACCCCTTCAATTTGATTATAACCTTGAACAACTAAACGACTTTTGTTTAATAAAATAATACCATTTTCATCAAGTTTGTTGCGAAAAACCCATTTAGTCCCTATGATAGTTCTATCAACAGGTTTTTCAACTAAATGCCAAACTTTGTTTCGTTTAAATTGTTCAAGTTCTTTTTGCATTGACACAACCCATTCTGGATCACCTAGAGCCTCTTTTATGTTACTAGGAACTATTTGAGAGACAAAAGCACTATGAAAGCATAAAAGATTAAGAGAAGAACGAGTTGTTACCCCCTTTGATGGACTACCAATAATTTGCTCCATGGGATGATCTCGAACTGATTTCCATGTCTTGGGCACATCATCATGTGTTCTTCCATGGAGATGATCATCAGTGTCTTGGGGCTCTCGTTCCATTTCAACTATTTCTTGAGGTTCTGCTTGCACCTCCTTTTCTTTGTCACTTTCATTATTTGGTTCAGGCATTCTGCTTTTGATCACTTCAACAAACTCATCCTCATCATCAACTTTCTTTGCAAGAGGGTTAGTCTCATCAAAAGAAACATGTATTGACTCTTGCATGCATTTATCAATTTTATTATAAACAATATATGCTCTACTATGACTTGAATAACCCATAAAAATACCTTCAGTTGATTTAGCATCAAATTTACCCAATTTATCCTTTGTATTTAAAATATAGCACTTACTTCCAAAAACTTTGAAGTATGAAATGTTTGGAGCTCTACCATTCCACAGCTCATATGGCGTCTTGTTAAGCGATGGCCTTAGATACACCCGATTTAGCACGTGGCAAGCTGTATCAACAGCGTGTCCCCAAAAGTACTTAGGAAGGTTATGCTCATTTAGCATTGTTCTACACATCTCTTGTATGGTCCTATTTTTCCTTTCCACCACGCCGTTTTGTTGAGGAGTCCTTGGGGCTGAAAAGTTGTGATGAATTCCATACTTTTCACACCAAGTTTTGAATGAAGAGTTTTCGAACTCTCCTCCATGATCACTTCTAATCTCCTTGATAGCTAAGTTTTTCTCATTCTGTAATTTTCTGCACAACTTAGCAAACTCGTTAAAAGCATCACCTTTTTTAGCAAGTAAAATAGCCCAAGTGTATCTAGAATAATCATCAACAATTACAAAAACATATTTGGCTCCTCCTAGACTTACAACATCAATTTCTCCAAATAAATCAAGATGTAACAATTCAAGCACATTTTTGGTAGAAATAACTGGTTTAGATTTGAAAGAAGTTTTATGCATCTTACCCAATTGACATGCATCACATAACTGTCCTTTTTCATATTTAAGCTTGGGTAAGCCTCTAACATGTTCATTTGCACATAATTTAGATAGAAGTTCCATACTCGCATGTCCTAAGCGTCTATGCCACAAATTCACATCATCAAGTAGAGAAGGCATGCATACAATATCATCACTAACAGTGTCAAAATCAACATAATAAACATTGTTTTCACGAAAACCGACAATGTGAAAATTTGAAGCTTCATGAACAATAACACATTTATTTTTTGAGAAATACACATCAAAGTCATTATCACATAGTTGACTTACGCTCAATAAATTAAATTTCACACCATCAACCAGTAAAGCATTTTTAATTTTGATTGTGTTTTCCTTACCCACACAACCTTTACCTATAACTCGAGCAGTTTCATTGTTGGCAAACTTCACAGATCCACTAGCTTTGTTACTCAATTTCAAGAAGAGTGAAGCATCACCAGTCATATGCCTTGAACATCCACTGTCAACCATCCACACATTTTTCTTTTTGGATGACTGACATACCTGCGAAAATAACATCAAAAGCTAGTACGAGGTACCCAAACTTTGTTGGGTCCATGGGGGTTAGTTCTCAGGGGGTTTGTTTTCACAATCCACCTTGGTTTCTTGCAAGCAGGTATAAGAGTACCAAGCTCACATAATCTACGAATAGGGCATCTAAGAGAATTATGATTTCCTTTTTGACAATAAGTGCAAGAGAAAGAGGTAGGTGTTTTATTACTTGAAGAAGCAGCTACAAATACCAAATCCTTTTTCTTTAAATTAGAGAGGCTGGAATTACCTTTATAACCAATACCTCTTCTATCAGCATATTCATGTTGAGAGTGTAGTAACTTGGTTAAGGTATTTTCACCAACCTCAAACCTTTTTAAAGACTCTTTTAAATTTTCATTTTCAGCCTTAATTTTTTCAAAAATTTGTTTAAGCTCAAGAAATTCAAGGTTGAAAGGTTTAGCATTTTGTAGCTCATTTTTCAACTTAGCTACTTCATTCTCAAGAGTCTTGATTTGAGTGGTCATGCTTTTGTTGCTCTTTTTCAGATTCTTAGATTTTATCAAAAGATTTTCATGTTTATAATAAAGAGCTTCAAAAGCTTCATTCAAATCTTGACAACTGCTTTCATCATCACAAGAATCATCGAAATTTGAAAAAGAATGGTTAGAATTTGTTACCTTAGTTGCGTCACTGGCCATGAGACAAGCAAGCTTTGAAGCAGTCACTTCTTCATCTATTTCACTGTCACTGCTTAGATTGTCCCATGTATCATTCGGAGAATAATCTGCTGTAAGACCAACGACATTTGCAACTTCCTCTTCATCTTCCGTTTCACCTTCAGTTTCGGTGTCATCCCATGTAGCCTTCATTGCTTTCTTCTTTGGGTATTTGTTCTTTAGCTTTGGACAATTTACTTTAAGGTGACCCGGTTTGTTGCATTCAAAACATCTTGGTTGGTCGTCTCCTTTCTCTTGACTGTCTCCTTTGTAATACCCGGGCTTCTTAGAAAAATCACCTTTCCTTAACTTGTTGAACCTCATGAATTTTTTGAATTTTTTGGCAAGCATAACCATGTCTTCTTCATCAGATTCTTCATCAGATTCAACCACTTTCTTTCCCGTTTTAGAATTTTTCGCAGCTGCAAGAGCAAGAGACCTCTTTTCTTTTACCGCTTCTTTTTCTTGAGTTTTCTTAGCACCCAAAACCACCTCAAAAGCTAGTAGTGACCCAATCAAGTCTTCGGTAGGCAAAGTACCAATATCCTTGGCTTCAGTGATAGCACAAGTCTTAGGAAAAAATTCACCAGTTAACGAAGCAAGTATCTTCCCATTCAAGTCCTTTGTAGAATACTTTTTCCCAAGTGCTCTCAAGTTGTTTACAATCAAATTCAACCTTTGATGCATAGCAGCGACAGTTTCACCTTCCTTCATCTTGAAAGCTTCATACTCAGAAGTGAGAACTCTGATTTTGGTGTCTTTCACTTGACTTGTACCTACATGAGTTGCTTCTAGACAATCCCAGATTTCTTTTGCAGTCTGACAACCTTTTACCCTTCCATACTCTTCTTCACAAAGTGCTAGATGTAGAATATTCATAGCTTTGGCATTCAGAGAGATCTTGTCAAGTTCGGACTTTCTTAACTCGCTCAAGTCAATAGTATAGATGTCCTCAACAGGTACTTCTTCAGCTTTACCAGTTGCTTGAGTTTTTGTAGAATCACCAGCAGCAGTATCACCTGGTTTTGTAATTTTGATCTTCATCGGTGTGAGCGGTCCATCTATAATGATTCTCCACAACGTGAAATCTATAGCCTGCACATGACATTTCATTCGACTACTCCAGTAGTCGTAATTAGTTCCATCAAACAAAGGTGGCCTATTAAAAGACATCCCCTCTTTAATAAAAGACCCCATGATCAGAAAAATGCGAGATGTTAAGCTCTATATGCAGTTACCTGCTTTGATACCAATTGTTGGACTAAACGATAACCTTAGAGGGGGGGGGTGAATAAGGTTATAGGCTAAAAATCATTCTTTTTTGTGTTTTCAAAGTTGTTTAATGCTAGTTTAAAAAACAAATGCGGAAAAGGTTTATATGCTAGCAATTTGCGCAAGCTATTATAGAGATATAGCAACAATGATGAATTTTACAGTAACACAAAATCCACTTAACTGTAATATAGAGATTGCAACACAGTAACAATGAGTATACTAATAGTGCAAATCAAAACAACTAACAAAAATATCAATTTCAATAGTTGTAATAACAATTCAACAGTAATTTCAATTTCGATAGTTATAATAACAATTCAACAGTTAACGCTATAATAGAAAACCAAACAATAATAACAAGAACAAGAATAATGGGGCATAAATAAGTAAAGAGATAAGGGAAAGAAGAACACCGCGATTTTTCGAGGTTCGGATTGAAATCCTACTCCTCGGCCTCCGGCTTTCCAACCTTTGGACTTTGGGAAAATAACACTATAATGGTGAAGATGCTTCTTCAAAGTCTTACAACTCACGCCACTTTACAGCAACAACAAAACCTCTCAATTTCCCCAATTGAGAACCCGAGCTCCCCGCTTAGGATTTCTACGATCCAATCTCCCCGATCGAACCACCCAAGAAACACTTTCCCAGGATTTCACAACAATACCAAACGCCAAGTGATAAGATGAATACAATTGAAACTATGATCGATTAATCAAGCAAAATAACCATAAGAGTTGAGAGAGATGATATGATGATGAAAACCCTAGAAATTTGATTGAGAACCGAAGAAGATGATCAGATATTGAAAGGGATCGTTCTCAAGTTTTGGTTTCACGTTGTTTCAAGTTTTGCGGCTCTGTGAAATGTTTTTCGTTTTCTCTCTCTATCTGTGTCGTGAAAACCCTTGCTTTTCTATTTATATCACTTAAGAAAATATGACCGTTGAAAGTTGTTTTCCAAAAATAGGCAAGGAAGCGATTTACTTCTTTGAACTTTACAAGAGATGAATCGATTGTTCTCTTTTAAAAAAATAGGCCATAAATCGATTTCTAGCTTGTAACTTACAAGCCATGAATCGATTTCTAGCTTGTAACTTACAAGCCATAAATCGATTTTCAGCTTGTGACTTACAAGCCATGAATCGATTTTCATCTTTGAAATAACAAGCAAGAAATCGATTTTATGCTTTTAAAACACAAAGTCATCAATCGATTGTTTTCTTTCCAAAACAAGTTCTTTCAAAACCAATATAGAAGTGGGAAATCGATTGTTGGCTTAAAAGGGAAGAGGGAAATCGATTTCTTGCTTCCAAGGCAAGAGAGAAATCGATTATTGGCTTTAAAAATAAGTGGGAATCGATTTCTAGCTTTATGTACCATATCAAGAATCGATTCTTTACTTCAAAAACAAATTCTTTTTAAAACACTAACTCATGAATCTATTTTCTTTAAAAAACAACAATTCAAGACTCAAACTATTTCTTTAAAAAACACTTTGTGCCTAACCTAATTAAACATGGTTTTATATAAAATATTTTTCCAAGACAGTTCAATTTTAAAAGATCATCTCTCAACTACGAATGTTATAAGACTTGGGTAATACGATCTTACATGAGTCCTACGCAAAGCGATATAAGCCTTCAATGCTTGAGCAGCTTTTCGTAATATAAGTCTTCAATGCTTGAGCAGCTTTTCGTCCGAGCTTCTACAACTTTGAGTCAGCTTCCGAAGCTCTCTTGTTCAACACCCTGCGCTCTTATATTTTTCCTGCGCTTTACCTCAAGTAAATTATCAGTAACTTGTAATTTGTTATCATTCAAAACAAGGAATGTTTGCCCTTGGCACAACAAAAGAGATTGGCGCTGATGAAAGAATTTTGCGTATAAATGGCAAATACTTGAAAAAGTATAAGCCAACGTTGCAAGAAGTTAAAATAACGCTGGAATAAATATAAAGAAAGCGTAAAAACATGGCATTTAAGTTGCCAAAACATTATCGAAAGCACAGAATAAAAATTGCTCAAGAATAAAATGGAAGAAATTTCATTATAATGTTGCCAAGTTACATGTGCCAAAGGAGGCATTTGTGAATTACATAGTGCCGAAAGGGTAAATAAACTAGGCATAAATAAAACGCTGAATTGCAGTTGGTCTTTTACGACCAAGTAACTTCTCTTTTGGGTGGTCTTCTTCGACCACGTTGACGCTTCCCGTCGTTCGGGGGGTCATTCTTTCGTCTGCGCGTTAGGCTTGTAAGCCTTTCAACTGGGCGTTTCCTTGCTTGGTAAACCTCAGGAAGCCCTTCAGAGAGGAGATATTGATGAATCTTCCTGCTCCCACTTTGAGTCTCCCGCATAAACTCAGAAAGTTGCAAGATCGAGTGACATGAAGAAAAAAGGAGCAAAGCCATAATTCGCAGAGATCAAAAACCATCACTTTGAACCTCCAGGCAACCTCACTGCAATTATGAGAGATGAGGTTACGCGGAAGACTCAAAGCAAAGGGAATGATCCTGGAACGGGAAAGGAAAAGAGGAAAAATCATGGAGTGGTGAAGATGAGAAACAAAACTCTTCTATTTATAAGGAGAAGTATGAAAGAGCGTCAGTTGGTTACGAGTTTGGCGTTCCGAGAAGTGAGGCATCACTTTAATTACGGCGTTAGTAACGTAACGGAAGATGGTGGAACCATTCAAAGTTAAAACAGAGAATCAGTAAACATAGTCAAAGGCCGAAATTACAGGCTGTTCAAGTTCAAGGTTTGAATATGGATTATTGATGGCAACTTATGAGGTAAAAGAAGTGGAAGAATTGGAGAAGCCTTATAGGAAATGGTGAGATAAGGCATTTACTGAGAAGTAAAACGTTGAAGGCCACGTAATACACCAATATAGGAGTAACGTCAACAACACTTAACAGTGGTGACATCAGGTATACAGCTATTTTACTCAAGTGCAAAGTTATTTCGATGGTGAATTCAAAAATGTCTTTCTCTTCTTCCTCCTCAAGTTCAGTCGAAAAAGACATTTTTGGGGGGCAATTTGTTAGCCTGTAATTTCGACAGGCTTCATTGAAAATGGTCAACAAGGCCTGACTTATATTTCGACGAAGACCAAATTATTTCGACAGAGAAAATGGTCATGCGCAAGGTAAACTCGACAAGCTTCCGGGGAAGCAAAAGCAAGAGAGAGGAAAATGGACACAAGCTTTCGACAGACAGAAAACAGAGCAGTTATGCGCTGAAGACTAGCAGTTGGTCGAAGCGTGATAGAGCGGTTCTGGTCGAAAGTAGGAGTAGCAGTTATTAATTTTCAAATTTCTAGGCAGTTACTTAGTTCAGTTTTTCCCCCTCTTTTCCTTTGTATAAATAACTGTTTCTGAGAAGAAACAGGGGTCGCAAATCACAATACACAATCCGATTCCTGAAACTCTAACTTCCAAGCCAGAGCGAAAAACGAGTGGAAGAATCGTTGTACGTGATCGTGTACCACTTTTACGATTCAATGCAATTTATTTGTCTTTTCTTTACAATTCATGCACCATTTACTGCTTCTTTTCTTTTCAATTCTGTTAATCATTGCAAATCGTCCCCTTTTCTACATTTTCTGAAACAAAAACTATGAGCAATTCAAAGGCAATTGCTTTGAGATTTTTCTAGTTTGATCTCACAAACCTTCTAATAAAACTAGTGATTGTTTGCTAAAAACACCAGCAAACACGAGTGCAACATATTCACTCGACGACAACATAGTGGCATACCGGCATGCCCTGAAAACTTAAAATAAACCTCTAAATCACATAATAGGAAATTCTCTGAGGAGAACAATTGGTTTTCAACGAAATGGTCATCGTGGATCCCTTCCATGGGCTCCCTTTTTGTAGATGCAAGAAGTGGTGATGGAATCGAGTGCTCTTGTTTACTTTGAATGTTGTTATCAAAACTGAGTAATATGGAAGAATCAGATATCAAAGTAGGCTCCAATGTTATATCAGAATTGAAAGAACTTTTGCAAGTATGATGGTTGTAATACGTGGTCCGATACAATGGAGGGTCATCTTGAATTCGTTGAACCTGTTTGTTTGCTTTGCAATGTTGATCAGACATGTGAGTGCACTTATAGTAGCTCCTGCATGAGCATGGGTATATATTTCAATATTAACGATTCATATTCTGATTAGGAAAAAGAGTTTAGCACACATACATATAGAGAAAATGTCTGAAATTGTTAACACTGATGTGTATGTCACAATATGTAGGCAAAATTTAAACAACAATAAGTATGGATCCTTATTTTTTCATGTTCGTTTTTAAATCAAATAAGTTTACAAACCATTAGGTGTAAAAGGAGTATGTATATATCCTCCTGTTTTTTTTCTTGTAAGATCTTTTTTTCCGCTTGAGGCACAAAGATATTTTTTAAGTGCAAATTATTATAATGGCAAACTTTTAGCAATAGTATATACACTAAAAAATCTTTACATATATTGTTGTTTTTGAGTTCCCGAAAAATATTTTGGAAAATCAATTCATCGAAGAAATTACTGGGTTGAGTCGCGGACTAGGTCGCTCTCTTTAAGACGTTTCGTGGCACTGCTCAAAATTGTGCAGGCAGGCTATCAACCACGACGTCCCCAAGATAAAACAGCACAGTCAAAACTGTTACGAAATATTACTGGACAGTAAAATTTCGCTCAAGAAATACACCTTCAAAGTATGATTCAAAAACCACTCAAATATGGTTCGTAGACCACTCTGAATATGGTTCGTAGACCACTCTATAATATGGTTCGTAGACCACTCTATAATATGGTTCGTAGACCACTCTTGAATATGGCTCGTAGGCCATTCTTTAAAGTAGAAGAGAATTAATGAGGGAGAGGAGAGAAAGCTTGAGGTATAATTTAACGTCAAGCGATGTGTAGAGTCAAGTGAGGGAGGGGACTATTTATAGGCTTCAAAAATGACTTGGTGCGCAAGTCTTAGAGGATAAGACCGGAGTGCTTGCGCTCCAAGCTATAATGGATAAGAACAGACGCGGATAAGAATGGCTCTGTACGCAACGGTTAGTTCATCGTATTCGGACGGTTCAACGAATCTGGACAAGCAACGCACCAAAAAATAAAATAATAATTAATTATTTTTCGTAAAAATATATTTCCACCTCACAAGCGAAGCCAAGCCCGGCCCGACCGTCAGACAGACAGCGGCGGCAGCGCGCGCGTGTGGTGATTAGATGGTGTGTGTGCTTTAATTTACCGTTTACAAAACTGGGTACCCTTTGGGCCCTAATCCAAAGGTGTGAAGTCTCCACTTATAAGCACTCTTCAAGTGCCTTGTCCAAGCAATGTGGGCCTTTTTAATTCACCACCAATGTTCCAACAATCCCCCACTTGAATTTAAAAGGAAGTTTCAGAAGTAGCGTCAAACGCCTCCATTAGATTGTGCATAAGCAGAGGTGTCATACGACTTGAACCTTGCGTAGCGGTTAAGATTTAGATTCAACAAGAGTGGCTCGTAGTCTTGAACTCTATCTCTAATCGTCAAAACCACACACAACCTTTTCCATAGGTGTATTCTCAAAAGCCCGTGCGTTTATGGGCCCTGCACGTCTATCCCAGTTTAGTGAACGCTCTAGGAATTTCTGCCAAGAATTCCATAGGAAGCGGCCCCACTTCCACATTCACAAAGGTGAGTCTATCAAGAGTACTCCTGTAGCTAGGTACTCCACTCCACATAGAGTATAGATATCATTAAGAATTTCTATTATCTCAACCTTACATCGCTTCAGGAATCATGCTTCTTTACTTAGCCAATGATGCTCGCATATTCCGTTTGTCTTACACTGTCACCAGTGTTCTTAAAGAGCTTGACACTCGGATCATATGGTGAACATGCAGGTTTACAATCAAAGTAATTGTATTTCTTTAAGATCTTCTCAATGTAATGAGATTGATCCAAAGAAATTCCCTTCTCGGACCTAGTGATCTTAATTAATACCGAGGATTACACTTGCTTCTCCGAGGTCTTTCATATCAAAGTTGTTGCACAACAATGATTTCACTTTATTTACAGCATGAATGTTTGATCCAAATATGAGTAGGTCGCTACATAGAGACATATGATAGTGCAAATGTCATTCTCAGTTTTGTAATAAATGCATTTGTCACTTTCATTCACTTTAAACTCATTCGATATAATCAAATTATCAAACTTCTCATACCATTGTTTGGGAGCTTGTTTGAGACCATACAGAGACTTGTCCAACTTACAGACCTTGTGTTCTTGCACATGGATCACAAAACCTTCTGGTTGCTCCATATAGATTTCTTCTTCTAAATCGCCATTAAAAAAGGCAGTTTTACATCCATTTGGTGTACTTCTAAGTTATAAATAGCGACCATCGAAATTAGTACCCTTATAGATGTAATTCTTGTAACAGGTGAATATGTGTCGAAGAAATCTATATTCTCTCTTTGTCTAAAACCTTTGGCTACAAGGCGAGCCTTGTACTTATCAACAGTGCCATCAGGTTTTAGTTTCTTTTTCAAGATCCATTTACAACCAATGGGTTTGCAACCAGGAGGCAAGTCCACTAAGTGCCATGTCTTGTTAGACTCTAGAGAATCCATCTCATTTATGGCTTCTTGCCACAAATCAGCATCCAATGACGACAAAGCTTCTTGAAGGCTAGTAGGATTCTCCTCTAATGTATAGACCGTATAGTCGGGTCCATAGTCTTTAGCAGCACGTGCTTTCTTACCTCTTTGAGGTTCTATTCCCCTTTCTACGTTGTTTTCAACGCTCCTAAGCACAGAAATTAAACTTGAGCAGTTCCAGTGCCCCCACAATTTATTGATTTAAAAGGGAATCTACCTTCATAGAAGTCAACATCATTTGACTCTATGATCACTTTCGCATTAAGGTCATAAACCTGTATGTTTTGCTATTTACTGCATAACCAATGAATACACATTCATAGGCTCTACTGGCGAGTTTAACTCTTTTTGGGATTATGACATAAGCCAAGTTATCCCAAATTCAAAAATAAGACAAGATGGGCTGTCTTTTCTTCAAAATCTCCGAAGGAAATTTTTTATTTCTTTAGATTCAGCGAATCTATTCATAACTTAACCAACAGCATATAAAAATTTTCCACAACAGAGATCAAGTCCTAGAATTCAGCAAAATAGCAAATCAATAAAGATTTTATTTTTCTTTCTCCTTTACCATTCATTTCAGAAAAAATATGGTGCATTCGTTTCATGTATAATTCCATTAAATTAATGAGAATCATACTCCGTTCCTTAATAGCTATAAAAACTCTTAACCTTTCTACTTAATTGATTTTCAAAAATCTGTAATGGAAAACTTTGAATATGTCAAGCACTTCACTTTTATTTTCCCCAAATTATACTACAATGTAGTCAAAACAATTATAAATAAAAGTGATAAACTATCGTTTTCCATTTCTGGTTAACGTTCTATCTTATTCGCATATATCTGAGTGAGTCAAAACTAGTACTCAGATTTCCTTCTTGATTTATGCGAAGTCTTGAAAATTCTTGCTTGACTTTAAAAATCACAATTTTTTCTTAAGTCATTTTAAAAAAATAACTTTTGAAAAATGCTATTTGGCTCTTATTGAAAAGAATGCATTTGTTTACACGTCAAAGTCAACCATGTTTAAAAAAATATCATTGTTTAAAATAAAGTTCTGATAGACGAAGTAAACAATGCTTTAAAAAAATTATATAGTGTAGGAAACTTCCGATAGATGAAGTAAACAATGCTTTAAAAAAAATATCATTGTTTAAAATAAAGTTTTAACCAGACTCAGCATCATTTTCTTATTTTCAGCAACCTGTATGTTCAAAACATACTCAATAACCATCCACCAATCTTCGCATTCACCAATAATGTTGATTTCAAAAATTATAGCAACAAATTGCTATCCAATCAGGTTAGCCTGCGGGGCAGAGCTTGGCCTGTTCATACACTTGCGTGTCGTATGACCTAGTCTCTCGCAATTGAAACAATTAAATTGAGGAGCAGTGTCATTTCTAGATGGGGGTCCCATTCCAGTTGCTGTTCCTTTGAGCCTGATTACTGTTTTAATTTTTGAAAGGTTTTCTCAAAATTATTTTGCAATCAATATTGCAATATATCGTAAAAGGTATAACTTCTAAAAAATAATGTTATTGCTAAAAAGCAATTCTATGATTTAAAATCATTAACCGTTAGCGTTAACCACTAACGGTAACAATATGAATTAAGAAAATTCATTCTTGTCGAGTAGGTTCCCAAGAAAGAGAGGTGGGTCACAACGGACACGCTTAAGTACCAAGTCTTTCCTAGCCAGAACTTTTCCCAGACAATATGAATTAAAATAATTCATTCATATAGAGATGATTATTCTCTTTCCGTAGAATTAAGAATAATATAGAGATAATCATTCCCTTTCTATAAGATCGTATAGAGAAAATTATTCTCTTTCCATCGTTAAATAGTATAGAGAAAATAATTCTCTTTCCAATGATAATAAATTATATAGAGAAAACAATTCTCTTTCTATAGAGAAAATAATTCTCTTTCCATTAATAAGTTGTATAGAGAAAATAATTCTCTTTCTATTGGAATATTTCTTTAGCTATTTTATCTCTTCCTTTCTGATCAACTGTTTCAGTGAGCACATGAATGTCATCTTTTAAATGTTGGCAACATTTTTCATATTTAATAAAAATTTATTTTCTTGACATTGACATTCTTGAAAATGAAACGATTTGTTGAAGTTAGAAACAGCAGAATCAAAGCCAGTAATGTCTTCGGTAGTCATGGCTAAATTTCGAAACGTCTTAAAATTGTTGTTTTTGAGTTCCCGAAAAATATTTTGGAAAATCAATCCATCGAAGAAATTACTGGGTTGAGTCGGGGACTAGGTCACTCTCTTTAAGACGTTTCGTGGCACTGCTCAAAATTGTGCAGGCAGGCTATCAACCACGACGTCCCAAGATAAAACAGCCCAGTCAAAACTGTTACGAAATATTACTGCACAGTAAAATTTCGCTCAAGAAATAAGTAGAAGAGAATTAATGAGGGAGAGGAGAGAAAGCTTGAGGTATAATTTAACGTCAAGCGATGTGTAGAGTCAAGTGAGGGAGGGGACTATTTATAGGCTTCAAAAATGACTTGGTGCGCAAGTCTTAGAGGATAAGACTGGAGTGCTTGTGCACCAAGCTATAACGGATAAGAACAGACGCGGATAAGAACGTCTCTGTACGCAATGGTTAGTTCATCGTATCCGGACGGTTCAACGAATCTGGACAAACTTCGCACCAAAAAATAAAATAATAATTAATTATTTTTCGTAAAAATATATTTCCACCTCACAAGCCAAGCCCGGCCGTTAGACAGGCGGCGGCGGCGCGCGCATGGTTGTCAGATGGTGTGCGTGCTTCGAAATATGTTTGCTCGAGATATACGGGAGCATATCTAGTAGGCATGGCAACAAGACTTCTATTGTATCTAGGTGTACCCACCAGAACCCATCTTAAATTTGACGGGGAAACTCAGTTTGAACCAGTTTGTGGCCGACTTTGAGTTTTCCTTAAAATTAAAATTCTATGTTTGTGTGTGTGTGTGTCTATATATATATATATTCAATTGTTTTATTTTGTATATGTTCACAACCGGACTAACCGGTATGTAGAAGGCTCGGCCGGATATACTGCACTCAATGGAAGAAGAGCACATTAAGAGCTTTCCTTCGGTCGGCCACATTCCTCGGACGATCGGCTCTTACCACCATTCGGTCAACGGTTCGGCCTATCCGTTCAGCCACCAACATCGTTCGGCTCGGCCTATTGGTTCGGCCACCAACATCGTTCGGCTCGGCCTATTGGTTCGGCATATCTACAGACAAGCATTTATTGGAATCCCTATAATTACTCCTTATGTCTTGTAACAGCCATTATAGTCATAATATGTAATAAATAGTATTAATTACACATGTACTATATATAATGCCCTTAGAGGCTAATGGAGGACAGAACATTCTACTCTTAATCTCTCTTATCTTACTACTATCTCATTATCGTGTTCTAGCTAGATCCTCCCAAAGAAAATAGTTAGGAATAGTATTTTTTTATATATTTTATGTTTCGATCTTTAAAAAATATTATTTTATTATATATATTTCTAATAATAAGTGTTTAATTATATTGATTATGATAAATATAACTTATTATTTTCTTTTATATATATGTGTGTGTGAGCGGGTGCATAAAGTGAAAGAATTAGTCACGTCTTAGGTCCAAACTAACTCTGACCCTACAAATATCCCACCACTAGGTAGCTATAGAGAGGGAGCTCAGTCCCATAATTCAGGTCAAGGTTAAAGATTGTGTGACCCTCGTACTACGACACTAGGACATCTTTCAAATTAAGGTTTTTGCCACCTACCAACAACAAGCTAGCCAAGGTTAAAGATTCAGAGGGCACTTACCGACTGAGGCACTCCTCACACTTAGACTTTCACACCTTAGATCACCTAACCCAAGAGATATCAGATCCTGCATCTGTATCTCCCATAGGATTTTCCTCTGGATCCACACAACAAGTTTCCAAACCTTCACTGACATCCTAAAGGAGAGATAAAAATTTGGGATAATTGAGGAAAGAGTTCATGAGAATAATACGACTAGAGTCGACATACCTATTCCCCTAACCTGTAAGGTACTATCTTAGTGTGTCAATCACAGGATCTCATGTGGCTTTACTCCTCAAATTCCATCAGTAGTCGCGGTTATTTAAATGGAACATCCTTGGTGCGATAGTGGAAAAAGTAATGTGTCATCAACATACCACAATTGGTCGCATAACCAACTTTATCGGCCGAAGATTACCACTGTTGCCTCACAAATTAGTAATGAGTCATCAGCATACTGTAAGTACGAGACATCATCATCAGGGAATTAGGCCACTGAGGCCCTCTTCCACTAGCACGAAATGGAAGGGACAACTAGAACCCCTTCCATATAAAACACACATGCCATGCTCTCCACGGTACTTGTTGCAAAAACCAAACCTCTATAACATATAATCTAGAAACCCAGCCCTAATCAAGTTTCATCTGAAATTAAGGTAGTAAGGCACAAGGATGTTTTTATGTACTTCAACTCAGGTCATGAGTTCTTGTGACTATCAAATAATTCTTAATTTTAAATTTAATTTATTTTATAATATCAAACTTTTAAATTAATTAAAAGATTGAAAGATAAAAGCTATCCCAAAAGATATTTTAAAATTATAAGAGTGAGAGAAGACTTATACACAAGCTGGTGTGTAGCTAGGGTGTTCAAAACCGAAACAAACCAATAGAAAACCGCAAATCGAACCAAACCGAAAACCGCAAAATACCGTTTTTGATCGGTTTTGTTCGGTTCTTTTTTTCATTGCACCGCGCAGTTCGGTTCGCGGTTTTGATTTCAGAAACTGAACCAAACCAAACCAAACCAAACTGCAAGTAACACTAAGGCTTGTTGAATTACAACCTTCCTCACTAACTTACTAACCCAAATGCAAGTAAAACCCAACTCTCACTTACTTACTAGCCCAAATCCAATTAATTCTGACTCACTTATAAACAATCCATATTGTTATGATATATTTAAAAATTACAATAAAATATTTAATTCAAATTCTTTTAAACATTGTCTTAGCTATCTTAAAAGAATTAAAAGAGAATAATTTATATACTACGTATATTTGAGTAGATTTTTCTTAAAGATTTATGTTAGCCATTTCTTATGTTAGTTAATTTAACTTCATTTTAAATTATGATTTGTCTTGGAAAAAACTGAACCAACCGAACCAAACCAAACCGCATGTAATTTTACTTTGCAGTTCGATTCACTTTTCGCCTCAAAACCGAACCAAACCGCACCGCGAACACCCGTGTAGATGGGAAATATAAAACTGATATACCTGACATGTTTGGCATTCATTATCTTTTTCTGTCCATACTTTCTCCATGCATGACCATCATCGATCAATATTGAGGTGTTCTTCTCCCAAGTTGGTGCCATTGATCTTATGAAAACAAAAATATCAATTAATGAGTTGTTATTTTCACACAGTTATCATTTGAATAAAATATAAACAGATCTACAATTATTCCATTACTATATATATGTAATGACGACATTTTATGTCTGGAGTACACCTAGCCGTGACGCAGTTTAAAATTTTCAAGATGACTTACTCAAGGGCACATCACAAATTCTTTTGTATTCATTAATCCGTGGAGACTGATCGAGTTTCATCTGATACAAAACAATTTGTGATGTGCCTTGAGTGAGTCATCTAATAATAATAATAATAGTTTCAACTGATATATATGTTGGAACAAATTCACTCAATTATCACGAAGGAATTTTACCAAGAACAGAGTGTTCTTGGTTACACAAAGTTGGTTAGTCGAGAGCAATGTAGTCGTCGTCGAACGAAGCAGAATAACAGAAATTCTAAAACTGATATTGTGGTGTGTGATCGATCTACATTCGATTACCACCATCACTTGTATTTATAGGCTTACTTTACAACTGTACATACACGAGGAGTTCACCAATACACGTGGACTGATGACACGAACAACACTAAAACAAATTACATGAGAAACACTTAACTAACTATATTTACTTAGTGAGTAAAACTAGTTATTCGACCAACTTGGTTTACATACAACAGTTCGACCAACTTGGATTGCGTCCAACAATTCGACCAACTTGGATTCGACCAACTTGGATTCGACCATCTTGGATTCGACAATTCGACCAACTTGGATTACATTCAACACACCTCCTAATTCAAGTTGTTCACATTTGTCAAGCCCATCTTATTTCTCAAATCTTCAAATCTGTTAACCTTTAACGGCTTAGTTAGCATATCAGCTAAATTGTCATCAGTGCTGCAGTACTCAAGTCTGAGTTTTCCCTTTGTCACTTGGTCTTAAGAAATGAAACTTGGTCTCGATGTGTTTGCTTCTTCCATGAGATATGGGGTGCTTTGCAAGGTCTATTGCAGACTTGTTATCGACCTTCAATCTCATTCCATCATTGTCAATCTGATTGGACTTCAGCTCATTCAATAACATATCAAGCCAATTTGCTTGACATGCTGCCATAGCTGCAGCAATGTACTCAGCTTCACACGATGATAAAGCCACCACACTCTCCTTCTTTGAGCACCAGGATATTGGTGACTCACCACACATGAACACGTATGCAGCAGTGCTCTTTCTATCCCCTTTATCTCCACACCAATCTGAGTCAGAGAAGCCATACACTTCTTGATCAGATCTACCAATTCTTCTAGGATAGAACACTCCAAGTCCTGCTGTTCCTTTGACATAGATGCCATGCTCATTTACACATTTTACAAAATCTTGCTTCAAGAGAAATGAGTCGATTCTCTTGTTCCAAGCTCTTGGAGCCTGTTTTCCTGTTTTAGTCCATAGAGAGCCTTTCTCAACTTGTACACTTTATTCTCCTTTCCTTTTATTTCAAAATCTGGTGGCTACTTTATGTATACCTCCTCCTCAAGGTATCCATTCAGAAAAGCTGCTTTAACATCCATTTGGTACATAGACCAATTTCTAAAGCTGGCAACAACTATGATCAGTCGAATAGTCTCTATTCTTGCCACAGGGGCAAAAACTTCATTGTAGTCACAACCATGTTTTTGCAAAAAGCCTCTTGCAACTAGTCTTGCCTTATACCTTCCAATTTCTCCATTTGGCTTCATTTTTGTCTTGAACACCCACTTGACATCTATTACTTTCTTCTGCTTAGGCAAATCTACCAACACCCAGGTGTCATTTTTCTCAATTGACTTGATTTCTTCTATCATAGCTTGCTTCCAATTTGCTTCACTTAATGCCTGCTCTACTGTCACAGGCTCACAATTTGCCAAAAATGCTTCTTCCAATAATTCACCTTCAGTGCCAATTACATTGTCAGGGAACAATTGGTATTCATTCAATCTTTGTGGGGGCTGTCTATTCCTTCTAGGTCTCACTTCTTCATTTACCATTTCATTTGCAGCATCTTGCATCATCTCATTTTCATCATTTACTGCTATAGTCACTAGATTCTCATTCACAGCCTCAAGCAACACAGTAGTAGTGCTACTCCTCTGTGTAGAGTCATTCCACTGCCAGCCTTTCGATTCTTCAAAGATTACATCTTTGCTAATCACAACTTTCTGCCTATTATGGTCATACAACTTGTATGTACCAGTCGAATGATAGCCTAATAGGACCATTGGTTGAGCTTTGTCATCCAATTTCTTCCTCAATTGGTCAGGCACATGCCTGAAGCACAAAGAGCCAAACACTCTCAAGTGCTTGACACTTGGTCTCTCACCAGACCATGCTTGCTCAGGAGTCATCTTGTCAAGCCTTTTGGTTGGACTTCTATTGAGTATATACACTGCAGTGGTGGCTGCTTCTCCCCAGAAATGGTTTGGCATTTGTCTACTTTTCAACATGCTTCTTACCATGTTAAGCACAGTCCTGTTCTTTCTTTCTGCTGTGCCATTATGCTGTGGTGTATATGGTGCTGTGATTTCATGTTTGATCCCTTCATGCTTGCAGAAATTTTCAAATTCAGTGGAGGTATACTCCCCACCACCATCAGTTCTAAGTCTACTGATACAACAACCACTTTCCTTTTCGATCATGATTTTGAAGGCTTTTAAAAACTTCAAATACATCACTCTTCTTACTTAGCAAATAGATATACATTTTTCTAGTGAATTCATCAATGAATGAAACGAAATAACTGTTACCTCCTAGAGTCTTCACATCAAAAGGACCACATACATCTGAGTGTACAGCTTCCAGCCTTCTTGATGCCTTGATCTTCATTTCAGCATTGTAAGAGCTCCTTGCTTGCTTGGATTCACAACATTGCTCACACACCTCAGTTGGAAGCCTTATATCAGGCAAGCCATGCACCATTCCTTGAGTGTTCAAATTCTTTAAATCTCTGAAGTTTAAGTGACCATATCTTTCATGCCACCTCCACACTTCATCACTAGTGACTGCCTTCAAACACTCATCTTGGACTACACTCATGCCAACCTTGAAAGTCCTCTTCTTATTTAATGTTGCCTTCAACAATAGCTTCTTCTTTGGATTGAACAGCCTTAATTCCATATCTTCCATTTGCATTGAGTATCCCTTTTCTAAGAGTTGACCCAAACTGATCAAATTGCTCTTCATTGAGGGAACAAACAAGACATCTGTGATGAGACACACCTTCCCATCATCTCTCTTGATTTTAACAATGCCAATTCCTTCTGCTCTTATCACTCTGTCATCACCAAATCTTATAGTTTTCTTCACTGATTCATCTAGTTTGATGAACCAGCTTTTGTTGCCAGTCATGTGACTTGAACAACCTGTATCAAGATACCAAAAATCATCACTGCTACCACCTATCTCAGTCATCAATACTATCTCATCAGCATCACCTCCTGCTAGCTGAGCCTCTTCCTGCTTGTTATCAGTTCTGCATTCGACTTTGACAGCATCCTTTTCAGCCATCAAGACTACCTCATCATCAGAATCAGAATCACCTCTGGCCAATTGAGCCTCTTCTTGAGGGTTCTTTTGCTTGCATTCATCTGCATAATGACCAAACTTATCACAGTTATAGCACTGCACCTCTTTCTTGCTATAATTCTTCTTCTCCTTATTCTTCCAGGCTTCTTTTCTCTTTTGATAATCATTCTGCTTCTGATCACCTTTCTTGCTTGAACCCTCACCAGCTCCCTTATTCCATTTTCCCTTCCCTTTCTTGTTTTTCCAATTGTTACCCCAATTTCCTTTCTTGTTTTGAGATTGAGCCAACAACACTTGCTCACTTGGTTTTTCATTAGGTTTGGCACCCATCCTAGCCCTAATCCTAGTCTCATTTGCTTCAAGAATTCCTTGTAATTCAGCAACTTTTAAGGTACTCAGATCCTTAGATTGTTCAATTGAGGTCACTACATAATCAAATTGGGAAGTTAAGGTTCGCAATACCTTGTCAATCTTTCTTCGATCAGTGACATTCTTGCCATTTGTGCGCATCTGATTTGTGATCACTGTTAGGCGATTGAAGTACTCAGCAATCGTCTCCTTCTCGCCCATTTGAAGTAATTCATACTCCCTGCGTAACGTTTGTAGCCTCACTTGCTTCAACGACGCATCACCAGAATAGGCTGAAGCCAACGCATCCCAGGCCTCCTTTGCAGTCTCATACCCTGCGATTCTCTCAAACGCGTCAGAATTCACGCATTGGTGAATCAAGAACAGCGCTTTGCTGTCCTTCTTTTGTTGATCACGTAACTCATCTCCAATTGCATTTTCTACGATACCATTCTTCACAATGTCAAGAACTTCCTGATACCGGAACACCACCTTCATCTGCACAATCCATTTGTCATAATTCTTCGAATCAAGAACTGGAAGTTTCGCCGGAAGTTGATCACTGCCGGAGTTTTGATTTGCCATGTCTATGCCGCAAGATCACGAACTCTCGCTTGGATACCAGTTGTTGGAACAAATTCACCCAGTGCTCCTCACATTCACTCAATTATCACGAAGGAATTTTACCAAGAACAGAGTGTTCTTGGTTACACAAAGTTGGTTAGTCGAGAGCAATGTAGCCATAGTCGAACGAAGCAGAATAACAGAAATTCTAAAACTGATATTGTGGTGTGTGATCGATCTACATTCGATTACCACCATCACTTGTATTTATAGGCTTACTTTACAACTGTACATACACAAGGAGTTCACCAATACACGTGGACTGATGACACGAACAACACTAAAACAAATTACATGAGAAACACTTAACTAACTATATTTACTTAGTGAGTAAAACTAGTTATTCGACCAATTTGGTTTACATACAACAGTTCGACCAACTTGGATTGCGTCCAACAATTCGACCAACTTGGATTCGACCAAATGAACTATTATTATATATATACTTCAACCAAATGAACTATTATTATTATTATTATTATTATTATTATTATTATTATTATTATTATTAACAATATTAGAAAGGGAAAGGTTTAGGATTTAATTAGAACGATGGGATCAAAAGAGAGTATAAAAATGTTGTGGTTTCGTTATAACCAAACTCAAACTTTTATCTTATTCAATAATAAATAATTAATATTGAAGTAATTTTCTTTTATGATTTGCTTGGGTTAAGATAGATTAATGTTAACACCCAATTTATCAAAGTAAATAGATATTTTTATTTGTTTAATAAAAAAACGAATGAGGAAGTAGCAATCTTACTTTCTCTTGTTCGATTTGCTTCTTGGATTTTGTGTGTTGAGACTCTTGTAGTTTGTTCCATCCAAATCTTCCAGTTTAGGGCATTCCACCGGCAAAGAAAGATCACCGACGGTGTTTTGCGCCGCCGCCACATGTTTGGATTCAACGTTGTTCAAGAGTAAAAGTGCATTGGTCAACGATTTCAACACCTCGCGAACAAGATCTTCCGCAAATGGAAACAGTAACGACTTTGACTCTTTCTCATCTTCAACATGATGAGTATTTGACTTATGAGTAAACACTTCAAGTAACTGATTTGCCATCTCTCTTCCTCTTATGAGTTCTTCTTCTATTGCCTTTTTGCCTTTTGGAGGTAACGAAAGCAGATTCTCCATTTTCTTTTCGGTTGTGGGAATTCTAAATTAACAGCTAGCTAGCTAGTTATTAATTAAGGTCGATGATGAGAAACACAAGATAATGCTTTTTATTTTCGCCAAAAAAAAAAATATAATGCTTTTAATATATACATGGTCCAAATTTGGCACTTCCTCCAAATTTGGTCCTTTATCTTTCATTTATTGTTTCATTTTGGTCCTCTTAAACAAAAATACAAAAAAATGAATAACACTATGAATGTGCTCAAGAACACCAAGAACACTTTGATTTCTTGTTTTTTGAATAACTCATGCAATACGCGACCAAAAGGTTTTGTTTAAGAGGACCAAAATGAAACAATAAATAAAAGATAAAGGATCAAAGTGAAACAAAATAAAGATAAAGGACCAAACTGACACAAAAATGAAAGATAAATGACTAAAACGGACCAAAAAAAAGATAAATGACCAAAGTGAAACTTATAGCAAAGATAAATGACCAAAAGTGGTATTTAGCCTTTAAAATAATATTAGTTAAGAATTCTATTTCTTAGAAATAGAATACACATATATATCTCTAAGATATCTATGCGTAGAGATCTCTGTGTATTCTAAGTATACACATAGATTTAATTGTAAGTTGGTAAAGGGAAGCATGACAAGATTTGTATTTGGGAAGTTCGGAGTTCAATTCCACACTAGTCACTTTAGGGTCTCAAAGAGGTCGAAGGTCGTTCGTGACTTGGACAATTAGGCATCATCCTCTCACCCTAAATTTTATGTAAACAAAAAACAAAATACACCTAGATCTAGGGATATTTTAAAAACATTAACTTTATAATAAAGTAAAATTAATTAAAAATTGTTAATTGACATGAATTCTCTATCTCTCTTCTTATAACATCGGATCAGATCTACCCTATTAGTCTCAGAAGGATAGCTCACATAATTGGATAGTTGAGATATTATTGGTAGAAACATAGACATATGAGGTTTGAACCCGCCCTCCTTTCCCTCCAATAACTAACATACTTACTAAATTTAATAAGTCAAGACTAAGTGTCCGTAAAAGTCACAAGGACTAAAACTATTGACAAGAGTTTGTGAGGGGATAAAAACGTTATTAAATTTAATAGAAACTAAACTTGGAAATATCTCAGTTTATAGGATATAAAGATATATTTAACTCTACGATTTTAATCTTGTGAAACTCTGCAATGAAAAATAAGGTGTAATCTGTTTGGATGGGTCAAGAGTTACACACATAGATAGGAGTTAGGAGGCATTATATATTGAGGATGAGGTCATACGGCTAACATCATGCTGAGAACACATCAATTTGGAAGACAATAATACCCTTAATTTGTGAGCGCCTCTAACGTTTATTATTTGTTTATTGTAACTAGGTGAGGGTAATTTGGAATATATGCACGCACGTATGACAAAAGCCAGATAGGTGACTAATTAAAGATATTTCTTACATGTGGATTAATTAAAGATGGAGTACCATATTTGGTGATTCAATATTATACGCGAAGGTACCATATTTGGTATATACTATATAGTCACTGTTGTTGTATTTTTTTTGACAAGACAATCACTGCTGTCGTTTTTTTGGACAAAGAATCACTGTTTTTGTTTTTTTTTCTTCAATAAATTACAGTTTTATTAGGTTTGGTTAAAAGTTCCAAATATTAAGCGGGGTTTAATTTTTGCGAGTAGAGGTTTTTTCAAGCACGCTCAAGAATCACTGTTATGTAAATCAGTGTTCTATTTTGTATTAGACATTGACCTGCTCTAGATTTCACACAGACACACCTCCCTCCTATTATGTAAGAATTGAATAGGTGTTAGTGTCTTTTAAATAAAACTTAGGGAAGGTGGTGAACCTTTCTTAGAAATAAGAGAGTTCGATATTTTAAAAATATATGGTGTCTATTTGTCTATGTCATTTAGTCAATAATTAGGGTAAATTATTCATAGGGTCCCTTAACTTAATTTTAGGTAACAATCCGACTCCGTTAAGAATGTTGACGTGTCACAATTTATGCTTATGTCGATTAATCCAAGTCACTTTTTTGTTCTGGACTGGGCCAGTCGCCAGGCCCAACCCATTAGTGGATCAGCCCAACATATTAATGGGCCATCAGAATCAACGATCCTGATCACTCCACTCGAATCCGACGGCTCTCTCGAATCTCTCAGCCACTATAAATAGCACTAAGCTCCAAGATGTCAGGTACACAATCTATTCTAATTCTCACTCGATATTATAGTGCTCGACCTAGCTGACTTGAGCGTCGGAGTGTCCTCGCAGGTACACCCCCCGCGCGTTCGGACCTACCTCAACAGCATCAGGCCGACCACTTTCTACAGCATCAGAGGACCAGTCCCTTGACCAACTCTACAGCCGACCTCGAGGTACTGATCAGTGGCGACCACAGTGGGAGACAACACGCTATCCCACCGACACTTCTCATGCCTCCGAAGGCACCTCGAGGCAGACCACGGTCAACCCTCCTGCAAAGCGTGGCCGAGATACCAGTCCGGCCACCCCCAGCATTGGAAGGAACAACGACCAACGCTGAGGTCGCTGCCATTGGTGCCCAACCAGGCTCGACCCAGCAGGTTGATGTCACCCTTCCTACAAACCTGGTTCAGGAGCTTCGTGACTTGCTCCGCAATCGAGATCGGCAGATCGCTCGCCAAGATGACCACCTCACCTAGAGGGAGGAGCTAATGGCTTCCAAACGAGCAAACACAGCACCCGAACCACACCGCTGTAACAACGGGTCGCCCGTCCCACAGGCCAACCTGTCTAGGAGACATTGCTCCCCTCCCCGAAGACATCTCGTCCATAAATCTCCACCCCGTCGAAGGGGACGAGGAGGAGGATTAACCCCGCTTGGGGAACAGATATTTTTGCCCACGTGGAGGAGGAGGATTAACCCCAACGAGCAATGCTTTGCCTGGAGCAATCTCATTGTCCAGGCGTGAGCGCCCCCCACATGGGGAGGAGCGGCTCAAAGAAATGGGATGACCATGCTTGTTGGTGACCCAAGATGATGGACGACCTAAAGAGCATGGGCTATCCAAAGATGTTAGACGATCAGAGCATCAAACGTGTAAGATGAAAGAGCAAATGAACTTAGAGAAATCAAGCGTGAAGTAGAATACCAAAGCGCGAACGATCAAAGTTTAGATTACAATAAAAGACAGCCCGATCAGGACCAAGGGCGGTGGTGTGTGAAAAACGTGTGCAAATATACACAGTCACAAACAAGTAGTATAAAAAGATCGAACCCACAGAGATTGGATTAACTCTTATATGCTTAAGAAGATATAAATTAGTGCAGCTACACTACTCACAGTTTTGGATGGAGTTGAAAAGAAAACAGAATGTAAATATGCAATAAAATGTAGAGGAAATCAGTTGAGAATGATAATTGAGATATCTTCACCAAATAAGTCACTTTCAAGAGTTATGTGCTTTTATGTGGTGCAGATGCACTGAGTGCAGCTGCATCAGTATGTGCCTTTAGCTACTTTCTTGAGAGTTTCGTTACAAGCTTCCTATGTCTAGGCATGCTAAATAAGTTCACTCCTGCCTTTGAAGTACCCACTGTATCACCCTAAGGACTATGTTATCCTATGTCTAGGATTTAACAAGGAATTAACAAGCTTTCTTTATTAAACAAGTGTTGCACCCCGAAAGATCCGGATTGGACCTTTCATCGTACAACGTGAAAATTTGTGAAGCCGCCATCAACATTTTTTATTTAGGGACCAAAACATTGAAAAAGGGTCCTTTTTTAAGGCGGGTGGTCCTTTGAGAACTAGAGATGTAGGTTCGGGGGTCGGTTAGGTGTGGGGAAGGTATTAGCATCCCACACCTCCTTTCTACCGAAAGGGAACCTTTAACTTGATGTGCGGTTTTGACAGAGTTGATTTGAAACAATTCGTTCTACTTCTTTTTTATTTGAGAAAAGTGTTTTTGAAAACGGGAGAAAAGAAGAATCTTTTTATTATTTTTTAAAAGTGTGCTTGACGGGATGTGACCCGCTCCTACGTATCTCCCGGTGCGATGGAGAATTCAAAGCTTACGTAGCTCTCTTTAGTCGAGAAACTTTGTGTTGGTGTTTTTTATTGTAGGGGTTTTCGGTCCTAGACTGTACAGTCCACTAGACCTAGAACAAAGACAACCCCGCCTGTATAGACGACGTGCCCCCTACTTATTGAGAAGGTTTTTTTTGATTAGGGAAGAAAAAGATTTGTTGTGAGGTTGGTTGCTTTTATTTGAGCAAGTATCTTAGGCTCGCACGAACTGTACAGCTCGCTAACCCTAAGACGCTAACCAATGCCGGATGTACATCCGACTCGATTCCTTACTCATTTTTTGAAATAGGGTTCAAGTTGTTAATTACTTGTTTTAATTCTCATAAGTATCCCAAGATGTTTGAGTTGTACAGCTCCGATCTTAGGACGCTAGACAACACCGGCCGTACGTCCGACTTGCCTCCTTATGAGTTTTCAAAAAGGTTTATTGTTGATCTTAGAAAGAATTTGATTGTCTTATGAATACAATTTAAGAAAAGATTGAGTTTGGAAAAAGCTTTAGAAAATGATTGATTTGAAGAAAGGAGAAGGGAGTTTGAGGGTGACATTGGTCACAAAAGGTTTGTTGGGATGGCGTGGCATCCAAAAGGAAAAGAAAGTAGAACATTCAATCAATTTCCAAGTCAAGAACCAAAGTGCAACATTTAACAAATTGCAAGCAAAGCAATCAACAATGTAAGCATAAGCATAAACATTACCAATTACAACATTTGAGCACAAGAATGACACTTAGTCATCAACATCTAATGGTATGCATATGTAAGATCAACAATAGGCACACAAAGAGATCATACAAAAGTTCAATTCAATTAGGTGTCAACACAAGATAAAGCACAAGGTTGAATCCCTTTTGGTAATCCTTGACGCTTGAGACAATGCACAAGTGCATAAGTGTCTAGTCCTTTTACCAAATCATCAACATTAAAGCATAACATTGACCTAGAAAGAACATCACATTTGCAAGACCAAAAGTGACCAAAAGAGGGCATTAACAAGTCATTTTTGTAACCAAAATTGATTAATCAAGTTAGAAAACTAGCATTTGCATTTTCAAGCAAGAATTGCACAAAGAAAATTGAATCATCTTAGGCAATCCTCATCACTTAAAGTGAAGTGCACTAGGCACAAGTGAGAGTCCTCTTGCCAATCCTCAACATAGAATAACTTTGCAAACAAGTTACTAACAAGCAAACCAAAGTTTACAATCAAAGCACAAGGTTGTGTTGAATCATCTTAGGCAATCCTCAACACTTAAAGTGAAGTGCACAAAGACACAAGTGTGAGTCCTCTTGCCAATCATCAACATATAACAATTTGCAAGCAAGATACAATCAATTAACATCAAAATAACTTGAGAAAACGTTTTTGATCACAATTGCAAACCCATTTCACAAGAAAATTAACAAACCCTAATTCTAATCATGATTTGCGAAGCATCACATCATTTTATTCAACAAAAATGCAAGATCATAGTGAAAACAACATAAATCACAATTTATTCAAGGGTTAGAAGCATCTCAAGCACCCAAACCTCCCACAGTGTTTGTCAAAATGCTTGAGACACCTCTCACCAACAACAATCAACAAATCAACAATATAACAACACTAAAATGCATGAATATGGTAGGATGCAAAATTAGAAACATGATATCTACATTTTGATGCAAAAAAAGTTGAAGATGATGCTAGGTTTTAAGAAGTTTACCTCAAATCCAAGCTAAGGAATGAGTAATATGAAGAACAAGACCACAAATCAACATGAATCTTCACCAAACTTCAATGAAACCCACGAAATGCTTGCTTAAAAATGCCCTTTGATGATGCAAGCTTGAATTAAATTAGGAGAGAAGGAAGATATATGAAGTAGGAATGGAAATGAGGTGAGAAAATGGTGATTTGGTGAAGGAGAAGTGAAGAATTGATGGAGGAAGAAGGTGGTATGATTTCGGCCAAGAGAGGGAATTAGGAGAGGGAGTTGTGTGCTAGGGTTGTGTGAGTGAAAATGAGGCCAAAAGTTGTGAGAGGTGAGGTTAATAGGGTATTTATAGAATGCATCTAGGTTTGAGGGTAGTTAGGTCATTGTGCACTAGTTGTGCTCTAGGATTTGATTTTAATTTTGAATCAAAGGCTAGGATTGAGGCTCACATGAATTGAGGACATTGAGAAAACACAAAATGAGAGAATAGAGAGGGGGTGGCGCATAAACATTGGGAGGGGTCCTTGGTGACCAAGTTTTGCAAGTTGTCATCTTGTACTATTGTACTATTATATGACCATTCCATTATCCCTTCATTTTTGATTATTCTTCTTAGGATAATTGTACAAAAATACACCCAATCTAGGCCACATACTAGGAACCTTAGGAATATGCCATTTTATGAGATCACCATGACCAAAAAATGTCATAAAAATCACATCTTGGAACTTTTTGTAGAATATTCCCTATTGATCCTTTTTGAAATTTTGTGCACAATGTATGCATGCATGCGCATACATACATACATGACCAAAAATGTTTTGCCTCAAATAAATTTCTCTAAAATTGCACAATGATTCTTGATGAGAAATTATCTTATTTTTGACAATGACCAAAATACCCTTTTGCCCTAAAAACCTTGTTTTTTAACAACAAATGCATTTCCACTCTAACAATGAATTTAAAAGCCCTAGAATGACTTTTAAAACCCAAAAATGCATGCACAATGCTCTTCACTCTTCAAAATAAAACCACACTTCTCAATTTATTTATTTTTTGCGGAAAATTAGGGTTTTGACCTAGGCGGACAAAATTAGGGTATGACAACAAGTTAACAAAGGCTTTATTAAACACTCACCCTTATTAGTTCTTGATTTCTAGTTATAAACCATGTCTGTGAATATAACTCTACTTATTCTAAGCGATCAACCTTAAAATAAGATGGATGTAGTATAACACAAGAACCAAAATGCATACACCATATAAAAACACAATAACTTTCTCAAAAGATCATTATAAGGTTAGAACATCTCAACTAAAGAGATTTAGCTCATCATAGGCATTGCAAGGCAATTAAAGATGAAATAAAACATGTTGAAGTAAAGGAAATTACAAGAGAAAACAATAGGGTAGAGATTACACAAATTGAAGAATTCTTGCATAAGTTTGCCAAGCAGTGCAGATGCACTGATTCCTTGCACTAGCTAACTCTATGAAGAAGTGAAGGGAGAAGTCGTCAATTCCTTCCTCACCTTCTTACAAACTAACAACTAATTTAAACTACAAAGAAAATAAAACTTTGAAACTAAGAAAAACTAAACTAAAAAGAACATAAAAAGGATTATATGATATATGAGATATTTCTCAAGTGAGGAATTTGAGTCCTATTTATAGCCTTGCAGGTTTCCTTCATGTTGAGGTTTCCTTGCTGATTTGAGTTAACCAAACCATGGTTACTTTTCAGCCTTTGAAAAAGCAATTTGAGTTTCATACTCAAATATCAAGAGTGGTCCAATTAGAGCTTGCCATATGGTTCATGAAATGATTTCTTCAAGTGGTCATCCATTGTGGGCGCCTCCTTTATAAAGTTTCCATGTGCCCCATGTGATTGTGGATCAGCTATAATGTCATTTGGAGGTGCCTTTGTCTTCTTTTGGTTTGAGGTGCTTCCGGTGTTGGCCTTTTTCTACCATTCGCAGAATGGTGCAGCTGCATGCAGTGCAGTTGCATCAAGTGCAGGTGCATGCAGTGCAGGTGCACTGGATGATTTGGATGAAATCTTTTACTTTGTGTATTGTGTTCTTCCAATGTAGATGTTTTATCTGAAAATACTCACAAACATATCAAACATACCAATATCTAGACATTATGCTTAATATTGTGAATGACCACTTGCTTTATCCTTTAATGTTGTTTATCTAATTTCTTCTATGATATTTACTTAATTTATACTTGATTTCAACAATTTATTTAGGTTTAGTTGTATAAATAACTCTATATAAAATAGAGTTATCAGGCGGCCATGACCACCCTGACCAGGGGCAACCATGACCACCCTGACCAGGGGCGACCTGACCCTCATGGTCCTTGGAAGATGACCGAGTGAGCGACCCTGACCCCTTCTCGAGCGAGCGTACGAGTGCTCTCCTCTGCTTCTTCCTTCGCCTCCTCTGCAGCATTCTTTGGCAAGTTCAAGTCTTCAACCTCGCCCTCGAGCTTTGAGATCGACCCCTCAAGCTCTTCAATCTTGTGATCAGCAACCTCCTTGGCCAATTAAACCTCTTCGATCGGTCAGACTCTCCTTCAGGAAGATCGACCTCTTTCCCCACAATAGGATGACACCCTCCACTTCTGACTACACCTACTGGCCGGAAGAGTCATCACACCAGGAATCCTCGTATGATTCGTCCGGCTCGCCCGCGCGGTCTCGTAGCAGATCTTACGGGAGATACCCACTCAACCATTAAGAAGACTATTCCAAAGAAGAACGACGTGGTCATCGAAGTCGATACTTCGAGGACCAACCACCTCCTGAAGGCAGAGTCGACATGAGCTTGAGACTATTTACCAGAGAGGTAGACGAGTACCGCATTCCGCGCTCGTTAGAAAAACCCCCCCTCTAACCTGAAGATGTACAATGGCGCGAAAGATTCTGTCGCCCACCTAAAACACTTCGACCTAATGATGAAATACAGGGGGACAGCCGGACCTGTGAAATGCAAGATTTTCCCAATGTCAGGACAAAGTTGAACACCCCGTATGCACAGATCCTATCGGAGTGTGCGAACACCGAGTTCAGGGATGTCAAAAGACCAGAACCCCTCATCCTCAAAGAGGGGTAGCGCTCGAGCAAAAAACACTGTCGTTACCATAAGAGCAATGGGCATGACATCAATAATTACATGGCCCTTAAAGACGACGATGGGGCGTTAATCAGAAGGGGGAAGCTTACTCAATATGTAAACAAGAATCAGACTGATGGACGGGACGACAGGCAAGCAAGTCGATCGCCTAGGAAAGAAAAGGCATCGGCCGACGAAATGGCCAAGGTGTTAGAAGAAGATGAAGACAAAGTTGTTGATGTCCCAGACACTAGAAAATCAAGGGGAAGGTCAGTTGCCATGGTAGTCACAAGAGGCATTACCACTGATGCTTCAACAAACAAGTCGATAGAAAGAAGGTGGGATGCAATCATGAGCGACGGATCAACGTCTGCCCCGGACCCTCTCTCGAAGAGGCCGCCCATTTCCTTCGGGGACGAGGACCTTATTAACGGGACACCCAACAAAGGTGTACCACTCGTGGTGGTCACTGTCATGACCAACGTGGAAGTCAGAGGAATACTGATCGACCAAGGGAGCTCTGCAGATATTATTTTTGAAGATCTCCTAGACATTTTGAAGATATCAAAGGAGATTTAAGACCTTGCAAAGGAACAGTCCTGATCGGAGTAATGGAGCATCCACCACATTGATCGGACGAATTGGGTTGATGGTCACCTTCGGAGACGATACTATGGAGAACGAACCTCAAAAGTTTGACCTGCCGTGTGAGTTAAGTTCGAACCGTGTTCGATAAACTGCGCGGTTAGGACACAACACTTAAACAAATTTAAGTACAAACGAAGCAGCCTAAGATTGGTCGCACCCCTGAGGACGAGTTAAATCCGAGTAAAAGCTTGGTAAACTGTCCAAAGGCACTTAAATGAATTTAAGTACAAACGAAGCAGCCTAATATTGGTCGCACCCCTAAGGGCGAGTTAAATCCGAGTAGAAGTTTGGTAAACTGTCCAAAGGCACTTAAACGAATTTAAGTACAAACGAAGCGACCTAAGATTGGTCGCACCCCCTAAAGCGAGTTAAATCCAAGTAGAAACTTGGTAAGCTGCCTAAGGGGTAAGGCCGAGACCCAACCAGTTAAAAACGATTAAATGAATAAAGACGACCACTCTGTGTGGAACGATCAACAAGGCGAGCACCCTCCCCTTTTTGTGAGCCCTCAGGGGGCGACCACACCTTGAACCATGGGGGACGGCCAGTTCTTGGCAGAAGCGAAAGCCCCCGGCTTAGAGAAAAAACGACCTCGCCCAAGCACAAAGCGTGGAAGAGACAATAAAGCGAGCAACAAGTATAAAGTGAAAATGACCAAAAGAAAGCTCAACTAAAACAAGTCACCTCGGAGAAGGCCGCGCCCCATCAGCATACGAGGTTCAAAGAGAGAGACGATCTAGAAGTCGCCCCGTTAAACATTACATAGACAAAAACAAAAGCAAACGAAATAAAGTGCGGAGAAGCAATCAAGGTACTGATCGTACTGGAGGAGCCCAAATGACCGCCTCCTCGCTAACGACTTTTCCCTCCTCGTCCAACTGCTCGGGCCTGACGATGCGGTCACCCTCCACGAAATGGGAGTAGTTGACGACTTCTCGATCGAACTCGATCTCAGGCTGCATATAACCTGTCTAAGAGCCTCCTCAAAGCACTCCGCGCAATAACCCACAATCTGGTCCCTTAAGGCTGCGTGATCTTTGACCGCTTTGTCACGTTCCCCTTCGACATCAACAAGCTTATTGTTCAAGTTCTCGACCCCGGGCCTGACACCCCCTCCTCGCTCTAATAAATTAGAAAACAAAGACACAAATTGAAAGATAGAACAGAGAGTGAGGTGGAAAACTCACGTTTGGTCAAAGAAAAGCAGAGAGGGGCGGCCTCTTCAATGAATAACACCATGCGAGTAATGGTCGATCTCAGAGGAGTGCTGGTCGATCTCAGAGCAGGAAGACTAAGTGACAATATCTTAATAAGGAGAATGAACCATTTAAATAGCAAGAACTCAGGCAAACAAAGCAACGCGACTGATCGAATCACACCTATTCGAAGAAAAAATCAAAAATCACAACAGGTCAGAAACCAACCGACGTATTACAAACTAGTAAGAATCGAGGTCGCATACCTTGAAATACGGATCAAGCAGCCATAAAGATCAAACCACCAAAGCCTCAGAAAGACAAAGAGCACCACCTAGAATACCTAAACGTCAAAAAATATTCTAAGTCACCACTACATCAAAGTAGAATGATACAAAAGGAAAAAGAAGGAAGAGGACGCTCCAAGCACTAGTGGGTCGCCCAAGGTGGGGCGCCGACGACGCGTGAAGAGGTCGCCCAAGAATAGGGCGCTCACGGCACGAAGACACTCACCCTTGATATATGCAGGTCACCCGTGAGAAGATGATGGTCGCCCAAGATGTGGCCGCCCAACAAAACGTTGGCCGCCCAAGATGTGGCCGCCCAATGAAACCTTGGCCGCCCAACGAAACCTTGGCCGCCCAAGATGCAGCCTCCCAACAAACCCTTGGCCGCCCGTGAGTGGTCGCTCCAACATTTAGGTCGCCCGCGTGCGAGAAAGAATAGAGGTCACTCCACGTAGTAGGTCGCCCTCGCGCGTAAGCGATGGGTGGCCTCTCCAAAAATTCCTCTGACCGCCCGTGCGCGAGAGACCTCTGAGGAACTTTGAAAGAAAATAACTACTTGATAAGTGAATGGGAAAGACCTATCCTATACAGATACATACACGCCCAAAGTGTTAGAAACATTCGAAACAACATGATGGTCTAGTGGAACGCACTAAGCACACACCCCTACTTTGTTTCCCGAACACCGAAAATTCACCAAGTGATAACTGGGGGGCACGTCACCAAACGATAACTGGGGGGGCACGACTATCGAGACGACACATCAAGCCTACTCCCGCTCGACGATCGACCTTGGCTTGGGGGGCAACTGTTCTGGACTAGGCCAGTCGCCTGGCCCAACCCATTAGTGGATCAGCCCAACAGATTAATGGGTCATCAGAATCAATGATCTGGATCACTCCACTCGAATCCGACGGCCCTCTCGAATCTCTCAGCCACTATAAATAGCACTAAGCACGAAGATGCCAGGTACACAATCTATTCTAATTCTCACTCGATATTATAGTGCTCGACCTAGCTGACTTGAGCGTCGGAGTGTCCTCGCAGGTACACCCCCGCACGCATCCGGACCTACCTCAACAGCATGAGGCCGACCACTTTCTACAGCATCAAAGGACCAGTCCCTTGACTAGCTCTACAGCCGACCTCAAGGTACTGATCACTTTTAGGCTCACGTAGCTTAATCCAAATGATTTTTAATTTAGTTTTATTTATCGATTTTTCATGGTATGAACGTTTAAATAATTTTTTAAAATATGAAATAGGGGTTATGTGTTCTTTTGAACTTTTAGTGAAGTTGTGCATTTTAATAATTGATCCATCAGTGTCGTCATAACTGAATCACACAATTTATAGTGACCCTTTCATCCATGATCAGTTTACCACTATCTGGTTGTTCGACCATCACCTTTTTTTCAACACTAACGTGGGATTCTGAATCCACTAAGTTGATGTGTGCAGAGGCGGACCTACAAGTGAGAAATAAAGTTAGCACTGGAACCTTAGGAAAAAATGTTCTTGCACCTCCTGAAAAATGTCTTTTGCATCCAAGTTCCTAATTTTGCGCCAAAGTTCCTAGTTTTGCACCACTCTCATACACTACACTCTCACATATTTTATTTAAAAAATGTTTTTATCTCTCCTTGAATCGGTTCTTGTTCTTATTATCCTTATTTTAATTCTGTTAATGCTATTTAATTGGTAATTTTGTTAGTACTATTTAATTAATTTGTATTTTTGTGTTAGTTCTATTTAATTTATTTTGATTATGTTACTCTATTTAATTTTAATTTATTCTGTATTTTGTGAGCATGTTGATTCTTTTAGTGCTATTTAATTTGTATTTACGAACTTGTTAGTGCTATTTAATTTGTGTTGGTCTAATGCAACATAAGTTGTGAACCTGTTAAAGTATTATTTTTATTATACTTTTAGTGATGTGTCTGTTTGAAATTTTTTGCACCCCTGACTAAGGGTTCTATTGAAATTAAGTTGAAGGGTCCCTAGAGTTGTACATGAACTTGTTGAAGTGTCCCTAGAGTTGCCCTATTGAAATTTCAAATACACACATCGCTAAAAATATAATAGGCTCAACTAAGTTGAAGGCTCCTATTGAAATTAAGTTGTGAACCTGTTAAAGTGTCCCTATTGAAATTAAGTTGAAGGGTCCCTAGAGTTGCCAAGGGTCCTATTGAAATTAAGTAGAAGGGTCCCTAGAGTTGTACATGATCTTGTTGAAGTGTCTGAAAAATCGTGTGAAGAGCGTCACAATATGGCGAACAATCTCATTATAACTAGAGCAAACTCTTCTTCGTTGGTTTCGATTGGAACAGTGTTGTGTGCTGATTCTATATCTAATTCAGATATTGTAAAATGCAACAACAAATTTTGGGCTCTCCAAAGCAAGTCAATGGCAAGGAAGGTTTAGGAAGCTGCTAAGCATATTGGGGTTGAAGGTTCATTGCCAGATGAAACTTATGTTGATTTGATTGCAGAAGGGGAAAGCAGAGACCAAACTGCTATGAACAAGGGGGTAGGCAACAATGGTGTTACATGAACATTCTATCCCTTAATTTACAAGGGCGGGGCGATAGAGACAAGTGTCGTGAGTTAGCTTCGGTCATCAATTCTGGTAAGTTTGAATTTATTTGTTTACAATAAATTAAGAGGAAGGTTTTAGAGGAGAGTCAGATTCGGTTGTTGTGGAGTAATCAACAATTTGAATGGGTTGCTAAACCCTTTCAAGATCTTTCAGGAGGTATTCTGTCTTTCTGACTTGTTGGTTTGTGGTTTGTTTATTTCACCTTTAATGGTATGGGTTTTGTAGGGGTATGTGCGGCGTTCCAAGATTATCTCTTATATGTGGTTAATATTTATGCTCAATGTTCTTAAGTAGATAAACGTAGATGTTGCAAGGAATTGAAAAGGCCAAAACAGAATTATGCAGTAGGGGAGTGTTGCCTTGTATATATGGGACTTTAATGTTATTACAAATGCTGAGGAAAGACAAGAGAGGAATGGAGGGGGTATCACGCATAAAATTGTTGAATTTAACATGTTATTGCTGATATGAATCTTTGTTACGATCATGTGTCTGGAAATATATTGTCCTGGTTTTGTTCTGATGGTTTATCTATAAGCAGGTTAGATTAGTTTCTTTTTTCAGAGGGTTTAATTTCATTGTGGAATGTTTCGACTCAATGGATAGGTCACCGAGACATCTCTGATCATTGTCCCATTTGGCTCATTCGCTCGTCGGGCCCAAAACATTGTCTTTTTAACAATGCTTGACTTGATCATAAGGATTTTATGTCGTTTGTAAAATCTTGTTAGGCTGATTTTTTGGTATTAGGTAATAAGGCCTTTGTTGTGAGGGATAATTTTAAGAGGCTAAAGGATAAGTTACGGGTGTGGAATAAAGAGGTGTTTGGTATTCTTGATTTGAATATTGATGTACTAGTTAGGGAACCAAATGCTTTAGACCAAGATCTCGTTGAGAATTGGAATAGTGAGGTCTTATTGAAAACAAAGGAGGCCTCTGCAAAGTTTTGGAAGGATTTCCAGTTGAAGGAGAGTTGGTTGTTTCAGAAGTCAAAAGCTAGGTAGATTAAGGAGGGGGTGAGAATTCCAAATATTTTCATTCACTTTTGAGATATAGAAGGATGCAGAGTTGTCTTATGATTTTAGATGAGAATGGGGCTCTGTTGGAAGATGTTGAGGGCGTCAAATCCGTTGTCAAAAGGCACTTTGAGGTTTGTTTTGATGAACCTTTTCAGAAACACCCTACTCTTGGAGGCATCGATTTTACGCAAATCTCTAGAGATGATAATGCTTTGTTGATGGCTTCCATCACTGAGGAGGAGATTAGGGCAAAAGTGTGGAATTGTAATGGAGACAAAAGTGTGGGCCCAAATATTTTAATTTGAGATCATCAAAGTTTGTTGGGATTTATTGAAAAACGACATTGTAGCTTTCTTCATGGAATTTCATGCCAAGGCACGTTTCCCTAAAGCATTTTCAGCCTCTTTCATTACACTCACTCCCATGAATGATCACCCTCAAGGTATGAATGAATATAGGCCTATTTGTTTAATTAATTGAGAGTGTGTACAAAATTATTGAAAAGGTATTGGCTAGCAGGCATACTAGGGTCCTAAACAATATTATTTCTATTTCTCAAGCTGCGTTTTTTAGGGGTAGAATAATTTTGGATGGAGTTTTGGCTGTGAATGAGATTCTAGAGTTGGCTAAGAGAAGAAAGGACGAGTGTTTACTCTTTAAGGTCGACTTTGAGAAGGCCTACGATTCTATATCATCAAATTTTTTATTTTACATGATGGAGAGGCTCGGTTTCAACTTAGGTCAAATTAAGTGGATGAAGGTGTGCGTTTGTTCGAACTATTTGTTTATTTTAGTGAATGGTAGCCCAACCAAGGATTCCATGGTGAAGCGAGGCTTAAGACATGAGGACCCTTTACTCTCTTTTTTGTTTCTTATAGCAGCTTAAGGGTTCCCTGCTATGGTTTCAATGGCAGTGGAGATTGGGTCTTTCAAAGGATATACGGTCCGGAATAATCTCTAATTTCCTATTTGGCAATTTGCAGATGATACGATCTTGATGGGGAAAGCTACTTGGGATAACCCTTGAATTGAGCATCAAAACTTATTGGCATCAATCTCTCGGAAGATTTCTTGGGGTTAGCAGCGACTTTTCTCCATTGTCGCACGAAATCTATTTCTTTTAAATTTTTAGGGATTCCAATGGATGCTAATCCTAGGCGCGGTGCAACTTGGAAACCAGTTTTGGATATGCTTCGTAAGAGACTCGCAGCTTGCAAAAATAGTTATCTTCTATTGAAGGCCAGATAACTCATTAATTCTATCCTAGATTTTATACCTTTATATTTCTTCTCATTTTATAAATCTCCAAAGGTGGTCATTAATTCTATGATTAAGATCCAACAGGATTTCTCGTGGGGTATCAAAGAAGAGACAAGGGCATGGGTTGGGTGGCTTGGGATAGCTGGCAAACTAAAGGAAGAAGGTGGCCTTGGCATCAAAACCTTTTTGAGCTTTTCAATATTTATCGACATGGAAGTGGCACTTTTTGGCTGATACTACGGCTAATTGGAGAGGTATACTCACTCACAGATATGGTGAGATTTCCTCTTTTCTTTTTTACGGCAAAGTAAAGGTTGTTGGGAAAAATGACTTTTTATGGTGGCAAGACCTTATCAGTTTGGGTAATGATGACGCCATGGTAGGGTGGTTCTAAGCTTGTGTCAGGCGTGGTTTGGGGGGATGACTTTTAGTGGACTTTTGACATCATCACTAGATAGGACATTAACCTTTGTATTTGGTTTTTTCCTCATTTGTTTGCAGGTTGTGGTGAGCAGTTTATAACGATGGTTGCAGCTGGTGTTTTTCCTCAAATGGTTGACAATGGCAACTCCCTTAGAAAAACTTTAGCTTAGAGGAGGAAAAGCTTTTATCATATATTCTGAAGGGTATATCTCCCGTGCGTGGTAAGGAGGAATTTTGGTTATGGATTATGGATGCAACAAAATCTTTCACAGTTAGATCATGCTTCAAGCATCTTGGTCAAAGCTTTGGGGAGGTGGGTGTGGCCAGCATATCTGATCCAGTCTTGAAGGAGTTATGGAGGACCGTTATTCCTTCTAAAGAGCTTATTTTTGGGTGGAAATTTTTCAACAATTCCTTTCCCACACGTGCTCTACTTCAACCGAAGGGGAGGCTAGCTGTCTCGTTTGTAGGGCAGACCCAGAAGATATTTCACATATGTTTTTCAAGTGTATCTTCGCTGTAGTGGTTTGGAACAATGTATGTTTGTGGTAGGTGTTCAGTTTCCTTGTTTTCAAAATAGTGTGGATCATATATGTGTTGTAAAACTGCAATTTGTAGTGGTGATCTTGGATTACAGAGAGAGAGAGAAATTAACAGAATTAGCTAACTCACAAGTTGAAAATTAATTCTCATTCGCTTGGTGTAAACCATAGTTACAACCGTATTTATAATACTCAATACATTTGTTTACTCTGGTTAGTTGTTACACTATAATTAACTAACCAGAGTTTGACTCAATTATATGCACTTAACTATTTTTCTCTTATTACACAATTACACTTTGAATTATATTTACAACACACCTCCTTAATTCTAGTGTACCAGTTTACACATTCCAATCTTGCTCTTCATTTCTTCAAGTCTCCCGGGCTTCAATGCTTTTGTAAGCATGTCTGCATACTGCTCCTCAGTCTTGCAATGTTCTACTGTCAGATTCTTCTTGTTCACATGATCACAGAGGAAGTGATATTTGATCTCTATGTGCTTACTTCTGCCGTGGGCCACAGGGTGTTTAGCCAAGTCTATAGCAGACTTGTTGTCAATTCTGAGCATCATTGTTCTACTACACTTCACTTCAAGTTCTTCTAGTAACATTCCCAGCCACAATGCTTGGCTAGCACCAAATGCTGCTGATATGTACTCTGTCTCACAACTAGACAGCCACTACTTCCTGCTTCTTTGAGCACCAGGACACAGGTGCATCATCAAGCATAAACAGGTAGCCTGATGTGCTCTTCCTGTCCTCAGTGCCACCACTCCAATCAGCATCAATGTAGCCTATGACATTTATTCCTGAGTTCTTATCTGCAGTAGGAAACATGATTCCTTCATCCAATGTTCCATTCACATACCTTAGGACTCTCTTGGCTGCTAATAGGTGAGTTTTGTTAGGTTTCTCCATGAACCTACTCACTAGCCCTACTAGCCCTACACTGTATGTTATGTCTGGTCTTGAGTTACATAAGTACCTCAAGGAGCCTATCAATTGTCTGTACAAGGTGGGATCAACAACTTCTTCAGTATTACTGCTTGCCAGTTTGTTTCTTGGTTCAGCAAGAGATGTTGCAGGGTTGCATTCAAGCATATTGAACCTTTTCAATATATCCGTGGCATATTTCTTTTGATGGAGAAATATACCACTTCTGGATGTCACAAACTCCATCCCTAAAAAATATCCCAACTTGCCAATGTCAGACATTTCAAACTCACACATCATTTGCTTCTTAAAATTGTTGATCTCTTGTTCACTATCACCAGTGACAAGAAGATCATCCACATATAGACAGATTATAATAACACCCCTCCACAATTCTTCAGGTATACACCATGCTCAGTTGTGCACGTCTTAAACCCCATCTTCAGTAAGAAGCCATCAATTCTCTTATTCCAAGCTCGTGGAGCTTGTTTCAGGCCATATAGAGCTTTGTTCAACTTCATTACTCTATCTTCCATACCTTTCTTTTCAAAACCAGGTGGCTGCCTAGTGTATACTTCTTCTAATGGACCATTGAGGAAAGTAGATTTTACATCCAATTGACTCAATGTCCAATGTCTTCTGCTAGCAATTGCAACTATCAGCCTGACAGTTTCAATTCTAGCTACTGGTGCATAGATTTCATTGAAGTCAAGACCTGGTTTTTGCAAGAATCCCTTTGCAACAAGCCTTGCCTTGTACTTAGCAATTTCACCTGTTGGCTTCATCTTTGTTTTGAAGACCCATTTGACTTCAATTGCATTTTTGCCACTTGGTAATTTCACCATTTCCCAAGTGTTATTTTTCTGAATTGATTTCAGTTCTTCCTCCATTGCACTCATCCAATGTGGATGAGTCAATGCTTGCTCAATTGTGACAGGTTCTGCTTCTGCGAGTAATACCAGGTTCAGTAGTTCACCATCAATATCAATTGCAATGTCAGGGAACATTTCATAGTCTTGAAATCTGCTAGGCAAATTTGTTTGTCTCTGTGATCTTCTTATAGCCACAGCTGCTTCATTCTCAATATTCACACCAGGTTCAGGATTGTCTTGCATGATCACTTCATGTGTTTGCTCACCATCTAAATCCACCTCAACTGTATCAACAGTTTCCTTCTCTACACCATCACTCCAATCCCATTCTTTTGATTCATCAACTATCACATCACTGCTGATTACAATCCTTTTATTCAAAGGATCATATAACTTGTAGGCACATGTGCTATGGTATCCTACAAGTATCATTGCTTGTGACCTTGAGTCAAGTTTTCTTCTGTTTTGTTCAGGCACATGCCTTTAGCATAGTGAGCCAAAAATCTTAAAATGTTTCACACTTGGCTTGGTTCCACTCCAAGCTTCTTCTGGTGTTGCATTCTCCAGTCTCTTTGTAGGGCATCTGTTCAAGATGTGAGCAGCTGTGAACACTGCTTCAGCCCAGAATACATGTGGTAGATGCTTTTCTTTCAGCAGCATCTTACCATATTTAACAGTGTTCTGTTTCTTCTTTCAGCAGTTCCATTGTGTTGAGGAATGTAAGGTGCCATAACTTCATGAACAATTCCTTCATCTTTGCGAAATTGTTCAAATTCAAGTGAGGTGTACTCCCCACCACCATCAGTTCTCAATTGCTTAATTGAGTCACCAGATTGCTTTTCTACCAGCAATTTAAACTCTTTAAATGTTGCAAATACTTCACTCTTTCTTTGCAGTAAATATATCCACATTCTTTTAGTAAAATCATCTATGAAAGAAACAAAATACTGATTACCTCCATGAGATTTGGTTTCAAAAGGGCCACATACATCAGAGTGGATCACCTTAAGCTTCATTGAGGCCCTTGTTGGTATGGTAGACTTGTATGACTTTCTGTGTTGTTTCCCTTCACAACACTTACTGCACACTCTTTTGGCTCTTCAATTGGAGGTAATCCTGCGACCATACTCTTCTTCTGAAGTGTACTCATGCTTTTGAAGTTCAGGTGTCCTAGTCTCTTGTGCCACTTCCACACACTTTCACTCATTTGAGCAGACAAGCACTTATGCTCAATTGTGCTGACACTTACCTTGAATGTCCTGTTCCTTGATGCTGGCACCTTCAACACAGTATTACCACTGCTATCAGCCACTTGCATCATACCATCACTCATGTCCATTGAGTATCCTTTCTCAAGCAATTGACCTAGACTTAGCAAGTTGCTCTCATGTTAGGAACATATAATACATCACTTATTATCACTTTTCTTCCATCTTCTCTCCTTATTGCAACCTTACCAAGACCTTCAGCGATCATTGCACTGCCATCTCCAAACCTTATCTTTCTTCTCACAGTTTCATCAAGCTCACAGAACCAAACTTTATGACCAGTCAGGTGGTTGGAACGTCCAGTGTCCAAGTACCACCACTCTTCAACACCTGTTTCTTTATTGATGATGGCCATTAGTATCACTGTATCATCATCATCAGAGTCACTTTCAATGTTAGTTATGGCCATCAGCATTACTGCTTCATCATCATCAGAGTCGTGCGCAAACTGAGCTTCTTCATTCTTCTTTCTAGGGACCTTTGGATTCACACATTCATCAGCATAGTGACCCCACTTCTGGCAATTGTAACACTGTATGTGTTCCTTAGATTTCTTTTTATTTTTGCCAGAGTTCTCACCTACTTTCTTCTGGTTTTCACCCTTTGAACTCCAATTTTTATTCTTACTGTTCTTCCATTTTCCCTTACCCTTCTTGTTTTTCCAAGATTCATTTCCACCACCCCCTTTCTTTTGTGATTGTGCAAACAAGGCCTTCTCGGACTCCTTTTCTTCTTTCTTGACACATTCTCTATTCTTGGTCTTTATCTCATGTGCTTCTAAGGATCCTAGTAACTGTTCTAGCTTTAGGTTATCTAAGACCTTTGATTGCTCTATAGCAGCAACAACGTGATCAAAATTTCGCGTCAACCCAGTGAGAATTTTTTCAACCTTCATGGAATCAGTTACCGTTTCACCACAGTTTCTCATTTGGTTAGTTAGAACCACTAACCTGTTAATGAATTGAGCCACAGATTCGTTTGATTCCATCTGAAGCAGCCCCAATTGACGCCTCAAAGACATGAGCTTTACCTTTTTCGTTTGATTATCACCGGAGTATGTTGTGGCCAGCACGTCCCATGCCTCTCTCGCTGTCTCGTATTCAATGATTTTCTCAAGAACATTCGCATCAACGCATTGGTGAATGAGAAATATGGCTTTATCATCCTTCTTCATTTGTTCTCTATTCGTCGTTCGTTGTGCCTCCGTCGGTGCATTTCCAAGTGGTGTCACTCCACTTCGTATGATTTCAAGAACCCCTTGATATATGAATATCACCTTCATCTGTGCCGTCCACCTCTCATAATTGTTGTCGTCGAACACCGGCAGCTTTGTTGGAAATTGACCGTTGGAGGAGTTCGTTTGCGTGGCCGCCATGATCGCCGCCCTGAATCACCGCGCTCTGGTGCCAATTGTTGGAAAACTGGTTCAATTTGTGGTGGTGATCTTGGATTACAGAGAGAGAGAGAGAGAAATTAACAGAATTAACTAACTCACAAGTTGAAAATTAATTCTCATTCGCTTGGTGTAAACCATAGTTACAACCGTATTTATAATACTCAATACATTTGTTTACTCTGGTTAGTTGTTACACTACAATTAACTAACCAGAGTTTGACTCAATTACACTATGCACTTAACTATTTTTCTCTTATTACACAATTACACTTTGAATTATATTTACAACAATATGGTTGGCTACCTGTTGGTGTACTTAGCTAGCAAGGAGTAACATTATATTTAAGGAGGGAGAGGCAAATATTGAATCTACAGTAGCTTATATAAAAGTTTGTCTTGGAGTTGGTTTACTTATAGGGTAGATAGACGTTCTAACTATTCTGCATCCTCTTGGTGGAATAATGCCCTCTAATGGATAATGTGTAATTTCCTTTGTTGAGAGGGTTTGAGCACCCCTAGTCCTCCATCAATTAATCAATGCTAGCTTATCGAAAATAGAGACAAAATTTTGACTTTGCAGCAATTTTAATCAACCGCTAAATTTTTTTTAGTGAAAAATGATATTTTTTAATCAACATAAACAAAATTGGATTGATATATGGATTTTTTTTACCAGTGATATATATTTTGATTTGCTGTTTGGACTGAAACCAATTTAATTCTAAATTTAGGTTCTAATTAGTTGCTTCCAAAGTTGTTTCGACAGCAAATAACTATTTAGTCTAACACATGTGATACAGGTCATTGTATCATTTTTGATGAATGAGACTTGAACATGTTTCTTGAGAATTTTGGGTTAAACTCTTACATTCACTTTGATTACCATAGACAGAGATCCCTAATTTTAACTCATATTAGGCACACAAATAATCACTACAAGATAACATAGTAATATTGACGAACTTTTGCCGACAGACCACGGCTCTGTTGCTAAAACATGCATTAGTAACAGACGTGGTCATCGGTAATAAGCGAGGGATAACCAAGTTTGACCGAGGGTTTTACTGACAAATATTTGGCCGTCTTTTATTGTCGTTAACGTTCAGTTAACCCCAAATTTTGCACAAAACCCCTCACACGAGCACCCTTCAATTAAGCCACCACCGTCCACCACTAGAGGTCCTAGCTTCCTCCATTGCGCTAAAATACCACATTTGGAGTTTCTTTCTTCTCCTCTTTGCACCTAACTTCGAACTACTACGTTGGACCACCACCAGCGTTTGGCCACCCCACCACCCTCACTCTCGCCAAGGTTCAATGCTCCTCATGTCAGCAAGTTATTTTTTTATTTTTTTATTTTATTTATCAATGATTTTTAATATTAGTGTTTTAAAGATGTTAGGGATTCTAGAGATGTTTTTGATATTTAGGAATTTTAGAGATGTTTTTGATATTTAGACATGTTAAGGATTTGATTGAACTAAAACTATTTCAGATATGTTTGTGGTTAGAGAAACTATGTTAGAGAAAAAACATTACTAGATAGAAATTGAAACTGAGATATGATTATATTGAAATTATTGTAAGTTATGGAAAGGGTGAGGAACTGACACTCACCCTAATTAATTGCTATTATATTGTTAAATTGTGTGATGTTGATAGAAAAGGGGTGAAGTATTGTTGTCCCTCACTTCCATATTGGCCCAAAATCATCTCCATTGAGATAATTCTGAGATGATACTAATTAGAGCATTGTTGGGAATCAGAAATAATTTCCTCCATTGCTTTGATGGAAAAGGGTTTTGTGCTTTCCTCGACTCCCGTATTTTGTTCAAAATCATCTCCACTGAAATCATATCGATGCGACTAACTTGATATAGAGAATGTTGTGGGAATCTAACATGTTTTTTTTTAAATTGCATGTGGATGAATTTTAATCAATTAAACTGTAGTTGGGTGTATGATAGGTTATAACCAAGAAGAGTGGGTTTCAAAAAATCTTTTGTAATTGGGGTTGAGGAGTTTATTATGGCAGCGAACCAACTTGATATGTTTGAACTTGAAGGGGATTAGATGTCCCTACATTGTTTCCGATAGTGTACCTATTAGTACTGAAGATGAAGTCAAATATCACTTGTGTTGCATCTAATGAAGAATTTGAGTCAATAGAAAACATGACTTTTGATGCTCTTTGGGTGAATGTGTGATTTAATGAGTCTCAATATGGCAATGCTGATGAACTTTTGAACGAAAAACCACGGAGACTTTATAATTTGTTAGCAGAGACCAACAAATTGTTGTTTGAAGGATCGCCACAGTCAAAATTATCGATGTGTGTGAAGCTTTTAGTTCTCAAGTCTATGAACAATATTTTCAAGTCGGGTTTAGATTACGTCACTATGTTGATGATGGAAGCAACACCTACAAAGGATAATTTGCAACAAAAAAAAGTTATTGTGAAGCTAAGATGTTAGTATCGAAGTTGAGATTGGAATCTAAGTAGATAGATTGTTGTGTGGTTGTGCATATGTTGTATTACGACAAAAAATTTGATAAAAATGATGGTGCACTACTTGAAGAAATATTATGTGGAAAGCCAAGGTATCATGTTTGTAAATATGCAAAGTGTAATTACAAATAGATCCATGTAAATTCAATGTTCTATTTTCCAATAGTTCCAAGGTTGAAGACAATTAATGTTTACATCGACTGAAATTGCAGGGAAAATGATGCGGCATTGTGAGAATAGAATTAGGTCGGACATTTTAAGCCACCCATCTGACGGTGAAGCATGGAAACACTTTGATCAGGTGCATTCTGATATTTCCTTAGACCCATGAAATGTTCGTCTTGGGTTATGCTTAATTTGATGGATTTACTCCATACATACAAGCATCAACAACGCCCAATTCTTGTTGGCCAATTATTGTTCCCCTTACAATCTCCCTCCTGAGATATGCATGACTAAACATATATGTTTTTGACTTGTCTGATACCTAATTCATCCAAACCAGAAGCTAATAAGAATGTCTATTTGGAACCTCTAATTGATGATCTCAAGAGATTGTGGTAAGGTGTTTTGACATTGATGAGGATAGTAAACGACTTCCTTATTTATGGTATGTCACCTGGTTGGGGGACTCACGGTAAATTGGCATGTCCCCCTTAGGCTATCAATCAACTACACTAGTTAACTAGGAAGATAAATAATCTAGACAGAACTTTCAAAGGCGTTTACGCCAAAATATGAGGGAGGATAGAGTTCTCAGTTTGACTCGTATCGTAGATTCTTACTGCATGTATTTAGAAAGAACAAGGTAGCTTTAGAGAAAGGGGTAGTGGAAACAGATGGACCACTGTCTTTGTTGACATCACGTGAAATCTGGAGTAGAGTTATGAATTTTCCGAAGTCACATATGTAGGTATGCTTCCCTAATTGGAAGATAATTAATATGACAAAACGAAGTATATTTGGATTCTCTCATATTGGAAAGATAATTTATTGAGACACAATCTCAATGTTATGCACATCAAGGATAATTTCTTTAACAACATATTTAACATTGTGATGGATGTAAAAGATAAAACCAACGACAATAACGAGGTTGGCATGGATTATGCTCTTTAATGTAGCCCAAGGCCAATTACTCTCTAACAACCAAAGAAGCGAAATCTATTTGTAGATGGTTGAAAGGATTGAGGATGTCAGATGGTTATTCTTCTAGTCTTGCAAGATGTGCAGATGTGAACCCCAGGAAATGTATGGGATGAAAAGTCATGATTGCGATGTATTCATGGTGTTTACTTTCAATTGCTTTTAGTCCATTATCAAAGTGTGTTTTGGAATCACTTACAAGAAGTGAGTCAATTTTTTAAGAATTTATGCTCTTCAACATTGAGAAAGGATGATTTTATTAAGAAGGAGAAAAATATTCCATTCATTATCTATAAGTTGGAGATATACTCCCTCCTTATTTCTTTGATTCCATGGGGAATCTCCTGGTTCACCTTGCATATGAAACAAGGCTTGGTGGACCAGTTCATTATAGGTGGATTTAGAGAGGTAATTATCTATTTCAACAATTAATTTAATGGGTATCCTTAGTATCATCATTTGTCCACGAAATATTTTTTCCTTAAAATCTAATTTATAGATCCATGGATGATTTTAAACGATCGGTGAAAATATAATGCCAGAGTCGAAAAAGATCAATTTGCGCATCTTATTTAAACTGTGAGACAATTCATTTTTCCCTACTATTTCAACAACTTTATGTTATCATCAAGAAATAACAGGAACCAAATGGATATACTTTAAGCAAATGGATATACTGAAGTTAAATCATATCTTTAGTAAGCATTTTCAGTTCAGTTTTCAGTTTTCAATTGATATAGTTTAAGGTAAAAGTCCATATATTGAATAATTTATTTTCAAGGCATTCTTATTAGCTAAGGGTAAGTATAAGCGCCGCTGGTACACGTGAATGTTTTCCATGGTCTAAGGCTAGAGTAAGTAAATGAAATTAATATTTTAACCTCAAATGTTTAAAGTAGATATGAGACATGAGTTATTTTTTCCATATCAACTTACCTATGTTTATGAAGCGACACCAAAAAATCCCTTAATTAATACACATGAGGAACTTAGCTGAATCTCCTTATTCATTTGTTAATGAATGGTACACGTACTTCATTAACAGTTACAAATTTGACACTCTGTCATGGAGTAAGGCTTAACAAAAAAATAACAATGTAAAAGAACTTTCAGAAGGAGGTGAAGATGACTTCTACGACATGATCCAACACATATATGAACTTCAATACACTACTTAGAATATACAAAGAAAATAGTTTTGTTTTATTGAGTTGGTTTGATCCATCGGTTAGAGAAACAAAATTGACTCCAAAATGTAATATCGTGGAGATTGAAGGGATAGAAGGTATAAAGCTTTCATTAAATATTATAAATGGTTAATTAAGTGAATTTGCTTAACTTTTTTCATGAAAACTAGATAATTAAAATGCAATTAACTATTCTCTCCGTCCATCAGACCCTTTTGGCGATTTTCTTATCCCAATATATAAAACTCCTTACTAATATCTAGATACATTTACTACTCTTTTGTCAAATATATCCCTTATTAATACTACTAAATCGTCGTGATATATGAAAAGTTAATATTGAATGCTTCTATACATAATGGAAAGACAAAATATCTCTTGAGGTCCCTTAACTTATTTTCAGTTAACGAATAGGTCCATTAACTTTTTTTTTTTGTAAAGATTAGGTCCTTTAAGTTTTAAAAACGTTGTATTGTTAACCTTTTTAACAACATTACAAAAATGCTTAAGTGACAGTTTGGGGGTGCTTGTGTGGCTTTTTTATGCTTACGTGGCTGATGATTCATATACTTTTTAATTAATTTTGAGTAAAAATAAAATTAAATTCTGTTCATCGTTTCCAGGATTCCATTTTCTTCGTTGTTCCATTTTCTCATATACTTTTTTATATATTCTGTTCATCTGGAATGTGCTTTTTTATTGGAATGCTCTTTGATTCATGTCTAGATTCATTCATGTGTTTCTTAATAGAAGACTAAAATAATAACTTAATCCACGTGTCATGCTAACTTAGCAGTTAAACAATCAACAAAGAGACTGTTTAACGGTGTTAGTGACAAAATGTTAAAAAGGGCAACTGCGCAACCTTTTTAAAACTTAAGGAATCAAATTGTTACAAAAAAAAGTTCAGGAACCTATTCGTTATCTAAAAATAAGTGAAGGGACCTCAGGAGATATTTTGCTTAAATGAAAACTTAGTAATTTGCATACACAAATTATACATATTAATTACACTACAATTTTTTTTTTGGTACAACACTACAAAAAAAAATGATTTTCTTTTACAAGCACAATAATATGATTTGAGAATTCTATATTGATATAACAAATTTTGACCGGGTATATTGATATAACTAGTGCTAAACAAATTGTACCAACCAATAAACAAAGAACTTTGCTCTAGAAACACAAAATATATAAAAAAAAAACGTGATACTAAAATATAAATAAAAACGTATAATTTTAGTAATAATTACAATTAAATTTCCATCTTTCTTTGAGTAGATTCAAGTAACAAATTACAAGTGCTATTTAGGATTCTAGAGACATATATGTTCAGACAAGTGCTACTGCTAAAACCAATCTTGAGCCTTCATAGTTCATAAAGCATGTTGAGCGCAAAACACATACCAATGATTTTCTTTTAAAAAGAAAAACAAAAACAAAATAGAAGACCAGATCCAGTGAATGCAAAGAGTGATGTCACCAGGATTACGTAAGGGCCTCAACCTCTGCCGTCAACCAGATTCCTAGTTGCACCTGTCTCCTTCTCTGATTGTGAGAGCTGCCCTTATATTCTAGGGTTATCAATGTCTAGTGGAGACGATGAGGTGTTATTATAAAGTAAACATTATTACTCAAATATAAGTTCAACATGTGATAATCTTGTTATATATGCTAAAAATATGCTTTATGAAATATGCTAAAAATGCTTCGATGATTTTGTCAAATGAGAAATACAAGTGGGCGGATTATTGAAAAATTAAAAATAAAGTGTTTGTAAAGAATGCGTAAAAAATTAAGAAGAAAAAACCTAGATGTAAATATCTGAAATTTATCATCTTCTCATTTTTGCTGGACTAACTAATCCCCTTTTTCAATATCATTAGAAAATTTGGTACCAACACTACAAACAGTTTTAACCCAATTATTAATGACACTAGCACCATACCCGTGCTATGCATTAGGTTATGACAATTTATTGTAATTATTTATGAATAACAATAAGTTGATCAAAAGCTAACCATGTCTTTATGACTATTCATATTTTGCAAATTCAGTTTACGAATCTCTCCAATTTATGACTAAGTGAATCAGGACATAAAGTTGGAATATTTCTAAATGTTTTCATGGCTTTTCATATTTTGCAAATTCAGGTTACAAATATCTCCAATTCATGACTAAGTGAATCACGACTTAAGTTGAAATAATTCAAAAAGTTGATGAGTTGCATTTTGAATACAATGATTATCGGTAACTTTGGGAATTCCATACAAAGAAAACTTATATCGATGTTCAGCATGTAGTATTGAGAAAATGCAAATAAAACTTATATTGATGTGGTACAAAAATTGATACTCCGTAACTTTACAATCCTAGTTTATTGTTTACAATATTTTCTTCCATTATTTATTGTAAACAAAAACACGTCAATTAAATGAAAATAAAAAAAACAAACCAATGTTGATATTCTGTTCCAGAGAATTGTTTTGGATCCAATGCATTCCTGAATGCTAATGAATTCTCGTTAAGGAAAGCAAAAAACTGAAGCGCGGATATAGGAAACTTAAAAGAGCCTCAAGGACAAAGCAGGGAGATCTACAACCCGATTTGCTCGATAATCAATTTGGGGTTATATTGCATGAACATATAGATCACCAAATAGCAGGCAAAAATATTATTAAATTACTTGATAGTATGATTAACATGTACAGTTTTTGTATGACTATTATTAAATTACCCCAAGCATTCAATGTTAACTTTGCACATATCAAGCAAATTAGTAGTATTAATAAGAGATATATTTGAAAAAAAGTAACAAATGTATCTAGATAGTTGTAAAGAGTCTTATATTTTGGGGGGATGAAGTATTGAATAATGAATTTTCTTGGAGGCTACTTACGGCACAACATCTAAGCCCTTATGTAATTCGTCCGACCTCACCCATTATCATATTCCTTAGCATTCTTTGGAGAAACCCATCACTATAATTTTTTGGGCATATAAATTCACATATTCTTAAAATAGAAAATATATTAGACATTATATATTTATATACTAAAAAATATGGTAATGGAACGCTCATCTTCTTTTAAAAAATGGAGAGAATCTCAAATTGTCTCTATGGTAATGGAACGCTCATCTATGTTATGTGGAATTGCCCTCCCACTTTATGTTCTGTCGAAATGCCCTCCCCTGAACCCCCACCTGCCCTAGAAAGAAAACCTAGCGAGGAAACCCTTGCTTGAACCTGGTGGCTTCTGACCGAACCTCCAACATCTCTCTTGGCATGACTGAGTTTCCCTCTACTGCCTCGGATCTGATTCGCCCACCTCCTAAGCCTACTAGGTATGGTTCTAGGTCATTAGTGGCTGTCTTTGTCTCGGTGGTTTTCGCTGGCCATTGTTAGTTGCTCTAGTTTTAATGTAAAATGTTCAGTTTGGTCTCACTACAAAAATATTGGGGATTAGCGAGGGACAGATTCCTCGCAAAATGACCAAAATCCCTCGCTAATGGTCATTTGCGAGGGAATTAGCGAATGACCAGTTCTCTCACTAATTCCTCCCTCGCTAACGGGATTAGCGAGGGAATTGGAATCCCTCGCTAATGGGATTAGCGAGGGAAATTTCCATCGCTAATGACTGCCTTAAAATTTGTGCAGTTTTTCAAATACTGTCTGACACGTGTCAATGGCTTTTTTTTATATATTTATTATTATATTATTTTTTCGAAGCAGTTTATTATTATATTATTAATGAACATTATATTATATTATTAATTTTGTGGTTGTGGTGGTGGTGGTGGTGGAAGAGGGAGAGAAGAGGAGAGAAAGAGGAAAGAAATTCGTAGGTGGTGGTGGTGGTGGTGTCGTGGGTGGTGGTGGTGGTGGTGTCGTGGAAGAAGGTGGAGAGAAGAAGAGGGAAAGGGGAAATCATAAGAGAGAGAGAGAGAGAGGAGAGGAAGAGGAGCTCCGGTGGTGGTGGTGTCGTGGGTGGTGGTGGTTGTGTGGTGGTGGGTTAGGGTTTCTAGGAGAGAGAGAGTAGAGGAAGAGGAAGGGGAGAGTAGGTCGTAGGTTGGTTGTGTGGTGGTGATGCTGGTGGTTGTGTGGTGGTGGAGAGTTGAGGAAGAGGAAGGGAAGACGAAGGATGAAGAGGAGAGAAGAAGAGTGAGGGTGTTGTGAGTGAGAAAGAAGAGTGGTTGTGTGGCGGATTTAAATAAAAAAAAGTAAAAAAAAATTGCGAGGTATTTCAATTTCCGTCCCTAACGGTTACTTTAATTTGCGAGAGATTTTAATTTCTGTCGCTAATACTCCTTGATTTGCGTGCATTTGAATGACTTTTCCCTACAAACAATTAGCGATGGAAATTTCTGTCGCTAATACCTTCATTTCAGTCGCTAATGGCAGACAAAAATGACAAATCCTAATTTTGTCGCTGATACCTTCAATTTTGTCGCTAAAGCAGGTTTTTGCGAGGGACCGTTTTTCCCTCGCTAATGTCCCTCACTAATAACGTTTTTTTTTGTAGTGTCTAATCCCTTTTGGTTTTGTGTTGTTTCCTTGGAAACATTTGATTCAGACATAAGACCTTTGGTCTTTTTTATTAGCAAGTCTTGTGCAGTGCAATGGTGGTCATTAGGGATGGCAAAACGGGCTTGGCCCGCTGTTAGCCTGTAATTTCGACAGGCTAAATTAAATGCAGTCAACGAGGTTTGACTTATTCTAAAGTTTGACCTTGTATTTCAAGAGACAAGTATTAATTTCGACGCTGAAATGAGTTAAGTTATCAAGTTGCATCAAGCAGATTTCGACCTTAGATTTGGCAAAGTCGAAGAGGCTGAAGGTAGATATTTCGACAAGAAGAAGTTGGAGGCTGATGACGAAGTAGGATCAAGTAACCGTTATCAAGAGCACGTAGCAGTTACATTTTTTAAACTTTGTACAGTTATTTTCTATTTGTATAAATAGTAGTTTCTCATAGGAAAAACGGGTCACAATTTCATTACAAAACTCTCACGCTCTAACTTTCAACACATTACAGAGAAAACGAGCAAAGAGAAGAATGTATGATCTGTGCACCAACCCTCTTTACAATTAATGCAATTTTAATTTGTTTTCTTCTTTGTTTTTCTGCAATTTTTCCTTTGTTTTATTCTACCTCATTGAGGAAACTCGACGGTTTCGCGCGAGTTCGACGGTTGTCTTCTTCTTTTACTTTTAAACTACAAGAACACAAGTAATTCTGGGAAAAACTTTAACACAAATGGTCTTAGGATTTACTAGTTGATCCTGCAAACAGAAGCAATTTCAAACTAGCGGTGTTTAGCAAAATCCAAGGTAAACAAATTGGCACTCCCGGTGGGACGTTTGTGCTAATTTTAAAAGTTTTTCGTTGAATTCTTAAACTTTGTGTTTGTCTGTGCATGCAATTAAGGAGTGGTAAATCCTTATACAAATCAGAAGAGGTTTAGTACACAGGGCGAATAAAACAAAGGAACAAATTGCCACTGGCATGGTATTTGTTAGCTCACGAATACGTTGCAAGCAAGGGTCGAATACGTTGCAGAAAAGGTCGAATACGCTGCATTTGTATAAGAGGGTTGCTATTAACAATAACCTTGTGCAGAAGAGGCTCCCTCGTTGACTGCATTTAATTTAGCTTGTCGAAATTACAGGCTAACAAATTGCCCCCTCAAAAATGTCTTTTTCGACAGGAGCTATGTGAATGGCAGAAAAAGAGTATTTTTGAAAATCCTTTTCAACTACTTTGATGACGTCATTAACATCACGTTTCAGCACTGATGAGACGTTTCAGTGAAAAACAGCTTTTGGCATTGACAATTGAGCAATGGATGGATTTGTTCAAATCCGTTTGTGCTTTATTTCTACTAGCTCCAATAGTTTTCTTTTGACACTTTGTATCCTGAAGCCACTTGTGCCAAATCATTTGCCTCTTGATTTTCTATACGAGGCACGTGATTTATGTGAACAGTGTCAAATCTCTTTAACAACGTATTAGCAGTGGCAAAATACATTATTAAGTTCTCCTTGATGCATTTGTATTCTTTTGTTAACTGTTTCACAATTAGTTCTGAATCTCCTTTGATTTCGACATGTTTTGCTCCCAATTCTAACAAGATTTGAAGTCCTGCTATCAAGGCTTCATACTCTGCGTCATTATTGGAGCACGTCTCTTCAACTTTAAACTTATACTTTGTTGGTGAAATTATTAATACCCCAATTCCAACACCTTTTTTGTGGCTTGAACCGTCGAAGTATAACTTCCAAGGTTGGGTTTCCACTAAGTTTATTGTATTTTCAACCACTGAATGGTCAACTATGAAGTCAGCCACTATTTGACCTTTTATTGCTTTCAATGGCTAATAAGTCAAAGAGAATTCAGAAAGAGCCAAAGTCCATTTACCTATTCTACTATGTAAAATTGGTTTCAACAGCATATGTTTAATAATATCATAATGCGAATAAACATACACATCAACAGACTTTATGTATTGCTTTAATTTTGTACAAGAGAAATACAAGCATAAACACAATTTTTCTATAGGATGATACCTAGTCTCTGCATCATCTAGAATTCTACTGAGGTAATAAATGGCTCTTTCGACACCATTTTCATCTTCTTGAGCTAACATGCTTCCTATAGAAAATTCTGAAGCTGCTATATACAATTTCATTACTTTATACCTAATTGGTGGTAACAAAATTGGTGGCTTCATCAAGTATGCTTTAATCTCGTCGAAAGCTTGTTGGTGTTCTGCGTCCCACTTGAACACATCTTCCTTCTTCAGTCGAAGTAATGGCGAAAACACTTGGGTTTTGCCACTTAGATTTAAGATAAATCTTCTAAGGAAATTTATTTTTCCTAGTAATGACTGCAGTTCTTTTTTGGTCGAAGGAGCTTTCGTTTCCAAGGTTTCTCTCGTCTTGTTTTGATTGATTTCAATGCCTTTTTTGTGTACTACGAAACCCAAAAAGTCACCTGCACGAACACAGAAGGCACATTTGATTGGATTCATTTTCAATCCATATTTTCTCATTCTTTCAAATGATTGTCGGAGATGGTCTATATGACCATTTCCTGAGGCAGATTTAATAACAATGTCATCTATGTATACTTGCATAAATTTTTCAATAAAATCATGAAACATAGAATTCATTGCTCTTTGGTACGTTGCCCCAGCATTTTTAAGGCCAAATGGCATTACAACCCATTCATAGACCCCCAATGCCTCTGGGCATCGAAATGCTGTTTTCGACGTATCTTCTTCAGCAATATATATTTGGTTATATCCAGAATAACCATAAAGCATGCTTAGGTATTCGTAACCTGCAGCTGAATCTACTAGCATTTCTGCCACTGGCATGGCATACTCATCTTTAGGCGTAGCATTATTTAAATCTCTAAAATCTATACACACCCTAAGTGTACCAGTTTTCTTAATTACAGGCACTATATTAGCAAGCCATTCGACATACCTGGCAGTTCTGATGAACTTGCTCTTCAGTAACCTTTCTATTTCTGCCTTGATCTTTACCAAGATTTCTGGTGCAAATCTTCTTGGCGTCTGCTTCACTGGCTTCTTTCCTAGTCGAATTGGTAGTCTGATTTCAACAATTTCTCAACTCAACCCTGGCATTTCATTGTAATCCCATGCAAAGCAGTCTTTGTACTCCTTCAGCAATTCAACAATCTCTGCCTTCAACTCTTGATCAATCTTAGCACTGATGTATGTTGGCCTTTTTATTGAGTCATCTCCCAAATCACTTTCTTCTAAGGGATCTTGCGCTTGGATCCTTTTGGTTGAACCCATTGGATCTTTTTCAAAACCTAAAGGCTCGTTATCATAGACGCAATCAAGCCTCTGGTTTTAGACAATGTTGTCTTTATTTTTATCTTCAGCAGCTTCATCAACTAATTGTTGTTGTAAGTCAGCTTCTAAAATCGCTGTTTGCGTATTTTCGGCCACATAGGCCGTAATCCTATCCCATACAGTGGGTTCATCCATAAATAACTATTTATGGTCCTTCCCACCCTGTAGGCTTGACATAGCCTTGTGGGTAGTTGTCTTCGTCAATGACCTCTCTATCCCAAATGAATCCATAGTTGGGATCAAGAATCACTGAGGTCCTCACATTATCTTGGCTTTCATAACCATGTTCAGACGAAATGCATGGCGCAATGCTTGCCAGTTTCTTGTCGAAGGTTTTCTTGGTGATAGTATTCACTTCAGCCTTGAAATAGCTTTGATCACCCTCAATGTTTTCAATTAGGCCATCTTCTCTCCAAATAATGAGCCTCTGGTGAACTGTCGAAGGAATTGCCCCCACAGCATGGATCCATTCCCTTCCCAACAGCATATTATAATTTGCCTTGGTTGAAATCACCATAAACATAGTTGGCCTTCTAATGCTTCCAACAGAAAGGTCAACTTCAATGGCTCCAAGAGAGTGGCCACTTTTACCTTCATAGTTGGTAAGGATTACGTTGTGTGTTTTCAGATCCGTTTCACACTTCCCAATCCTCTTCAGCATATGTTGTGGCATCAGGTTCACAGCAGCGCCACCATCAACCAGGATTTTGCCAACCCCAACATTGTTCACCTTTGCTTGGATACACCACACAAGACGTCGAACTCTGACCCAGAATCAGCAAAATCTAAGCCTATTTCTTCAGCTATGTTGAGACCCTCTTTGATCACTGAAAGTGGTGGAAATATCCTTTTAGTAGCTGGCTTTCTAGCCATTTCGAGAGACTTTGAAGGTGTTTGTTTGCCTTTCTCTTTGTTGGAATTTTCCACCTTGCCTGCAGCAGCAACTTTCTTCTGGCGTTGATATCTACGCCATTGAGTTCTCGTCATAGGGTTCTTCCCTTTGTAATTATTGTTATAGGCATACTTGTTAGATTCAGTTGCCTTATTTTGGTTAGTAGCACTAGTGCTGCCCCTGACTAATTTTGCTGGTTCTTGTTTATTTCCAACATCCTTTCCAGCATAATACACTGGGTAATACCCAGTGCTCTTTCCACCAGAATGCACCCATTTCTCGACAGGTGACTTTGCTGGAGGAACATAAGTTGAGGCTTGAATCCCTCAAGATTCTCGGTAGCCTCTTTATCGAAGACAACACTGCACCTAGGACAAAGCATGACTTCAGTATTGTTGATTTTGCAGCGATTGAGAAAATCAATCAATTCTTCTTCAGCCCTTGGATATACTATCTTCATCTTTTCAGCATACTGGTCATCAGTGACCATTTCGACATCAACCTTGTCGACAGCTTTCTCTGCCTTAGCATTTTCAGCAACATCTTCTGTGACCTCGACCACATTGAGATCAACTTCAACCAGCAATGCATCAGCTGTTGGCAAGGGATCACTATCAATCTTCATTGGTGGCTTAGACTTGTCACCAAATTTCAGCCTTCCTTCGTTGATAGCATTTTGAACCAAATCCCTGAAAATGACACAACGGGAAGTGTTATGACCTAAGAAACCATGAAACTTACAAAAGCCTCTTTTCTGTCGTTGTTCTAATGGTGGAATCTTTAGGTCCTTAGGCACTTAGATTTGACCATCAGCCACAAGCAGATCAAATATTTCGTCACATTTAGATACATCATAAGTGTAAGTTTTTGCGACAAATTTATCATTCTTAGGTTCCACCGGATTTTTGCCATTAGAAGGTTTTAACAACTTGCAAATATAAGGAGGTCCTGGTTTTAGTTATGCAATGTTAACCTCTTCTTCGACATATTCATAAGATATGTCGTATTCTTGGTCACTGTCATTAGCTTCGACATAAGCAACCTTTTCTTTCTTACTTTGGAATCTACCTGTTCTGGCTTTTTCGGCTTTGAGTCTTTCGACTTGTCGAACTCTATCAGCCAATTGTGCCATATCTCTTAAATGTAGTGTGTCTAGTTTCTTTCTTATAGTGTAATCTAGACCACCAGCAGCCATTTCGACTAACTCATGCTCAGGCACTTGAGTAAAGCACCTTGCTTTGAGTAGTCTAAATCTATTGAGATAATCATCAATAGATTCTGCCCCCTTGCGTCGAACGCTAGCCAGTTCTTTAAGACTAATCTTACATTGACCCATATAGAACTGCTCATGGAAGGCCTTTTCTAATTGACTTCAATTAAAAATTGAATTTGGAGGCAGTGTAGTAAACCATGTGAAGGCGTTCTTAGTTAGAGAATTTGGAAAGTATTTCATCCTTAAATTCTCATTGTGTGCTAGATCGCCAGCCTCAGTCAAATAACGAGCCACGTGTTCGACGGTAGATTCACTGGTTTCTCCAGCGAACTTTGTGAACTTGGGAATTTTCCATCCCCTAGGCAGCTCTGTTTATAAGGTGTATTCTGACAAGGGCGACACAAAATTAGGCCTATGTAAACCTAAGTTAAGGCCATTCTGGGCTAAAATAGTTTCGACCATATTAGCCAGATTGTTTTGTGCTCCAAAATTGTTTTGTTGCACTTGTCTGACCACTTCGTAAGCATTTTGGTTTCTATTCACCAACACAACTTCAGGGATTGCCTCTATCCTCATAGGCTCTTCGACAATTTGTTGTTGTCCTTGGTTTCCCTGATTCATAGGAATTGCATTGTTAGGCCTTTCTATAGGTATCTCTACAGGCCTAGCATTTTGGATTTGAGGAATTTGTTGGTGATGTACTGGTGGAGTAACAAAGAAATCAGCAATCCTTCCCATTTGTGTTGCCAACATTTGGTAACTGTTATTAGTGTTTTGTATCAAAGGATTAAACACAGTACCAATTTGTTGTGTTAACATATTGACCATATCATGATTGCTATCATCCATTTGTTGTCTTAATGCCAACAAAGATGTTGTAGTCAAATTAGTTTGGGCATTTTTACTATGGATGCCCTCCGTTGAACTATGAATAGGAGAATACCCTGTACTTGCATTTTCTGCAAATGTAGACGAATTTGTCTGAAGACCTGCCGTCAATGTTGTTGGCATGCCATACGGTAAAACCCTTCCGCTCATAGTAAATGGCATATTTTCAATCATAGGATTTGCCATCAAAGGACTCGTTGGTCCTGTTATTGGTGGCACAAAAGCCATTGTATTAACATTTGTTAATGCTGCAGTGGTCATCATTGACATAGGAGTAATTATGGGAGAAGTTATAGCGGTTACTCCCATTGTTGTCGAAGAAGGCATAGCAACGGTTATGCCTGCGACATTTGCAGCATTAAAGTCACTAACTGACGCTTGTTCTTGTGTACTTTGTGCATTTGATGCAGAAGCTTTACTTGTACTAGAGCGTGCCATCTCTGAAAGATGTTTACCACTCCTTAATTGCATGCACAGACAAACACAAAGTTTAAGAATTCAACGAAAAACTTTTAAAATTAGCACAAATGTCCCACCGGGCGTGCCAATTTGTTTACCTTGGATTTTGGTAAACACCGCTAATTTGAAATTGCTTCTGTTTGCAGGATCAACTAGTAAATCCCAAGACCATTTGTGTTAAAGTTTTTCCCAGAATTACTTGTGTTCTTGCAGTTTAAAAGTAAAAGAAGAAGATAACCGTCGATCTCGCGCGAAACCGTCGAGTTTCCTCAAGGAGGGAGAATAAAACAAAGGAAAAAATTGCAGAAAAGCAAAGAAGAAAAAAAATTAAAATTTCATTAATTGTAAAGAGGGTTGGTGCACAGATCATACATTCTTCTCTTTGCTCGTTTTCTCTGTAATGTGTTGGAAGTTAGAGCGTGAGAGTTCTGTAATGAAATTGTGACCCGTTTTTCCTATGAGAAACTACTATTTATACAAATAGAAAATAACTGTATGAAGTTTAAAAAATGTAACTACTATGTGCCTTCGGCGACGGTTGCTTTATTCTACTTCGACACCAGCCTCCAAACTTCCTCTTGTCGAAATCTTTGCTTGCAACTTTTTCGACTTCACCAAATCCAGCGTCGAAATCTGCTTGATATAACCTGATAACTTATAACCCATTTTGAACGTCGAAATTAGTTCTTGTCTCTTGAAATACAAGGTCAAACTAAACCTCGTTGACTGCATTTAATTGAGCCTGTCGAAAATGCAGGCTAACACCCGCCCGGCCGACTCGCAGACCCGCCAAAAAAAGGCGGGTTGGGCTGGGGTATTGGGACCGCTGACCCGCTGAACCCGCCCCGCCAAAAGGAAAAAACCGCGAGCTAAAGCAACGGCAGGGCAGGGCGGGGCGGCCCGCCGGCCCTTTTTTTATAAAGAAAAAAATCATTCAGATCAACCCTCTTCAATCAGTCAGTCAGTGCATTTTTCTCTCCTTGTTGCCCTGTTACTGTGTTTTTCTTGCTGGTTCATGCCTACCTCTTTTCTCATGCCTCTGTCACAGCTTTATATTGGTAATCAATCAGCGTATGTTGTATATATTGATAAGGAATACGGGTAGAGTTTTTAGAGAGTTTGATCAAATACGGCCTGGTTGAGGGAATGTATTCTTTTTTGTTAAAGATTGACAACTAATTTTATACTGGTTGAGGGAATGTATTATTTAGGTGCAATTTTATACTAGTCAGCCAACTAAGTTTTTTCCTTTGAAATTTTGTTATTAGATCTTAGATATTCATATATTCAAAATATATAGATACCTCTTTTCTCATGCCTCTGTCACTTGCTTTAGAAAATATTGTCTATAATAATTCATTCTCCCACTTGTTGCTATAATAATTTGCTATAATATCAAGAGTTTTTAAAGTATAAACCTGTTAAAAAAGCTTTATAAAAAAACTGTTTCAAAAAATAAGTGAAAAATCTTATTGAAATTAATTAAAATGTTAAAACTAGGTGAGTTTTTTGTTAAAAAAATTGCAAAAAAAAACCAGGCGGGCCGGCCTGCTAGCCCGCCAGCCCATCACTTGGCGGGGCGGGCTAGACTTTTGAACTCGCAGAATTTGGCGGGCCAACTCGCCCCGCCCCGTTTTTAGCAAGCCGAAGGCAAGGCGGGGTGGCCCGGCCCGTTTTGCCATCCCTAGTGGTCATCAACACTTTCAGCTTCCCCTTTACCGACAAGTTGCCTTCGTTCATTGTGTTTTTGGACCATCACGAGCCACATATAGTCGAACCACCACACATAAAACAGCTAAAGAAATGATCTATAATTGAATTAGATTCAAAGACATGGATTCTCCGCCAATTATGGCCATCTACTACAGGCAAATGTTGTTTGCTCGGTTGATAGGTTTAGCTATTTGGTTGCTCACCAAAAAAAAGGTTTAGCTATTTAGTTTGATGTTGGACCAATGTTGTCTGCATTCTACTTGTATATTGGTGCCAATGATTTGTATGTTTTAACAATTAGGAGCATCCTGAATACGTGTTTGGGGAATGCCCCTACACCGATTGATCATCCTAAATGTAATGTTTTCTCTCAATTAATGAAATGAAATATGTTTTCGGTAAAAAATAGTCATAAGTGAGTGTTTAATGAAAATTTAAAAAAAAAAATCATTCTACAAGTGTTTTTTTTTACGACATTCTTCTATTTAAGAAATATTATAATTAATAATGGCTCAAATACTTCAAATTGATTCACTCAAGTTTTACCTAGAACTTCACCTGTTCACCATAACTTATGGTGAACATGGTACGGGTTCTGGGACGGAACCTATATCTCTATTACCCGTCGCATCCCCCTTTTTTAATTTCGGGGAAAACCCAAACTCAAACCCAAACCCAATCAAAACGGGGACAACCACTACAATAGATTTGAGGATGGGCAGCGTTTTTTTTTAGCCATGGGCAGCGTTTCTGAGCGCTGCTAAATTTGGCGCTGGTGATTCCTCCCCAAAAATGGGCAGCGTTTGAGAAGCGCTGCTCATTAATTGCCATAGGCAGCGTTTGAAGGGAGAAGCGCTGCTCATTCACCAGCGCGTTTAGCAATGGGCAGCGTTTGGTAAGGGGAAGCGCTGCCCATTTCTAAACGCGCAAGGTGAATGAGCAGCGCTTGTGGGAGAAGCGCTGCCCATTCACCTAGCGCGTATAGCAATGGGCAGCGCTTGGTAAAGGAAAGCGCTGCCCATTGCTGGTGAATGAGCAGCGCTTCTCCCACCAAGCGCTGCTCATTCAACTAGCACGTTTAGCAATGGGCAGCGCTTCCCTTTACCAAGCGCTGCCCATTGCTATACACACTAGGTGAATGGGCAGCGCTTCTCACACCAAGCGCTGCCCATTGTTTAATTTTTTTTTTCCTTTTTTTCTTGTTTTTTTGTATTTTCCTTTTTACATTTGATAATTTCCTAGTCATATACAGCCAATTAATACAAATCCAATCCATTATATACTAACAACATATATATATATATATAAACTAGTTATATATCCCAATGCACCAATATGATCACAAACCAAAACAAACTAGCTAACAAGTTATTATATGTATCCAAAACTTAGCAACTTACAATATTAACAAATTAATATGTATCCAAATCAAACTCTCTAACAATATGTATCCAAAACTAGCAAGATACTTACAATATGTATCTAAATTAAAACAAGTTAGCAACTTACATATGCATGAACCAATTCATATGCATGTATCCAAAATTAGCAAGCTACTTACAATATGTATCTAAATTAAAACAAGTTAGCAACTTACATATGCATGAACCAATTCATATGCATGTATCCAATCAATAAAACTCTAATTTACAACATTACAATCTATCTAAAATCAAAAGAATTGCGAGACATAATGGCACCACTCTCCTCTAAGCTCATCAATCTGTGCAGTAGAGTATGTCTTCCACCGACAATCGGAAAAATACTGAAATTATATAATTAAATAAAATTAGAATTGAAATATATGGTTAAATCAAAATAAAAAAGAGTTCTGTAAAGATACCTGTCTGGGGATAACCATTTGATTGTGGGTAATAATTTTCTTCATAAATTACGTAATACCCACAATCATTGTTATTTGGTTGTTTCGGACACTACAAAACAAAAGATTAGTTAATTGTTAAATTTAATTTAATATATTATTTTGACAACAATAATGTAAATAAATATATGAGAAGATTGATTACAAACTTACCACTATTGGCACCCATTTTGTCTGTGATTGTTCCAATCCCCAATATTCCTTCAAACAACTGAACACAATTGGATATAACTATATTATTAAAAATACATATAGTTAACAACTAAAACAAAGAAATATGCAGAGTGATCGAAATACACACACCTATTAAATATGACAACCAAGTCTGGGTGGGTGTTGAAATGACCATGCACAGAATCAATGTAGTACACCGTATCTGTCTTAGGATTTATTGCAAGCAAAATCCAATGATCCCTTTAAAATAAAACTTTGAATAAGTAATTGACTAGTATTTAAAAAATGGATGTTATATAAGAATAGATGAAATCTCTCACCCTACGAGACACGGTGCCAAAAACATGGTATCGACGCCTCTATGTTGAGCATCCGATAAGCGTCGAGTGATATAATTTGTAACATCTGTCTTGTTTTGTTCCACAAGGTCGTTATAATTAGACAGATCCTCCCTGACATTATGGAGGTGTGTACTATCGGACACAAGAACACATATCTCTGTGTCCGCTCCGAAGGGACCAAAATGTTATGATACAAGCACCTATAATTAGAGGTATGTGTATATATAAATTAAATTAACGATATAATAAAATAAACTCAATGATGTTAAATAATAAATTACATACGTACCTGATATATGCTCTAATACAAACACTGGTTGCCCAATTCATCTGACATAAATCATTAATATCCTGTTTTGGAATTATCAATAGTTGATCGGGATTTCCAAAAATGTTGTCATCCATCTCCAATACAAGCGGGGTTTCATCATCCATCTTGAATTGTGCATGCATTTAGGTATACAAAATAATCCTAGAATCATCAATGGAAGAGGCGGAGGACTGACACACTATTGGAGGAGGGGCTGGCTGAGTCACTTTTGGAGGGGCGGGATGAGTCACTTTTGGAGCAAGGGTGGACCGAGTCACTTTTCGAGGAGGGGCGGGCTGAGTCACTGTTGGAGGAGGAGAGGGCTGAGTCACTGTTGGAGGAGGAGAGTGCCGAGTCACTTTTTGAGGGGCAGGCTGAGAAACTTGTGTTGAACGGCCGGACCGAGACACTTTCTTGCTAGTAGATATTGCCTTGCTAACACTTTTGCCCCTAGATTTTGCATTTTGGCGTACCTATATATAAATCAAATAATTCGTTAGCTAGCACACAATAAATGACAAAATAAAATAATTAGTTAGTTACAAATATATTGTCACTTACAACAATAAGGTGTGCTGGCCATGCCACAAATGTACCAACTGCATCTTGCACAGTTAGTAAATCTATACTGGGTATTGGAGCAGGCAAAATGCAATCCCCCACAATTGCACAATCAACTCTGACTCTAACATGATTTGGAGGTATGGGTAAATTGTGCATCAAAGTTCCCAATTGGTCACATGTGAAGCCTATTGCAACCATTTGGTGTGAGTTTGAGATATACAATTCACACTCACACTCATTGTTGTCCTAAATCAATTATAAACAAAAATTAATAAATACATTGCGTAGAAGAAAGAGAGTTTAATAATTAATTTCTTATTTATCCTCAAAAAAAAATTAATACCTTAGTTGACGGAATGGTGCAGCTATCTCGTGCGCTATCTGTGGCAGGGGATGGTACTGCAGGCGAAACCAACCCATAGTGCAATTTGATTTGACTAAGTTCAGACCTTAGACCTTCATACAATACCCGCAACTCTCTACTTTGTTTACAATCATGATGCTCCTCATAAGTTCTCTTCTTTGATCCAAGGTAGTTGGATGGATTAACGCCAAATCCACAACCCCTTGTACGACCTGTGTATTCTTCCTTTTCCAAGGCACGAGTAAGGATTTCCTTTTCAGAGCAATCAGTGATCTCTCCCTGTGACACAGACTCTGATATGGTTTCCTGATTCACAAACAAAAGTATAATAAATAAAATTATTATACATTTTAAATATCATAAAAGTTTCAAAACAATATTCGAATTTTGGAAATACTTACAATTCTGTCGGTCACCTCCTTAGTTTTGGGATCCACAACCTCTCCATCCTTTTGTCTGGCTGCTACCCACAAAAAATGTCGCTCAATGCTTTCTTTAGTAGGATCTTTCCCACTCTCCTCCAACTATATTTAAATTTACCAAATGTTAAGAAATTATAAATCAAAAGATTTATTAAACAAAGAGAAATCAAGCTTATTGTGTCTTACCAATCTCTCTTCAAAAACTTGATATCCACTAGCACCGCCTCTATAAGGGTACTCACAACCAGAAGCTCTCTCTCGATTCGCTTGGCATAGTTCCTATTTAGAGACATAAGTATACATTAATGTATAATATATAATTGTCAACTATATTTTAAGTTATAACTTAATAGATTATAGTACTAACCATGAAAATCTTTATCTTCGGTGCGTCTCCTAACAAATGTAACCCAATCCTCCTCCGTAATAAATCCACTATATGGCGTTGGAGGCTTCCATCTGAGGTTTCCACTATTATCAAACAACCATTTTTTTTAGACTACCCCTGAAATTCCGATGTAGCTTTCTAGCTTCCTTCATACACCAGTCTTTTCGGGACTCATCCACATCAAAATATTTCTGCATACACATATTCAATGAAAATGATATAAATATATATGGTTACAAATTTATTAAATAAGATTACTAAAGAGATGTAAAATTATATACCTGTATTGTTAACCAAAACTCCTCTTTGTGTTTCCTCAAAACAGCACTTTTCTCACTCCAAGTACTGATTGTAATTGGTATCATTTGTTTTACCTTACTACCGAGGAAGGTAACCAAATCTGCGCGATTATCCCCAATTGGCTGGCCCTTAATATTCCACAACACCTACATTATGTCATTAGTAAACTAGTTAACAAACAATTAAAACTAAGTGTTGAATTAATAAGTTAATTAGTAATTAGTAATTAGTAACTTACTGGTACTTTTCCTTTTCCTTTATTTACTCGATTGATGATATCTTTTTTGACCGTCATTCCACGAGGAGCCTGCTTTCTGATATACTTTTCAACATCACACTGATGATCGCTGTCATGATCACTGTGATGATCACTATGATCCGCCATCTAACCTGCAATAAAACATAATCATTGTTATTGTTATATTTATCTATCCAAAATAAATAAACAGACAAGAAGATGAAAACTATGTAAAATAACTACTTGGAAATAGATAAAAAGCATATGATGTAAGTCTAAATTACCTTTTCCTTTTCTTGGATATAATTGTATTTGCAATTCGCGTCTTAGTATTTTTTTTTTGACGAATCGTAATCCCATCACTATGATCGTTTCTAACATACACAAAATCCTCTTTAGGAGTACTTTCACCTACAATTGGTAGTGATGTCCCAAAGAAAGGGTCGTCCTCAATACCATCATCATCGGTTGCTTGATCCTCAATGTCATTCACCAATTTTTTATTTGTCAATAAAACAATGGACCAATTTGTATCAACTCGATCAGTGACATAAAACACTTGTTGAGCTTGGGATGCCAAAATAAAAGGCTCATCTTTATATCCTAACTTATTGAAATTCACCCGCAAGAACCCCGACTCATCAATCTGTAAACCACTATTATTGTCAACCCACTTACATTGGAACACAGGCTCCCGAAACATGTTGTAATCCAACTCCCATATGTGTTCAATGACCCCGAAGTATGACATATTCGCATATATGGGATTTCTGTCTTTGGCACTTGATGTATGCAAAGCTTGAGCTACAAGAGTCACCCCGCTATTTTGCATTTTACTTTGATCATCATGGTTTTTTGTATAGAACGTGTACCCATTCATTAGATAGCTGGTGTAAGAGAAAACTTGCATATTTGGACCTTTAGCTAACCATCTCAATCTTTCTGAAATCGAGGAAGGATTCATAGCAAATTCGAAATCAATGTGCTCTTTTAGCCCCACTATGAAACTCCGATTATGTTCTTTTGTTAACCAAACTTGAGTCTTATATGGGTGATCACTCTTAAGTATGTCCATGTGCTTGGAAACATATGAATCAACCTCAGTATCATTGTGCAAAACATAGAAGTGTGCGTCATCTAGTTCTTTCCTTGATACCATCACTATTTTTGTTCCTGACATCCCTTTACTAATGCTTCCTAAGTGACAAGACCTTGGCAGTCCCACAGAATATTCAAGACTAGATAGATAGCCGGTACAGAACTCAATAGCTTCTTCAACTATGTAGCGCTCAACAATACAACCCTCAGGTCGTGATCGATTTTTCACATAACCTTTTAATATCTTCATGTAACGCTCAAACGGATACATCCATCTCATGTAACATGGGCCACACAATTGTGTCTCTCTAATCAGATGAACTATTAGATGAATCATTATGTCAAAAAACGAAGGTGGGAAATACATCTCAAGCTCACACAAAGTGACAGTAATTTCTCTTTGCAATGATGGCAACTTTCCAGGGTCAATCACTCTACTACAAATCGCCTTAAAGAAGAAACTAAGTTTGGTTAGGGTCTTGCGCACTTTCTTAGGCAAAATGGAACGTATACCAATGGGTAGAAAATTCTCCATTAGAACATGGCAATCATGAGACTTTAAGGACTTTAACTTGAGGTCTTTCATCGATACAAGGTTCATAACATTTGAAGAGTAACCCTCTGGAACTTTAACTCCATGAAGAAACTTACAAAACACGGTCTTCTCCTTTTTAGATAAAGTATGAGCTGCCGGAGGTAAATATGTACGTGTACCCTTCTTTATCGGACCCAATTCTGGTCTCAACCCCATACTAAGCAAGTCCAACCTCGAGTTGATGGTATCTTTAGTCTTTCCTGGCATATTGAGCAAGGTACCGATGACACTTTCAAAGACATTTTTTTCAACATGCATTACATCAATGAAGTGCCTTACATATAATGACTTCCAGTATGGCAACTCAAAGAAAATTGACTTTTTTTTCCACCCCCGTTTGGCAAGCTCTCCTGCAAAAGGCTTCCCAAATTTAATGTTCAAACCTCTCACCTTTTCAAATAGTTGTTCACCCGTCAAAGCCATGGGAGCTTTACGAGTTTCAGTATTCCCATTGAATGCCTTTTCCAACAGTCGATACGAATGAGTAGATGGCAAAAACCTACGATGACCACAGTATATATTCTTCCTACCATGTTCCAACCACATCCAATCAGTGTTATCTTCACATATAGGGCACGCACACTGACCTTTGTTACTGTACCCAGATAGATTGCCGTATGCTGGAAAGTCATTAATTGTGCCAAAAATGATAGCCCTCAGGGTGAAAGTTTCTTCTCTGAACCCATCATACACCTCTACTCCAGTCTCCCACATTAGCTTCAAGTCTTCAATTAACGGAGCCAAGTATACATCAATATCATTTCCCGGTTGCTTGGGCCCAGAAATTAACAAAGACAACATCATATATTTGCGTTTCATGCAAAGCCATGGAGGTAAGTTATAGATCGCCAAAATCACGGGCCATGTACTGTGGGAGCTACTCTGAATGCCGTGCGGATTAAATCCATCAGCAGACAATGCAAGTCGTAGGTTTCTTGTATCCAACCCGAAATCAGGATAATCAATATCAATTTTCTTCCATTGCGGAGAATCTGCCGGGTGTCGTAGCATGCCATCTTTAATCCTTTCATCATCATGCCATGTCAAGTGTTTTGCATCTTCTGAACTATGGTACATGCGCCTAAATCGAGGAATTATGGGAAAATACCACAACACCTTTTCTGGAGCAGATTCTTTCTTTTTATATCGCGATGCATTACATTTAGGACACGACTTTAACGAGGCATGTTCATTCCGAAATAAAATGCAATCATTGGGACAAGCATGTATCTTCTCATAGTTCAACCCAATGGACCCTAACATTCGTTTTGCATCATACGTCCGAGAATGGAGCACATTGTCCTTCGGCAACATTTCTTTCAACAGTGCGAGTAATTCCGTAAAGCTCTTATCCGTCCATCCGTGGCAAGTTTTCAAGTTATACAACTTTATCACAGCCAATAGTTTTGTGAATTCAGTACAACCTGAATACAACGGTGTCTCCGCATCCGTTATCAATTTCTCAAACATTTGAGGACAATCATTAAGATCGTATTCAACAGCCTTTGCCATCTCTTCAAATTCGCCCCCTTCAAATGTAGGTCTTTCGGTGTCAACCGGTGCACATCTCTCAGTACTATTACCCATATTTGAAGATTCACCTCTTTCCTCACCATGCATTGTCCAACAAGTGTAACTTTGATCTATTCCGTAACCCTTTAAATGTCCTGCCAACTCCTCTGCATTAACTAATTTTACATAACAACAACTCAAACAAGGACACTTCATGTTACTAGAAGTCCCTAAACGTTCAACAACACACTTCACAAAATAATCCACTCCAGCAACATATTCCTTGGACAGACGATTGGCAGACATCCACTCTCTATCCATAATTTCCCAGTATTTATTTATAATAAATTCCTGATAAGATAACTTAAAAACCTATTATAGGTGACAAACACACAAAACGAACAATTTTTTTGAAGCTAATACATTCAACTATTTTAAACTAAAGAAATCAAAGACTTTGATGTCTTCCATATTGTCATTCTTCATATAATAAATACAAGAAAACAACAAAAGTACCTGAACAAGTGGAAGCAACGATGAACTCCAACGAATGCGAACCACGCACTAGCAAATGAAGCGAACAAACACGAACTCACGAACCAACACGAACTCGAAGGAAGTATTTTCAATTTCTATAAACAATTCATTAATTAAATTACTAATTAAAGAACCATCATACAAATATGGAAGACAAAAATACAATCAATTTTTGTGACATTAACAAAATAAGACAAACACTTCGCCCTTTCAATAAACCAATCAATAAGCATCAACTTTGATCATCTAACATAAAGTTCCAATGCCATTAAAATTAATAAAACAACATGCAATCCTAAATATTCAAGTTTATAAAATCCCTTAACCGAAAGCAACATTAAATTAACAAGCATTGGACATCTCAACAAACACTAAGCCTACATCAAATTAAATTTACAACCATTTCATTTGGGCATTTCAACAAACACTAAGCCTACATCAAATTAAATTAACAAGCATTTCATTTGGGCATTTCAACAAACTCTAAGACTACATTTCCCCCAAAGTTTAGAAACACCATTTTAAAGAACCAATCATCAACCATAACCTTTAAATCATCTAATCTAATGTTCCAATGCCATTAAAATAACTAGAGCTACATGTAGTAATACTAAACTTTGTGAAAGAGAAACGAAAATGAGGAAGAAATCACCTTACACGAAAATGGAGAAGAAATGGAGAAGTGTGGAAGAGATGTCCTTTGGGAAAACGAAAATGGGAGAGAGCCACGAAAATGAGAGCTTGAGAGAACGAAAATGAGAGCTTGAGAGGACAAAGATGAGGGCTTGAGAGGAGTGTGTGTTCGTTTGAGGCCAATGGAGGAGGAGGAGGAAGAGAGCTTGAGATAGTGTTAGTGTGTTGAGGAGAGAGAAAATGTATGTGTTGAGAGGGAAAAAATGTATGTGTTGAGAGGGAAAAAATGAAAAAAAAAAACACACCAATAGGCAGCGCTTCACTAATAAGCGCTGGCCATTGAGAACGCATCTAACCCAAAAAGCAGCGCTTGCTGCATAGGCGCTGCCTATTGCGCAGCGCATCTAACGCAAAAAGCAGCGCTTGCTGCATAGGCGCTGCCTATTGCGCAGCGCGTCTAACCCAAAAGGCAGCGCTTGCTGCATAGGCGCCGCCTATTGCGCAGCGCGTCTAACCCAAAAGGCAGCGCTTGCTGCATAGGCGCTGCCTATTGCGCAGCGTGTCCTTCCCAAAAGCAGCGCTTGCTTCATACGCGTTGCCCATTGCTCCGTGTTTTAGCCAAAAGCAGCGCTTCTAGCATAAACGCTGCCTATTTTAGTGCCTTTTTTTTCAATATCTGTTGTAACCCGTCAAATCGGGGCGGGTTTGGGTCGGTCCCCGCGGGTATGGGTTTCGTTGTCATGCCTAACCATAAGAAGATAGATCCCTCCCCTCACTTTGTTTGTTTGAGTAAAACACGCCACTTCAAGGTTGTAATATTCAATTATATCTAGTTGAACCCTAAACTAACGTGACCATTATTTATTGGCTTAAATACTTGTCACCCCCCTGCAAAATTACTTGATATCCATTTACCCCCCTGCAATTTAATTTTTTTGCAAAATAAACCTTCCAAAATATAACATTATCCAGTTACCCCCCTACAAATGTTGCCACTATCCATTTAACCTCCCAGTTTGAGGGGGGTAACTGGATAATTTTATATTTTGCAGGGTGTTTCTAGAAGCGGGGGGTGAATAGATATCAGGTAATTTTGCAGAGGGGTGACAAGTATTTAAGCCTTATTTATTTGGATGTTTTATCTCGACTTTAATGAGTAGCAATATTATAAGTTTTATCTTTTTGACGCAAGCAATATTATAATAAGTTGGTCGTCGAAGAATAATTTTAAATAAAAGGTAATTATTGATCTCCCCTTTCTACCAAGCTAGGTTTCTGATTTGTTCTCATATCCTATTTAAAACAATGGAGAATCAACTGTCTTTAATGGAACAAGAGTTAATGAGAGGACGTGAAACTGCAAACCAATTACTTGAACTGATTATGAATACTCGCCATGGAGATGTTGAAGGCTTAATATTATAGATCTTGTACGCAAGGTACTAAGATCATTCACAAATACTCTTATGCTCATCAACACCAATGTCTCAGTTGAAGAGGTTTTGCCTATCACTACCAAAGATTTGCCATCAGTAAATTGCCCAAAGCTTGAGGATACAGATAAGGCTGCTACTGAGAGTTTCTTCAATGCTGTAAATCGAAGAGGTTGCTCCAAAAGAAGGTAAGTTAATTACCTAATCACAATAGTCATGCCTAGTAGAAAATTATATATCTGTGGGATAATTTCATTTTAACTATTAATTTTGAATGGTCTCCTTTATGTTAAGAACTTGATATTACCATGATATATATCAATACAAAAGATAAAGGGGTTGTTTTTTTTATTAATCATGCAATTATCTCATATAGCAGCAGTACTTAATATATATATATATATATATATATATGTATATATATATATATATATATATATATATATTAGATAAGCAATTATATTGAATTATTGGAGGCACAAGGGGTGCCCCAACCCTTACAATATGGGCCTCATTAAAACCTCCAAAAGCCAAAACCCATTTGGAGAGAAGCCCAAGGGGGAAAGAGTACCCCAATTACATTTTCGATCAAATAAACAAACATTACAATGAAATAAAACATCCCATCGGACAATTGAGTCAATCCGCCCAAGAGACCCCACATTGCCTTCCACTTCTTGGACAAACCACCCCCAAGCACTAAATTGGATTGCATATACAATAGTAGGAATGTCAGCCACCTCCCCTTTGAATAAGACATTGTTCCTAGCTCTCCATAAGTTCCACGTTACCGCCATCCAAATGAGATGCTTGACCCTTTTCGTTTTCTTCCCTTTTAGTAACCTTCCAAATTCCACGAAGTTTTGAACCATGTCTTCTTCCATAATAAAAGACACCCCCAACCATTGTATTATCAATCTCCACACTTCTTTGGCTATCTCACACCGTAGGAAAATGTGAGCCGCTGTTTCATCTTCTTTAAAGCAAAGAACACAGTACTTGTCGTGTCTAGAAGTAAGTATTCCTCTTCGAGCTAGCGCATCCCGTGTTGCTAGTTTATTTAATAAAAGTCTCCAAGTAAAAATTAGAATTTTCGACGGCACATTGTTTCTTCATAATTTGTTGCATGCTACCACCGTTCGATCATCCATTTGTCCTCCGTTACCTGAAAAGAAAGAGCACAGCCACTCATAACATTTCTTTGTGGTGAAACCATGAACAGAATCCAGCACCCAGCGCCATCTATCAGCTGCTGATCTGTCAGGTTCAACGCCAATTAACAGCGTTTTCAGATCAGCAACATTCTGCTCCACCACTATGTCCTGCACCTTCGTCCAATTTTCGTTCCACTGCCATCCCGTATCAGACCAGCGCCCCATCTCAGCAACCTTCAATTCTTTTGTGTTACTACTGCTGAATAACGCAGGGAACAAAGAAGCTAATGAGTCCCTGCCCAACCACTACAAGAATAACTTGCATTACTGGCTGCACATTTCTGGCTGAATCAGTCAGCCAGTAAGATTTCTGGCGGAATTTGGCGATTTCTGGCCGATTTAGTCTGCCAGTACGTTTCTGGTGGATTCTATAACATTTCTGGCAGATTAAATCCACCAGTAAGCATCATCGTATTGCACGTTTGACCAGCATTTGAATTTCCGCCAGTAATTGCAGTTACTGGCGGATTAAATCCGCCACTAGATGCATCCGTCAGTAATGACATTTACTGGCCAACTGGAATCCGCCAGTAATTGCAGTTACTGGCGGATTTAATCCGCCACTAAATGCATCCACCAGTAATGACATTTACTGGCCAACTAGAATCCGCCAGTAATGTCATTTACTGGCCAACTGGAATCCGTCAGTAATGACATTTACTGGCCAACTGGAATCCGCCAGTAATGACGTTTACTGGCCACAAGATCCGCCAGAAATGATCACACCTCGTTTACCGTGTTTGACTGAATTGATCCGCCAGTAATGACATTTACTGGCCGAATTGTTTATCCGCCAGTAATATCCTGTATCCGTCAGTAATGTCACGTTTCAGCCAGTAAAATGTACAACCCGCCAGTAACTACAATCCACCACCTGTTCCGCCAGTAATGGATCCGTCAGTATTGATCTTTTCCGCCAGTAATGTCACGTTTCATTTTTCTCAAACTTCTTAAACTTCTCTTCTTAAACTTCTTAAATTTCTCTTCTCTCTTTCATTTTTCTCAAACTTCTTAAACTTCTCTTCTCTCTTTCATTTTTCTCAAACTTCTTAAATTTCCCTTCTCTCTTTCATTTTTCTCAAACTTCTTAAACTTCCCTTCTCTTTCATTTTTCTCAAACTTGTTAAACTTCTCTTCTCTCTTTCATTTTTCTCAAACTTCTTAAACTTCCCTTCTCTTTCATTTTTCTCAAACTTGTTAAACTTCTCTTCTCTCTTTCATTTTTCTCAAACTTCTTAAACATCTCTTCTTAAACTTCTTAAGTTTCTCTTCTCTCTTTCATTTTTCTCAAACTTCTTAAACTTCTCTTCTCTTTCATTTTTCTCAAACTTCTCTTCTTAAACTTCTTAAATTTCTCTTCTCTCTTTCATTTTTCTCAAACATCTTAAACTTCTCTTCTCTTTCATTTTTCTCAAACTTGTTAAACTTCTCTTCTCTCTTTCATTTTTCTCAAACTTCTTAAACTTCTCTTCTTAAACTTCTTAAGTTTCTCTTCTCTCTTTCATTTTTCTCAAACTTCTTAAACTTCTCTTCTCTCTTTCATTTTTCTCAAACTTCTTAAACTTCTCATCTTAAACTTCTTAAATTTCTCTTTCATTTTAATTTATATTTGTTATGGATATTTTAATTAGTACTTTGTTTAATGAAATTTATGAAAATTTTATCATTATTAAAAATTATTCGATTATTGTTTTATTTTTTGAATTAAATAAACAAATTAAAAAATAGTTTTTAAAAAAACAAATAAAAATATTTAAATAATATTAATTTTTTAGCCAGTAAAAAAATGAATTGTATTAAAATATTTAAAAAAAAACGAATTAAAAAAGAAATAAAAACGAATTCTTTTTTATTTGCATTTTAAAATACTTTTTTTTAAAAAAATACATTACTGGCGGATTTTTGTTGCTTACTGACGGATTTTCAGCCAGTAATTACTGGCTGATTTACTGACGGATTGTCAGCCGGTAATTACTGGCGGATTTACTGACAGATTTTCAGCCAGTAATTACTGGCAGAAATTCGGCCAGTAATTCCGTCAGTAATTACTGGCTGAAAATCCGCCAGTAATTACTGGCTGAAAATCCGCCAGTAATTACTGGCTGAAAATCTGCCAGTAAATCCGCCAGTAATTACTGGCTGAAAATCCGTCAGTAACGGTTACCTGCGGCTGATTTTCTGGTGGATTTCTGGCGGACTAAATCCGCCAGTAATGTGCAATTACTGGCCGATTTTAACCATTACTGGGAGATTGTGTCAGCCAGTAATGCACGAATTTCTTGTAGTGAACCACGCATCAGACCAGAATCGAATTGAATCACCAGCTCCTAATTTTTTCCTCGTTAGTTCGCCAAACCAATCCGGTTGTAAACCAGAAACGTTGCCCAGAATTCGTAGATCTCGCCACCATAATGAGTAATTCTTCCACCCTCTGTAATCATTTATATTCCCATTCCAAGAATCAACCATACCATATCTATGCAATATTAATTGTTTCCAATTATTCAGCCTTGCCTTAATGGAATCAATTACGGGCTGCCATGTGCTAATTCTCCTCGGACTCGCTCCAACCGGAACACCCAAAAATTTGAACGGAACCGTTCCAATATTACAAGCAAGGAACTGTGAGATGCCTTCCAATACCCTACCCGGAATGTTAATCCCAATTACATTGCTCTTCGTGAAGTTCACCTTTAGACCCGACACCATTTCAAAACTTCTCAAACCCGCTTTTAAACACCAAATACTCTTTTCTTTCCCATCACAAAAAAATATAGTATCATCCGCGAATTGCAACAATGAAACCGAGAGATGTTCGCTCACTCTAAACCCGGAGAGACAATTGGATTCTTCTCCCTTTCGTACTAATCCTGCCAATCCTTCCGCTGCTATGAGAAACAAGAAGGGTGCTAGCGGATTGCCTGGTTTCAATCCTGTTTTAGCTACAAATTCCCCCGTAGGACTTCCATTTACTAGAACCGAGATGGAATTTGACGAGAAGCATACATTCATCCACTTCCTCCACTTTTCATTAAATCCCAATTTGCATAGCATGTAATCAAGATACGACCAGCTCACGGAGTCGTGCAAAATCAGCCTTCAAAACCAAACAGTCCCTTTTCTTTCTTTTAGCCATATCCAAAATTTCGTTTACAATTACCACCCCATCCAAAATATTCCTACCTGCTAGAAATGCATTTTGACAATCCGAAATCACACTCTTTAACAACTTTTTCAGCCTTCCCGCTAGCACTTTTGCTAAAATTTTGTACAAGCATCCAATAAGAGAAATGGGCCTATACTCCTCTAAGCCCTGTGGACTTTTGCTCTTCGGAATGAGTGTCAAAAAAGAGGCTCTTATCGCTTTAGGCAGCATTGCATTTCGCTGAAATTCCTCAATAAACGCCATCACATCGGAACGAATAACCTCCCAGCAGCTCTTAATAAAATTTAGATTGAATCCATCCGGCCCCGGGCTTTTGTTACCATCACATTCCCACACAACTTCTTTTACTTCGTCTATAGAAATAGGTGCCGTAAGCATTTCGCTATCCTCCCGTGAAACTTGGTTGAAATGGATCCCATCAAGCCTCGGCCTCTTCAAGTTTTCTTCCTTGTAGCTTTTTTCAAAATGATCCTTCACCATCATTTTCACCCCTTCCACATCTTTAACCCACTCATCGTTCACCTTTAGTTTGAGTATTTGGGTCCTTCGTCTATTTCCTCTAACACAAGCATGAAAGAACCGGCTGTTTGAATCTCCCTCCGCTAACCATTTCACACTTGATTTTTGTGCAATCAAGCTTTCCTTTGCTATTAGTTCCTTCCAAAAATCTGCACATAATGATCTCCTTTGAGCTTCATTTGATGGTCCAGAGGCTATGTTTTCTAATTCATTTAACTCCTTCACTATTGTATCAATCCTTAGATCTTTATTGCCAAAAATTTCTCTATTCCACCACCTTAGCCTTTCCTTTAGCCTTTTGAGCTTCTCCTTAATGACATAATCACCTCTTCCACTGACTTCAAATGATTGCCAACTCTCTTGCACAAACTTCAAAAAATCATCATGTTCAATCCAACAATTATTAAATCTAAACAGCTTCGGTCCCCAATTCAATGTAGAGCACATCAACCAAACCGGGCAATGATCGGAAATATCTCTGTCACCGACCCATTGAGCAGTAATATTCCACCTAGCAACCAATCCATCCGATACTAATATTCTATCAATACGGCTTGCCCTCCCACCAGCCCCGAAACAAGTGAATTTCTTTCCAAGTACCGGCACATCAACCAGCTCCATGTCCTCTACGAATGCTGCAAACTCCCTCATCTCAAATTGGCTAAAACTTGCTGAACACCCCGATCTTTCGTCTCTGGACAATACGGCATTGAAATCCCCTGCTATGCACCAATCTCCAGCCTCAAATTCCCCTTTCAAACCCCTAAAACTATCCCACAAACGCGTCTTCCCTATCATATTACACGCTGAATAAACATTCACCAAATAGCACAAATTACCGTTGATCATTGCCCCAATTCCAGCAAAATATTCTCCTAAGAAAGAAAACCGAACATCCATACTCCCTGCCTTCCACACACATAATAACCCGCCAGACTGACCCCTAGCATTCTTACTTACCCAATCAAAATTTGAGTCCATCCAAATACTTGCTATCATTCTCCTAGTTAAATTACTAATCTTAGTTTCTTGGAACATACAAAAATCAAAATCACCTGATACCACCAGTTGCTTCAGACGCCTTCTCTTTCCAGCGCTCCCCCCCCCCCCCCATCCACGCAAATTCAAGGTTAACAACTTCATTGTGATGACTTCTTTTCCCCTTCTTTGCCTTTGCAATCTGATCTCTAGCCTCAAGAGCCCTAACCTCCTCTCTGTATTCTTCATCTTTATCATCTCCAGAATCCCCCAAATTGTTCTTTGCAAACTTCCAAACCTTCTCAGCCAAAGAAATCTCATGCTCAACTATGATTCTTTCGTTGCATTTTTTAATTTGAGTCCCCTATTGAAACTTCTCCAACAACATCGTTGCATACTTCTTCGCTAATTGCAATCAAGCGTTGCTCTTTTGTTGTGTTACGTTGAGCTCCTCCATCACTACCCAAAGACGTTGATTTTGATTTTTCCAGTAAAAGGATAAGCTTTCTCCCTTCTTCGTTAACTATTCCAATTGTGATCCCCATTTCATCACTAGTGCTATTACTATTTTGCCCCTCTTTAATTTTTTTCTTTTTTCTCAATTTGCTTTTTTTGTTTTCCTTCTTTTCTTCAGTGTCTTCGTTTCTCAATAGCCAATTACCCAACACCTCTTCTCTCGGCCCATCTTTAGCACTACTAGCTTCCACATTTTGGGCCTTAACACTTGGCCCAATCTCCACAGATAACTCAAGCATTTTCTTTAACACACCTCCGTTCCCCTTCCCACTATCCTCCAAGCACTCCTCAACCACATCATCATTATTATCTTCCACCTCCTCACACCCCATATTTCTTCTCCAATCAACGCTGACTTTTTAGTTTCCCCGTGAACCTCATTCAACTCGTGCGTCGTCTCATTAGCAGAGCATGCATCTTCTCTGATTTCACATCTCAAATTTCTATTTTCATGATTACCATCCACACCAGCATTCAATGCAAATCCCTCGAGCACCGTGAATCCATTCAAACAATTATGTGTTTCATCTTCCTCTTCTTCGTCAGAGACCCCCATTTCGCCGTCGTCCGCCGTGAACAGTGGCGGCCCTTCATCCTCTTCACTATCCTCCTCCGAATTAGCTCTTTCTTCATCATCAATTCTCTGATTAGCTTGGCTTAGCCCATTCCAATGCATTGGAACACACCATCCTTCAAACACTTTAATGAAAAATAAAGAACCATTGATATTGGCATGAACTACCATGCATATTGAATACATCAAAATGTTTAGTCCGCACCAACATTCTCGCCACATCCATTGATGTCTTCTTCCTTGTGTTTTTATCCACCCCCAGTAACACGCCAAGATGGCTTGCCAATGCCTCAAAAAATTTAGAGTTCCACGCATGTACCGGTATTCCATGACATCTCACCCACACTACTCTTTCATTATCAGCTTCCATGGGACTCCATCCTCTTATGTCTTCAAACTTCTCATGAATCCAGTCTTTCGCATCCGACCAGAGAGCTGATATCATCCCTTCCTCAAACTCTTCCAATAGGACAAGGTTTGCCCCCATTGGTGTAGCCTTAATAAAGAAAATTCCTTCCATGTTGAACCATTCTTGAATCATATGCATGCTTCCTGCATTCCTAACAACACCAACATACATCTTCTTGTATTTGTTCATCTCCTCTTCTGAAACTTGATAGCTTAGGTCATACAAATTTTTCTTTCTGAAGTACACCACTTTCGGGTTCGACATACTACGGCACTCTCTCCTTGGTTCATAATTCTTCTTCTCCTTGTCATATCACTGTTTTATTGACTTTTTCCAGCTCCCCATATCTTCTATCTACAACCATCTTCCATTCCATATGATGCTTCATGCCTCGTGTATCTCCTTGTTTAAACCCCTGGAAATGCTTTCCTTTTAGTTCCTCCTTTGATTCTCTTTGGAACCTTGGAATGTTTACAAAGATCTTCTTGGCTCCTATAATAATATTGTCGAGCTTCACAGCGAGAATTCTTGGATCACTAACGTTTCGGAACCTTGCAAATCCGAATCTGAGTCCTCTTTTGTTTCTCTTGTATGGGATAACTACTTCCACCACATCTCCATAGTAAGCAAAGGCCTTAAGCATGTCCTTGGCACCATGAGAGTCGGGGATTTCTGAAAAATAGAAAGTGAACGTCACTTCGTCTATGCCAATCCGACCCCTCCATGCGATGTCCATCTTTCCTTTTCTGTTATTGTTGCTTCTTCTTTTTCTCTCCACAGTTTGCCACCCTTCCTCCTCCTCCTCGTTGCTATCATAGATTAGATATGCAGTTACAATTGCGATTTTCCGGAATCACTTATTCTTCCCTGTTTGAATGTATTCACATGTCCACCATAACATAACAACATGTCATTAGACTATGTTCACTTTAGCATTGGATAATGAGAAAAAGTTCTGAGGAAAAAAATGCATACATCAAATTTGATTGTCAACCCCATATTTAGGATTTACATCTATTCTTAATTGTTGTTTAGGACACGTAGTTGAAAAGTTTTACACTATCTAAAGTTAGTGCTCATGATTTTTTTTTATAATAAGCAAATATTAGAAGTTAGTAATTAATTAGGGGTAGGGGAAATGTTAGCTTCCAAAAATTGAACTATGGAGATCCCCTTCTTGCAACTCTTTTACAACTATTGTTAAATAGATTACCTTCTATTGTCCTCGAGGTTAGCTCAAGCGGTTAGGCAACCCTAAACCACAGTACAACCCTCAATAATCTCTTCATTTTTATTTATAATTAAGCAAATAGTGGTTGGACACACTCTTTAAGGAAGCGATAAAAACTATAAAAAACAGTAGAGGTACGTAAAATCCTAAATTACTTCTATGACCATTAGCCTTCCTCACATTAAAAGTTTCAGGAAAAGAACAAGTACGAAATTAATAGGGGCAGATTGGGTAAATTAACCAAAAAGAAACCCGACTTTCTTACATTTAGTAATATGAGAGGAAGTAACTGTTTTTGTTTATAAATGAGGGAGTAAATCATTCAACCAAACACCACTCCCTCCACAAGGGGTGGCATTAATGTTACACCCTAAAAAGATAGATAAGAGGATCAACACACCCATAGTATTTATGACAAAGACATTGGCCACCTTTCACCCAGCTAGAAACCACTTTCAAGATAGCACCTTAAAGTGTTCTATTAGGGTTGGGATATTGGGCACAATATTATTTGAAAAAATAAACCCCCACACTTTTTTTTTTGGTAAGCAAGAGATCTTTTATTAATGGGGGCACAAGGGATGTACAAATCCTTTTACAAAGGTAAACACCTTGGGGACTCGTTAAAACCTACCGGAGACAAAACCCCGTGGAAAAAAGTCTCCAGCAGGAAGAGCCCAAACCATTTGATGTCAAACCCATCCATCATGCGCCCCCTAGGGTAACACATCGTAAACTAGACAAGTATCCATCCACAACAACAAAACCCGTAGTCAACTATTCGTCAAATGCCAAACTACAAAGGAAAAATCACATCTAGTAAACAAATGAAGCTTAAGTTAAGAACGCCCTCAAACAAAAGACACATGTGTTCCCTAATCATAAATCCTTCAAAACATATTCAAGCCTGTAGGGATATTATACAGAAGCACCTAACAAGATATAGCCACGATCTTGGACGAGGCATAACTCACTCATTGATCTCCTTATACCAATAATTCCTTAGAAGATAAAAGTAATATTGGAACACTTTGTAATAAGAACCTAATACAGTACTCCTCAAGCAAAGTCTTCACCTACAACTGAACCCCATGGCCACATCCTCCCTCCCATCACTCCCAAGGTCCTAGCTCATATTGTTTGTCTGATAGAAGATTTCAAAAAGCCTAAAGAATACTTCTGTAAGTGAATATGACCAAAGATCATGCCAAAAAAACTTAAAATTCATTCCCAACTTTTTTACACATACCAGCCAACCCTACACATATATCCTCTCACCAAACAAAATTTCATACCAATTACCCCAAGATTAATATAACTATTCTGCCAAATCCAAAATTACTCTGAAGAGTGTCAAGCATTGACTTCCGATGTAGAAACTCACCTCGAATTTTCCCCCAATAATTGGTAGACCTGAATATTTGAATAACTCGACCCAACCATACAGTAGAGGAATTTATTGCCCTTAGAGAAAATTCAGCTTCACTTAGGGTGCGCTTGATTTTCTAAAAAACACGGGACTGGACAACTCCAATTGTACCCTGTTTGATTTGAAAAACTATTTATGGTACTAGGACAACAGTGAGTGCAAGGGACTGGACAAAACTCTAGATTTCTGTCCCTCACAAAACCACATTACAACTTTTTATCCACCCCAAAAAATAATAAAAATATTAATTCTATTTCATACTCAATAATGTTTTCTCTCCTATCGATCTCTCTTTGCTATCTTCTCTCTCCTCTTTCCTTCTCTCTCTCCTCTATCCTCTCTCTCTCTCTTCCTCTCCCTCTCTCATATCTCATTCTCCTCTCTCTACATCCCATCTCTCTTCTATATATCTTCTCATATCATGACTTCTTTCTCCCTCTCCCTTCTCTCTCTCTCTCTCCCCTATCTCATTCTTATCTCTCCTTTCTCTCTCCCTCCCTATCCCTCCCATCTCTCTAATATTTATCTTCACATATCATGATCTCTCTCTCTCTCTCATCCTCTCTCTCATATTATAAATTTCGAATTATATGTGATAGGTGAGAGAGAGGATAAGAGAGAGAAAGTGAGAAGGGAAAGGGAAAGAGAGATCATGATATGTGAAGATATATATTAGAGTGATGGGTGGTAGAGGGAGGGAGAGAGAAGAATGAGATAGGAGAGAGGCCAGAGAGTGAGAGAGAGGAGAGAGGTCGAGAGAGATACCGAGAGAGAGGATAGAGGAGAGAGAGGGATAGATGGGAGAGACAAAAGGAAATGAGAGAGAGAGAGAGAGAGAGAAGATAACAAAGAGAGATGGGAGAGAAAAAATTATTGAGTGAAATAAAAATAGTATTTTTGTTATTTTTGGGGTGGGCAGAAAGTTGTACGATGAGACAGAAAGTTGTAATGTGGTTTTGTGAGGGACATGAATTTGGGGTTTTGTCCAGTCCATTGTCCTCACTGCTGTCCAGTACCATGGACAGTTTTTCAATCAAACAGGGTACAACTGGAGTTGTCCAGTCCAATCCCCTGTTTTTTTAGCAAATCATACAAACCCTAGATCTCTTTAAATTTCCTTGGGTGGCTTCCTGTATAAGCCTACCTTATCCTCTACAACCAACATAAAGAGTAAATGTACCAACAGAACCCTCTTCTTCTTGATGACTCTTCTTGGTTTGATTCTTGTTGTCTACTCTTCTCATATTGGCACAATAATAAATAAAGCTTCTCATGATAATCTCTCTCAAGTTTACCATGTGGTCTTGACTTTTGGATCTTGTCAAGAGAAGACTTTCTTCGTCGGCTTTGTGGACAATATTCTTTTTAAGTTTTCTCATAAATGATGCTTCTCATAAGCATATACCTTCTTGAGATTTGTTTAATTGAACCTGTTCTTTCATAACACTCAAGAAGAACATTAGTAGCATATGAAATCAGAAACCTTAAGCTTCTCATATTTGAAGTTTGTTAATCATCAAAACTTAATTAGGGATTTTGCTTCAATAATCTCCTCCTTTTTGATGTTTGACAAACTCAATTGAGATGGATTAGGTTTTTAATGTTATTTGAAATTTTCTAAGGCATGTCTTTATATTTGAAATTTTCTAAGGCATGTCTTTATATTATAGTCCTTTCTTCATCAAAGGTGCCTCCAGCACTCTTCTCTGGTTCTTTCAATGCTTCCTCTTCTTGTAACTGAACCTTCTCAGCATTCATTTCAACATTCTGAACCTTCTCAGATGAATGAATATCTATCTCTTGATCTTGATCCTTCTCAGGATCATTTCTTTCTTCTTGTTCTTCACGCTTCTCAGGTCCTGCACTCTTCTCAGGACTCTTCTCAAGGGATTTTCCTTTTTCTTGAGGAATGGTGTCATGTTTCTTCTTGCTCCTTGCTTCTATTTTCAGTATTTCATATAAAGTGGCTTCCTTTTCTATCTTTGTAGATACCCCAGATGCATCTTCTTTCTTCTGATTCTTCTTCTTCCCATTGTCTTGTTCATCCCTTGGAGAGACATCAAGTCCCATGAGTCTAAGGTTCTTAGAGGTAAATGGTTTGGATTCTATGACACCTTCATCAACAGAAATCTTAATCAAGTAGTGATTAAAGATTCTGGTGAGAGTTTTCCCATAAGGCAAGGAATTTGCAAGTTTATCTGCCTTGATTGCATTAATCATATGCTGAATGATTAGGAAGGGAAGACTAACAGTTTTTTTCTCAATAAGATGGTACAATATCATATAATCCCCAGTTGTAACCTTCTCAAAGGAACCTGCTCTAGGGAGAAGAGTATGAGAACTAATATGGTGAAGGATTCTTACCATAGGTTTGAGATTAGGGGCTGAATTAGGGAGAGAAGGGTCTTTTAGAAGGATGGTTTTGAGTTCTTGGATAGAGATGCCTATCAAGTTGTACCAGTTTTCTTCAAACATCTGAGTACCTTGATTAGGTAGATCAATAGCTCTTCCAAAAGTTCCTGGTGAGATTGAAAATTCCCTGTCACCAATCCAAGAGGTGATTTGTGGAGGATCAGTCTGAAATTTTGCATTTGCATAGAACTCCCTTACTTTTTCTCTGTAGACCAGATCATCTAGAGAAATAATCTTCTCCCACTTCTTGCTATGACTCTTCTCACATCTGGCAAATGATAATGCTTCTCAAGTTGATTCTTCTTATATTGATGTTTCTCATGTTGATGTTCCTGAAGGTGGTTCATAGTATGACCCTTCTCAACATGACTTTTCTCATCATGACCCTTCTCAGGGTTGTGACTCTTCTCATCTTTGTCCTGATGACTCTTCTTGGTTTGATTCTTGTTGTCTACTCTTCTCATATTGCCACAATAATAAATAAAGCTTCTCATGATGATCTCTCTCAAGTTTACCATGTGGTTTTGACTTTTGGATCTTGTCAAGAGAGGACTTTCTTCTTAGGCTTTGTGGACAATATTCTTTTTAAGTTTTATCATAAATGATGCTTCTCATAAGCATATACCTTCTTGAGATTTGTTTAATTGAACTTGTTCTTTCATAACACTCAAGAAGAACATTAGTAGCATATGAAATCAGAAACCTTAAGCTTCTCATATTTGAAGTTTGTTAATCATCAAAACTTAATTATGGATTTTCCCTCAACACCTCCCACTTCTCTATAGAGAAGGCCCAACACAATTTGATTAAGGTAAAACAAAACCTATCTAGACCCGAAATCTTAATCACTTCTCATAACCACATCACACATCATTTTCCATGCATAGGAAATTGAGTGGCTAAAAAGCCCAAGTCTGCTAAAAATGATACTCTAAAAAATAGTATAACATCATTTCAAACTATTGTAGCACCTTTAACCCTACCACCTGTAACTCACGGTTGTGTTAACCTTCCCCCTCGATTTCATAAAAGGATACAGTGTTAGCATCGCCTTCTAATCTTGATCTCAGCCTTTGGAAAGTCAAGGGATTTGTGTAAGTTTTGCCCCATGTTTTTCTCTTTTATACCTTGAAAAATGGGAATTGAGGGTACAACCTCGCTTCATCGAGTTATGCTTGAGGCGATTTGGGAGTTGAGGAATGAATGCGTTTTTTAGCTAGGTAGGGTTTTGGGTTTCTTGGAGGTTGTAGATATTACATAAATGTGATGTCCTAGAGATAGTTTTTGAGTATATTAAAGGGGTCCTACTGTAAGTACTATGAATTTTTTTTTTTGATAAGTCAAATTGAATTTAGGAGGCACAAGGGGTGCCCCAACCCTTTTACAATTAGCTCAAGCAACCTTTCGAATTATTACACCATAGGTTGAAGTCTAAGTTTTCACCACCACCACCCCTATTTATTAACCAACCCCATGAGATGCTTTTTACTTGATACAACATATTTTCTATGTTTACAGTGCCTCCCCAAAATATTACATAATTACAGTGTATCCAAATCACCCATAACCCAGCCACCCAAACCATATACTCCCTCCGTCTCATTTTAAGTGTCCTGTTTGCCATTTTTCTTTGTCTCAAATTATCTGTCACTTTAGAATCCCAATACAACATTTATTATTACTTTCCAACAATACCCTTGCTTTATAATATCAATAACCGTGCCTTTGCACCAACCAAGAAAAGTGTAAGGGTGTTTTAGTCCTACCACATTTTTTTACCATAAAATTTAGCATATCTAATCATTTTCTTAATACCCGCGCATAATCTTAAACGACACTTAATATGAGACAGAGGGAGTATCTTAGTTTCTTCTTGTTTTTCACTTTTGTTGCTACACAGTACTGTCTCATGTGATCCAAAATGCTTCTATTCTGTCTTTTGATCTTTATGTGCAGCCAATCTTCCATTTTTTTCCACAACTGACCTGTTATGTTACAGTTACAAAATAAATTAAATGCGTCCTCCTCAACCCGTAAACACATCGGACAAACAGGCACTTTTGCGAGATTGATGATTCCTCGGTTTTGTAGTGCAACCCGAGTGGGAATTCGGTCCATAATTACTCTCCAAGTGTGCACCAAAATTTTCGAAGGGGCTGTCGTCGACCACAATCTCTTGATCAGCTTCTTTTTTTACATCCTCCAATTGTTCTTCCCCACTTTTTTTGATTAGCCATTTATATGCAGAATTTACCTTGTACATCTTTGAGTTGTTCAGCAACCAGCAGTATTTATCTTCGCCATTCTGCTCCGGTTGCAACGGCATAATCGTTTCCTCCAGAATTTTTGCAGCTGCGTGCGTCTGCTGGTCTAGCAGATCTTTCCATCTTAAATTCCATGCCCAGGAGCCTTCGTTCCAGCTTCCAAAATCAGCAACAGTCCTGTACTAGTTGACTGACAGTGTATATAGCTGAGGGAATAGATCTTTAGCCTCTATTGACAACACCATGGATCTGTCCAAAGTCTCAGTTTGCTGTCATCGCCTAGCTTTCTTCTTACAGCGTCTTTGAACCAATTTTGAGTAAAGCTCAAGCTTTTGTCTAGCCCTTCAGTGTGTCTCCACCAAATTGAGATTTGGTTTCTTTTTATCAGTCCCTAATCATCGTATAACCTGCATAACAAATCAAACCAAACACTATTGTTATCCATTAGCATTCTCCATTTCCATTTGCCGAGTAGTGCAATATTGAACACCTCCATATTTGTCACACCCAATCCACCATCATCCTTATGTTGACAGATTTTTTTCCAACTAATCCAAACTGTCTTTCGGCCATTATCACTACCGCCCCACAAAAATTTTCTCTGAATTGAAGTTATTTCCTTGATCACCATCTTTGGAGCTTTGAAGAACGAAAAATAATACAACGGGAGACTCGCAAGGACCGAATTTACTAAAGTGATTCTCCCAATTGATAATGGTCTACTTCGCCAAGTTGACAATCTATCTTTAAACTTCTTAATAACTGGCTTCCGTGTAGCTCTAAATCTTGTATTTGCACCAACCGGTATCCCCAAAAACTTGAACGGTACCTCCCCAATCTTACAATATAAAAACTGAGCCGCCATTGATAATTCTTCATCTACCACATTCATCCCTATCAAACAACTTTTGTGGAAATTTACCCGCAAGCCCGATGCCATCTCGAATACCCTTAGCAATGCTTTCAAACACCATAAATTATCTTTCGTATTCTTACACATGATGATTGTATCGTCAGCATATTGGAGTACCGAAAACGAAAGTTCACTTCCCAAATTAAACTCTTCAAAAAAAAAACTCTATCAATACTTTTCTTTATCAAACCATTTAGTTCCTCGACTATCAAGAGGAAAAGGAAAGGGGCAAGGGGGTCACCTTGTCTCAATCCCCTCTCCACTGTGAATTCCAATGTGGGGCCGTTTACTAACACCGAGGTTGTCCCCAAAAACACATATGCCTCCATCCATAACCTCCATTTTTCATGAAATCCCACTCTCTTCATCATGTATTCAAGAAATTTTTAACTCACCGAATCGCCTTCTCGAAGTCTACCTTGAACAAATATAACGACCACTTCTTTCTTTTAACTAAGTTAATCACTTCATTGTCACTACCACTCCATCTAGTATTTATCTCCCTGTAAATGCATCCAATGAATGATATGGGCCTAAAATCATTCAATCCGTGAGGATTCTTTATTTTATCGATCAAAGCCACAAATGATGATGTACAGGCCTCGAAGGTTGTACTTGGGGTATTGGCTGATTCTGCATTCTTGGAGTGCCAAAGAAATCTGCAATTCGACCCATTTGAGTTGCCAATGCTTGGTAACTGTTATTGGTCTCACGTTTCAAAGGGTTGAATATTGTACCAATTTGTTGGGTTAACATGTTAACCATATCATGATTGGCCTCATCTATTTGTTGTCTTAATGCCAACACAGACGCCGTAGTTAATGTGGGCTGGGCATTTCGACCATAAGTGCCCTCTTGAGAGGCATGCATAGGGGAGAAACCACCATTCATTATGTTATCTGCACACGTTGAAGAATTGGTTTGCAAACCTACCATCATGCCAGTTGGCATACCATAAGGGAGATTTCGACCAACTATAGGCATGCTAAATGGGATATGACCACTAGTCATATATGGGTTAGACGTTCCCATTGTTTGTGGCATAGAAGCCATTTCATTAGGCTGTGTGGTCACCGTGGTGGCCATTGTTGGTAAAGGATTAAGCACAGGAGATGTAACTGTGATGATGCCTGTCGAAGGCATTGGAGCAGTTATTCCCATAGCGGTTACTGGATTAACGTCATTGACAGACGCATTCTCAGGGCCACTCTGTGCGTTCGAAGAACTTGCGCCAGAACGTGACATCTTTGACAAAGATTTACCACTCCTCAGGCGCATAAACAATTATATTCCAAGATTCTGTTAACTAACACTCTAATATTTCGACACAAAGGTCCCACTGGGCGTGCCAATTTGTTTACCTTGGATTTTGGTAAACACCGCTGGTCTCCAATTTGGTTAACTTGCAGGATCAACCAGTGAATCCTAAGACCATTTGTGTTTAGAGTTTTTAGTTTGATGTGATGTTCTTCAGTGTTTTGCGTTTTAAACAGAAAAGAAGAAGAAATAATTGATTCCTTACGCGCGAAGCAATCAAGATATTTCAGGGAAGAAGGACTTGAATTGTAAAACACATAAAGGTAAAGAGAAAACAGAAGTAAATTGCATTAAAATGAAAGAGAATGGTACACAAGATCATACATTGTTCTCTGACTCGTTTTTCTCTTGAATGCGGAAGTTAGAGCGTAAGAATTGCAATATGAAATTGTGACCCTTGTTTCTTCTCAGAAACTACTATTTATACTAAGCAGAAACTGCCCTAAAACAGTTATAAAAATGATAGCAACCGCTCCTCTTTTCGACCAACTGCTAGTTCTTCAGCGCATAACTGCTCAGTTTTCTGTCTGTCGAAAGATTGTGTCCATTTTCCTCTTTCTTGCTTTTGCTTCCCCGGAAGCTTGTCAAATTTACCCTGCACATGACCATTTTCTCTGTCGAAATACTTTGGTCTTTGTCGAAATATAAGTCAAGCCTTGTTGACCATTTTCAATGAAGCTTGTCGAAATTACAGGCTAACAAATTGCCCCCTCAAAAATGTCTTTTTCGACTGAGCTTGAGGTGGAAGAAGAGAAAGAACATTTTTGAATTCACCGTCGAAATAGACTTTGCACTTAAGTAGAATAGCTGTATACCTGATGTCACCACTGTTAAGTGTTGTTGATGTAACGCCCTAAAATTTAATCAAATTACTTCGAAGTTGGATTGCCGTAGGATAATTGTAAGATTTGAAATTATGAGCGTAGTAGCTATGTTGAAAATGAGTTAGATGATAATCACGTGTCGTGGGCCAGTTAAAAATAGCATTGGGCTTAGCACCACGAGTGCGCAGCGCTCACGCAACCCTAGCAGCGTGTCTAGTGCGCAGCTTGCGCAGGAAGGCGCTTGTGCGCCACTCCTCCTTATAAATATAGCGCAAATATGCACTAGGGCTGGTCTTTTTGCGTAGCCGCCCTCTTTTCCCTTCTTCTCCTTCTTCCTCTCACTTCTAAGTTACACAAAAGCCTCAATTTTCAAGAGCTCTAGCCTAGGATTGGATTGGAAGGGTTGATTTTCATTGCATTTCTCTACGTTCGTGATCGTCACGCGTCGTTACTATCGCAGGGGAGTCGCCGTATTCGGAGAATAGAGGAACGAGGCTAGGAGGGAGTTTGGGCCACCATAGTTGAGGTAAGGGTGGGTTCGAATTCTATAATAGCGTATATGAGGGATCGTATGCGGGGTTTGGGGTTAATTATAGATTGCCTCTGTGTATGTTGCGTAGTTATATATATATATATATATATATATATATATATATATATATATATATCGTATGAGAAATGTTTGATGAATTGACCGTGTGTGCTTGAATTCCTATGTCGTTAGTTTTAATTAAATCGAATTGTAATTTTGTTGGACTAAGGTTTTCACTATTATAATAAAAAAAAATGATAGGAATATAGATAACTCGTTAGTAAGAATTATAAATAATTTTCGTAATTGAATTGATGGTTACGTTAATGCTGTTACTGTTTTGATGTAATGCTGTTGCTGTTTTGCTGTTAATGCTGTTGCTGTTTTGCTGTTAAAGCTGTTGCGGTTTTGCTGTTATTGTTGTCATTGCTGTTACGTTTTCCTGCTGTGTTGTTGCTATTCTTGTTGTTTTGCGCTGTTGATGTTGCTGCTTTGTCAATATTGTTGCCACAGTTGCTGTTGTGGTTAATTGTTGCGTTGAATACCTTGTCGAAAATGTGGTAAATTGCAGGTGAAGTTGTAAAAGTTGATTTGCCTCTATTTATTGGCAAAGATAGTAAATTGTAGGCCTATGGCCGCCATGACGTTTTGGTGTTGTTGTCGTGCGATTGCGTGACTGTGATTAGCGTTACTTGTACATTCACATTGTGTCGCATACCTTTGCATTTGCTTTACGACGTGAACGATGAGGGCTAGGCCCTGTGAGCCACTATTTACTGGCAACGACGACTTTTACGACGGGAGTTTTGCTCCATTGGTACCACATGCATATGCACAGTTGAGTCGCATTCCGCATTGCACTTCGATGATTCTATTGATGACTCTATTGAGGATTTTATTGATGATATGTGTAATTCTATAGTACCTGACCTATCATATTGTTCTTCATACATGCTCTTATATAGTTCGATATCTCACCCCTTCTATTTGAATGTTACCCCTATGTGGTAACGTGCAGGTAGTCGCGAATGAAGGCGGTGATCCTTCCTTAGTTGAGTCGGTGTCGTCACTCTGATACGTAACACTCGGGGGAGTGAACGCTGTTTTTTTTTCCTTTATCATTTAGGTTGCAATATTTGTTGAACTCGAAGTTATTTCTATTAAGCAAATTGTTGATTTTGAGTTGTCAAATGGACAAGGATTGTTAAGATTGCTTCAAATTGAATTTACCATGAATGAATTATATTGTTTGTGTTGGGAAGTAAGTGTAGCACTCCAATATTTATGTTGAAAATTCCGCACTCTGATTTATAGTGTTATTGGGTAGAATTGGGGTGTTACATTAGTGGTATCAGAGCATGGTTGGGTCTGTCCGACCAAGTTGTCGAGTCATCGCTTCGATTAACAATCAAGTATTGTTATTCGTTCTAAACTATAATTTGTGTTGTAGAGATAAGCTGAAATGGCCGGACGGAATGATGCTGTTATTGCTGCTGCTTTGGGCGCTATGGCTCAGGCATTTGAGAATCAACAGAACGCTGGTGAGAATGCTGGATCTCGCAGTTTGGCGACTTTCCAAAGGGAGAATCCGCCCACTTTCAAGGGTAAGTATGATCCTGATGGAGCATTGGCTTGGTTGAAGGAGATTGAGAGAATCTTCCGTGTGATGGATTGCACTCCAGCACAGAAGGTTCGTTATGGTACTCATATGCTGTCAGAAGAGGCTGAAGACTGGTGGTTAGATACACGTCAGAGATTGGAAGCTGCAGGTGAAGAGATCACTTGGGTTGTGTTCCGTAGGGAGTTTTTGAGGAAGTATTACCCTGAGGATGTTCGGGGTAAGAAAGAAATTGAGTTTCTTGAGCTGAAGCAAGGGAACCTGTCAGTTACTGAATATGCTGCTAAGTTTGTGGAGTTGGCCAAATTTTATCCGCACTACAATGAAGCAACTGCTGAATTTTCAAAGTGCATCAAGTTTGAGAATGGGCTGCGACCTGAGATCAAAAAGGCAATTGGGTATCAGAAGATCCGTGTTTTCTCCGATTTGATTGACAGTTGCAGGATCTATGAGGAGGACAACGATGCTCACTATAAGATCATTAATGAGAAGAGGAGCAAGCAGCAGACTCGTGGTAAGCCGTATGATGCTCCAGTTGGTAAAGGTAAGCAGAAAAGTTTTGATGGTAAGAGAACTAGTGGGGGAGACGCCCCTGCTGGTATTGTATGTTACAAATGTGGCAAACCTGGTCATAAGAGTAACGTGTGCAAGGTTGAGGTGAAGAGGTGCTTTCGTTGTTGTAAGACTGGGCACGAATCATCCGAGTGCAAGCACAAGGAGCAGGTCTGTTTCAACTGTGGCGAAGAAGGGCATATTAGTAATCAATGTCAGAAGCCAAAGAAAGAAAGAGTTAGTGGAAGAGTGTTCGCTCTGGCAGGGACACAGACTACTGAGAACGACGGATTTATTGGAGGTACATGTTTCATTAATGGTGTTCCTCTAATAGCTATTATTGATACTGGTGCTACTCATTGTTTTATTGCTGCGGAATGTGTTAAAAGATTGGGTCTTGTGTTGTCTTCTATGAACAGGGAGATGGTTGTCGATACTCCAGCTAAGGGGTCGGTGACTACTTCTCTTGTGTGTTCTAAGTGCCCTTTGTCGATTTTCGATAGAGAATTTATTGTTGATCTGATTTGTCTGCCGTTAAGCGGATTGGATGTGATCCTAGGCATGGACTGGTTAGAATATAACTATGTTCATATTAATTGTTTTAGCAAGTCAGTGAGTTTCTCCAGTCCCGAAGAGGAGGAGGCTGGTTTGTTGTCTGCTGGACAGTTGCGGAAGTTGATGCGGGAAGAAGTTCAGCTATTCTCGCTGATGGCGTCGCTATCTGTTAAGAATCAAGCCATAATTGATGAGTTGCAGGTGGTGCGCGAATTTCCTGAAGTTTTCCCTGATGAGATTCCAAGTGTACCACCAGGGAGGGAAGTTGAATTTGCTATTGATCTTGTACCTGGTACCAAACCTGTTTCTATGGCACCTTACAGGATGTCAGCATCTGAATTATCCGAATTGAAGAAGCAACTTGAGGATCTACTTGAAAAGAAGTTCGTGAGGCCGAGTGTATCACCGTGGGGAGCTCCAGTGTTGCTAGTGAAGAAGAAGGATGGAAGTATGAGGCTTTGTGTTGATTATAGACAGTTGAATAAAGTGACGATTAAGAACAAGTATCCACTCCCAAGAATAGACGATTTGATGGATCAATTGGTGGGTGCTCAAGTATTCAGTAAGATAGATTTGAGATCGGGCTACCCTCAGATTAAAGTGAAAGATGAGGATATTCAGAAGACGGCTTTTAGAACTCGGTACGGGCATGATGAGTATTCGGTGATGCCTTTCGGTGTTACTAACGCGCCGGGAGTATTCATGGAGTACATGAACCGTGTGTTTCATGCTTATTTGGATCGGTTTGTGGTAGTATTCATCAATGATATTTTGATTTACTCTAAGACAGAAGAAGAGCATGCAGAGCACTTGAGATTGGTATTGGAGGTCTTAAGGGACAAGAAGTTATATGCAAAGTTGTCTAAGTGCGAATTTTGGCTGAAGGAGGTGAGTTTTCTTGGTCACGTTATTTCTGGTAGCGGCATTGCGGTGGATCCATCTAAAGTCGATGCTGTATTGCAATGGGAGACTCCAAAGTCGGCTACCGAGATTAGAAGCTTTTTGGGATTAGCTGGCTACTATAGAAGGTTCATTGAAGGCTTTTCTAAGTTGGCACTTCCTTTAACTCAGCTGACCTGCAAAGGTAAAGCCTTTATATGGGACGCTCGTTGCGAAGAGAGTTTCACCGAATTGAAGAAGAGATTGACGACGTCTCCTATCTTGACGTTGCCTAATCCGGGAGAGTCCTTTGTGGTGTACTGTGATGCTTCCAAGATGGGTTTAGGAGGTGTGCTTATGCAGAATGGTAAGGTAGTTGCTTATGCATCGAGGCAGTTGAGGACTCATGAGAAGAACTATCCTACGCACGATTTAGAACTTGCTGCAGTTGTTTTTGCGCTGAAAATTTGGAGGCATTATCTTTATGGTTCTAGATTTGAAGTATTTAGCGACCATAAGGGTTTGCAGTACTTGTTTGATCAAAAGGAACTGAATATGAGACAGCGGAGGTGGTTGGAGTTGCTAAAAGACTATGATTTCAGTTTGAATTATCATCCAAGGAAAGCTAATGTCGTGGCTGATGCTTTGAGCCGAAAGACCTTGCACATGTCGGCAATGATGGTCAGGGAGTTTGAATTGATTGAGTAGTTCACAGATATGAGTTTGATTTGCGAAGTGACACCTCAGAGTGTTATGTTGGGGATGTTGAAGATTAATAATGACTTTTTAGATAGCATCAGAGAAGCTCAGAAACTGGATGTTAAACTGGTAGATTCGACGGTAGGAATCGGGCAGTTTGAGAATAACGATTTTGAGTTGGATGCGCAAGGTGTGTTGAGATACCGTAATAGAATCTGCATTCCTGACGATGCGGAAATGAAGAAAGCAATTCTCGAAGAGAGTCATAGAAGTAAGTTGAGTATTCATCCAGGAGCTACGAAAATGTATCAAGACTTGAGAAGATGGTTCTGGTGGCCTGGGATGAAGCAGGATGTAGCGCAATTCGTGTATGCATGTTTAACTTGTCAGAAGTCAAAAGTTGAACATCAGAAGCCTACGGGGTTGATGCAACCTTTAGAGATTCCGGAATGGAAATGGGATAGCATTTCAATGGACTTTGTGACGGGGCTGCCTAATACTGTGAGAGGGCATGATGCGATTTGGGTGATTGTTGACAGGCTGACGAAGTCGGCTCATTTTATACCTATTAATATCACGTATCCGGTACCGAAGTTGGCTGAGATTTACCTCCAAAAGATTGTAAAGTTGCATGGTGTTCCTATGTGTATCGTTTCGGATAGAGATCCTAGGTTCACTTCTGATTTCTGGAAGAGTTTGCAAGAGGCGTTGGGTTCTAAGTTGAGATTGAGCTCAGCGTATCACCCTCAGACGGATGGTCAGACAGAGAGGACTATTCAATCGCTGGAGGATTTGTTGAGAGCGTGTATTCTTGAGCAAGGAGGTTCGTGGGATACCCATCTCTCGTTGATAGAGTTTACCTATAATAACAGTTATCATTCTAGTATTGGGATGGCACCTTTCGAAGCGTTGTATGGTCGAAGGTGTAGAACCCCTTTGTGTTGGTATGAATCTGGAGAGAGTATAGTGCTTGGACCTGAAATTGTTCGAGAAACGACTGAGAAGGTGAAGTTGATTCGTGAAAAGATGAAAGCTTCACAAAGTAGACAGAAGAGTTACCATGATAAGCGAAGGAAGGATTTGGAATTTCAAGCTGGTGATCATGTGTTTTTGAGAGTCACCCCTGTGACCAGTGTTGGACGTGCTTTGAAATCTAAGAAGCTTACTCCTTGATTCATTGGTCCGTATCAGATCACGGAAAGAGTTGGGAATGTAGCTTACAGAGTGGCCTTACCGCCTAATCTTTCGAATTTGCATGATGTGTTCCATGTGTCACAACTTCGGAAGTATATTCCAGATCCATCTCATGTAATTCATATGGATGATGTGCAAGTACGGGATAACCTCACTGTGGAGACGATGCCTGTACGAATCGCGGACCGTGAGACGAAGACTCTAAGGGGCAAAGAGATCGCCTTGGTGAAAGTAGTCTGGTTAGGAGCTGCCGGAGAGAGCATGACATGGGAGTTGGAAAGCAAGATGCGGGAGTCCTATCCCGAGTTGTTCGAATCAAGTAAATTTTCGAGGACGAAAATATTCTAAGTGGGGGAGAGTTGTAACGCCCTAAAATTTAATCAAATTACTTCGAAGTTGAATTGCCGTAGGATAATTGTAAGAATTGAAATTATGAGCGTAGTAGCTATGTTGAAAATGAGTTAGATGATAATCAAGTGTCGTGGGCCAGTTAAAAATAGCATTGGGCTTAGCACCGCGAGTGCGCAGTGCTCACGCAACCCTAGCAGCGTGTCCAGTGCGCAGCTTGCGCAGGAAGGCGCTTGTGCGCCACTCCTCCTTATAAATATAGCGCAAATATGCGCTAGGGCTGGTCTTTTTGCGCAGCCGCCCTCTTTTCCCTTCTTCTCCTTCTTCCTCTCACTTCTAAGTTACACAAAAGCCTCAATTTTCAAGAGCTCTAGCCTAGGATTGGATTGGAAGGGTTGATTTTCATTGCAGTTCTCTACGTTCGTGATCGTCACGCGTCGTTACTATCGCAGGGGAGTCACCGTATTCGGAGAATCGAGGAACGAGGCTAGGAGGGAGTTTGCGCCACCATAGTTGAGGTAAGGGTGGGTTCGAATTCTATAATAGCGTATATGAGGGATCGTATGCGGGGTTTGGGGTTTATTATAGATTGCCTCTGTGTATGTTGCGTAGTTATATATATATATATATATATATATATATATATATATATATATATATATATATATATATCGTATGAGAAATGTTTGATGAATTGACCTTGTGTGCTTGAATTCCTATGTCGTTAGTTCTAATTAAATCGAATTGTAATTTTGTTGGACTAAGGTTTTCACTATTATAATCAAAAAAAATGATAGGAATATAGATAACTCGTTAGTAAGAATTATAAATAATTTTCGTAATTGAATTGATGGTTACGTTAATGCTGTTACTGTTTTGATGTAATGTTGTTGCTGTTTTGCTGTTAATGCTGTTGCTGTTTTGTTGTTAAAGCTGTTGCGGTTTTGCTGTTATTGTTGTCATTGCTGTTACGTTTTGCTGCTGTGTTGTTGCTATTCTTGCTGTTTTGCGCTGTTGATGTTGCTGCTTTGTCAATATTGTTGCCACAGTTGCTGTTGTGGTTAATTGTTGCGTTGAATACCTTGTCGAAAATGTGGTACATTGCAGGTGAAGTTGTAAAAGTTGATTTGCCTCTATTTATTGGCAAAGATAGTAAATTGTAGGCCTATGGCCGCCATGACGTTTTGGTGTTGTTGTCGTGCGATTGCGTGACTGTGATTAGCGTTACTTGTACATTCACATTGTGTCGCATACCTTTGCATTTACTTTACGACGTGAACGATGAGGGCTAGGCCCTGTGAGCCACTATTTACTGGCAACGACGACTTTTACGACGGGAGTTTTGCTCCAATGGTACCACATGCATATGCACAGTTGAGTCGCATTCCGCATTGCACTTCAATGATTCTATTGATGACTCTATTGAGGATTTTATTGATGATATGTGTAATTCTATAGTACCTGACCTATCATATTGTTCTTCATACATGCTCTTATATAGTTCGATATCTCACCCCTTCTGTTTGAATGTTACCCCTATGTGGTAACGTGCAGGTAGTCGCGAATGAAGGCGGTGATCCTTCCTTAGTTGAGTCGGTGTCGTCACTCTGATACGTAACACTCGGGGGGGTGAACGCTGTTTTTTTTTCCTTTATCATTTAGGTTGCAATATTTGTTGAACTCGAAGTTATTTCTATTAAGCAAATTGTTGATTTTGAGTTGTCAAATGGACAAGGATTGTTAAGATTGCTTCAAATTGAATTTACCATGAATGAATTATATTGTTTGTGTTGGGAAGTAAGTGTAGCACTCCAATATTTATGTTGAAAATTCCGCACTCTGATTTATAGTATTATTGGGTAGAATTGGGGTGTTACAGTTGACGTTACTCTTTTAATGGTATGCCACGTGGCCTTCCACGTTCAGCTTTTCAATAACTGTCCCATCTCCACTACTCCCTATAAAGCCTTTTCAGTTCTCTCTTCTACTTCTTTCTTCACTCTTTAAGCTTTTCATCTTCTTTACTCTGTTTCTTTCATTTCTTCAAATTTTCTTTTTGATTTTCTCAAACAGGAAGATCTCTAAAGCCAAGGCCTTATTCAATGACTTGAAGTCGAAAGTCATTTTGTAATAACATAGCTTCATTTTCCTGTTGTAACACTTTGGCTATTTTGACAATTATTTTTATTTTGCAAAGGCCATTTCTCAAGCAATATCGTATCTAATCTGGCAACATTATAATGGAATTTCTTCCATTTTATTCTTGTGCGATTCTTATTCTATGAATTCGACAACGTTTTGGCAACTTCTAATCTTTGAATGCCATGTCTTTATGCTTTCTTTATATTTATTCCAGCGTTATTTTAACTTCTTGCAGCATTGGCTTATATTTTTTCAAATACTTGCCATTTACACGCATAATTCTCTCATCAGCGCCAATCTCTTTGACCTCATATGCGCCGTTTGAATAAACTTGTAAAATTTTAAATGGTCCTTCCCAACTTGGGGACCATTTACCTAGGACTCTATCTTTTCGATCCATAGGTAAAATGACTTTCCAAACTAAGTCTCCCACGGCGAAAGTCTTCAATTTGACTTTCTTATTGTACACCTTAGCTACTCTTTCCTTTTGTCTTGTGAGCACATCTAATGCATTTAACCTGTCCTCATATAAATCAACTAATTCATCTAGCATCATACTCCAATAATGATCAGATGGGATTTCAAATTGTCTTTGAATCCTAATTGATTGAAAACAAATTTCTGCTGGTAATACTGCATCATGCCCAAAAACAAGTTTAAAAGGAGTATTATTAATTGACTCTTTGGGAGATGTTCGACACGCGCATAAAATTTGGTTAAATGTCTTATGCCAATTCTTGGGTTTTTGCCCAACATGTTTTTTAATCAAACTAATGATAATTTTATTGGCTGCTTCAACTTGACCATTTGCTTGAGCGTAGTATGGCGTCGAACTCAACAATTTATAACCATTTTCAGCAGCGAATTCGACCATTTTCTGACCAATAAAAACCGAACCTTGGTCTGTGGTGATAGTTTCAGGCACACCGAATCTATACAATATATGGTCTTGAATAAAACTAATTACTGCCTCTTGATTAACATTATTTAAAGGAATAGCTTCCACCCACTTAGTGAAATAATCTATCCCTACTAATATGAAACGATGGCCTTTCGACAAGTTTGGCTTAATTTCGCCAACTATATCCAAAGCCCATCCTCTAAATGGCCAAGGTTTCACGATAGAATGTATTCATTTGCAGGCACATGTTGTATCCCTGCATGCTTTTGACATTCTTGGCATCCTTTGGCAAACTCTATGCAATCTTTTAACATGGTTGGCCAATAAACACCTTGTCGAAAAAGAAGCCATTTCATCTTATGGCCTACTTGGCGAGCCCCACAAGTTCCACTGTGAACATTGGATATTGCCAAGTACGCCTCATTTTCGCTAAGACATTTGAGTAAAACTCCCTCAGGGGTTTTCTTAAACAACTCATTTCCCATAATCACATAACTTAAGGCTCTATACTTGATCTTTCTATCAGTCATCCCTGTGGGATTCTCCAAGTAATTAACAATTTGTCTTCGCCAATCATCATTTGACAAATTGTTGATGGCAAAAACTTCGAACACGTTGTCACAATACCCTTTGTCAAAAACTTCAAAAGTTTCATTTTCATTAAAAATTTCATTTGGCTTAGGACTTAAGGCTAAAGAATCGGCCTCTGCCCCCTCAAGTTTTTGCCTTGACAAAGTTTCTAGTGACATGTTCGTCGAAATTAGTTTGTTTTTAATTTTGATTAGCTCCGTTAAGTTTTCTTTCGAAACTTTATAACCTGAAGCTAACTGTGCCAAATCATTCGCCTCTTGATTTGCAATACGAGGCACATGCTCGATTTTAACGTGATCAAAACGTTTCAATAATGCATTGGCAGCAATAAAGTAAGTAATCAAATTTTCCCTTATGCACTTGTATTCTTTCATTAATTGCTTGATTACTAATTCAGAATCACCTCTTATTTCGACCTGCTTTGCCCCCAATTTTAACAGAATTTCGAGTCCTGCTATTAAGGCTTCGTATTCCGCCTCATTGTTGGAGCAACTTTCTTCGATTTTATACTTGTATTTGGTTGGTATTTTTGTTGGTGAAATGATTAACATTCCTACACCTGTACCATGTTTGTGGCTTGAGCCATCGAAATATAGCCTCCAAGGTCGAAGGTGAACACAATCAATTGCTAATTCGACCACTGAATGGTCTGCAATAAAATCTGCCACTACCTGGCCTTTAATAGCCTTTAGTGGTTGAAATGTCAATGAATATTCGGATAAAGCTAATGCCCATTTACCTATTCTGCTATGCAAAATTGGTTTCGATAACATATGTTTAATTATATCAAAATGAGAATAAACATAAACAACAACAGGCTTTATATATTGCTTTAACTTTGTACATGAGAAATACAAACACAAACACAGTTTTTCAATAGGATGATATCTGGTTTCAGCATCATTCAAAACCCTACTAAGGTAATATATGGCTCTTTCGACTCCATTTTCATCCTCTTGTGCTAACATACTACCCATTGACATTTCTGATGCAGCTATATACAATTTCATTGTTCTATTTCTAATTGGAGACAATAAAATTGGTGGCTTCATCAGGTAGGTTTTGATTTCGTCGAAAGCTTGTTGGTGGCATGGCTCCCACTTGAAAACATCTTCCTTCTTCAGTCGAAGTAATGGCGAAAATACTTGAGTCTTGCCACTTAGAATTGATATAAATCTTCTCAGGAAATTGATCTTTCCTAGTAAAGACTACAATTCTTTCTTTGTCGAAGGAGGTTGTGTTTCCATGATAGCCTTCGTCTTATTTTGATTTATCTCAATGTCTTTTTTGTGCACGACAAAACCTAAGAAATCACCTGCACTTACACAAAAGGCACATTTTAGTGGATTCATTTTCAATCCATATTTTCTCATCCTTTCAAATGACTGTCGAAGGTGGTCTAGATGACCACTTTCTGATGCTGATTTAACTACTATGTCATCTACGTATACTTGCATAAAATTTTCTATAAAATCATGGAACATAGTATTCATAGCTCTTTGGTACGTAGCACCAGCATTTTTTAAACCAAATGGCATCACTACCCATTCATAAACACCTAACGCCCTCGGGCATCGAAATGCAGTCTTTGAAACATCTTCCTCAGCAATAAAGATTTGGTTGTAGCCTGAATACCCATCAAGCATACTCAAATATTGGTAACCTGCTGCGGAATCAACTAACATTTCTGCCACTGGCATTGGATATTGATCTTTGGGAGTAGCATTATTTAGATCCCTAAAATCTATGCAAACTCTAAGTGTACCATTTTTCTTAATTACAGGAACTATAGTAGCAAGCCAATCAACATACCTGGCAATTCTGATGAACTTGCTCTTTAGTAACCTTTCGATCTCTGTTTTGATCTTCGACATGATTTCTGGTGCAAATCTCCTTGGGGTTTGCTTCACAGGCTTCTTATCTGCTCGAATAGGCAGCTTCAACTCAACCACTTCTCTTTTTAAACCTGGCATTTCATTGTAGTCCCAAGCAAAACAGTCTTTGTACTCTTTCAGCAATTCGACTATCTGCACCTTAAAGTCTTTATTGACTTTTGCACTGATATATGTTGGTCTTTTTGCACTTCCATCTCCCAAATCTATTTCTTTTAAGGGATCTTGTGCTTGTATCTTCTTGGTCGAACCCATTGGATCTTTCTCAAATCCTAATGGTTCATCGTCATAGACACCGTCTAGTCTAGGTGATTCGACCATAATTTCTTTGTTACTATCATTTGTGGTTAAAGCAACCATGTGATGTAACTCAGCTTCGAGAATTGCTTTTTCTTTATTTTTGGCCACATAGGCCGTAATTCTTTCCCATGTACTGGGTTTTAACATCATCAATCATCCCAACCAGAAGGCTTAACAAAGCCTCTTGGTCTATTCTCCTCATCAATGATTTCCCTTTCCCAAATGAAACCATAATTTGGGTGAAGACTAACAGAGGAGAAGACATTGTCTTGCTCAATGAACCCAGCATTGGAAGAAGAGCATGGAGAGATATTTGCCAATTGCTTGTCGAAGGTCTTCTTGGTGATCGTATTCACTTCAGCCTTGAAATAACTTTGGTCACCTTCAATGTTTTCAACCAACCCATCTTCTCTCCAAATAATGAGCCTTTGGTGCACAGTCGAAGGGATTGCCCCCATTCCATGTATCCATTCTCTTCCAAGCAGCAAGTTGTAGTTTGCCTTGGAGGGTACTACCAAAAAACAAAGTTGGCCTTTTGACACTACCTACTGCTAATTCGACTTCAATGGCCCCAAGTGAATGGCCAGTTTTTCCTTCATAATTAGTGAGAACCACATTATGTGGCCTCAAATCAGTGTCACATTTGCCAATTCTTCTTAGCAAATGTTGAGGCATCAAATTCACAGCAGCACCACCATCAACAAGGACCTTGTTGATTCCCACATTATTGACCTTGGCTTGAATGAACAGTGGCTTGAGGTGATTCATCATGCCACAATCTGGCCTTTCAAAGACAGCATGTTGCTCTTCGATGCAGCCATTCTTCAATACATAGTAGCATATGGGTTTATATGTAGTTTCCTCGTCGAAATCTTCTTCGACATCATTAACCTCAGAAACCACATCATACTCAATTGGTAAAATTGAGATGACCCCACATAGCACGTCAAACTCTGACCCAGAATCAGCAAAGGAAGAATCTAACTCCTCTTCTAAATTAAGGTCTTCTTTTTTGAAGCCTTTCTTAATTTCAGAAAGAGGAGGGAAAATTCTCTCAGTGTCTGGTTTCCTAACCACTTCAGTCGAAGGTAAGATTACCTCTTTACCCTTCCCTTTGTTTGAGGTTGTTGCTTTACCTGCAGCAATAGCATCAGCCTTCTTTTGGCGTTGAAACCTTCGCCATTGAGTTCTTGTCATAGGATTCTTCCCTTTGTAGTTGTTACTATAGGCATACTTCTTGATTTCAATTGCCTTGTTCTGGTTAATACCACTTGTGTTACCTTCGACCAGCTTAGGTGGTCTAACTCGATGGATAGCATTGTCCCCCGTGTGGTATATGGCTTTGCTTCTCCCACCAGAATGTATCCACTTTTCGACAGGAGTACCAGAAGGAGGAACATAAGTACTCAGCTTTCCTCTTCCAGGAGTTTTGGTCGAAGTAACCATGTAGGAAATTCTCCTATCGGCAAAATCAAACTTGGGCCTTTTATCCACCCATTTACCTTTGCGCTTCATTTGAGGCTTGAACTCTTCCAATTCTTTAGCAGCCTCCTTGTCAAAAACAGCACTACACCTCGGGCACAACATCACTTCTGAGTTGCTTAGCTTGCAACGATTGAGGAAATCAACCAATTCCTGTTCAGCTTTTGGGTACACTGCTTTCACTTTGTCATCTTCTTGGCCTTCAGTGACCATTTCGACATCCATCTTTGAACTTATGGTAGTTCTCTTCATATTAGCCTTACCAGGCACAATTTCAGAGGCTTCGACCATGTTGATGCTCACCTCAGTATACATTGCCTCAGCATCAGGCAAAGGATCAGCGTCAATCTTCATTGGTGCCCTTGGTTTATCACCAAATTTCAGCCTTCCTTCATTGAGTGCCTTTTGCACCAAATCCCTGAAAAGAACACAACGAGAAGTATTATGACCCAAAAATTTATGGTATTTGCAAAAACCTCTTTTTTGCTTTTGTTCTAATGGTGGTGTTTTTAGTCCCTTCGGAACCAAAATTTGACCATCCTTAACTAACAAGTCAAATATTTCGTCACATTTAGAAACATCAAATGTATAAGTTTTTGCAACGAATTTGTCGTTTTTAGGTTCGACGGGATTTTTACCATTTGAAGGTTTTAGCAACTTACAAGTATATGGAGGTCCAGGTTTTAACTCAGCAACATTGACCTCTTCTTCGACCTCCTCAGAGGAAATGTCGAATTCTTGTTCTTCATCTTTAATTTCGACATAAGCAACTTTGTCTTTTTTATTATGAAACCTATTAATTCTAGATTTCTCAGCTTTCAAACTTTCGACTTGCCTAACTCTATCAGCCAATTGAGCCATATCTCTCAAATGTTGAGTGTCTAGCTTTTGTCTGATGGAATAATCTATGCCACCAGCTGCCATTTCGACTAGCTCATGTTCAGGCACTTGAGTGAAGCACCTTGCTTTGAGAAGTCTAAACCTGTTGAGATAATCATCCACAGATTCAGCCACTTTGCGTCAAACACTGGCCAATTCTTTGAGACTAATTTTACATTGTCCCATGTAGAATTGCTCATGGAAAGCTTTCTCTAATTGGTTCCAATTAAACATGGAATGTGGGGGTAAAGTAGTGAACCAAGTGAAAGCATTCTTTGTTAGAGAACTAGGGAAGAATTTCATCCTTAAATTCTCATTGTGGGCTAAATCTCCAGCCTCAGTTAAATAACGAGCAATATGTTCGACAGTGGATTCACTGGTTTCCCCAGCAAATTTAGTGAACTTAGGGATTTTCCAACCCCTTGGCAATTCACTTTGTAAAACATATTCAGACAAAGGAGAAACAAAATTTGGCCTATGCATACCTAAGTTAAGGCCATTCTGGGCTAAAATTGTTTCGACAAGATTAGCTATATTGTTCTGCGCTCCAAAATTTTTTTTGTTGCACTTGCCTGATGATGAATCCCCATCACATGATGGTTTTCAGTGTTAAAAAGGGATTTTTACTTGGAGTTTTTGATGAATAACAATGAAGTTGATGAGAATTTAACAATTTGTGCTATTAGAAATTTATTTGCTATGGAGTGTTTATGCTGGGTTTTGTCGTGATTTTGTGCCCAGGGACTAGGTGGAATTGAAGAACAAAGCAGTGCAGGCAAATGGACTCAATGGTACAATAGCAAGGAGCATTCAGCCAAATGGCGCGCAATTGGCGCGTGAGTGGCGCACCACGCGAGAAGACAGCAGGAAAGGCGCCCAACTGGCGCGTGAGTGGCGCTGGAGCGCGAGTGGCGCGCCAATCTGCGGCAGACGCGTTAAAACACGCGTTGGACGCATTTTTCAGGATCTTTGGACGTATTTTGAACCCTAGTACACGGCGAGAACTGATTGCTTTGGATATCGGCGTTGAAGATTCGAGACTTGGGAACAAGGGAAGCTTCACATGTGTTCGTCTTCATCTCCAATTTGTAATTCTTCTCTTTCCTTTTCCTTAATCATGTGTAACTAAACCCTAATGTTAGGGATGAATGAATATTGACGTAGCACTATTGTCGATGGTTTAGAATTTTATTTATATCATACTCTCTCGTATTTTGCGTATCGAATTTCTACGCTTAATGCTTTTTATGGTTGGAAAACTCGTACAATGATATTTTGTTCAATTATGAAATGGAAGTTTTGTTTTTGAATGTTTGAAATTTTATACCTTCAATCGTATCTTAGGAATAATCTATGAGTTGTTGTATATTGCAAACCCTCGTTTTAAATGCTTGTCGTTAATTAGAATCGCTTAAGGAATTAGGGTTTGTAGTTATCGACAAAGGACTAGTTACCTAAGGAATTAGGAATTAGTGAATGTTGTGGGTTTGATAGCAAAATTAGAGAGAGCTTATCCTTCAAATTAAATCAGTGCAATAGTGTGAAATCAATAGGAATTCATCCCTAGCATCTTCTCCATCTTATCTTTTCAAACGCGTTCTTCGTTTCTATTATTAAAAACATGAAAAGAATATTTTATTGCTTTACTTTAGAGCTTCATAGCTCAATCAAATCAATCTCATCCTAGTTCACTTTGGTTCCTTTAGTAGTTGTTAACGTAACTGGTAATTAAATTCGATCCTTGAGGACGATACATATTTACATTTACTTTAGCTTTATTTTTATTTATTGAATATATATTACACAGTTTGCTTTGACACTTGTCTGAGTTTCCTGTTGTCTCAGTGCATGCGTGGAACAGTAGATCCTAAAGATTTACTCTTCAATCCTGAGATCGAGAAGACTGCGAGAGCTAATCGAAAGGAAGTAAAGTTAAGAAAGCAAAGAGAGCAAATCTCAACAACCGGAGAGTCTTCTGTGCAACCAACTGTGACTGAAATCATGGGAGACGCTTCACCACCAAGGCGCACTCTAGGCGACTTTGGGAGAAGAAACCAAGGCGTCCAAGCTTACACCTTCCAACCTGTGGGAGCGGTAGCATTTGAGATCAAGTCTTCGATTCTCAACGCCTTGAAATCAGAACAATTCTCTGGGTCTGATGCTGAAGATCCAAATCAACACTATTTCAATTCTATGAAATTTGTGGGTCCACAAATCCTGCGGGAGTGACTGAAGACCAGAAAAAGTTGCGGCTATTTCCATATACTTTGACTGGTAGGGCTAAAGATTGGCTGAACACTATCCCAGCAGGAACTATCAACAATTGGGGTGATCTAGAGAGCAAATTTCTTGAAAGATTTTTCCCAATTTCAAAGTTCATCAAGAAGCGGGCTGAAATATCAAACTTCGAGCAGGGGGACACAGAATCTCTATATGATGCGTGGGAAAGGTTCAAATTGCTGTTAAAGAAATGTCCTTCGCATGGTATTGATGACTTTGTTCAGTTGCAAACCTTCTGTCATGGTTTGCGGCCTCAAACAAGGATGATGCTAGATGCCTCAGCTGGAGGGTCTTTGGGTACCAAAACTGCAGAGGAAGCAAGACAATTGGTAGAGCATATGGCTTCTAATGAGTACAGAATTCAAAATAATAGAGGGGCAACAATTAAGAAAGGGATGTTAGCGTTGGACTCTAATAGTGCTGTGTTGGCTCAACAAAAGGTAATGTCACTTCAAATCGAGGCTCTCACTAAACAGTTAGCTGCTGCCTTGCCAGGTGGATCTCAAACTCCTACAACTGCTCAAGCAGTGCATTTCGGTGCGTGTAACTATTGTGGTAGAGAAGCTCATGAAGGTGACTGTGCAACTCATGGAGATAGCAGTGAACAGGTTAATTAGTTGGTAAACTTTCAGAAGCAAGGTGGGAACCCGTTTTCTAACACATACAATTCTGGGTGGAAGAATCATCCCAACTTCTCTTGGAAAAATAATGATGCCGCAGGGTCAAGTCAGCAACAACAGTATCAAGCACCTCATCAAGAACAAAAGAAGCCGTCTCAAATGGAAGATGCTTTGACTCAATTCATGCAGATGATAAAGACAACTTTCCTATCTCAAGACCAAGCTATGAAAAATATGGAAAAGAATCATGAAGCTTCCATGAAAAACTTAGAGGTTCAGATTGGGCAATTATCAAAGAAACTTGCTGAATCATCTGGTAGTGGATTCTCTGCTACTACTATTGATAACCCAAAAAATGAAACTGCTAAGGCTATTACACTAAGAAGTGGTCGGGAGTTGAAGACTCCTGTGGTAAATTGTGAGAAGAAGGTGTCAGTAGAAAATGAAAAAAAATGAGTTGAGTGAAAAAAATGAGGGAGGTGTGAAGTCTAACCTTGATGAAAACAAATTGTTTTTTGATGTAGAGGTGAAAGAGAAACCAAAGGCACCTCCTTCACACATAAAGTTGCCATATCCTCATGCTAGTAAGAAGAATCAAAAAGATGAGCAGTTTGCAAAGTTCATTGATATTTTCAAGCAGCTTCAAATCAACATACCCTTTGCAGAAGCTCTGGAACAGATGCCCACTTATGCCAAGTTCATGAAGGAGCTGTTGACAAAGAAGAGGAAATTCAAAGAAGACGAAACAGTGGCTTTGACTGAAGAGTGCAGTGCTATCATCCAAAGGAAGCTTCCTCAGAAAATGAAAGATCCTGGAAATTTCACCATCTCTTGTGCAATTGGTGACTTAGCTATTGGCAAGGATCTTTGTGATTTGGGGGCTAGCATTAATCTTATGCCCTTATCGACGCTGAAGAGACTTGGTGGAGGTGAGGTTAAACCAACTAGAATGTCGTTGCATCTTGCTGATCGATCCATCAAATATCCCTATGGAGTCTTAGAAGATGTTCTGGTAAGAGTTGACAAATTTCTATTTCCTGTTGACTTTGTAATTCTTGACATGGAGGAAGATACCGAGGTACCAATTATCCTTGGTAGACCATTCTTAGCCACTGGGAGAGCCTTGATTGATGTACAGCAAGGTAAGCTAATCTTGAGGTTCCAAGATGAGAAGGTTACTTTTAATGTTTTTGAAGCTATGCGCCATCCGGATGACAAAGGGCAGTGTTTTAGGGTGGATGTGATTGAGAACTCTGTTCAAGAAACTTTTAGACATGACTTACCATCTCCTCCATTAGAGAAGGTAATTGTGAACTCTATTGAAGAAGCAAATGAGAACCTGGGAAGTGAAATAGAAGATTGTATTCTGCAATTTGAAGCTTCTCAGGTAGAAAGAGTTTTCAAGAAAAAAGAGGAGCTAGATAGGGGGAGAGTCCCGAGAAAAAGATTCCTGAATTGAAACAACTTCCCCCTCATTTGAAGTATGTTTTCCTTGCAAATGATGATCTTCATCCAGCTATCATTAGTAGCTCCTTGACCAAATTGGAAGAGGAGAAGTTGATGAGGGTGCTAAGAAGTAACAAAAATGCTTTAGGCTGGACTATCTCCGACCTTAAGGGGATAAGTCCAGCATTTTGCATGCATAAGATCAAACTCGAGGAAGAATTCAAACCTGTGATTCAACCTCAGCGAAGACTAAATCCTACCATGAAAGAGGTGGTGCGGAAGGAAGTCTTAAAGCTCTTAGATGCCGGGATGATTTATCCTATCTCAGATAGCTCGTGGGTGAGTCCGGTTCATGTGGTTCCCAAGAAGGGTGGTATGACCGTAGTGAGAAATGATAAGAATGAGCTGATTCCGACTCGAACTGTTACGGGTTGGAGGATGTGCATTGATTACCGGAGGTTAAACCAAGCAACTCGGAAGGACCACTTCCCATTGCCGTTCATGGATCAGATGTTGGAGAGGTTGGCTGGACAAGCTTTCTATTGCTTTTTGGATGGATACTCTGGGTACAACCAGATAGCGGTAGACCCAGAAGATCAAGAGAAGACAGCCTTCACATGTCCCTTCGGTGTGTTCGCATATCGGAGGATGCCCTTCGGGTTGTGCAATGCTCCGGCGACTTTTCAAAGGTGCATGCTTTCTATATTCTCTGATATGATGGAAAATGCGATTGAGGTATTTATGGATGACTTTTCTGTTTTTGGTCCTAGTTATGATTCTTGCTTTTCGCTGAAACCAATTTAGTTTTGAATTGGGAGAAGTGCCACTTTATGGTTAAAGAAGGTATTGTGCTTGGCCATAAAATCTCTGCAAAAGGCATTGAGGTTGACCAAGCAAAAATTGAAGTAATAGAAAAGTTACCTCCTCCTCTAAATGTAAAAGGAGTGAGAAGTTTTTTAGGGCACGCCAGTTTTTATCGACGTTTCATAAAAGACTTCTCCAAGATTGCAAAACCTTTATGCAATCTACTTGTTAAGGAGGCTGAATTTGTTTTTGATAATGATTGTTTGTGTGCTTTTAATATCTTGAAGGGAAAACTCATCTCTGCTCCAGTCATAGTAGCCCCCAATTGGGATGTTCCATTTGAACTTATGTGTGACGCTAGTGACTATGCAGTGGGTGCTGTATTGGGGCAGAGATCGGAGAAATTCTTTCATGCTATATACTATGCTAGCAAGGTTTTGAATGAAAATCAAGTGAATTATGCAACAACTGAAAAAGAATTGCTAGCCATAGTGTTTGCATTGGAAAAATTTTGCTCCTATTTGGTTGGTTCTAAAGTAATTGTTTTCACTGACCATGCAGCAATCAAATATCTATTAACCAAGGGCGAGTCTAAGCCTCGACTCGTTAGGTGGATTTTGCTTTTGCAGGAATTTGATTTGGAGATCAAAGACAAAAAGGGGAGCGAAAATGTGGTGGCAGATCATTTATCTAGGATGGACAACAAAGAGGTCACGGCTCGAGAGAATGAAATTCTTGAAGAATTCCCCGACGAGAAGTTGTTGGCAGTTGAAGAGAGACCATGGTTTGCCGACATAGCAAATTACAAAGTAGCCGGGATGGTGCCGGAAGACTTCACATGGCAACAAAAGAAAAAGTTCCTCCGTGATGCTCAACATTACCTTTGGGATGATCCGTATCTCTTCAAAGTTGGTACGGATGGACTTCTTAGGCGATGTGTTTTCGGAGATGAAAGTAAAAGTATTGTGGCATTGTCATGATTCTCCATGTGGAGGGCACTATAACGGGGAACGCACAGCTGCTAAGGTACTTCAGTCTGGTTTTTATTGGCCATCCGTCTTCAAGGATGCGCAAGATTATGTAAAGAGCTGTGACAAATGCCAGAGGACCAGCAATATTTCACGTAGGGGGAGATGCCATTGAACCCCATTCTAGAAGTTGAAGTGTTTGATTGTTGGGGCATTGATTTCATGGGGCCATTCCCACCATCTCACTCTTTCATGTATATTTTGGTGGGAGTTGACTATGTTTCAAAGTGGGTGGAAGCCATTGCCACCTCAAAGAGCGACTCTCAGACCGTGGTGAAATTTGTGAAGAAGAACATCTTTTCAAGTTTTGGGGTCCCGAGAGTTTTAATCAGTGATGGAGGTAGCCACTTTTGCAACACCCAGCTAAACAATGTGCTCTCCAAATATGGTGTAAAGCACAAAGTAGCATCTCCATATCACCCTCAGACCAATGGGCAAGCTGAAGTTTCAAACAGGGATATAAAGAGAATTCTGGAGAAGACAGTCTCATCATCTAGAAAAGATTGGTCACTTAAGTTAGATGACGCTCTATGGGCTTATAGAACAGCTTTCAAGTCTCCCATAGGCTTAACTCCATATCAAATGGTTTATGGCAAATCATGCCATTTACCGGTTGAGTTGGAGCATAAAGCATATTGGGCTCTTAAAATGTTTAACTTTGATTTGAATGATGCAAGTGAGAAAAGGAAGCTGCAGCTTCATGAACTCGAAGAAATGAGGTTGCAAGCATATGAATCTTCGAAGCTGTACAAGCAGAAGGTCAAAGCATACCATGACAATAAGATCTTAAAAAGAGAATTCAGGCTAGGGCAACTGGTTCTTTTGTTTAATTCTAGACTGAAGTTATTTCCTGGTAAACTGAAGTCCAAATGGTCTGGTCCATTCACAATCAAAGAGGTTAAGCCTTATGGAGCAATCGAATTGGAGGAACCGTCCTCAAAAAGAAGTTGGATGGTTAATGGGCAGAGATTGAAGCCATACCTTGGCAAAGTGGTGGAAAGAGAGAAGCTGGCCTTGGTTTTAAGCGACCCTTAAAAAAAAAAAGAAGAATCGAGGTAACGTCAAGCTAGTGACGTTAAAGAAGCTCTTTTTGGGAGGCAACCCAATTTTCTCAACCCTTATCTTTTTAATTTTTCGCATTATTTTTCTTAAATTAGGTACTTTAGGATGCATGTTAGTCACAATCAATTTTTGCAAGAATCAAATGGTCTCAGCCAAGTCGTGCAAAACTCACAAGGCATTCTGCCAATTCGCGCTGCACTCGCGCTCCACGCGCAAAACAAGCAAGGCCCCTGCCAATTCGCGCTGCACGTGCGCTGCACTGGCGCGTCGCGCGCCACTCTGTTGCATGCCCCTGCCAATTCGCGCGCCACTTGCGCGTAAGCGGCGCCCCGCGCGCCACTGGAAGTATAAATCTCGCGCGGCACTGGCGCTGGGCATCCTTTCACGCGTGAAGCATCTTCCAATCTTAGGTTTTCTAAAATTTTCTTGATCCAAGGAGCTTTAATCTAAAAGTTTGTTGTGGGGTTTTGAATTTACACCTTATTGTCTTCACCCACATCAATTATCAAGTAAGTATTCCCTTCTCAAACTTAATTTCTTTCAAGATTCATCTCATTGCACTTAATGGGTAAACTCAAATTTTGATGATTATTTTGATAGAAATTGTAATATGGTTGTTGTTGTGTTGATTTATGTGTTGAGAAAGTCATGAAAATCAAGTTTGGGGTTGATTAAGTTGATTGTAGGTTGTTGTTCATGTGTGGAGTGGATGTGCACACCACTTGTTTGATAAAATGTTTAAACTAGAAACCATGAACAACATGCTTGCATTTGTAAACAACAACCTTGTGCTTGAAAATAGTTTGAGAATTTGGTTATGTGAACTCAATACCTTCTTGAAAGGTAAATTATGTGTGACTGTCATACCCTATCGACCCAAGATGAATGGGGCAGTCGAAGCGGCCAACAAGAATATCAAGAGAATAGTTCAAAAGATGGTGGTAACCTACAAAGATTGGCATGAGTTGCTTCCTTTTGCTTTGCACGGATACCGCACTTCAGTGCGTACCTCAACTGGGGCAACCCCTTTTTCTCTAGTATATGGGTCAGAAGCAGTCCTCCCTATTGAGGTTGAAATACCCTCCCTGCGGGTATTGATGGAAACCAAGTTGGAAGAAGCTGAATGGGTACAAGCTCGTCTGGATCAGTTAAATCTCATTGAGGAAAAAAGAATTGCAGCTTTGTGTCATGGACAGCTGTATCAACAGAGGATGAGGACGGCCTTCGACAAGAAAGTTCGCCCTCGAGAGTTCAACAAGGGAGATCTTGTGCTCAAAAAGATATTGCCCATTCAGAGCGATCCCCGAGGAAAATGGACTCCCACTTATGATGGACCTTATGTGGTCAAGAAAGCCTTCTCTCGAGGAGCACTAATACTCACCAACATGGACGGTGAAGAACTCAAAAACCCAGTCAATTCAGATTCGGTGAAGAAGTATTATGCCTGAAAGAAATAGACGAAAAAAGAAAAAGATAAGCCAAGTAAGAATTAGCTCGCTAGGTTGAAAACCCGAAAGGGCGGCCTAGGCAAAATCAGAGCGACCCGGTGGATTGAAAACCCGCAAAGGGCGATCCAGGCAAAAATTAGGGTCAGAAAACTTGGGCATGAAAATAAACAAGGGCATACAGCACTCCTGAAGGTTTGGATAGAGGGGTGATCAAGGTCAAGGACATAAATGTTTGGCATTGTTCCACAGAGACGGACATTTAGAAACTAGCTTTTCTCTCTCTTTCGTGTCTTTTTGCAGTTTAAATTTTCAAATGTATTGAACAGTCGGCGTAACTTTCTGTACGACCGGTTTCCACATCAATAAAGTTCAATTTTTCTCATATCAGTTTGCTTTTCTATTTTCTGCTCAAAATAAACGTTTTATGATGATGGTAATACTGAATTGTAAAACATGTGCATAAATCCTAGAGCATTGCAATCATTGCGAAATCCCCAAAAGTCACGGGAAGGAAGTGATTTCTCAAAAACAAATTAATGTTGCAAGGAAAATAATTGCGCCCATCAAACACTTCAGATGGCAAATCATAAAGCAAACCTGCACCCGGCCCGTGCGCCGCAGCAACTCTAATAAGTTCCCCAGTCTTGTGCCATGAGTGTCACGGGTCGGTCGAACCAGCAAAGAGAAAATAAGTCAAGAGCAAAAAAAAAATCAGAAAAAAGAAAGCTGATCAAGAAGAATCAAAAGAAAATCAAAAGCATTTTCACGGCATTCATCAAATCATCGCATCGCATGAACTTGCATCACACGCACTCGCATAACATGCTTTTGCATAACATGCACCCATGCTCTATGTACTATGCCTTGCATCTGCTAACGTATGCAGGTACTGTGGATCAGTGCGGCAGCATTGACCAACTGAAGAAAACTAATTGGATTTGCAGATCCCCCTTTGGACCCACGTGTCCCCCAGAAGATTGACTTCACTTCGTATTCGAGCTGCGAGTAAGTCCCTTTGACCTCAATAGGTCCAGTCGAAAAGGATAGCTGTGTTGGCCTAAAACATGGCGCAGTCCTAGGGAAATATCGAGATCTAGACTTGATATAGTACCCTCCCCCGGTCGCTCGAAAGACCACCCCTTTGAGCCCACGTGCTCCCCAGGCCCAAGTGCAAACTCGGATCGTTCGCGATTCGTTAAAAGGCTTTAGGCAGCCTCCTTCGCCGGCTTAATGAGGGCCGGCACCTTTTTTTTTTTTGCTTTCTTTACTGCTTTCGCTGGCTTATTGAGGGTTGGCACCAATTGATTCCCAAAAAAAAAAAAATCTTTTCATTGCATTTGTATCATATTTCAAAAAGGAACACAAAAAAAGAGAAAAAAAGAAAAAGGAAAATTCTGGTTTCTCTAAGTAGACAAAATTGGTATAATTTCTGAATTCTTTATTTCTATTTTGCCTCGGAATATGTTTCGGCCAATTCATATTCCTTGTTAAAATCCAAATAAAGAGGGGCAGCTGTCATACCCTAATTTTGTCCGCCTAGGTCAAAACCCTAATTCTCAACAAAAATAAATAAATTGAGAAGTGTGGCATTATTTTGAAGAGTGTGAAGAACATTGTGCATACATTTTTTTGAGTTTTTAGGGCAAAAGGGTATTTTGGTCATTTTCTAAAAATCGGATAATTTTTCATCAAAAATCATTGTGCAATTTTAGAGGAAACTATTTGAAGCAAGGCACCCTTGGTCATATATTTTTTTGCGCATACATGCACGCAATTGCATAAAAATTCAAATTCAAAAAAGGCATAAAAAAGGAATATTCTACAAAAATTTCAAGATGAGGTTTTTATGATATTTTTGGTCATGGTGATCTCATAAAATGGCATATTCCTAAGATTCCTAGTATGTGGCCTAAATTGGGTGTATTTTTGTACAATTATCCTAAGAAGAATAATCAAAAATGAAGGGATAATAGAATGGTCATATGATAGTACAATAGTACAAGATGACAACTTGCAAAGCTTGGGCACCACTCTCCCAATGTGGTCGAATACCCCCCTTCATTTCCCTCTCATTTTGCATTTTTTTTGCCCCTCATCAAAGTGTGTTTCAATCCTCACCCTTGATTCAAAATTAAAATGCAATCCTAGAATGAGATGAGGTACACAATGACCTAAATGCCCCTAAACCTAATTGCACATTATATATACCCTCATATCCTCACCTCTCACAAGGTTTTGGCTCACAATTCACACTCAAAAACCTAGCCTCTCCTCTTCTCCCTTCTTGGCCGAATACACCTCCTCATTCCCTCACCTCATTTCTTCACTTTTTCACTTCAAATCAACATTCTAGTCCTAAATCCTTCATCATCCTTGCATTCTCTTCAAAGATCCATCTTCAAATCTCAAGAATCAAGCTCAAGATTGAAGATTAGAGGGTTGATTCAAGTGGTTTAGTGTTCATTCACCTTATTTCTTTTGCTATTTTAGCTTGGATTCAAGGTATACCTCAAAACTCTTGCATCATTCACTAAGTTTTTTAGCATCAAAAATGTAGATCATCAATCTATTTTTGCATATCAAGCATTTCTTTGCATTTTAGTGCTCTATTTTATGTTGAAATGTTGATATAATTGTTGTTGTTGAATGAGAGATGTGTTTCAAGCATTTTGACAAACACTTTGGGAGGTTTGGATGCTTGAAATGCATCTCTCTCTTGGAATAAATTGTGTGTTTGTGCTATTTTCATTTTGTGCTTGCATTTTCATGAATAAAATTGTGATTTGGGCTTATGTTTCATTTCGCATATTGTAGAAAAATTAGAATTTGTGTGATTTTAGTGCATTCCTTTGCTTAATCATGTGAATCCTTGCCAAAAAGTTTGATCTATGTCATTTGCTTGCATGATTTTGTTGCTTTCAAAGAATAAAATGAGGTTTTAGCTCTATGTTGGTGTCGCATTTCATGAGATAATTAGGGTTTGTGCTTGTTTTTGTTGCTTGCTTTGAAAATCATGTTTGTGTTGATGATTTGGTAAGAGGATTTAACACTTATGCACTTGTGCATATCCCAAGTGTTAAAGATTACCTAAAGGGATTCAACACCTTAATTGTATATGCTTACGCTTGCATTGTTGATTGTTTTGCTTGCAACTTGTTAAAGTTTACACTTTGGTTCTTGATTTGGAAATTGATTTGAATTCTCTACTTCTTTTTCTTTTGGATGCCACGCCATCCCAACAAACTTTTGTGATCAATATCACCCTCCAATTCTCTTCCTCTCTTCTTCAAGTCATTTCTTTTTCCAAATTATTTTCCAAATTAAAACTTTTCTTCAAATTGTTTTTCTATAGCAATCAAATTTTTTCTAAGATCAACAATAAACCTCTTTGAAAACTCATAAGGAGGCAAGTCGGACGTACGGCCGGTGTTGTCTAGCGTCCTAAGATCGGAGCTGTACAGCTCAAACATCTTGGGATACTTACGAGAATCAAAACAAGTAATTAACAACTTGAACCCTATTTCAAAAAATGAGTAAGGAATCGAGTCGGATGTACATCCAGTATTGGTTAGCGTCTTAGGGTTAGCGAGCTGTACAGTTCGTGCGAGCCTAAGATACTTGCTCAAATAAAAGCAACCAACCTCACAACAAATCTTTTTCTTCCTTAATCAAAAAAAACATTTTCAATAAGTAGGGGGCACGTCGTCTGTACAGGCGGGGTTGTCTTTGTTCTAGGTCTAGTGGACTGTACAGTCTAGGACCGAAAACCCCTACAATAAAAAACACCAACACAAAGTTTCTCGACTAAGGAGAACTACGTAAGCTTTGAATTCTCCATCGCACCGGGAGATACGTAGGAGCGGGTCACATCCCGTCAAGCACACTTTTAAAAAACAATAAAAAGATTCTTCTTTTCCCCCGTTTTCAAAAACACTTTTCTCAAATAAAAAAGAAGTAGAACGAATTGTTTCAAATCAACTCTGTCAAAACCGCACATCAAGTTAAAGGTTCCCTTTCGGTAGAAAGGAGGTGTGGGGTGCTAATACCTTCCCCACACCTAACCGACCCCCGAACCTACATCTCTAGTTCTCAAAGGACCACCCGCCTTAAAAAAAAAGGACCCTTTTTCAATGTTTTGGTCCCTAAATAAAAAATGTTGATGGCGGCTTCACAAATTTTCACGTTGTACGATGAAAGGTCCAATCCGGATTTTTCGGGGTGCAACAACTGGCAACTCCACTGGGGACTTTCTTTTTAAAACGAGGGTCAGGCCTAATTAACTTGATGTGCAGTTTAGTTGTTTGATTTGAATGTGATTGTTCTATTTCTCTCTTTTATTCTCCTTCTTTTTCTTCTCTCTTTCTGATGTTTGAATGTTCTCTTGCATTCTCGTGTTGTTATGTTGCATTCATGTGCATTTGACTCTTCTTCTTCTATGTTCGCTTCTTGTTCCTTCTTCTCCTTTCATTTTCTTTTGTTTATATGCTTAATATGATCATGCATTTCTCCAATCCCCATGTCCCCTTCTTCTTTGCTCCCTTTCTTCAAGGTAAGCTCATGCATCATTCCCCCAATTCTACTATGATCCCTTCTTCTTTGCTCCCTTTCTTCAAGGTAAGTTCATGCATTCCCCCGATTCTATTATGACCCCTCTTCTTGGCTCCCTTTTCTTGAGGTAAACAGTGCATATGATTGTTGTTGGAACCCTAGGTTAGTTTACTTGTTTGTATTGAAACGATATATGCTTGCAAAACCCTAGGGTAGACGACTCTTTGTATGGACTGTTTCTGGATTTTCTTTGCAGGTGGGGGGGTATGTTTGTCGTTGTGCTCCTACACACACGTTGCACTCTTTTTACCCTTATATTTCTTGGTGAGACAGCCCTATACCCGGGCTAGAGCATATCTTAGGCTAGAACGAAGTCATTAGTGGCTGCTCACTGGACGTACGTCTTGTTGGGTGGTTGCGAAGACTTCACCTAGAGTTTGGCTTTGTTTGAAGACATCATCACTTGGACGTACGTCCCTGGGATCGGTGCTTTCAGATGAGGTCGTTGGCTCTAGGAACCTTATTTAGGGTCCTTCTTTTAGTGCTATCCTTGAAGTGTGTACCCGTAGAAATAGCCATAGACCCTGTCCCTAAGAAACCTTGGTAGGACACAAAGGAGCTGCATACCCCTGCATCTGAATAAAGATTTTTGCAAATAAACCTGAAAATTTTCAAAAAAAATGTATGTGAATTTCTAGCTTTTGAAAAACTGTCGTGTTGAAAATATTATTTTTTTTTTCTCATCATGCATTCATTCATACATTTTGCATGCATTCTCACCAGTGCCGGGGAAATTGTAGATACCAAAAAAGGAGAGAAAGAGAAATGGATCAGAATGTGAAAAGAACCCTCAAGTGGAATTTCAAACAACAGGACGTCCAAAGCTTGGTTAGGTTTGGTAATCAGCTTCCCCCACGGCGAAAAGAGGCTTATCAGGGTACATATGGTAATCTCCTCGATTTGCTAGAGGTGAATGTTCAAACTGAGGCCCTCACTGCTTTGACCCAGTTCTTTGATCCCGAATACCGTTGCTTCACTTTCCAAGATTATCAGCTGGTCCCCACTTTAGAAGAATTTGAGAAGATCTTGGGCTTTCCTGCTGCGAACTGCAAGCCGTATTCTTATGTGGAGAGGTATTCATTAGCAAAGGCTTTGGCTGGCATTCTTCAGATTAAAGAGGAATTTTTGATTAAAAATGTGGAAGTCAAGGGTCAAAGGCAAGGTCTGTCAAGAAAATTCTTAGAAGCAGAAGCTGAGGCCCTACTTGCCAAGAAGGAGTGGAAAGTTTTCTCTGATGTGCTTGCCCTCCTTGTCTATGGAGTTGTCTTGTTCCCTTGTGTTGAGAATTTTGTTGATGCTGCAGCTATTGATGTGTTCCTTGCATTCAAAAAGCGGGAACAAAACCCCACCTCTGTTATTTTAGCTGATTTGTACTATTCTCTTGTTGATCGTCACTCTAAGGGAGGAGGGATGGTTAGGTGTTGTTTTCCAGTTCTGTATCGGTGGTTCGCCTCACATGTGTTTAAAGGACACATTGAAAACAAAGGGAAAGATGAGTGGAAGTGGTTTATTGCTAGCCTTAGAGGAGGTGATATCTCGTGGTGCACTCTGGCCCGGGATACACCAGAATTCATCTCTCAGCTCAACGGCTTTCCGAATGTTCCACTCATTGGCACTAGGGGATGTATCACCTACAACCCTGCTCTTGCGTTGAGGCAGTTGGGCTACCCAATGACAAGCCCACCATTGATGGAGTCTTTGGCTGGCTTTGTGTTACATGATAGAGGTTCCGGGGATTTGAGTTTGTTGAGAAGGATTGTTCGTGCTTGGAATAGACCGGTAAAGAAAGGGCGTAATGAGTTGGGTCGCAGAGATACAAGTGTGGGGGAAGAGTACCTTCAGTGGGTCCAGCTTCGGGCTCGAGCCGTTAAGCTCCCATTTAGAGGCTTTCCTCAGGTTGAAGTTGAGGTTCCTCCACCTGCTCCTATTCTTAATAAGGAGGTTGAGGGGCTCAAGGCTGCCTTATCTCAGTCCCAGCAAGAGAAGTCAGAATTGCAGGCCCAGTTGGAAAAGCTGCTCCAAGAGAAAAAGAGCTTAGAGCAAGAAAATGAATTCAAAGAGAAATGTCTTACTGACTTCAAAGAGAGAATCGCTGCCAGTGACCAAAAGCTCATTGACATGCAGGGTGGTCTCAAAAGTGCTACAAGCGAAATCAGGGTGCGAAATCTGGATAGAAACAGAGCGCTGAATGATGCCCGTGCATGGAAGGTTCAGTTGAATGTCTCCAAGGAATTAGAGAGGACCTTGCGGGGCCAATTGAAGGAAGCAAAAGCATAGTTGAAGACTCTTACTGCTGACTATGAGAGCAAGCTCAGAACTGAGGTGCAAGCAAGAAAGCTGGTGCGAGAGAGGCTTGAAGACTGTCAGGCGCTGCTTCAAGGGGAGCTCAGGAAATCTAGGGCATTGGAGGACCATGTGAGGCACCAGGGTGATTTGCTAGAGAGGTTCAGGGCTGAGATGTCCTACTTGATGGAAGAGCATCGAAGATTGGATGATCATTGCCGGCGCTTGCAAGAGAAGTATGCACTCTTGTCCAAGCTGTGCTATGATACTGTTACAGGCCTTCCAAGGCGCCTCAGAGCTGCAGAGATTGCTGTGGATGTGTGCACTACTCCGGTAGAGGTCAGAAGATTCATCGAATATGTCAGGGGTTTGATCTTGGAGATGAGGGGGCAGGCAGATCGTCCTTCCACTTCAAGAAAGAGGAAGAGGAACCAATGCAGGGATTTAGCTGTTGTTTGAAATTCTGGTTAATTGTTGCTTTGAGAACTCTTTATGATGTATTCCTGTTTTTACGTTATGAATAAATAAAAGGATTGTGTGTCTCAGTTCAAATAAAATTGTATGGTTCATTTCACATTCTCGATCCTTGTTGTTTACCCAAATAAAATATGTGATATCCCCGGCACCAAAAAAAAAAACGCATTTTGCATCGCATGCATACACATATACTTATGCATCCATTCATTTCATGCATCCATGCATCTATTCATTCAGGCTCTTACACAATAAATATTTAAACAAACAGAAAAGGCAAGCTGGTTCGCCATCACCGTTCATGGCAGAGAATCAAGAAAGTCCAGACATTGAGATTGAGAGTTATCACTCGGGTCCGGATGATCCAGTTATAGAGATTCTCAACCCCGAGCAGCTAGCTCAAGAAAACCGGGTTTTGAAGGATAAGGTAGGGGCTATGGAGGCCCAGATGGTTGAAATGATGGGTATGCTGAGGAATCTGAAAGGTGGGGCCAGTGCTGAGGCCACCGCCGTTGTAAACCCTGATGGAGTTGTCACCTTCATTCCCCCTCCGAGGCCTGTTAATACTGCAACTACTATTCCTCCTCCGGGAACGGGGATCCCTCATTTTGTCCACTCTCCAGGGGCAAACGGTCAGGGCCATCCATCTGTTCAGAGGTACCCGTGGGGAATGCCAGTCGGTTATACGCCTCAAAATGTTGAATCCAATCCAGCTGGGGTAACAGGGCCAAGTCAGGCTGCTGTGGTCGTACCTGGTGGAGTTGTTGGTGGACCACAGGTCCACGCTCCTAATCATGATGCTGCGCTACAGAGAAATCCACTCAGTCCTACTCCTTGGATCACTACCAATCCTCAGAATGTTGCGTATCAAGTAGGAAATCCCGCTCAGTTTGGGGGAAATTATTATGGCATGAGTAGTCATCCTCAGGGGCATGTGTTTGAAAACTCTCAGCCCAGAGACCAGTATCGTGTGCTTGAAGAACGGTTAAGGGCTGTGGAAGGAACAGGTGTTAGAGTCAAGGATGCCCGTGATTTGTGTCTCGTTCCAGATATAGTCCTTCCTCCAAAGTTTAAGGCACCTGATTTTGACAAGTACCGGGGTGCTGGTTGTCCATCAAGTCATATAACCATGTATTGCCGAAAAATGGCTGCGCATGCTAGTGATGATAAGCTGTTGATCCACTGCTTTCAGAATAGCTTAGCTGGGGCATCCTTAGACTGGTACATGCAGTTACAGTCTTCCGACATCCATAGTTGAAAGGACCTCTCAGAAGCCTTTTTGAAACAGTACCAGTACAATATGGATGTGGCTCCAGATCGATCTCAGTTACAACACATGGGCAAAGGAGATAAAGAATCTTTTAAAGAATACGCCCAACGGTGGAGAAGTACAGCTGCACAAGTAAAGCCATCACTAACAGAGAAAGAGATGGTATACATGTTCATGGAAACTCTTCCGGCAATCTACTACGACAGACTGATAGGGAGTGTCTCGTCAAATTTCTCAAACATGGTAGTTATTGGGGAAAGGCTTGAAAACGGTTTGCGTAGCGGGAAGATCGCCAACCACATTGGTAGTGCAGGTAGTTCAGGCAGTTCAGGTGGACAAAGAAAGCCCTCTTCTCATTTCCCTAAAAAGAAGGAGGGAGAGACCAATGTAATTTCCGGAGGAAATCCATCTTTCAGTACTCCACCGCAGACAGTACCATTCTCGGCACCAGTGCAACCTCAACGAGCCAATGATGGTTATAAAGCCCAGAACTACCAGTATAAGAAGCGCGTCAGTTTTGATCCAATCCCGATGACTTACACGGAGCTGTTCAATCATCTGGTCTCCAAAAACCTAATCAACACTCGCTCGATGAAGCCTCTCCAGCCTCCTTTCCCTAGGAGCTATAATGCCAATGCTACTTGTAGTTTTCATGAGGGTGGAATCGGTCACACAGTGGAGGACTGCAAAGCTTTTAAGCACGTAGTTCAGGACTTAATCGACGCTAATTGGATTTCTTTCAAACAGAACAGTCCAAGTATAACTACAAATCCACTGCCAAGACATGGGAATCCGTCGACCAATGCAATAGAAGATTCTACTGGACAGGTGATAAGGGAGGTTGAAAAAATTAAAACTCCCTTGGATGCCATTCACGCTGAATTGTGTCGATTTGAGGTCATTGAGAAAGGATGTTGTTAGGAGAATGGGTGTGCTGACTCCCTGTGTAAAGGGGTCTGTGAAGTTTTTAAGCAGATCTTGCAAGACTTGATGGACCGCCGTGTAGTTCAGGTAACTACTTTTGAAACAGAAGAAAGCGTGATGACCTTTCAGTCTAATAATGGCAGAGAAGTCAGAAGGCCAATTGAGATTTTATATGATTACGATCCGAGGCAAGTTCAAGCCAAAGCTCAGCCCATAGTCATTGAGATCCCTGCTCCATTTCCATATGAGAAAGATAGTGTTGTGCCCTGGAAATATAGTACTTTGCCTCCAGTGGAGAGTTCTCCAAGTGCATCTGCTGTCACCAATATATCAGGAGTGGGTAGAATGACGAGAAGCGGCCGTATGTATGCTCCGGAAACTCTTCGGGTTGAAACGTCTAAAGATGCTGAGGACAGGTTTAGAAAAGGAAAAGAGAAAGTATCAGAGGATACCCAGGGCAAGAAAGTAACAGAACAGGAAGCCAGTGAGTTCTTAAGGATTGTCAGACAAAGTGATTATCAAATTGTTGATCAGTTGAAACAAACTCCAGCCAAGATCTCTATGCTGTCGTTACTGCTCAGTTCAGAAGCTCATCGGACTGCCCTGATGAAAGTACTCAATGAAGCCCATGTCGCTGAAGATATCTCTGTGTGTCAGTTTGATGGGATTGTAGGAAACATCGTGGCAGCTAATCATTTGACTTTTGCTGACGATGAGTTACCCCCAGGAGGAAGAAAGCACAACCAGGCTCTGCATATCTCCGTCAAATGCGGAGACTATGTGTTGGCTCGGGTTTTGATTGATAATGGGTCCTCACTAAATGTCATGCCGAAGTCCACCATGGACAAAATGGATGTGGACTGCTCTTATATGAAGCCTAGTTCGACGTTGGTGAGAGCGTTTGACGGGTCGAAGAAGGAAGTGCTAGGGGAAGTGGAGTTCCCAATTCAGATTGGGCCGGAGACCTTTTATGTGAATTTCCAGATCATGGACATCACTTCATCATATAGCTGCCTGTTGGGGAGACCGTGGATTCACATGGCGGGAGATATTCCCTCTTCCCTACACCAGAGGGTCAAGTTTGTGGTAGATGACAAGATTGTTGTTGTGTTTGGTGAAGAAGAAATGTTAGTCAACAAGCCATCCCCATTCCGTTATGTGGAAGCCGCTGAGGAATCTCTGGAGACCTCCTTTCAGTCCCTTGAAATTGCTAATGCTGTATTCAGAGGGAGCAAGCTTCCGTCACCAGGGTCAAAATTGTCAAGGAATGAGGAAATGGTCGCCAAGATCATGATAGAACAAGGATACAAGGTGGGATGTGGTTTAAGCAAGTCTGGTCAGGGGATTCTTGCGCCTATTCAACTGAAGGAAAATCGAGACCGTTGTGGGTTGGGGTACCATCCTAATCAAGCCGAGAGAAAGGGGATGGCAGAGGAAAGAAAGAGCAGGTGGTTGGCCAAACTGAGAGGCCATGATCCTTGGTCAAAAAAGATCCCTATCTGTGATATTCGTCAGAGCTTTAAGAGTGCAGGGTTGCTGGACCCTAATCAAATCGCTGCCATTGGGGATGGTCCTGGAGTTGAAAAAGGTGATACCAGCCTAGTCCGCCGTTGCTTCGCCGGTGAAAAGTTGAAGAATTGGGAAGCTGCTGACTTTCCCGTGGCTTTTAATCCAAAGTAATAATTTGTAATGCACCCCTGTGGCTCTGCCCAAGGCCATAGGATAAGTTGTTAGGGGCACGCATGTTTTTATCTTCATTGCTATCATCATCAATAAAAAACGTTGTTTTTGAAATTCATCAATAAAATCATTTCCCTTAATTTCATGTGTCTTCTCCGCTTTATTTTATTTTGCCTGTTTGTTTCGCCTTTCATTCTGCTTTTTGCCTCTGCAAATGCAGATCAACAATAATTATCTCTGAAAATAACAATGTCGATGATCCATATTTTGACTTTGATCATCCAATTAATCAAACGGAGGGAGATGTTGAGAACAACTGGGAAGCTCCTCCAGAACTAATGAGATTAATGGAACAGGAAGAAAGGGTCATTCAGCCTCACGGAGAATCAACTGAGGTAATCAACTTGGGTACAGATGAGAACAAGAAAGAAGTTAAGGTCGGTACCGCAATGAACGACAGTGATCGTATGAAGTTAATTCAGCTCCTGCGCGATTACGTTGACATTTTTGCATGGTCGTATCAAGATATGCCTGAGTTGGATACCGATATTGTTGTGCACAAGTTGCCAGTAAAGCCAAAATGCCCGCCTGTAAAGCAAAGACTGAGAAGAATGAAGCCAGAGATGTCGTTGAAAATCCGGGATGAGGTAAAGAAGCAGTTTGATGCCGGGTTTCTAGCGGTTGCCAAGTATCCTCAATGGGTTGCCAATATCGTCCCGGTTCCGAAGAAGGACGGGAAAGTCAGGATGTGTGTCGATTACAGGGATCTGAACAAAGCCAACCCCAAAGATGATTTCCCCTACCCCACATTGATATTCTGGTGGACAGTACAGCCCAACACTCTTTATTCTCCTTCATGGACGGATACTCAGGATACAATCAGATAAAGATGGCTCCAGAAGATATGGAGAAAACAACCTTCATAACTCTCTGGGGAACCTTTTGCTATAAGGTGATGCCTTTCGGACTCAAAAATGCCGGTGCAACGTATCAGAGGGCCATGGTGACATTGTTCCACGACATGATGCACAAGGAAATCGAAGTGTATGTGGATGATATGATTGCTAAATCCAAGACTGATGAAGAGCATATTGTGAATCTGCAAAAACTCTTTGAACGTCTAAGGAAGTTCAAACTCAGATTAAACCCAGCTAAATGCACCTTCGGTGTAAGATCCGGAAAGCTACTGGGGTTCATCGTCAGTCAGAAAGGGATAGAAGTTGATCCAGATAAAGTCAAAGCAATCCTCGAAATGCCAGTACCAAAGACTGAAAGGGAGGTCCGTGGTTTTCTTGGGAGACTGAATTACATCTCAAGGTTCATATCCCAACTGACAGCCACTTGCGAGCCTCTCTTTAAGCTGTTGTGCAAGAACCAAAAATCCAAATGGAACGATGATTGTCAGAGAGCCTTCGAGAGAATTAAAGAGTATCTTCAGAATCCACCAATTCTGATGCCACCGGTGTCCGGAAGACCGCTGATCTTGTACCTAACCATGTTAGACAATTCGATGGGGTGTGTGCTGGGGCAGCATGATGAGTCAGGCAAGAAAGAACATGCTATTTATTACTTGAGCAAGAAATTTACTGACTGCGAGACAAGATACACAATGCTGGAGAAGACTTGTTGTGCTTTGGCTTGGGCTGCTCATCGTTTAAGGCAGTACATGCTGAGCCATACAACTTGGTTGGTGTCTAAAATGGATCCGATCAGATGTTATTGTCAGAATATGATATCCTTTACGTCACGCAGAAGGCAGTCAAGGGCAGCGCACTTGCTGAGTACTTAGCTTGTCAGCCTATCCCAGAATACCAGTCGATGCAGTATGATTTTCCCGATGAAGACATCATGGCACTATTCGACGAAGGGAAGTCCCAAGAAGATGAAAGATGGAGGATGATATTTGATGGTGCATCCAACATGTGGGGGCATGGGGCCGGAGCTGTGTTAATCTCTCCAGACAATCGCTTCATTTTGGTCACTGCAAGACTGAGCTTTTATGTTACAAATAACATTGCGGAATATGAAGCATGCATCCTGGGTATTCAGGCAGCCCTTGAATGGAAGGTCAAAAGGCTTGATGTGTATGGTGATTCAGCCTTGGTTATTCATCAGGTGCGAGGTGATTGGGAGACCAGAGATCCCAAATTGATTCCCTATTGTGATTATGTTCAAGAATTGATGGAGTCCTTTGAGGAAGTCACTTTCCAGCATATCCCTCGAAGCGAAAACCAGTTGGCCGATGCTTTGGCAACCTTGTCGTCAATGTTCAACATCAGCTGTGATAAGAGTTTAGCTCACCTCAGAATCCAGCATAGGGATCTGCCAGCACATCATTACTGCACTGCAATAGTTGAAGAGCCTGATGACAAGCCGTGGTACCATGATATCAAGCAGTACATCACCACCAGGGAATACCCTCCTGGGGCATCAGAAAATGACAAGAGAATGCTCAGAAGGCTGTCGAGGAATTTCTTCCTGAATGGTGAAGTTCTCTACAAGAGAAATTATGACATGGTTCTCCTAAGGTGTGTTGCGAAAGAGGAGGCCGAAAAGATTATGAAAGAGGTCCATGAAGGCTCATTCGGGGTTCATTCCAGTGGACACACCATGGCCAGAAAAATCTTAAGAGCCGGCTATTATTGGCTGCAAATGGAATCTGACTGTTACAGCTTTGTAAGAAAGTGTCACAAATGCCAAATCTATGCCGATCATATCCATGTACCACCTGCTTCATTAAACGTTCTGACTGCTTCTTGGCCATTCTCAATGTGGGGGATGGATGTCATCGGTCCTATCGAGCCAAAAGCATCAAACGGGCATCGCTTCATCCTTGTCGCCATTGACTATTTCACCAAGTGGGTTGAAGCTGCCTCATACTCAAGCATCACTAGCTCTGTGGTTGCAAAGTTTGTAAAGAAAGATCTTGTTTGTCGTTACGGCCTTCCAAACAGGATCATCACCGATAACGGCAGTAACCTGAATAGCAAGATGATGAAAGACCTGTGCACAGAATTCAAAATCCAGCATCATAATTCTTCCCCCTATCGACCCAAGATGAATGGGGCTGTCGAAGCGGCCAACAAGAATATCAAGAGAATAGTTCAAAAGATGGTGGTAACCTACAAAGATTGGCATGAGTTGCTTCCTTTTGCTTTGCACAGATACCGCACTTCAGTGCGTACCTCAACTGGGGCAACCCCTTTTTCTCTAGTATATGGGTCAGAAGCAGTCCTCCCTATTGAGGTTGAAATACCCTCCCTGCGGGTATTGATGGAAACCAAGTTGGAAGAAGCTGAATGGGTACAAGCTCGTCTGGATCAGTTAAATCTCATTGAGGAAAAAAGAATTGCAGCTTTGTGTCATGGACAGCTGTATCAACAGAGGATGAGGACGGCCTTCGACAAGAAAGTTCGCCCTCGAGAGTTCAACAAGGGAGATCTTGTGCTCAAAAAGATATTGCCCATTCAGAGCGATCCCCGAGGAAAATGGACTCCCACTTATGATGGACCTTATGTGGTCAAGAAAGCCTTCTCTCGAGGAGCACTAATACTCACCAACATGGACGGTGAAGAACTCAAAAACCCAGTCAATTCAGATTCGGTGAAGAAGTATTATGCCTGAAAGAAATAGACGAAAAAAGAAAAAGATAAGCCAAGTAAGAATTAGCTCGCTAGGTTGAAAACCCGAAAGGGAGGCCTAGGCAAAATCAGAGCGACCCGGTGGATTGAAAACCCGCAAAGGGCGATCCAGGCAAAAATTAGGGTCAGAAAACTTGGGCATGAAAATAAACAAGGGCATACAGCACTCCTGAAGGTTTGGATAGAGGGGTGATCAAGGTCAAGGACATAAATGTTTGGCATTGTTCCACAGAGACGGACATTTAGAAACTAGCTTTTCTCTCTCTTTCGTGTCTTTTTGCAGTTTAAATTTTCAAATGTATTGAACAGTCGGCGTAACTTTCTGTACGACCGGTTTCCACATCAATAAAGTTCAATTTTTCTCATATCAGTTTGCTTTTCTATTTTCTGCTCAAAATAAACGTTTTATGATGATGGTAATACTGAATTGTAAAACATGTGCATAAATCCTAGAGCATTGCAATCATTGCGAAATCCCCAAAAGTCACGGGAAGGAAGTGATTTCTCAAAAACAAATTAATGTTGCAAGGAAAATAATTGCGCCCATCAAACACTTCAGATGGCAAATCATAAAGCAAACCTGCACCCGGCCCGTGCGCCGCAGCAACTCTAATAAGTTCCCCAGTCTTGTGCCATGAGTGTCACGGGTCGGTCGAACCAGCAAAGAGAAAATAAGTCAAGAGCAAAAAAAAAATCAGAAAAAAGAAAGCTGATCAAGAAGAATCAAAAGAAAATCAAAAGCATTTTCACGGCATTCATCAAATCATCGCATCGCATGCACTCGCATCACACGCACTCGCATAACATGCTTTTGCATAACATGCACCCATGCTCTATGTACTATGCCTTGCATCTGCTAACGTATGCAGGTACTGTGGATCAGTGCGGCAGCATTGACCAACTGAAGAAAACTAATTGGATTTGCAGATCCCCCTTTGGACCCACGTGTCCCCCAGAAGATTGACTTCACTTCGTATTCGAGCTGCGAGTAAGTCCCTTTGACCTCAATAGGTCCAGTCAAAAAGGATAGCTGTGTTGGCCTAAAACATGGCGCAGTCCTAGGGAAATATCGAGATCTAGACTTGATATAGTACCCTCCCCCGGTCGCTCGAAAGACCACCCCTTTGAGCCCACGTGCTCCCCAGGCCCAAGTGCAAACTCGGATCGTTCGCGATTCGTTAAAAGGCTTTAGGCAGCCTCCTTCGCCGGCTTAATGAGGGCCGGCACCTTTTTTTTTTTGCTTTCTTTACTGCTTTCGCTGGCTTATTGAGGGTTGGCACCAATTGATTCCCAAAAAAAAAAAAATCTTTTCATTGCATTTGTATCATATTTCAAAAAGGAACACAAAAAAAGAGAAAAAAAGAAAAAGGAAAATTCTGGTTTCTCTAAGTAGACAAAATTGGTATAATTTCTGAATTCTTTATTTCTATTTTGCCTCGGAATATGTTTCGGCCAATTCATATTCCTTGTTAAAATCCAAATAAAGAGGGGCAGCTGTCATACCCTAATTTTGTCCGCCTAGGTCAAAACCCTAATTCTCAACAAAAATAAATAAATTGAGAAGTGTGGCATTATTTTGAAGAGTGTGAAGAACATTGTGCATACATTTTTTTGAGTTTTTAGGGCAAAAGGGTATTTTGGTCATTTTCTAAAAATCGGATAATTTTTCATCAAAAATCATTGTGCAATTTTAGAGGAAACTATTTGAAGCAAGGCACCCTTGGTCATATATTTTTTTGCGCATACATGCACGCAATTGCATAAAAATTCAAATTCAAAAAAGGCATCAAAAAGGAATATTCTACAAAAATTTCAAGATGAGGTTTTTATGATATTTTTGGTCATGGTGATCTCATAAAATGGCATATTCCTAAGATTCCTAGTATGTGGCCTAAATTGGGTGTATTTTTGTACAATTATCCTAAGAAGAATAATCAAAAATGAAGGGATAATAGAATGGTCATATGATAGTACAATAGTACAAGATGACAACTTGCAAAGCTTGGGCACCACTCTCCCAATGTGGTCGAATACCCCCCTTCATTTCCCTCTCATTTTGCATTTTTTTTGCCCCTCATCAAAGTGTGTTTCAATCCTCACCCTTGATTCAAAATTAAAATGCAATCCTAGAATGAGATGAGGTACACAATGACCTAAATGCCCCTAAACCTAATTGCACATTATATATACCCTCATATCCTCACCTCTCACAAGGTTTTGGCTCACAATTCACACTCAAAAACCTAGCCTCTCCTCTTCTCCCTTCTTGGCCGAATACACCTCCTCATTCCCTCACCTCATTTCTTCACTTTTTCACTTCAAATCAACATTCTAGTCCTAAATCCTTCATCATCCTTGCATTCTCTTCAAAGATCCATCTTCAAATCTCAAGAATCAAGCTCAAGATTGAAGATTAGAGGGTTGATTCAAGTGGTTTAGTGTTCATTCACCTTATTTCTTTTGCTATTTTAGCTTGGATTCAAGGTATACCTCAAAACTCTTGCATCATTCACTAAGTTTTTTAGCATCAAAAATGTAGATCATCAATCTATTTTTGCATATCAAGCATTTCTTTGCATTTTAGTGCTCTATTTTATGTTGAAATGTTGATATAATTGTTGTTGTTGAATGAGAGATGTGTTTCAAGCATTTTGACAAACACTTTGGGAGGTTTGGATGCTTGAAATGCATCTCTCTCTTGGAATAAATTGTGTGTTTGTGCTATTTTCATTTTGTGCTTGCATTTTCATGAATAAAATTGTGATTTGGGCTTATGTTTCATTTCGCATATTGTAGAAAAATTAGAATTTGTGTGATTTTAGTGCATTCCTTTGCTTAATCATGTGAATCCTTGCCAAAAAGTTTGATCTATGTCATTTGCTTGCATGATTTTGTTGCTTTCAAAGAATAAAATGAGGTTTTAGCTCTATGTTGGTGTCGCATTTCATGAGATAATTAGGGTTTGTGCTTGTTTTTGTTGCTTGCTTTGAAAATCATGTTTGTGTTGATGATTTGGTAAGAGGATTTAACACTTATGCACTTGTGCATATCCCAAGTGTTAAAGATTACCTAAAGGGATTCAACACCTTAATTGTATATGCTTACGCTTGCATTGTTGATTGTTTTGCTTGCAACTTGTTAAAGTTTACACTTTGGTTCTTGATTTGGAAATTGATTTGAATTCTCTACTTCTTTTTCTTTTGGATGCCACGCCATCCCAACAAACTTTTGTGATCAATATCACCCTCCAATTCTCTTCCTCTCTTCTTCAAGTCATTTCTTTTTCCAAATTATTTTCCAAATTAAAACTTTTCTTCAAATTGTTTTTCTATAGCAATCAAATTTTTTCTAAGATCAACAATAAACCTCTTTGAAAACTCATAAGGAGGCAAGTCGGACGTACGGCCGGTGTTGTCTAGCGTCCTAAGATCGGAGCTGTACAGCTCAAACATCTTGGGATACTTACGAGAATCAAAACAAGTAATTAACAACTTGAACCCTATTTCAAAAAATGAGTAAGGAATCGAGTCGGATGTACATCCAGTATTGGTTAGCGTCTTAGGGTTAGCGAGCTGTACAGTTCGTGCGAGCCTAAGATACTTGCTCAAATAAAAGCAACCAACCTCACAACAAATCTTTTTCTTCCTTAATCAAAAAAACATTTTCAATAAGTAGGGGGCACGTCGTCTGTACAGGCGGGGTTGTCTTTGTTCTAGGTCTAGTGGACTGTACAGTCTAGGACCGAAAACCCCTACAATAAAAAACACCAACACAAAGTTTCTCGACTAAGGAGAACTACGTAAGCTTTGAATTCTCCATCGCACCGGGAGATACGTAGGAGCGGGTCACATCCCGTCAAGCACACTTTTAAAAAACAATAAAAAGATTCTTCTTTTCCCCCGTTTTCAAAAACACTTTTCTCAAATAAAAAAGAAGTAGAACGAATTGTTTCAAATCAACTCTGTCAAAACCGCACATCAAGTTAAAGGTTCCCTTTCGGTAGAAAGGAGGTGTGGGGTGCTAATACCTTCCCCACACCTAACCGACCCCCGAACCTACATCTCTAGTTCTCAAAGGACCACCCGCCTTAAAAAAAAGGACCCTTTTTCAATGTTTTGGTCCCTAAATAAAAAATGTTGATGGCGGCTTCACAAATTTTCACGTTGTACGATGAAAGGTCCAATCCGAATTTTTCGGGGTGCAACAGTGACTATAGTTGAACAAGAGTTATGTCATGTTTATTTGTGCACTAACCTTGACCAATCTTGTGCGCGAAAATTTTATTATGATGTGAACAGGATATGGCCGGCAAAGGAAAGAAGAGGAAGACGGTTGGTCGTGGTTCGACATCCCAAACTCATAATTCCGAGTACAACTCTGAGATGTTTAGATCATTGGGATGTGAAAAGTTCCACGACTCAATTAATGTGAACTCAAAGTTTGTCAAAGAAAAAGCCCTTCTCCTTGCTCCGGGTGAGTTCGAAGAGATTAGAGGAAACATTAGCAACAGAGGATGGGAGCAATATGTGGTTTATCCAAAGGAGGCGAGCAAGGCTCTAGTCTTCGAATTCTTTTCTAATGTCTTTCCTAAGCCTGCAGTTGGTATCACAGCAAGTTATGTTCGGGGTCGTAATGTCCCCTTTGATGCTGCTACTATCAACAGGCTATTTGGGTTAGCACCGGTGCCAGTTCTGAATTGTATGTTCAAAACCAAATTAAGTAGAAAGAATATAATGGGAGACCCGGGACGCGCGGCTGAGATTCGTGAAGCGTTGTGCAAACCCGGAATGGATTGGGTAAGAAACACAAGTGGCGAACCTCAAAAGATTCTTACCAGCTCCCTCACCCCAGTTGCTAGAGGGTGGGCGGCTTTCATCCTTGCCACTATCTGCCCGAGTTCAAACCAATCTGAGCTGAGTCTCGACAGGGCAATCTTAGCCTCATGCATCATTCGAGGAGAGCCTGTCAATCTAGGGTGGATTCTAGAAAAAGAGCTCAGGAGCTTTGCCAAGTTTAAAGATGGGGCTTTGCCAAGTTATTGGAGGTATGCTAGTCTCATTGCATTGTTGTGTGAAAAAGCAGGTGTAGTAGCCGATGCAGATGAAGACACTATTTCACCAGCCTCTGCAATTACTGGGAATTGGATTCGCTCTAGGCTAGGACTTGAGCATCCGGTTCAAAGAGAAGAGCCTCAACATGAGCAGCCAGATGAGCAAGAACCAACCTTTAACATTGATGATTTTTCGGTTGGGCCGTCTGCAGAAGATTTTCAGAATCTGCAAGCAAGAATGGATGTTCTGGCAGCAAATCAGGTGCGAATGACAGCAAACCAGAAGGAGATGAGACGGACCCAGGCAAGAATGGCAGCGGAGTACAGGTTTGGGATGAGAGCCCTCTACAGAGCCATGTGCACGGTTCAGAGTGGAGGACAGTTGGACCCGGAGGCTGACATCTTTCAGGCACCTCCGCAGTAGACCCTGGACGCGGTTGAGTAGTCTACTCACCGCTATGGTATTTTCTCTCTTTCCCTTATCCTTGCATTAGTTGGTTGTGTACTTTGGTGTTTATTTTAGTTAGTTGTCGCTATGTGATTCTGTTTTTGTTTTGCTTTTGTTTCTGTAAATAGGCCTTCCCCTAAATTAATCAGTGAGGACACTGCAAAGTTTTGAGCGGGGGGAGGACCTATTGTCAAGTCAGTGTCAGTGTCATGGATTATGTGCAATCATGTAGCGAATTATTCAAAAAAAAAATGAGTTGAGCAAACTTAGTGATGAATTGGTGAGAATTGAGCGAATAGTACTCCTGTGGTGAATGAACTAGTGCACTCTTGCTTCCACACTTAAAACATGAACTCAGGTGGAACTTAGTGATCCTAGAGATGATTGTAGATAAACTAGCTGTTTGGTGGACCATGGGAGTTGCCAAATTTTTACTAAAAATATAGGGTAGCATAAGAAACTAAGTTTGGGGTTCTTTGAGCTATATTAAGGCAAAGCATGAAAGAATGGGATTAAGCCAAGTGCACATAGCTTAGAATGTTTGTATTGTGATTGTAAATATGTGCCATTGTTGTCATTGCCCAATAAAAAAAAAGAGAAGAAAAAGAAAAGAAAAGAAAAGAAAAGAAAAGAGTGAAATAAGCTGCCATTTTGAACTGAGTAGGGAGGCTATTCTGTGGAGACACATTATAGTTTCAGTCAAAAAGATGAGAAATGGTAGTTAGGTTGATTATGAAGTAGGGAGGCCAATTTGTGGTGACACACTTTGGTTTCAGTCGAAATAAGTAATCAACCTGTGAGAAAAGTGAGGAAAGAATCAGAGCAATGCAACATAAATGTCAAGTATTGTTTGTTTTTGAATTCTGTTTTAGTTTCTATTGCTGCAGCATTTCAGTGAAGTTGTAATAAGTGCACTGTCCTAGAGTTCGGAATTGCTAAATCAAAGCCCTTTGTCATGCTTAACCCCCATTCGGAGCGAGAATTGTTAGTCTACCTTTTGTTTTGAAACATCTTTGGCAGTCTCGGAAGAAAGCCCTCTAGTCTTAGTTAAACGCATTTTGAAACTAGCTGTGTTCCAACTGAGTTAAGTGTCACACACGCACTATTGAGCAAGAATGTGCTAGTAAAAGTACCACATGTGGGTTTGCAATTGAGGGACCAGTCTGAAAGTTGATGCTCAACTTGTTTCCTTGATGTTTGTGTTAAGTGATGGATTCCTATGTGATTGCATGTTATCTGATGTTTGTTTTGTCTTGTCTTGTCTTTGCTTGAGGACAAGCAAACGTTTAAGTTTGGGGTTGTGATGAATCCCCATCACATGATGGTTTTCAGTGTTAAAAAGGGATTTTTACTTGGAGTTTTTGATGAATAACAATGAAGTTGATGAGAATTTAACAATTTGTGCTATTAGAAATTTATTTGCTATGCAGTGTTTATGCTGGGTTTTGTCGTGATTTTGTGCCCAGGGACTAGGTGGAATTGAAGAATAAAGCAGTGCAGGCAAATGGACTCAATGGTGTAATAGCAAGGAGCATTCAGCCAAATGGCGCGCAACTGGCGCGTGAGTGGCGCACCACGCGCGAGAAGACAGCAGGAAAGGCGCCCAACTGGCGCGTGAGTGGCGCTGGAGCGCGAATGGCGCGCCAATCAGCGGCAGACGCGTTAAAACACACGTTGGACGCGTTTTTCAGGATCTTTGGACGTATTTTGAACCCTAGTACACGGCGAGAACTGATTGCTCTGGATATCGGCGTTGAAGATTCGAGACTTGGGAACAAGGATTGAAGCTTCACATGTGTTCGTCTTCATCTCCAATTTGTAATTCTTCTCTTTCCTTTTCCTTAATCATGTGTAACTAAACCCTAATGTTAGGGATGAATGAATATTGACGTAGCACTATTGTCGATGGTTTAGAATTTTATTTATATCATACTCTCTCGTATTTTGCGTATCGAATTTCTACGCTTAATGCTTTTTATGGTTGGAAAACTCGTACAATGATATTTTGTTCAATTATGAAATGGAAGTTTTGTTTTTGAATGTTTGAAATTCTATACCTTCAATCGTATCTTAGGAATAATCTATGAGTTGTTGTATATTGCAAACCCTCGTTTTAAATGCTTGTCGTTAATTAGAATCGCTTAAGGAATTAGGGTTTGTAGTTATCGACAAAGGACTAGTTACCTAAGGAATTAGGAATTAGTGAATGTTGTGGGTTAGATAGCAAAATTAGAGAGAGCTTATCCTTCAAATTAAATCAGTGCAATAGTGTGAAATCAATAGGAATTCATCCCTAGCATCTTCTCCATCGTATCTTTTCAAACGCGTTCTTCGTTTCTATTATTAAAAACATAAAAAGAATATTTTATTGCTTTACTTTAGAGCTTTATAGCTCAATCAAATCAATCTCATCCTAGTTCACTTTGGTTCCTTTAGTAGTTGTTAACGTAACTGGTAATTAAATTCGATCCTTGAGGACGATACCCGGTACTTGCCGGTTTTATTACTTGCACGATTCGGTACACTTGCCGAAAGTTCAACACCTGACTACTTCATCAGCATTTTGATTTCTATTTACTAACACTATATCAGGCTCGTTTTCAACCATCCCCTGCAAGGGTTGTTCGACAACTTGTGCTTGTGCCTGATTTCTAGGCAATTCAATGTTAGGCCTTTCTAAGGGGATTTCTACAGGCCTCGAAGGTTGTACTTGGGGTATTGGCTGATTCTGCATTCTTGGAGTGCCAAAGAAATCTGCAATTCGACCCATTTGAGTTGCCAATGCTTGGTAACATTTATTGGTCTCACGTATCAAAGGGTTGAATATTGTACCAATTTGTTGGGTTAACATGTTAACCATATCATGATTGGCCTCATCTATTTGTTGTCTTAATGCCAACACAGACGCCGTAGTTAATGTGGGCTGGGCATTTCGACCATAAGTGCCCTCTTGAGAGGCATGCATAGGGGAGAAACCACCATTCATTATGTTATCTGCACACGTTGAAGAATTGGTTTGCAAACCTACCATCATGCCAGTTGGCATACCATAAGGGAGATTTCGACCAACTATAGGCATGCTAAATGGGATATGACCACTAGTCATATATGGGTTAGACGTTCCCATTGTTTGTGGCATAGAAGCCATTTCATTAGGCTGTGTGGTCACCGTGGTGGCCATTGTTGGTAAAGGATTAAGCACAGGAGATGTAACTGTGATGATGCCTGTCGAAGGCATTGGAGCAGTTATTCCCATAGCGGTTACTGGATTAACGTCATTGACAGACGCATTCTCAGGGCCACTCTGTGCGTTCGAAGAACTTGCGCCAGAACGTGACATCTTTGACAAAGATTTACCACTCCTCAGGCGCATAAACAATTATATTCCAAGATTCTGTTAACTAACACTCTAATATTTCGACACAAAGGTCCCACTGGGCGTGCCAATTTGTTTACCTTGGATTTTGGTAAACACCGCTGGTCTCCAATTTGGTTAACTTGCAGGATCAACCAGTGAATCCTAAGACCATTTGTGTTTAGAGTTTTTAGTTTGATGTGATGTTCTTCAGTGTTTTGCGTTTTAAACAGAAAAGAAGAAGAAATAATTGATTCCTTACGCGCTAAGCAATCAAGATATTTCAGGGAAGAAGGACTTGAATTGTAAAACACATAAAGGTAAAGAGAAAACTGAAGTAAATTGCATTAAAATGAAAGAGAATGGTACACAAGATCATACATTGTTCTCTGACTCGTTTTTCTCTTGAATGCGGAAGTTAGAGCGTGAGAATTGCAATATGAAATTGTGACCCTTGTTTCTTCTCAGAAACTACTATTTATACTAAGCAGAAACTGCTCTAAAACAGTTATAAAAATGATAGCAACCGCTCCTCTTTTCGACCAACTGCTAGTTCTTAAGCGCATAACTGCTCAATTTTCTATCTGTCGAAAGATTGTGTCCATTTTCCTCTTTCTTGCTTTTGCTTCCCCGGAAGCTTGTCGAATTTACCCTGCACATGACCATTTTCTCTGTCGAAATACTTTGGTCTTTGTCGAAATATAAGTCAAGCCTTGTTGACCATTTTCAATGAAGCTTGTCGAAATTACAGGCTAACACACTGTCATTGCTATTGTGTGAGAATCACCAACATTGAGATCAGGGACAAATGGGGCTGATGGCGAAGGTAAGGTTACTGTTTTGGGTGAGAGGTTATCTTGAGGGTAATTGGGGAGGTGAGTTTGCGGATAATTGTTTTGAAAGTGGTTCCTAGTCCTTTACATTGTATTTCTCGCAAGTGGTCTTCTTGTGGATTTTTTGGGTTTTGGTTTTGTAATTGTAGCCCCTTCTTTTGCAGTCATACTTTCCTTTTGCAGTCATTCTGATTAATACAAGGTTATATTTGTGACACACATATTAAATACTTATTTAAGTGACATGTCAATGAATTTTCGTGACTGTACTCCAAAGTTGCTTTTATATGGGTTCAGGTTTAGGTCGTGCATGTCCGGCTAGTTTAGAAACTTAGTTTAGGTTTGTCGTATAACAGTAACTACCCTTGATAGGGTTGTGAACTCACAATATATGATATATTTTTTGCTTGTTAAAAAAGATTGTATTTGAATAGTGTGTATTCATCTTTAATTGAAGCTAGTCTTGGTTATGTTTTGAGCCTTGAAATCTAGTTTTAGTGTTCCCCTTAATATACTTTCTTTTGTCTAGTAAAACAACAATTTTATTATCATCATACTTTTTATTTTCATGACATCAAATGCTAACTTGAAAGAAGGATAGCCCAATTTTGATTACCCTAAGGTTACTACTTAAATTGCCTCTCTTTTATGCGCCCATTTGGGAAGTTTTTTTTTTTTTTACGATCCTAACAACTTCGACTAGTGGTCACAAAATAAGATTGAATTAGTCTTATTAAAACAAATGATTAGCCAGTATTAAATATCCGTAAAGTACCTACATGGTTATTCCCCTAACTTGTTACACAAGTATCATTTACTCTGAATTTTAAAGGCATAAAAAAATACATCAAGTATATATTTTTTTGATACACGTACGTATATTTGCCAAACAAGTATGGCAGTCAAAATAATAACCCATCATTAATTAATTTAAAACTATAAAATGAGCCGACAGAGAACAACCGTGATTGTGATATCATAATCATAATCATAAGTAATATTAATCACGAGTTTGTCCATATAGGCTTACAACTAGGACCCCCCTTCCAACTCCCACACCTTCCAACACTAACCATTTGAACAACCACGTTTTGTTGTACTTGAAGCGTATTACATAATATTTAACCTTTTTTTTCTTTTATTTCTATCAAAACCTATTACCTACTAATTATCTTTATCTTTATCTTTATTATAATAAACCAGGGATAGGTCCACAGTGGCGTCCATGTCAGATATTCGTCAGAAATGACATCAGATTTACACTATTCCACATAAGCTAAAACTGACAATTAAGCACACAAGTCAACTAGCCAAAGACATCCGACAGTGGTCATTACGCAGGCGAGCCACATGGACTTGATCAACGGCTGCAACTCTTTAAAATTGCGGCTGGCAATCTAACGGTTGCACATTTGTAATTAAAAAACGGATGCAATAATCAACGGCTACAAAGTAAATGCATTACACAAATTATTAATATAAGGGATTCATTCAATAAATGCCAATAATAAAAATCCCCATAAACGTGGACTAATGTGGGGAATTCAACGCTATTCAGCAAGGAGAGATCCAGTAAGCTCCCAAATACTGTAACTGAGAGTACTCTCCAGTCGCAAGAATATGTAGCAAGAATAATATGGAATACAGACAAACTTTAGGAATCTCTTCTTCTTCTTCCTAATTAAAATTTTTCTTCTAATCAGCATCTCTTCTTCTTCTTCCTCTCTTCTTCTTCATTTTCGAAACTCAGAGCTTCTTATTTGGAACCCATCTTCTTCCTCTCTTCATCTTCCTCTCTTCTTTATTTTTGGAACCTGGGGTTTCAAATTTTCGAAACCCAGCCCTTATATCTCTCGCCCACTCTCTCGAGAAGAAAGGGAAAACTAGGTATGTTTTCTTCTTAAATCCAGCTTCAATCTCTAGGTTTCAATCTCATTTTCGATTTCATTTTCGTTTTATAATCAGACCCAACTGATTTTATGAACTTGCTGTATTTCTAACATTTGATTTAACTGATTTTGCTGTTATTTACTAATATGAGAATACTATGATGAATGGATCATATTGATTTTTAGGGATTTAACTGATTTTGTTGTTGTTTACCAATATGAGAATACTATGATTTAGGGATTTTATTGATTTTATGGATTTTACGAATATGAGAATACTTCTGGCTTCATTACTTCACTTCCCTATTAATCGATTACTTGCTCAACCCTAGCCCATGTCCCTTAGCAATTCTTATATTTGTTCAATTATTGTTACTTTTTTAACTCATGTTAGTGACAAAAATGTAGGATAATACATGTAAGAGGCGACGGGAGACGACGACAAGGGCGGCAATGGGAAGCACGACAATTGCGGTGATCATGGTTCATTAGTTAGTTGCGGGAAGTATAAATTTTTATACTTTATGTTGTTGAATTCTCATCTTTGCTGGTATGAGGTTTAAAATAGGAATGATTATTGTTTTGGTTTGCTTTGGGGGTTTTATATTTGCACGAGTTTTGTTGGTTGAGTATGCAAAAATCAAACTCAGCTGGTATGGACATGATGGAGGTGCACAATTTTAGAGCAGATTCTTAGTAACAAACTCTATTTATGCTAAAACATAAGGTTGTTTGTGGTTAACAAACTCTTAGTTGAACTCTTAATATTGTAATGCCAATTGAACTCTTCGTATCTTCATATTTATTTTGACACGAGCATAAACCAATTCATCACATACCTTATCTGATGTTGTAAAGCTTATGCACTTACATGTTGTATACTTTTATGGATTCTATTTGCTCCCGCATTTGCTCCATCAAGTTCTTCATCTTTTCTCCTTACAAATATGCTGCTATAAATACCATTGGCATGTCAAGATGGATGGAATATTAATGTCATCTTTTCTCTTTTGCTCAAGAAAGTATATTAATCATGTCATTGGTATTTACATGTCATTAGTATTTATATCTGTGTTCAAGTCACGTTTTCAATCTTCTATTTATCTTGATTAATATTTATTTATTTATTTATTTGTTATATAACCGTGAAGGTTCTTCGCCGACTCTGGTGGCTGATAAACATAGGGCTTCCTTCTCTTCGTGGAGTATACATCAGAAGCAAAACCCAAATGTTGAGGCTTCATGATGCAAGCTCCTGTCATAGTCTGCACAGATGATTCGTTTGATTACTTTTGGGTACATCACAATTAATTCACAAAATTTCATGTCTCAATTCCATTTTTTTTATCAATCATATCTATTAGATTTCTCTTTCACTTATTAATGTTAACAAATGAAGTTGATAAACGGAAGGTAGGATTATTATGAAATGTGTTTGGTTTTTGTTACAGCCTATGCAAGAAATAGTGATGTTGTCAAGGAGAGTTTTGAATATCAAGTGGACAAAGAGAGGGAAACCTAAGTCTTTTCTAGCTGGGGTAGGAGGAGATCCGGTACTTCGAATTACTTCCAATTTTACTCTTAACCAAATTAGTGGACAAGTCATTCAACATGAATAGTTATGGTCTAATTGTTTGAATTACTTCCAATTTTCCTTTTGTTTGAAAGTTTATGGTCTAATTGTTTTGCAGGTGACAAAGTTGTTGCTGGATGCAAGAATGTTCTTAGAGGTCTGCATAGCAACCAAATTGCTGACAGGGAATTGGACAAGGTTAGTGGTTGAATATGTTGGAGTTGTTTTTACATTGCAAATTAGTAACAACTTTTTTTGAAATATTTTTCTCTGCTAATCATGCATCATTGGTGTTCAAATTGATTAATTCTATTTGTTTTATCTCTTAGTATTGTATAACCCTTAGTAACAGCTTATGTTTGAGAAATGCAAAATCATACTTGAACAGTTAAGAGATGTTTTATACAAGGAGACAATCCTTCTTTTGCTTCCACTAGCATAATGGTTTTGGAAATTTGAGCCCTTTTTTCTATTATCTTTATATTGTTCTTCCCCCTTAAAAAGTTGTATCCCTTTTCTCCAAATTTGTGCCTTTTTGTTCTTCTTTTGTTTAGAGGTAAGGGATTATGGGCAAAGAAATAAGCAAAGATGAAGAGAAACTTATCAGAATCAGCCCAAATGGAAAATTTGATCAAGGACAAAGTAGATGGGAAGCTCTGAAGAATGGGTACTTCAAAATCGGAGTTGTACCCGTATCGGATACGTATTTGGTACCGTCACTTTTAAAACGTTGGGATAAGTATAAGTACTTATGCCGAATACTCTTCACAAAATAAAAACGCGTAAGCCAAATTATTGGTCAATAAACCTAAAACGCGTAAGCCAAATTATTGGTCAATAAACCTAAACAGTAAATGGTCAATATCTGAGGTTTTCAAAAAATTCTATGGATTACAATCAAAAGAAAAATATTGTACGCATAATTATTGGCACCTGAATTTCGTCCACTGATGTCAAATTTTATTCCATTCGAAAACGTCGACCCGTGCTGGCACGGGTCAATCATACTAGTATTTATTTATATGTATTTTAATACTTATATATTACATTTATATATCATATTTATTTGACATCTAATATTTTGTATCACTTTCCATAGATTTTAGATTCTATATATTTATTAACTAGAATGTTATTAAATATGAGTAATTTTATTGATTTTCAAATTTGTTTTTAATTCAAAATTATATTAAATTTAAAAATATTGACTTATAATATTTTATATTTTTCTAATTCTCATATTAATTTAATACCAAATTTATTGATATCAGGTCATGCGGGTCAATTAGTGACCCCTCGGTTCAACCATTGACCCAGTGACCTGCTCGAGTCGATCACTGGGTCGGTTTTAATAACATTGATTGCAGCTGACTGTTTCAAAAAAACAAAAACAAGTCATGAATACAATGCTAATTTTGTGGATCCAGTAATGAATACAATGTTAATTTTGTGGATCCAATCTCTCACTCGACAATCTCTCTTCATCTCTCATTCGCACATTCCTCTTCCTTCTTTTTCTCTCATTTTCTATCACAAAATTTCAATCTTTTTTTGATGAACTACAAAAGTTTGTCCTTCATCTCTTCTTTCATCTTGATCAACTCAAAACGGAAAGCAACGAAAGAAGAAAATCAAAAGAAACAGAGCACTGCATTTCTCTCTCTCCATGGACCATCACTCATTCTATCTTCCTTCATTAGGGTTTCGTTTTTCCCTAAATTTCTGAAGAATTTCCTTCGCTAGCATCATAACAAAGTTGGCCACGATACTGTGTGAAGGATGAAGAACGATATTCGCCACTTCCACCGCCACAAGACGCCGACGTTCTAAACCACCACAACTTCTTCAGCACATTACCGTGATTTGTTTTTGATTCTATTTCTTCTGTTGTAAAGTTTGTCTTTTTATCATATCAAACTATATGGGTTTTCTTTGCTTTTGCTTGGTAATATTTTTATTCTTTGAAGTTTTTGAAATTTTCTTCAATCATGTTCAAATGGTTTTTTCCCCTTCGGCTTCTGTGATCATAAAGCTTTAGAGGAATTTTGGCAGTGCAGTATCTTTATGGCTAAAAAGATTCAGCTTTTGAAATCATAACATTGTTTTGGAGTACTTCCTAAGTTTATCAATTTTGCAATCATCTCATTTCAATAAATAGATTGAAGCTTGTGCCTACAATATAGTCAACCTCCATAGTCAGAAATTAAGGATATAGTTGTTCTTACGTTTGTATTGTATACAAGTATACTCCCCAATATATATAATCAGACCCAGAATAGCAGATGTAGAAAATAGTGAGATATTGCTATAATAGTAACAAAAATGTGTTGATGCAGCGATGAAGGTACACCTATGGTTGTCCAGTTACAGAAGTGTTATTGTCACCCTTATAACAATGTGGTTTTTTTTCCTGTTTTGATCACTGTTGTAGCTTTGAAAATCCTTTCGGCTGGAACCACTATCGAGAGAAGATGGAGACTATCAGAAGCACAAGAGCAACAAGGTAGTCGGGTTGTAGTTTTGATCACTGTTGTAGCTTTGAAAATCCTTTCGGCCGGAACCACTATCGAGAGAAGATGGAGACTATCAGAAGCACAAGAGCAACAAGGTAGCCGGGTTGTTACAACATAGGTGCTGAACCTGTTTTGAGTTCATTCCGTAAGTATTCTTATAACTGCATATTAGCTTTCCCCATTCTTTTCAACTTTAAATTTTGTATTCCGTTTACCAATATTTTATCTTTTGCATTGCACTTTCATTTTAGTACATGTTAGGGTTGCAAAATATAAAACTAGAATTCAATTTTATGTTTCCTTTGTGCTCACATGGCATTAACTTGCTTTAAGTAGTAATTTTGGGTTCGTGTAAGTAACTACTAAGCAATGATGGATATGATATGGATAGAGTGAATACAATTATTCAAATCCAAATATTAAAATTATCATAAATAGTAGTGCAATTAGGATATTGTGAAGCTGTGTGTCATATATAAATTTATCTCAGGTTATTGTGAAGCTGTGTGTCATATATATGATATTGAATTTGCAACTTTTGTTCTGTTTAATCACGATGCAGTGAGCTTGATTGAAAAGTCTTGCTCAGAGCTTCTTGAATTCTCGGAGGAACTTTTAGTGTTTTAAATAGGAATAGTACTGAATATCCAACAATATCTAATACTTATTTATTGAATAATGTTGAATATAAATCCTATGGGTTTTCCTACGAACATATCTGACCTCATTGGTAGGTTCTCTTCAAAGTTCATGTGAGGGACTCATCGAGAATATATTTGAGAAAACATTTCATGTTTGAGGGATTATGATTGATTAGGACTTGCTTAAAAAGTTCAAAGATAAATCAAATGTTGTTAAGGTGAAGTGTAAATCTTAATTTTCAATAGCGTTCATAGTTTTAAGCTAAGACTTTCCAACAAACCATAATCCATAACATTACTTACACTGTTAGAGACAATGTCTCAATCGTCAATGCAAGAGGGTTTCGTGGATACAATTTCACAACTTTCACCAAGAGAGAAACCCTAGGATAAAATAAAATTTGAACTAATAGTTGTTTCTTCGCACAGTCACTATATCCCACTAAATTTGGGACTTCTCTCAAACCCTATCGCGTGATGTGAAAAGCGGTGTTGCTCTGTATTCCTTTTGTTTGCTCTCAATCTTTTTTTTATCATCACTCTCAATCTTATTCCTAATAGTGAGTAATACTAATCAGATTGCAATAGATCGTTCCATATTTAGTTTTTTTTACAAAATTAGATTAGTCGCTGGCAAAGTCGCTGGATACTCTCAATATGATAAAAAAACCTAATCTAATGCATCATTATGCTTTTATTGATTATTAAATAAAATATTTACCATTCACCAACTAATATTTTATATCACATGTGTGATAAAAAAATTCTAATCTAATGCATCATTATGTTTTTATTAATTATTAAGTAAAATATTTACCATTATCCATTATCCAATTATTGATTATTTTTATCATAGATGTTACAATAGAATGAATATATAAGGTTTAATAAAAAAATATATATAATGTTCATATTAAAATAAAATATCATAAATTATTGTCAATTCTAGAAATTTTTTACACCTCATTAATTATGGAGCTTTATAGGCAAATAAGATATGTGGAATAAGTCCCTTTTAAAAAAGAAGATATGGGGAATAAGCAATACTAATATTGATATTCTAATTTCTTTTTGTATCTTGCTTTCAAACTTATAACATCAAATATTTTAGGTTTAATTACATTTTTGATCCCCTATAATAGTTCATTCACGATTTTGGTCCCGCAGCCGAAATTGGTCAAACTAATGGTTGAAGTGGTACTAAGTTAAATGACATGGCATCCCATGTTTGAGTGCCACATGAAAATTTTAATTAAAACATAATATTTTAATATAACAATTTGTTTTTTAAATAAGTAATAATAAACATCCCAATATCTGGTAATAAAGTATTTTTTAATCTACTTTTTTCCAACTTACTGACTCTCTTTCTCTGCGATGAATGTTCGGAGATAGCAAAGCTTGGTGTTACTCAAGGTGGAAGTTTGATGAAGATCATGAGGAAGATCTTAGAGTGACCAAAGGATCTTTGTTATGTATACTTATATGGATGGATGTATTGTTTCATCATTCCCTCACAGTCTAACAATCGACTAAACAAGTGCTTTTTACCTGTACGTGGGAATCTCGACGGGGACTACCCACAGTGGAGCGTGAATGGGAAATTTTTCCATGTGGAGACGGGGACGAAAGAGATAATTTCCCCACTGTCAACTCTGGGATGAGGATGGGGACGGAGACCATTCCGCTGTCCGAGTACATTATATGTGTTTTTTAATTAAAAATATTAATAAAAAATAAAAATGTGCTAATTGTTATCTTTTATTCTTAATTTTATTTTTTGAATATCAATAAATAAAAGAATGACTAAATTTTATATTAAACTATGATTTTTTAGTTTAACTATAATTTTTTTTAGTATACAATCTAATGTAATAAACGTGTTCTGCTAAAATTTGTCATGGTTAGTTTATTTTCTAATGTGTCCAAAGTAGTCAATTTTTTTGACATAATATACGTAAACATTCAATTGGCTCTTTTTTAATCCCCAAACAATAATTTCAAAATTTAAGTTAAAAGAAAATGTATACCCGTGCTAGTGCTAGTATAGGTGGTACATACTAATTAGTATAATATTCTAGTATTACTACCAAATATTCCATTTCTAATTAAACAACTATCTGGAATTTGTCTGTACTTGGGTATATATACCAAACTACCCTTACTAGCATCAATAAACAAATAATACACGTAGGCGGCTTTCACAAATTAAAGGGTATTATTGTCTTGAAAATTGATGTGTAATCAGCATGATGTTGGCCGTATGACCTCATCCTTCCTACGTATGCCTCTACCCTTGACCCATCCAATCAGATTAAAGACCATATTTCTGTTCTACATGTTCTCTGTCTGGTATCAAAGTAAACAAAATACTCATATTTTATTTGCCTACTAGTAGAGTATAAGTAAAGTTTTAACACATATTTTATTTTTTTATGATTCACTCAGGAATACAATTTAATTTGTAATTACATTGAGAAATTTGAATGAACTTAACCATCATTCTTAATTAATATAATTTCAATTAATTATATTTTCTTCTACGTTTCTGAATACATATTCAAAAAAAGTTAGTTAAATTTTTTATTCTAATGAAATTATCTCGCATTTTCATATAATAATTTTACTATTAATTATTTCATTTTACATCTTTTTCTTTGCAACAAATTAATTAAGGTTACTATTGACAGAACAATAGCTAATTTTTTTCTTGTCAAAAAAAAAAGAACAATAGCTAATTTTGCCAAAAAAAGGTATGTCCCACATTAAATAATGGTATCAAAGTATTTTAATAATTAATTCTCTTTGAAATGAGTATATTAAAAAAAAAAAAATTCTAAGCTAGGCGACAAAAAGTCCTCGAAATCTTATTAAAATGTGAAAAACAACATGAAACAAAATCATGGGGGCAATTACCAAAACTAATGCGAAAAAGATAATAACAAAAACAAAACAAAAACAATAAAATAAAAGAAATCAAGATAGCATATCAAAGGTTATGATTTATTCTTCCGCAGTTTAAACTTCTGAAATCTAGATGTGACCACTTGAAAATCAGATTCGACCTTATCAGTATTATCCACGATCTCTAGAATACTCTCTCAGGCTTCTTCTTCTGCCTAATATTTTTGTAAAATTCTTTAAATATGACCATTGGGAAATCAGTTTCAAACTTATAAGTCATTAATATCGGAAAACGTTGGATCGTTTAAATCCTTTTCAAAATTGATGTCTTTTGAAGAGATAACATCAACTCATGCAGAGGACTCTCCATTCTCTTCTTGAACTACTTCCAAAGCATTCACAACAACCCGTGGAATCTTGTTACTTTTTTGCAACTCGTTTCCCTGCAAAGTTGCATCCCCAATATCCACTATATAGCTCCATCCTGACTTGCACCTTGGGTAAGACCTTCTGAGGCAATTCTTTATCAGCATCTGATGAGCTACCACTATCCTAGCTGAATACCATAGTAGTATCTTTAGACACACCAACATTCATATCACTTATGTTTCCTTTCCTGGCTCCTTAGGGATATACTTAGGCTATGCTTGGTAACAAGTAGTGAATAGTAGATAAGGTAGCGTATAGAGGATGACCGAATAGCAGATAGTGGATGAGCTAGCGAATAGCGGATAAGCTAGCTAATATGAACGATGTGTTTGGTAAAACTAGCAGTTAAATTAACTGATAAATGTAAAATGTCATAAAAGAAAATATTTATTTAATTCATGATTAAATTGTTTAGTTTATTTTAATTAGGATAGAGAAGGAATTTAAGAATAATAATAAGGATTTAAATGCCAAAAAAAGTGAGGCGCGATACGACATCCGCTCAAACTCTACTTGAAGCGGCGTTTGAAAAAATGTTAAGCGCTACTCGAAAAATGCTAAACATTAGTGCTTACCAAACATATGTACTCGTCACCTGCTAGTCAATTATCCACTATCCACTAGTGGATGAGACTTGCCAAATAGAGTCTTAGATACAATTTTAGGCTTAACAAATGGCTCTCGAACCTTTCGTTCCTTAATTAGTACATCTCGCACTAGGCTGCATCCGAGTTTTACAATATTTCTCGAAGGTATGACCAATATTCTGGCAATTCATATAAAAGGAAGGCAAATTTCATACTTAATGCCTACAAAGAAAGAAAAACCTGATCTCTCAACTAGAATTCGACTTCTAAATTTTGATCTCAATTATATCAACTAATATCTGTACAAAGTGACCAAATGATCTGTCAAATGAACTTTTGCTTGACAATTCCGAGACGCCGATATTCTTGAGGAAGTCCTATAAGCTTAATCCAACATTGTGCATTCGTATGTTTTATAGATAATTAAAAGATTAAAATCAGCTTGCCAGGCGAACAGTCGAAGCAAACCCGATTTGCAATTCCGGGAATGTTGGACTGTATTCTACCTAAATATTTAATAGAGGGAAAAAATTCATAATAACCTTTTCTCAAAGAGATCAATCTTGATCAGTTTATTACCCTTGATAGTAAAAATCGACGCTGGAGATGTGTCTTGCAACCCTCTAAACCTGCTACATACTCTTCTTTTGGAGTCGAAATAGTCAGTTCATTCCCTTTGATGCACGAGCGAGGGAGTCGACTCATTGAAATATCAAATATTTTATCTCTTTATCTAGTTTCAGCTTGAGTTAAAAGAAATAGGACATGGAATTACAATATTTGGAGCTTTGTTGGTCATCGTGGGCACAACAGTAAACACAATAGGTGTTATGGCCGTAAAATTCCCCAAACTCGAGTTTTAAAGGCGTTCCTGTCACCAACCCATTGAAGAGATAAATCGTGGGTCCCATGAAGTTGATTAACGCGCGGAGGAGTGGTAAAGTGTGTCACACGTGGATCAAAATCCAACAGGGCGGAATCTTGAAGCAACAGATCTGCAGCAGCAACATATAGTCGTGTGACGGTAACTCGTACTCTGTCTAGTGTGGATGTCACACAGAACGAGGGAAAGCGGTATCTGCATCTACAGTGCCTGCAAGAGGTCTTCCCGCAGCATTTTTGTATCCTAGGGAAGCCAAAATTGCAAAGCTGCAACCCTAGCCAATAAATGAGTACATTAAATGAACTTGTTATATATATATATATATATATATATATATATATATATATATATAAATTCATATAAAAAAATTAATTGGCACTTCATCGTAGGAAACAGCTTATGATACTAAGGAATTTCCTTAGTTATAGTTACTAAACATTTGGTGACCATTATACAACATTCCAGTGGTTAGTACATATTAGCCACAATTTAGTTTTTGGCTCTGTCTGGTAAAAAAGAGCGGATAGCGGATAAGCTAGAGGGTTGAATTTAAAGTGTTTGGTAAAAGTAGCGGTTGAACTAGCTTATAAATATACAATGACATAAATGGGCATTTGTAATTAATGCTTACAAATGAGAGAGAAGATTAATTTAATTGAGGATACATGAGAATTTAATTAAAATAATGAGGGTAAAAATGAAACGATGTAAGCTATAAGCTCAAGCGCTACTTCAAGTAGTGTTTCAAAAAATGCTATAAGCTAGTGGAAAAACGCTATAAGCTAGTCATGTCAAACAATTACAACTAGCTTATCCGCTATAAGCTAACATATTGGCTTTGCCAAACAGAGCCTTTGTGTTGTGAGTAAGCGAATAAATGAAAACACTGATTAGTACTTGTTTGCCACAATATAACTTTCATGTGGTCACTGAGTTTTTCATTGATGGGAAAATGACTATTATGCTCATTTAGTAACAATTACTAAACTATTGTTTATTACCAGAAATCGAACTCTTCGTCGTACTACATTATTCCTATGGCTAATATATGTTAAAGATAAGTAAATGTCTGTTGTTAAATAACACACCAATGAGTATTCAAAATTTTTGAAATTTGATATACATAATTATAAGGATAATATCATTTTATTTAACGATAGAATTCATGAATTTCATTTTCTATATTAAGTTATTAATTAGGGTAAGTAGCACATAATATCAAAATATATCCGACTATTATATAGATATAGATATACTCTCGTCAAGCGTTGGCGGAATTTTTGTCTGTATATACTCTCATCAAGTGCATCAATATTTTAGAATATTTGCAAGTGGAAGGAAGTGCCAAATTTGTACTATGTATAAAAGGCATTGTCTTGTGTTTCTCATCATCAACCATAATTAACTAGCTTGCTTATAAAAAACCTAGCTAGCAGCTGTTAATTAATTTAGAATTAACACTCCCAAAAAGATAGTAATGGAGAATCTGCTTTCGTTACCTCCAAAAGGCAAAAAGGCAATAGAAGAAGAGCTCATAAGAGGAAGAGAGATGGCAAATCAGTTACTTGAAGTGTTTACTCATATGTCAAATACTCATCATGTTGAAGATGAGAAAGAGTCAAAGTCGTTACTGTTTCCATTTGCGGAAGATCTTGTTCGCGAGGTATTGAAATCGTTGACCAATGCACTTTTGCTCTTGAACAACGTTGAATCCAAACATGTGGCGGCGCCGCCAAACACTGTCGGAGATTTTTCTTTGCCGGTGGGATGCCCTAAGCTGGAAGATTTGGATGGAACAAATTGCAACACACAAAATCGAAAAGGCCAGTCAAACAAGAGAAAGTAAGATTTTGATTCATGCCTTCGTAACAAAAATTGACTTGTTTCAAAGCTTTTGATTCATATTTCCAACCTTAATATTGGAGGACTTATTTTGTTTTTCATTTTATCTCTATTCTATATGTTGATATTTTTTAATTAATTTAACTCAAAATATAAACTAAATAAAATTATGGCAGGATAATATTTTGATGTTTAAATAAATAGTTTGTGTAAATGTTATTGTAATTAATTTGAAAATATATCACATACATCATTTCTCTTATATAGATAATGATTTTTATTCATTGTATTTTATATATATATATATATAGGGGTTTAACTTTAATCTATCAATAACCCAATCAAATTATAAAAGAAAATTAAAGCTAAAAATTGAGTTTGGATAATTAGTGTCAGGAAAATTGGCTTGATAGTATCTTCATTACCAAAGATTAAACGCTAATCCCTATTTATATGGAATACAAAGACTCAACCCTAAGTAAGTAAATCAAGAACAAATAATACTAATAAATACAATTAATGGAGATCAAATCAACTCCTAATTTGTCTAGCCTAAAATAGGAAAACCAATAAATATAATTGCAAACACAAATTTATTCCTGATTCACATCCCCTCAAATTGATGCGGCTCTTCAAGGAGCATCAATTTGCTAACAATAAACTGATGGCGCGGGAACAACTTTTGTCAAAATATTTGCAGCTCGGAACAGTTGAGAAAGATCGCCACTCAGAATCCAAGAAGTAATCTGAGCATAAAGAACTCGTAAGAACCAAGAACATTGAGAATCATGAACACCAAGAAGCACACACACCAAGAACCAGCGAGAACCAAGAACAACCACCAACACCAAAAATACCACGAACAACAAGAATGCCAAGAATCACGAACACCAAGAACACTAAGAATACCACGAACGGTAAACACGACGACTATGAGCATTTCACTCATAGGCTACGTTCTCTCTTCGTTGTAGCAAACGGCCCGAGACTAAGAGTTTTTTTTTTATAGCTCATAGGCTGCATTATCTCTTCGTTGCAGCAAACGACAACCACGACTACGAGCGTATATGATATAGCCCATAGGCTACGTTATCTCTTCGTTGCAGCAAACGGTACCAAAACAAGAGCAACCAAGGGAGATGTCGTTGAACGCACAACACGGTCGAAAAGAGAAACATAACAGAAGAAAGCAGAAACAAGAAAACTAGAGAGGTATAAATTGAGAACTAAACAAAGTGGTGCTGCCGGCAGTCGATGTCGCCGCCGACAGCGGTGGTGAAGCACGAAAACGAGGTCAGAATATGAGAAGTGGCTCTGATGCCATGTCAGGAAAATTGGCTTGATATTACCTTTCTTATCGAAGACTAAACGCTAATCCCTATTTATATGGAATACAAAGACTCAAGCTTAAGTAAGTAAATCAAGAACAAATAATACTAATAAATACAATTAATGAAGATCAAATCAACTCCTAATTTATCTAGCTTAAAATAGGAAAAACCAATAAATATAATTGCAAACACAGATTTATTCCTGATTCACAATTAGTTCAGGTTGGATAACAAAATTACAAAACCATCATTTATACTGGTTTTGATTCCATCGCTCTTATTTAATATCATTGTAATTAAATAATAGTACTAATAGTTCCTTTGTTTGAAGTATATGTCTGTATCCTAGGGCACGAAATAATGAATACAAAATAATTTGTGATGCCCTTGCGTAAGCCATCTTGATAATTTTAAACTGCATCACAGCTGGGTCCTTCAGACATAATAGATCGTCATTACATAATAATCTTGGAATAATTGTAGATCTGTTGTTAATAATTTATAGATATTTTATTCAAACGATTAATGTCTTAGTTGTGAAAATAACAACTCATTAATTGATATTTTTGTCTTCATAAGATCAATTGCGCCAACTTGGGAGAAGAATACCCCAATACTGATTGACGATGGTCATGCATGGAGAAAGTATGGTCAGAAAAGGATAATGAAAGCGAAACATCTCAGGTATATATCAGCTAATTTTAAGCTCGAAATCTGTAAAATTAAAAATTTAATTGATAGTCACAATGTTGTAACCACGCCCCTTTGACCCAACCCAAACACACAACTCAATCCAAAAAATCAGGTTGGTTCGGATAAGTGGATTGGGTTGGTTTCAAAATAGATACACCTATAGTTTATGGGTTGGGTAATGGGTCTGAAAAATTTAAAAACCCATCAAACCCAACCATACCCATAAAATGTGACCTTGCATATGTCAAACTAAAATATAGGACTATAATAAGGAATACCATACAATTGTTTACGGAGAAAGCAATATTGAAGTTTTTACTGTCTTTGAACCATTAAATGATTTCACTGGACTTCAAGTAAAAACTTTAATTGTATGTGTCACAACTCGTTACATTGATGGTGAATGAGAAAATGTAAAAATATGGATATTTATTTGATTTCTAAGTACATTGCATTAATTGATGTTAAGATATTGATTTTGATGTTGGTTTGCTTTTCTTATTTCTGCTATTATTGTTCTAGTTTTGCCTACTTTTTTTTGCTTTTTCTTAAAAATAATTTTATTTAACTAATGAACCTAGTACCCATTACGAGGCAACCCAATCTAAATTACTTGAGGTCAGTTTGGGTTGGTTCGAGTTACATAAAAATTTAGGTCTTATTTTACTAAACCCAACCCGCAAGTATTTGATTGGGTTGTATCTTTAAATGAATCAAAACCCACCTAACCCAACTCTAGGGATGGCAATGGGGCGGGGCGGGATCGGGGAGTACTTCCCCGCTCCCCACCCCCACCTCCCATATTGTCCCCCATCCCCATCCCCATTCCCCGCTTCGGGGGAGTTTTTCTCCCCATCCCCATCCCCACGAATGCCCACGGTCCCCGCGGGGACCCCAAGAATTCATTCAAAGTTAGCAAAAATTAAAATTAAAGTGTAATAAAACTGAAAAGAATGTATAAAAGTAAGACTAAAAAACAAATGTTTAACATTAAATATAAAAAAAATTATAAAATTTAGCCTTAATTTGATATTTTAATATTTAAAAAGTATAAAGGTGAGAATAAAAATATAAAAATTAGCACAATTTAATATTTTATTAATATTTTTATTTAAAATCACATATTAAAAGACTAAAAAAACTATAACTTAGAATATAAGATACATCTATAATAAGAACATTTATTATATATTCGGGGGTGGGGTCCCTGCGGGGCGGGGGATATGAACCCCGTCCCCATCCCCAAGTTGACTGCGGGGGGATTTTCTCCCCCATCCCCGTCCCCACGGGGAAAACCTCCCCGCCCACGGGGCCCCAAATGGGGCAATCTCCGCGGAGATCCCCACTTGCGGGTAGAAATTGCCACCCCTACCCAACTCACGCTCATCCCTGGTTGATTGTGGTCTCCAATTTAGAGCGAATATATTAATGATACATTACTATATATTGTCAGGCAACTGTGGATAATATTTTGCCGATAAGGTCGTCTTAGTGGTAATTTTTGAAAGAGTTGTTTTTGGTTCGGACCATCGCTGACTACCTACGGAGTGTCCCAACGCTTTCAACGAAAGGCTAATCTCCGCTCGTGCTTAAGATCAAATTTAGCACTGGCCAACACTGAGTTTGTACATTACGGGAATCGAACCCTAGAGCACCGAGTCGACCCCCGTGTCTCTTGGTAGATTAAGTCATTGGGGGAACGGTGTTGATTTTTAAAAGAGTTGTTTAGGTGTGAATGTCCTTAATTCCTCTATTACTCTAGCAACAACATTTCGCCAATGAAGCATCGGGGATGTGCCATTTAATTACCTAGGACTACTGGTGGATGCCATCTAGGGCAGCTCATATTGTCTTTATCAACCTTGCTCGTGAGTAGTATTCCAATATTTTACCTTTTCTTCTTTAAGATAGAAGACATGGATGCTTAGGGTGATCAACCATGAGTGAGTGTTTTTTTCTTGGAGGACAGTATGTGATCGAAGGAGGTGATGGGTACCTTCTCGCTCTCCTATCTACTGGAATGATTAATTCTAGGATGATAAGTGGAATTGAGAGGACCTCACATAAGGTTTGTATTTTATTAGATCACCATACACACTATTGCTCCTAAAAAAATCCTCCTTTTTTGTGTGGTCTATATTAGAGGTTTATGCCTTGGATAAAAATATATAGTGTGGTGCTCCAACTAAGGTTAGCCTTTACATGACGTCTCCTCCAAAATAGTAGGTATGGCAAGAGGGCGGGGCTCAAATACAGATTTTGCTTCCGTCGAGATTTGAAATAAGATACTCATCCCTGTCCACGCTAATATGTATAATATAATAAAACTAAAAGTTATCACTACAACAGATTTGGGGATGGGCAGCGTTTTTTTTTAGCCATGGGCAGCGTTTCTGGGCGCTGCTAAATTTGGCGCTGGTGATTCCTCCCCAAAAATGGGCAGCGTTTGAGAAGCGCTGCTCATTAATAGCCATAGGCAGCGTTTGAAGGGAGAAGCGCTTCTCATTCACCTAGCACGTTTAGCAATGGGCAGCGTTTGGTAAGGGGAAGCGCTGCCCATTTCTAAACGCGCAAGGTGAATGAGCAGCGCTTGGTGGGAGAAGCGCTGCCCATTCACCTAGCGCGTATAGCAATGGGCAGCGCTTGGTAAAGGAAAGCGCTGCCCATTGCTGGTGAATGAGCAGCGCTTCCCCCACCAAGCGCTGCTCATTCACCTAGCACATTTAGCAATGGGCAGCGCTTCCCTTTACCAAGCGCTGCCCATTGCTATACGCGCTAGGTGAATGGGCAGCGCTTCTCCCACCAAACGCTGCCCATTGTTTAATTTTTTTTTTTCCTTTTTTTCTTGTTTTTTTGTACTTTCCTCTTTATATTTGATAATTTCCTGGTCATATACAGCCAATTAATACCAATCCAATCCATTATATACTAACAACATATATATATAAACTAGTTATATATCCCAATGCACCAATATGATCACAAACCAAAACAAACTAGCTAACAAGTTATTATATGTATCCAAAACTTAGCAACTTACAATATTAACAAATTAATATGTATCCAAATCAAACTCTCTACCAATATGTATCCAAAACTAGCCAGATACTTACAATATGTATCTAAATTAAAACAAGTTAGCAGCTAACATATGCATGAACTAATTCATATGCATGTATCCAAAACTAGCAAGCTACTTACAATATGTATCTAAATTAAAACAAGTTAGCAACTTACATATGCATGAACCAATTCATATGCATGTATCCAAATAAAACTCTAACAATTTACAAGATTACAATCTATCTAAAATCAAAAGAATTGCGAGACATAACGGCACCACTCTCCTCTAAGCTCATCAATCTGTGCAGTAGAGTATGTCTTCCACCGACAATCGGGAAAATACTGAAATTATATAATTAAATAAAATTAGAATTGAAATATATGGTTAAACCAAAATAAAAAAGAGTTCTGTAAAGATACCTGTCTGGGGATAACCATTTGATTGTGGGTAATAATTTCCTTCATAAATCTCATTACGTAATACCCACAATCATTGTTATTTGGTTGTTTCGGACACTACAAAACAAAAGATTAGTTAATTGTTAAATTTAATTTCATACATTTTTTTGACAACAATAATGTAAATAAATATATGAGAAGATTGATTACAAACTTACCACTATTGGCACCCATTTTGTCTGTGATTGTTCCAATCCCCAATATTCCTTCAAACAACTGAACACAATTGGATATAACTATATTATTAAAATTACATATAGTTAACAACTAAAACAAATAAATATGCAGAGTGATCGAAATACACACACCTATTAAATATGACAACCAAGTCTGGGTGGGTGTTGAAATGACCATGCACAGAATCAATGTAGTACACCGTATCTGTCTTAGGATTTATTGCAAGCAAAATCCAATGATCCCTACAAAATAAAACTTTGAATAAGTAATTGACTAGTATTTAAAAAATGCATGTTATATAAGAATTAATAAATTAAATCTCTCACCCTACGAGACACGGTGCCAAAAACATGGTATCGACGCCTCTATGTTGAGCATCCGATAAGCGTCGAGTGATATAATTTGTAACATCTGTCTTGTTTTGTTCCACAAGGTCGTTATAATTAGACAGATCCTCCCTGACATTACGGAGGTGTGTACTATCCGGACACAAGAACACATATCTCTGTGTCCGCTCCGAAGGGACCAAAATGTTATGATACAAGCACCTACAATTAGAGGTATATGTATATATAAATTAAATTAACAATATAATAAAATAAACTCAATGACGTTAAATAATAAATTACATACGTACCTGATATATGCTCTAATACAAACACTGGTTGCCCAATTCATCTGACATAAATCATTAATATCCTGTTTTGGGATTATCAATAGTTGATCGGGATTTCCAAAAATGTTGTCATCCATCTCCAATACAAGCGGGGTTTCATCATCCATCTTGAATTGTGCATGCATTTCGGTATACAAAATAATCCTAGAATCATCAATGGAAGAGGCGGAGGGCTGACACACTTTTGGAGGGGCGGGCTGAGTCACTTTTGGAGCAAGGGTGGACCGAGTCACTTTTCGAGGAGGGGCGGGCTGAGTCACTGTTGGAGGAGGAGAGGGCTGAGTCACTATTGGAGGAGGAGAGTGCCGAGTCACTTTTTGAGGGGCAGGCTGAGAAACTTGTGTTGAACGGCCGGACCGAGACACTTTCTTGCTAGTAGATATTGCCTTGCTAACACTTTTGCCCCTAGATTTTGCATTTTGGCGTACCTATATATAAATCAAATAATTTGTTAGCTAGCACACAATAAATGACAAAATAAAATAATTAGTTAGTTACAAATATATTGTCACTTACAACAATAAGGTGTGCTGGCCATGCCACAAATGTACCAACTGCATCTTGCACAGTTAGTAAATCTATACTGGGTATTGGAGCAGGCAAAATGCAGTCCCCCACAATTGCACAATCAACTCTGACTCTAACATGATTTGGAGGTATGGGTAAATTGTGCATCAAAGTTCCCAATTGGTCACATGTGAAGCCTATTGCAACCATTTGGTGTGAGTTTGAGATATACAATTCACACTCACACTCATTGTTGTCCTAAATCAATTATAAACAAAAATTAATAAATACATTGCGTAGAAGAAAGAGAGTTTAATAATTAATTTCTTATTTATCCTCAAAAAAAAAATTAATACCTTAGTTGACGGAATGGTGCAGCTATCTCGTGCGCTATCTGTGGCAGGGGATGGTACTGCAGGCGAAACCAACCCATAGTGCAATTTGATTTGACTAAGTTCAGACCTTAGACCTTCATACAATACCCGCAACTCTCTACTTTGTTTACAATCATGATGCTCCTCATAAGTTCTCTTCTTTGACCCAAGGTAGTTGGATGGATTAACGCCAAATCCACAACCCCTTGTACGACCTGGGTATTCTTCCTTTTCCAAGGCACGAGTCAGGATTTCCTTTTCAGAGCAATCAGTGATCTCCCCCTGTGACACAGACTCTGATATGGTTTCCTGATTCACAAACAAAAGTATAATAAATAAAATTATTATACATTTTAAATATCATAAAAGTTTCAAAACAATATTCGAATTTTGGAAATACTTACAATTCTGTCGGTCACCTCCTTAGTTTTGGGATCCACAACCTCTCCATCCTTTTGTCTGGCTGCTACCCACAAAAAATGTCGCTCAATGCTTTCTTTAGTAGGATCTTTCCCACTCTCCTCCAACTATATTTAAATTTACCAAATGTTAAGAAATTATAAATCAAAAGATTTATTAAACAAAGAGAAATCAAGCTTATTGTGTCTTACCAATCTCTCTTCAAAAACTTGATATCCACTAGCACCGCCTCTATAAGGGTACTCACAACCAGAAGCTCTCTCTCGATTCGCTTGGCATAGTTCCTATTTAGAGACATAAGTATACATTAATGTATAATATATAATTGTCAACTATATTTTAAGTTATAACTTAATAGATTATAGTACTAACCATGAAATCTTTATCTTCGGTGCGTCTCCTAACAAATGTAACCCAATCCTCCTCCGTAATAAATCCACTATATGGCGCTGGAGGCTTCCATCTGAGGTTTCCACTATTATCAAACAACCATTTTTTTTTAAACTACCCCTGAAATTCCGATGTAGCTTTCCAGCTTCCTTCATACACATATTCAATAAAAATGATATAGCTCTTTTCGGGACTCATCCACATCAAAATATTTCTGCATACACATATTCAATAAAAATGATATAAATATATATGGTTACAAATTTATTAAATAAGATTACTAAAGAGATGTAAAATTATATACCTGTATTGTTAACCAAAACTCCTCTTTGTGTTTCCCCAAAACAGCACTTTTCTCACTCCAAGTACTGATTGTAATTGGTATCATTTGTTTTACCTTACTACCGAGGAAGGTAACCAAATCTGCGCGATTATCCCCAATTGGCTGGCCCTTAATATTCCACAACACCTACATTATGTCATTAGTAAATTAGTTAACAAACAATTAAAACTAAGTGTTGAATTAATAAATTAATTAGTAATTAGTAATTAGTAACTTACTGGTACTTTTCCTTTTCCTTTATTTACTCGATTGATGATATCTTTTTTGACCGTCATTCCACGAGGAGCCTGCCTTCTGATATACTTTTCAACCTCACACTGATGATCGCTGTCATGATCACTGTGATGATCACTATGATCCGCCATCTAACCTGCAATAAAACATAATCATTGTTATTGTTATATTTATCTATCCAAAATAAATAAATAGACAAGAAGATGAAAACTATGTAAAATAACTACTTGGAAATAGATAAAAAGCATATGATGTAAGTCTAAATTACCTTTTCCTTTTCTTGGATATAATTGTATTTGCAATTCGCGTCTTAGTATTTTTTTTTTGACGAATCGTAATCCCATCACTATGATCGTTTCTAACATACACAAAATCCTCTATAGGAGTACTTTCCCCTACAATTGGTAGTGATGTCCCAAAGAAAGGGTCGTCCTCAATACCATCATCATCGGTTGCTTGATCCTCAATGTCATTCACCAATTTTTTATTTGTCAATAAAACAATGGACCAATTTGTATCAACTGGATCAGTGACATAAAACACTTGTTGAGCTTGGGATGCCAAAATAAAAGGCTCATCTTTATATCCTAACTTATTGAAATTCACCCGCATGAACCCCGACTCATCAATCTGTAAACCACTATTATTGTCAACCCACTTACATTGGAACACAGGCTCCCGAAACATGTTGTAATCCAATTCCCATATGTGTTCAATGACCCCGAAGTATGACATATTCGCATATATGGGATTTCTGTCTTTGGCACTTGATGTATGCAAAGCTTGAGCTACAAGAGTCTCCCCACTATTTTGCATTTTACTTTGATCATCATGGTTTTTTGTATAGAACGTGTACCCGTTCATTAGATAGCTGGTGTAAGAGAAAATTTGCATATTTGGGCCTTTTGCTAACCATCTCAATCTTTCTGAAATCGAGGAAGGATTCATAGCAAATTCGAAATCAATGTGCGCTTTTAGCCACACTATGAAACTCCGATTATGTTCTTTTGTTAACCAAACTTGAGTCTTATATGGGTGATCACTCTTAAGTATGTCCATGTGCTTGGAAACATATGAATCAACCTCAGTATCATTGTGCAAAACATATAAGTGTGCTTCATCTAGTTCTTTCCTTGATACCATCACTATTTTTGTTCCTGACATCCCTTTACTAATGCTTCCTAAGTGACGAGACCTTGGCAGTCCCACAGAATATTCAAGACTAGATAGATAGCCGGTACAGAACTCAATAGCTTCTTCAACTATGTAGCGCTCAACAATACAACCCTCGGGTCGTGATCGGTTTTTCACATAACCTTTTAATATCTTCATGTAACGCTCAAACGGATACATCCATCTCATGTAACATGGGCCACACAATTGTGTCTCCCTAATCAGATGAACTATTAGATGAATCATTATGTCAAAAAATGAAGGTGGGAAATACATCTCAAGCTCACACAAAGTGACAGTAATTTCTCTTTGCAATGATGGCAACTTTCCAGGGTCAATCACTCTACTACAAATCGCCTTAAAGAAGAAACTAAGTTTGGTTAGGGTCTTGCGTACTTTCTTAGGCAAAATGGAACGTATACCAATGGGTAGCAAATTTTCCATTAGTACATGGCAATCATGAGACTTTAAAGACTTTAACTTGAGGTCTTTCATCGATACAAGGTTCATAACATTTGAAGAGTAACCCTCTGGAACTTTAACTCCATGAAGAAACTTACAAAACACGGTCTTCTCCTTTTTAGATAAAGTATGAGCTGCCGGAGGTAGATATGTACGTGTACCCTTCTTTAACGGACCCAATTCTGGTCTCAACCCCATACTAAGCAAGTCCAACCTCGAGTTGATGGTATCTTTAGTCTTTCCTGGCATATTGAGCAAGGTACCGATGACACTTTCAAAGACATTTTTTTCAACATGCATCACATCAATGAAGTGCCTTACATATAATGACTTCCAGTATGGCAACTCAAAGAAAATTGACTTTTTCTTCCACCCCCGTTTGGCAAGCTCTCCTGCAAAAGGCTTCCCAAATTTAATGTTCAAACCTCTCACCTTTTCAAATAGTTGTTCACCCGTCAAAGCCATGGGAGCTTTACGGGTTTCGATATTCCCATTGAATGCCTTTTTCAACAGTCGATACGAATGAGTAGATGGCAAAAACCTACGATGACCACAGTAGATATTCTTCCTACCATGTTCCAACCACATCCAATCAGTGTTATCTTCACATATAGGGCACGCACACTGACCTTTGTTACTGTACCCAGATAGATTGCCGTATGCTGGAAAGTCATTAATTGTGCCAAAAATCATAGCCCTCAGGGTGAAAGTTTCTTCTCTGAACCCATCATACACCTCTACTCCAGTCTCCCACATTAGCTTCAAGTCTTCAATTAACGGAGCCAAGTATACATCAATATCATTTCCCGGTTGCTTGGGCCCAGAAATTAACAAAGACAACATCATATATTTGCGTTTCATGCAAAGCCATGGAGGTAAGTTATAGATCGCCAAAATCACGGGCCATGTACTGTGGGAGCTACTCTGAATGCCGTGCGGATTAAATCCATCAGCAGACAATGCAAGTCGTAGGTTTCTTGGATCCAACCCGAAATCAGGATAATCAATATCAATTTTCTTCCATTGCGGAGAATCTGCCGGGTGTCGTAGCATGCCATCTTTAATCCTTTCATCATCATGCCATGTCAAGTGTTTTGCATCTTCTGAACTATGGTACATGCGCCTAAATCGAGGAATTATGGGAAAATACCACAACACCTTTTCTGGAGCAGATTCTTTCTTTTTATATCGCGATGCATTACATTTAGGACACGACTTTAACGAGGCATGTTCATTCCGAAATAAAATGCAATCATTGGGACAAGCATGTATCTTCTCATAGTTCAACCCAATGGACCCTAACATTCGTTTTGCATCATAGGTCCGAGAAGGGAGCACATTATCCTTCGGCAACATTTCTTTCAACAGTGCGAGTAATTCCGTAAAGCTCTTATCCGTCCATCCGTGGCAAGTTTTCAAGTTATACAACTTGATCACAGCCAATAGTTTTGTGAATTCAGTACAACCTGAATACAACGGTGTCTCCGCATCCGTTATCAATTTCTCAAACATTTGAGGACAATCATTAAGATCGTCTTCAACAGCCTTTGCCATCTCTTCAAATTCGCCCCCTTCAAATGTAGGTCTTTCGGTGTCAACCTGTGCACATCTCTCAGTACTATTATCCATATTTGAAGATTCACCTCTTTCCTCACCATGCATTGTCCAACAAGTGTAACTTTGATCTATTCCGTAACCCTTTAAATGTCCTGCCAACTCCTCTGCATTAACTGATTTTACATAACAACAACTCAAACAAGGACACTTCATGTTACTAGAAGTCCCTAAACGTTCAACAGCACACTTCACAAAATAATCCACTCCAGCAACATATTCCTTGGACAGACGATTGGCAGACATCCACTCTCTATCCATAATTTCTCAGTATTTATTTATAATAAATTCCTGATAAGATAACTTAAAAACCTATTATAGGTGACAAACACACAAAACGAACAATTTTTTTGAAGCTAATACATTCAACTATTTTTAACTAAAGAAATCAAAGACTTTGATGTCTTCCATATTGTCATTCTTCATATAATAAATACAAGAAAACAACAAAAGTACCTGAACAAGTGGAAGCAACGATGAACTTCAACGAATGCGAACCACACACTAGCAAATGAAGCGAACAAACACGAACTCACGAACCAACACGAACTCGAAGGAAGTATTTTCAATTCCTATAAACAATTCATTAATTAAATTACTAATTAAAGAACCATCATACAAATATGGAAGACAAAAATACAATCAATTTTTGTGACATTAACAAAATAAGACAAACACTTCGCCCTTTCAATAAACCAATCAATAAGCATCAACTTTGATCATCTAACATAAAGTTCCAATGCCATTAAAATTAATAAAACAACATGCAATCCTAAATATTCAAGTTTATAAAATCCCTTAACCGAAAGCAACATTAAATTAACAAGCATTGGACATCTCAACAAACACTAAGCCTACATCAAATTAAATTTACAACCATTTCATTTGGGCATTTCAACAAACACTAAGCCTACATCAAATTAAATTAACAAGCATTTCATTTGGGCATTTCAACAAGCACTAAGACTACATTTCCCCCAAAGTTTAGAAACACCATTTTAAAGAACCAATCATCAACCATAACCTTTAAATCATCTAACCTAATGTTCCAATGCCATTAAAATAACTAGAGCAACATGTAGTAATACTAAACTTTGTGAAAGAGAAACGAAAATGGGGAAGAAATCACCTTACACGAAAATGGAGAAGAAATGGAGAAGTGTGGAAGAGATGTCCTTTGGGAAAACGAAAATGGGAGAGAGCCACGAAAATGAGAGCTTGAGAGAACGAAAATGAGAGCTTGAGAGGACAAAGATGAAAGCTTGAGAGGAGTGTGTGTCCGTTTGAGGCCAATGGAGGAGAAGGAGGAGGAGGAGGAGGACGAAGAGAGCTTGAGAGAGTGTTAGTGTGTTGAGGAGAGGGAAAATGTATGTGTTGAGAGGGAAAAAATGTATGTGTTGAGAGGGAAAAAATGAAAAAAAAAAAAAAACACACCAATAGGCAGCGCTTCACTAATAAGCGCTGCCCATTGAGAACGCATCTACCCAAAAGGTAGCGCTTGCAGCATAGGCGCTGCCTATTGCGCAGCGCATCAAACACAAAAAGCAGCGCTTGCTGCATAGGCGCTGCCTATTGCGCAGCGCATCTAACCCAAAAGGCAGCGCTTGCTGCATAGGCGCTGCCTATTGCGCAGCGCGTCTAACCCAAAAGGCAGCGCTTGCTGCATAGGCGCTGCCTATTGCGCAGCGTGTCCTTCCCAAAAGCAGCGCTTGCTTCATACGCGCTGCCCATTGCTCCGTGTTTTAGCCAAAAGCAGCGCTTCTAGCATAAACGCTGCCTATTTTAGCGCCTTTTTTTTCAATATCTGTTGTAGTGTATATTTATTACAATTAGCATATTGGTAGGAAGCAAAATAAAATAATATCAAAATTATATATTTTATTGAGAAAAAGTGAAATTTAAAATACATCAAAATACATATATATATATATATATATATATATATATATTTAAAAATAAATTAATTTTTACTCGCTCGCTCCACCATTTAATTTGAATTTCAAGGAAAACCCGACCTAAACCCCGAACCAAGCCAAAGCGGGTTTCCCCATCAAAATCAAAGCTTATTTTTTAGGTGCAGATTTCTTGTTCTGATTGGTAATGGTTTTTAATTGACTTGGGGTATTGTTCATAATAACGCCCGATCTCCAACTTTATTCTCAATACATAAATAGGGGTGACTTCCGAACTTGGAATAGGAAGGATATGGTGTGGCATGATGTTCTCTAGGCTATGCGGGAAATAAAAATGGGAGAAATTTTTTCTTAAGTAAAATCACAGATACCTCAGATACCTTATTTGTAGCTAAACTACTCGTGGAAATGGGTGTCGACCAACTTAGAATGTATCTCCAAAAAATTAGTCGGTGGTCATCTGGCATCTGTTACTGGTTGTAGGGTCTCCTTATTACTTGGTTGATAGTTTTTTTTGGTAAACCAATGTATCCTCAACGGTGACTGTGGAGACTAATCCTTCGAGGCATCGGAGATCCATTTGCTATGTCTTATTTATGTTGAAAACTATTTGTTGATTGTATGTATAGGTTATTGATGGTGTATTATTTACAATATACGTGAATTTTACAACTATTGTTTTACATACATAAATCAGTGTATTTTTAAAAGATTTGATAGACATGATCATCAGTGAAGTATATTGAGAATGATGAATGCGTGCAGGAGCTATTATAGGTGCACTCACATGTCTGATCAACATTGCAAAGCAATCAAACATGTTCAGCGAATTCAAGAGGACCCTCCATTGTACCGGACAGTGTATTATAACCATCATAGTTGCAAAAGTTCTTTCAATCCTGATATAACATTGAAGCCTATTTTATCATCTGATTCTTCCATATTACTCAGCTTTGGTAACAGCATTCCACGTAAACAAGAATATTGCTCGGTTCCACCATCACTTCTTGCAACTACAAAAAGGGAGCCCATGGAAGTTATCCATGATGACCATTTTGCTGATAACCAATTGTTCTCCTCAGAGAACTTCCTGTTACGTGATTTTGAGGTTTATTTTAATTGTTTGGGGAATGCCACTTTGTTGTCGTCGAGTGAATATGTTGAATTCCAGAATGTTTATGGAAAGTTTGGATTTTAATTGCTTTATGGCTATGTTTCAGTTTACCAAATTATTTAAGTTAGGCATATTGGAAGGTATTTGCTTTATCATTGTTATAATTATAATATCAAGTCAGCTCATCTCAGCAAGAGCTTACCTCGGCTGAGGCCTCCCTCGCAGCCAGGGGCGGACTTACATAGTCCCAAAGTGTGCAACGGCTAGTTTTGAGAGCACTCCTATGAAAAATATATTTTGACACCGTTAGTTTTGTTTTTTGCACACCTTGTTCCTGTTTTTCTCTTTCTATATGTTAGCTACTCTTTACTATTGCAGCTCTAGAAGTGGATGGTAGTGTAGCTATGGGGTAGTTTTTGCTACCCTAAAATAATGTATGTATTTGAATAATTAAGTATATTTTATATTTAGCTACCCTAACTAAGTTTATTTGTCTATGGAGATAAAAGAACAATAACAAGTTCATTGGTTTAAGTCCCATTAGTCTATTTTTTTATAAGCGAAACTTTGTTTACGGGGAGCACGAGGGGTGCTCCAACCCCTTACAAGGACAGGGGGTGATAGAAAGGGAAACGCGTGAGAGAGAGAGAGAGTAGTGATTGAAACTGTTTCATTATAACTGATCTCAGTAGTTTACACTTGGTTTGTACAATATATAGTTGTGATTGGATCTCAACTAGCTAGCTAACTATAGTTAGTCTTCTAACTGAATTGGTTACAATACATAGGTGCACTTATCATATATCTACTTGCTACAATTAGCTTATCACACTACTCTATCATTCCCCCCTCAAGCTCAAGGGAGATGAATTGAAGACACCTTGAGTTTGCTTCGCAATGCATGAAATGAAGCAGTAGGGAGAGCTTTAGTCAATATGTCCGCAAGTTGTGCATGAGCCGGAATGTGTTGGATGTTGAGATCTTTGGCTACCACCTTTTCACGAACAAAGTGTATATCAAGTTCTAAATGCTTAGTGCGTGCATGAAGAACCGGGTTATGAGCCATATGAACTGCACTAAGGTTATCACAAAGTAATGTTGGTGGTTGAAATGAGACATGAAGCTCCTTGAGGAGAGATTGCAACCACATGAGATCGGCGGTGGCATTGGCAAGACCGCGATATTCGGCCTCGGCACTAGAGCGTGCCACTAAAGTCTGTTTCTTTGAGCTCCATGAGACAAGATTAGGACCAAGAAACAAGCATGAACCGGAAGTAGATCTTCTATCATCCGGGTCACTAGCCCAATTGGAATCGGAGTAAACACGTAAAGAGAGAGCACAATTCAATGGTGCGGGTAGAAAGACTAACCCATAGGTGCTAGTGCCACTCAAGTAGCGAAGAATACGTTTTACCACCAACCAATGAGAGTCAAGTGGAGTGGAGAGAAATTGACACACCTTGTTGACACTATAGGCCAATTCCGGTCTAGTCAAGGTAATGTATTGGAGAGCGCCAACAATTGAGCGATAAAGGTGAGGATCTTTGAAGACATCGGCACCATTCTTGCTCAACTTAATAGTAGAGACCATGGGAGTGGGAACACCATTACAATCAACCATGTTGGCTCTTTCAAGTAGATCTTGAATGTACTTTTGTTGAATAAGAATAATGGACCCATTTGGTTGATAAACAACTTCAAGACCCAAGAAATATTTTGGTTTGCCCATATGTTTGAGAGCAAAAGTGGCACGAAGAGCATCAAGCACTTTTTGAACTAGCTTGGATGAAGAGCCCATGATTAGTATATCATCTACATACACCAAAATGTACAATTGGACTCCAAGCTTTTGAAAGATGAAGAGGGAGTGATCACACTTGCTAGCCTTGAACCCAATTTTGAAGAGAAAATTGCGTAACCTTTCATACCAAGCCCGGGGAGCTTGTTTTAACCCATAGAGAGACCTTTGAAGCTTGCACACAAGAGTCTTGTCTTTGTCTATGAAGCCCGGAGGTTATTTCATATAGATATCTTCCTGCAAGAAACCATTAATGAAGGCATTATTTATATCAACTTGTTGAATATCCCATTTGTGAGTTAAAGCTAAGGAGAGAAGAACCCTTATGGTGGTAGGTTTCACAACCGGGGAGAAAGTTTCTCCAAAGTCTTGGCCCGGTTGTTGGTTGTAGCCTTTAGCTACAAGGCGGGCTTTGTACTTGTTGATGGATCCATCCGGGTTTTCCTTAACCTTAAAGACCCATTTACACCCAATGGCCTTCTTATTTGGTGGGAGAGACATAAGAACCCAAGTGTTATTAGAGGTGAGAGCTTGGTACTCAACTTTCATGGCTTCAAGTCATTTAGGGTCGGCCAAGGCTTGTTTAACGGAAGTGGGTTCCATGGTGGCTAGGTAGACCTTGGGTTTGAGGTTGCCGGTTCTAGAATGGGTGACCATTGGATGAGTATTTTTGGGAGGAGGAGGTTGAGGATCCGGTGGAGGGGGTGGTAATGGACTTGGGCTTGGAGAGTTAGGTTCGGGTGCAAGTGTAGGTTGGTCTTGAGAGGTGGGTTCACTAGGATTAGGTGTTGTGGAGAGATCCTTTGGTGGAGATTCCAATATAGGAAGATATGATGTTGGGGAAGGGATAGGAATTGAGGAGAGAGATAATGTATTTGATTGAAACAAGGTAGGATAGGGGAACTTGGTCTCATGAAGTATGACATCTTTGGAAACATAGATGCGGCCGGTTGAGCTTAGGCATTTGTAGCCTTTGTGTTGAGGTGATACTCCTAGATTGACACATTGTGTGCTCTTGAATTGAAGTTTGTTTTTGTTGTATGGGGTGAGTAAGGGAAAGCAAAGGCAACCAAAGGCTTTGAGGTCTTTGTAGGATGGTTGTTTGTGGGTGAGGGCTTGATAAGGTGAGATGATGTTGGGTAATGTAGGAGTGGGAAGTCTATTTATGAGGTAAACGGCGGTTGTAAAGCTATGGTCCCAATAGGACAAAGGAAGAGAGGAATGAGCTAGGAGGGTAAGTCCCATTTCGGCTATGTGGCGATGTTTGCGTTCAACGGTGCCATTTTGATGTGAGGTGTGGGGACAAGTGAATCGGTGAACTATACCATGCTCATCTAGGTATTTGGTGAAAGGTTTGAACTCTCCTCCACCATCGGATTGGAGGGCTTTGAGTTGAGCTTTGTATTGGGTTTGGATTAGTTGATGGAAAAGTTTAAAGGCATTAAAGGCATCGGATTTATGCTTGAGAAAGTAGAGCCATGTATACTTGGTGTAGGCATCAACAAAGGATATGTAATAGGAGAAGCCACAACTAGAAGGTGAGGGTGAAGGTCCCCACAAATCGGTGTAGACTAGCTCAAATGGTGTAGTGTGTGTAGTGGTAGATGGTGGGGCATATAAGCGGTGGGATTTCCTAAGACTACACGAGGTACACAACTCAAAAGTATCCTTAGGTAAATGTTTCTCATTACACAACCCCAAAACAATTGAAACAATACGACTATTAGCATGTCCTAGACGATGATGCCACAAGGTATAGTTTTTATTACAAGCTATAGTATCCAAATATCCATCAAGTGCTCCAACAAGTGCTCCAACAAGTGCTAATGGTGGGTCCTTTGGTGGTCTCCTATGTGAGGGTGGGTCACAAGTCTCCATGAAAGTGTATAGGCCATCCTTTCCAACATGTCCCTTCAACAATGGCTTACTAGATACCTGTGATTTCACAACACACTCAGTAGGGTGAAGTTCAAAATAGACATCATTGTCAGCTGCAAATCGTGAAGCAGATATAAGATTGTGTGTGATTCCAGGCACGTGCAACAAATCATTCAACATAAACACATTATTTGGTGCAAATGATGACTTAAACCTAGCAGTCCCTATAGCATGAATAGGTGTACGAGCACCATTACCAACACGAACACGGTGAGTTCCTCTATACGGTCTCTTCTTGTGAAAAAGATGTGCAAAAGGTGTAATGTGGTGTGAAGCACCGGAATCAAGCTTCCACGGTTTAGGCCTAATAAACAACGGAATAGAACTTATACCTGTACCGTCTGAGGAAGCAGATGCTAGAAAGGCATTCACTGCATCAGTGTCATCAACATGTGTAGAGGCTTCCGGTTTACCTTCAGTAGGTTGCTGTGACTGATCTGTGGTGGAAGAAGGGACAAAGTGCTCATCAAATCGATACCAGCAGCTAGCAACAACATGGCCAGTTTTACCACAAAGCTGACACACAGGACGATTGGTGTTGGTGTTGTTACGGTTGCTGTCTCCACGACATCGACCACGGCCACGGCCACGATTCCCACGCCCTCTGCCACGAGCATAGGAGTAGCTATACCGAATATTAGGATTCTGATTTTGATCCTGTTTGTTGAACCTGTTACCAGCACCAGATTGAGCAATGTTTGCGGTGGCTCCTGCGACGGTAAGCTCTTGCTTGAATTTATCAAATTGTGCCTCTTGAACCAACAAAAGTGATTCAAGTTCAGAAAGGTTTAGCGGATCAATTCGTCCATACATCATCATAACGAAATTGCTGTATTCTTCAGGCAAACCGTCCAGCACCGTGTCGCACAGATCGGCGTCGGAAACAGTAACACCGATCGCAGAAAGTGAATCAGCAAGCGATTGAAGGTGAGCGATATATTCTGTGACAGATCTAGAGCCTTTCTTCGTGGATTTCAACTCCGATTTTATCTGGCGAGATCGCGCCTTCAAATGAGCGTAGTAGTGCTCGTGAATTCGCTCCCAAAGTTGAAAGGAGTGGTCGCAGGTGAGGACCCGAGGCATGACGGCGTCGGAGAGCGTCGTAAGCATCCAGGAGAAGATCGTTTGATCTTGGACGAGCCATTGCTCGTATGTTGCAGAGACTTTGCCGGCGAGTCGATCGGCGTCGGAATCGTACTGCGGCGGGATCTCCGGTGAGACGAGGAACCGTTGGAGCTTGTGCATCTTCACAACGCTCTCAACCTGTTTGTTCCAGAGTAAGAAATTCTTCTCATCCAGCTTGATTCCAAGCTTTGGAGCTTTCTTGAAGTTAAACGTGTCAGGAGCTTCCGATCGGGAAGCATCACTGCTTGTCTGAGAGAGAGCTGGATCGCTAGCCATCGAGAAAACAAAGGGAGTGCTCGTCGGAGAAGACGATCGGAGCACTGGCAGTTACGGCGGAAACGTGAGAGAGATTAGTCAGTTACGGTGAACTTCTGATACCATGATAGAAAGGGAAACGCGTGAGAGAGAGAGAGAGAGTAGTGATTGAAACTATTTCATTATAACTGATCTCAGTAGTTTACACTTGGTTTGTACAATATATAGTTGTGATTGGATCTCAACTAGCTAGCTAACTATAGTTAGTCTTCTAACTGAATTGGTTACAATACATAGGTGCACTTATCATATATCTACTTGCTACAATTAGCTTATCACACTACTCTATCAGGGGGATCGTTAAAACCTCCAAGGGCCAAAACCCAGTCTCATTAGTTTATTATTATCACAAACAAATATGGTGATTTTTTTAACTTGGTGTGCTTTGTTATGTGAAAACATGATGTGCAAGTATTCACAGTCGCAACGAGTAATAAAGAGTAAATAGAGATCGTTGCCACGATGATTGTTGAGTTGTTTTCCATATTTAAATTAGTAAGTAAGCTTGTAAGTAAAAAGCAAAATAAAATAACAAGTTGTAGAACTCAATATTATCAACAAACAACAATATAAGTAAAGGGTTATGGAAATTCAAATTAGAGAATAAATGGGATGCCTTTTTACTATGCAATTTCATCAAAATGTATTAATGTTGTATCCGATGCTGCAGCATTGGGTGTTGTAGCATTTAGTGCATACTTTCATATACTTTCTACAGGGTTTCATTGCAAGGGCTTATGTCTAAGCTCTAAATAGGTTCACCATTGGCTATTGAGCACCCACACCGTTTTAGCCTATGGATTTTGCCATCCCATGTCTAGGTTTTAAGCAAGGATTATTAAAGTGTCCTTTAATAACCACTATCCATATTATCCCTTGAGATCAATTTATAAAGCATGTCTAAATCTATAAATGGTACTTATATTTAGGTGGCAAGTTCTAAAATAAGTTTGGAAATAGTATCATACAAAGGATAAAAGTGTTAAACATCAAATGCATGCGTTAAACATACTAAGATTTCATTACATAGATCAAAGCATCTCAATGAAGAGTATTTAGCTCATGATGAGCGAACAACACAGATTCAACTTAAACATAATGTTTAAAGCCATAAATGCGAAAATACAAAGAAGAAATATATTAAAAAGTGGTATACTGAAGATTGCCTCCAAGAACAGTAGCATGGAGGTTCAGATCAACTCCCAAATCCACGAAAATCTTCAAGTAATTAAGCTTCTGTGTTGTTGCAGCATCACTCCCAACATCAGAATTTCCACTTTGGTATATAAAGGTAGCTTGGTACAAAAATGGAGGAAAAGCTATGTCTAGACTTTTCTGGTCTGAACCAGCCTCTTAAATGAGGAAGGTGAATTGCCTTAAATAGTACTAGGGTTTAGTGATCCAAGAAATATCCTTTTGGAGACTCCATTTGTCATTACATGTACCTAGGAGTACATTATGCCCACAAAAATGGAATATTATGCGCATGACAACCTAGTACCAGCAGTAGGACGTGTCCGACCTTTTCTGACAGCTAGCAGACGCTGAAATCAATGTCTCAGCATTTCTCTCTCATCTGTCGTAAAAATACGTTGTTGTGGCACCTATTGTCGTAGCAATGAAAAACACGCACATAAAAGCACAAATGGGGCACCAAAGTGCCAAATATATAACTCAAAACCAAAATTAATTCTTCTTTCACATTAAACAACATATTTTAATTAATTAAACACAATATTACTTTAGAACTCAACAATTTAATCTAAGAAAGCATAAATAACTCTTATGAATACGAGTTATCATGCTTCTATTTTACTTTTGACATTTTTGGTCCACTTTTTTTAAATATTTCACAACTTTTATCCTCAAAACCATTGATTATTTGCACTTTCGGTCCTCAAAAATTTTGAATTTTAGAAAAATGGGGAACTAAAATTGCACAATCCATGACTTTTAGCCACCAAAAGTGCAACGAAAAAATTACCGGGATAAAATTAGCAAATTAGAACAGCAAAATATGTTTAATTGGTATCGATATACACCATCGCTGTAAAAACTTCTTAACCTTATTTTGTCATTGATAGACGATGTAAAAATATTTCTACGACGAGATGCATATAGCTTAAATTAATTTAAAATTTTATTACTTCAATTCGTTTGACCACCCTGAACCAATGGTCCTAGATATGCCATTGGTCGCGGCTAGGGGCTCAACATTCTTCGTGTGTTAACCGAATGACCAACGTATCATGTCAAGACATCCATTATAATTGTTCCAGTCCGAGCTCAGCCTCTGACCGACCTCCACGGACTATGACAATGTAGCTTGGCGCACACAGAACCAAGGCAGGCTAACGCGCATAGGCACAGATCGTGATTCGTGCCACGCCCGATCCAAAGGCTATAAGATCGACCCAGATTCAATGACTCATAGCAAGCCGCTGGCACTATAAATACTACTCCACTCTGGCGCCCCAAGTAAGATCTCATAACTCATCTCACCATAATGACTTGGATGTCAGAGTCTGTGCAGATACCACACCCACGTCGGTCATCAACTCGTCAGCTCGAAGGAGACGTCGATCCAACCCAGATTCAAGCTGAATTCAGGTTCTTTTTTTTTTTGGGTATTAAACAGGGGCTAAAAAAACCACAAAGAAGAAGATCAGCAAATTACACTACGGGGGATAGACACACCCCCAATATCAGCGAGTACAATTGATCTCACACTTGGAGGGCAATGCTCAAAAATAATCAAAGTCTCCACTTGCCGATAAGCAATAGCAGCTAACTCGTCCGCACACCGGTTGGCTTCCCTATAGACATGAGAAAATTGAACCTCCCATGGAAGCTTCAACAACTTCCTAATCTCACGAATAATGCCTCCACCAAAAATATGGTCATCGTCTGAATCCTAGATCACCTGGCAAGCAACTTTAGCATCTACCTGGACAACGACTTTCCTCAAATCTCTGGCCAAACACAGTCTAAGTCCCTCCTAAATACCCCATAGCTCCGCCACTAAAGCATTACAAGTACCAATAAACTTGGAGAAACCACATATCCAATTTCCCAAATGGTCACGAATCAAACCACCACAACCAGCCACACAACCATTATTCTTCACGACACCGTCAGTATTAAGGCAGGTGATAATTCTCTAAATTATCTAATTTTTCTATTATATATGAAGGGAAAATTATCATATTCTCTAGACTTATAGTTTGCTTTTGTCTTAATTTGATGTTAATTGGGCATGATTTATCTCTTAAAATAATTTGATGATTTTCCCAAAATTTAGTTGCAAATTTGAGCAAAATAAGCATTAGTTTAATTATCTATATTTGTATTTGCAGGCCTTATTATTATTTAGCCAAGGCTCATTGGCTAATACTTGGAGCCCAAATTAGTGTCAAGTCTATTAGGTAAATAAAGGAATGCACAAAGGCTAGGAATTAAAAAGAGGAAACAAACTAGAATTAAGAAGAAAGCGTGAAAAGGAAGGCTGATAATTAGGGATTGAATTACTTGGAGAGAAAGAAAGGAGTGGGAGGAGAATTAAAAAGAAAAAAACGTGAATTGAAGAGGAGGGCGGCAGTGAGACTGAAAAATAAGAAAAACAGTAACTTCGGAAAAACTAGTGCTGACGGCCGGAAGCTTTTGGAGGAGAAAAATTACAAACCTAGCACACCACCGTGAGCGAGATAGCGGAGGAACCGGCGGAAGCTCGGATCATCTTCATCTTTTCATGGGGTTATTCTTATTTGCTTTTTCTTTTTTAATTGTTATATCTATTTCTATGTCTAGCTAAACTTCCCGGATGAGTAACAATTTATGAATCTCTTATGCTTTTGAATCAAACCTCTATTATTTGAATGAATGTTATGATTTATGTTTTAATCTCTGTTCTTAACGCTTTCTAGGATTTGATCACTCTTAGGATGATTTATGATATGTGATTATGAATGGAAGTTTGAATTACATATGCTTGAGAATTGAAATATGCTTATCTCTAGTCTAGGAATAGTCATTGGTATTCATAATCATAGGATAATTGTTGTTATTACTGCTTATTTCTTTTTAAGGTCACCTAAGGAATTAGGGGTTTTTATTAGAAATAAAGGTTCTTTTACCTAAGAAATTAGGATTAGAATAATTATAGCAATTTGATCATAGCTCATAAAATAAGTTTAATAATATGTTTGATTCTTTAGATATAAGAGTGAAGTAGGTTGAAGCTCGTCCCAATGCTCTTTAATTCATACAACTTCAACTTGTGTTCCTGTTATTCTTAAATTAAAACTACAAAAATATCTTTAATGCTTTTCACTTTAATTTCTTGTCAAACAAATCCAAGTTAGTCCCGTTTCAATTTAGAAGTTAAATTTGTTATCTGATAATTAACCGCAGTCCCTGAGTTCGACACTTGGTCTTTCCGTGCTATTACTAGTAACGATCCGGTACACTTGCCGTGATCCCATCAGCAGTACCACCCAAGAGGAGGTGGACTCCATCGGACATCAGACCATCGAGTTTCATGCGATTGTAACAATGCACCTGCAATAGAGACCAACATATAATCCTTAGCCAAATTCCTTACTAATCTCCACGATCTAAAGGGTCTGATGAATGACTGTTCATGGGCTTCCTTATTTCTCCAATTCCATAAACTATGGCAAGCAATTACCCAAATACTCCTCCAACTATGGTCACCCAGTCACCAGCATTACTCAACACGTTAAAACGAACCCAATTTCTACAGTCCCCTACAAAGAAATTGCTTCTATACTCTGGCCGAACAAGGGACATCCAAAGCGAGGTCGCTAGAGGACAGTCTCTAAGAACATGAATAGAAGTTTCAATCTCCTCATTACAGTGATTGCAATACGGATCCCCCAAACCCACTCGATGTTTCCTTTTATTTGTAAGAATACGATCATGAAACATCATCCAAATAAAAGCACATACTCTCTCAGGAACTGAGAGTTTCCAAATATTCTTCCACACTTCTTGATCAGGATCAGCTCCATAGTTTGTAAGAATAGCATAAGAGCTTGCCACTAAGAACCCACCGTGACTATTTTTAGGCCATAATTTATTATCATTACCATGTGATTCACTAGGAGGAATCAAAGCTGTTATTCGCCCCACACTTGCAGTCTTAATGTAGGGAAGAATAATATTTAATTTCCAATTTCCATCATCATCCACTAAATCACATAACCGAAGCCTATGCAAGTCTTGCGGCACTTGATCAATGGAATCTATTAATCTACAACCTGGTGCAATCCAACAATCATCCCAAACAGAGATACTTTTACCAATCACCTATATTCCAAAAATAATGATGATTAATAGTTTCCAAATTCAAACCTATTTGCTTCCATAAAGTAGAATCTGATGGCTTCACAACTATAGAACCACCATCAAAATTCCTCCCATACTTGCCAAGTAGAACGTTGCACCACAACTTAGGCTCTTCTTTTTGCAAGGCCCGCGTTAATTTCATGAGACAGACTGTATTCATATCAACAAGATTCCGGATGCCAATCCCTCCCAACCTCTTCGGTTTAGTCACCGTATTCCATGCAACAGCATGGTATTTACGTTGATCAATCTCCTCACCCCATATAATTAAATCTCCTTTGAAGTTGTTGAATATCCCTCAGACAAGACTTGGGAATTATCGATGTCATCATTGGATAAAGAGGCAGCGCCTCGATCACCGCTTTCGAAAGCATAACACAACCTGCGAAAGAGAGCTGATTTGCTTTCTAATTCGCAAGTTTACTTCTCACCATATCAACCAGATACTCATAATCAGCTCGTCTTGGGGCACGACCTGTATGGGGGACGCCCAGATACTTACCGAGCCAGTTAACTTCTTTGAAACCTGAGCGTTGCACTAATCTTCTTCTCAACCGTGAGGGTACAGCCGAAGAAAAGAGAATAGCAGTTTTATCAATGCTGACTTCTTGCCCAGACATGGCATAGAACTTATCTAAGGTATTAATCATACAATTCATTTGCTCTAAAGACGCATCTCCAAACAACAAAAGATCATCAACAAACATAAGGTGAGAAACAAAAGGACCGCTCCGGCCGGCTCGGAGAGGTTTCCAACTACCCTTCTCCACTTCATGAGAGATAAGGTGGGAGAGATTATCCATGCAAAGAACAAAGATATAGGGTGAGAGAGGATCTCCTTGACGAATCCCTCGCTGAGGATTGAAAAAGGGACTCCTATTGCCATTCCACATCACATTTGTTTGGACACTAGTGATACAAGTCATAATAATAGAAACTAACTGCTCAGGTAGCTTTGCTTCAAGAAGAACAAGATGGATGAAGGACCATTTCAATCTATCATAAGCTTTCGCAAGGTCTACTTTAATTGCCAGCCCCCTTTACTTCCCCGCATTTTCCTCATAGAATGCACCAATTCTTGAGCAACAACAATATTTTCATGAATATGCCTACCAGGGATGAAACCCGTTTGATTAGGAGGGATGAGAGTATCCATTAGGTCCTTTAGCTTGTTCACAACAACCTTAGTGACCACCTTGTAAATGGTATTACACAAAGAGATAGGTCTGAATTGAGCAACAAACTTTAGCTTCTCAACCTTAGGAATGAGGCAAATATCAGTAGTATTGACTGCCATGATATCATTTGGATTTTGCCAAACTCCTTGCACAAAATCAACAACAGATTTTCCTACCACATGCCAAGACTTTTGAAAGAAACCTGGAGGGAACCCATCGGGACCAGGCGCTTTCCAAGCCCCCATGGCAAAACAGCCTTTTTAACTTCATCAAAAGTCACATTTACTCCAAGCTTCACAATGTCATCATTTTGCAACTCTCCAAACGTGTATGGGGTGGTAACCCAATCACCAAAAACATAGTCTTCCTTAAACAGATCTTTGTAAAAAGTATTAACCATATTCTTGACTTCCATCTCATATTCTTGAATTCAGGTTCTACAGCAAGACAATAACCAATCAAAAATGCAGTTACTAATTACTAAAGTAACAATAAAAGGTTGGGTAATTATCATATGCTTACAAGTATATTAATTTTGCTTATACACGAAAATAGATGGGGTATCTATTACTCTCATTCTATCAAATTTGCATACCCTCTCAAAACCCTATCCATCTCTCGACCCATCTCTTTTTTCTTGCTCACCCACCAGAGGGGTGATTTTAGGTCTGTTTTTTACCCTAAATGACCTTTCTGTATCATTTTTTGTTTTTTATCCAAATAAGAGGCTATCACATAGATCTAGCTTTTATTTCGTATTTTTCTTGATTTCATATCTGAGTGCGGCATTATTGTTGTTCGTCGTCTTGGTGCAATGCATTTAATTTCTCGCCTTATTGCGGTGCTCATTTGGTTTAGATTGACAGATCAACTTCGATATATTACAGATTCAACCAATGACTAAAGTTACAGATCAAGAGGTAAGGGTACTTCGATGACTTTTATTTTGTCACATTTGTAGGCGTTTTACCATTTTATTCTATTAACTTGAGTGCTTTCAGCTTTTCGCAGATTAATTAATGTTTTGTGTTTAATTTTAGCCATGTTGAATTTGTATCATCGATCTGTAATTTATCAATTTTAAAGAATGAATATTTTTTTCGTCAAAAAGATGACTCTTTTTGGTCGAGACCAGGGTATCCACCGCCGAACGCAGTGACTAATCTCCTCGCTGGATTGGAGGCACCTCGAAGGATGGGACAGCTGGCCTAGAGATTTAAAGCTGTTCCACGCCTTGTGAATGAACGATTATATTATATTATATATATATATATATATATATATATATATATATATATATATATATATATATATATATATATATTTCGCCTTGTCAAAAATATATATTTCGCCTTTCAGAAGAAAAAAAACTCGTTTGTAAAAGCCTCCACCCAAAGACACCAATTTTCGAAGGAACTTTATTCAATTCCATGATCTGCTCAATAATGCTTGCAAGTTAAAGTGAGTTGCTGCACTAATAACCGCATAACAACTCTTAACTGAGTTCGAGATCCAATACTAATTATCTTCTACCTCTAGTCTTGGGCTGACCCCTTCTAGGAGTTGGGGAAGATCACCAAACCCCACCAAAACATTACTACTCACCTCTAGGAGTTGTAGAAAATCACTACACCAATGCCACGTCTCAGGTTTTGTTAAATCGTTTTCTCACTAAACTAATTATATATAATTAATAATTCTAATTTCTAATTTAATTAGTAATTGATTCCACTACTCCACCTTTTACTCATCTTTTCTTTGATAGATTTCTACTATCTAACTGAAATATTTTAGAATTTTGACCTAAAATTCCTTTTCATTGTAAATTTTTAATTATCAATGAATTATTAATATAAAAAAAATCACTATACTAATGTCATGTTGACCTTTTAGTGGAAAGTTTTCCTAATAAACTAGTTATAATTAGTAATTCTAATTTCGAATCAATTACGTAAAGTATGCCACATCTCAACTTTGTATGCTTTCTCTTTCCCTCCAAAACATGTAGCTACTCTTTTTCGATTAGTGCACTATTAAACAACTATATTACTTTTTTATTGCATACTTTTTGTATAATTTTATCACACATTTTAATGCGCATCCCTTACAAGAAACATTATATGCTATCAATATAATTATTTTTTACATCTAACTAATGAATATTTTATTTTTGAGACCCGGTAGAAAAACATTACATGTTATCGTCAAAAATTATTTTTTACATTTTGTGTTTTAAAATGTCTTTACTTTTTTATGAAGTTTTTGAGTCCCAATTGAGAAATACTAATATTGATAGTATAATTATTTTTATTTTAATTTCATGAATGTCTTTTTTAATAAATTATTATTTTGCTTTTAAGTCTAAACGAGGGGATATTGTATACTACTGATATAATTTTGCATCTTGCCTTTGTGTGAAGATGAACAAACATTATATATTGTATATGTATAATTTTGTTTAGGATATAATTAGTTTTTAACTGTTTGAATAATTTTCTGCATTTTAGAGAATAAAACAATCAACTATTGTCATTGCAATGTAAATTTTTTATTTTAAGTATAAATTGTAGTTTAAAAAACTTGTCGTGCAAATAAACGGTATCTTGCTAGTTTATATATATATATATATATATATATATATATATATATATATATATATATATATATATATAAAAGCAGTTTATATATGATATATGTTTGCCTTTAAAAAAAATCTTTGTTGTAAATGTCTCCACCCAAAGACGCCAATTATCAAAGGAACTTTCAATACCAAACTCCACTAAAACATTGCTACGTACTCAATTCTGTTCCTACCTCCAAGTCCAACGCCATATGCTATGATGCCAACTCTTTCAATGTTTTATCACCTACAGCCACCTATCATGCCGGAAATCAATCTCATCCTTCGGATTAAACGCCTATAACTCTTTACATGTTCTTCTTCTTTATTATCTTACTAGAATAATTTACCCGTGCCATGCACAGGTATATGCTATTGAAATTTTTTGTCGAATAACTTACATTTTGTAAGTTGGTAGCAAAATGCATGTATAAGTAAATAGCGATATTTGTTGTGATTTGAAGATAATATTTAAATTATAAAAACTTCGTATTTATTTGTTATCTTTAAGCACAAAGGATATCATTTTGTGGTTATTAGTGTTCTTCATCGCATACTCTATCTTTGATTACGATGATGTTAATGAGCATATTCTGACATGATCATATCCGATCATATACTTGGTTAAGGAAATGCATAGCTTTCGAGTCTCCTACCTCCGGTCTGATGTCCCTTACTTGCTCGATTTGCACAACTTATTTTGCAGAACCTTTAGTTGAGACCGAGTAAGAGATTCGAAACTTGCAGAGTAGTGCTTGTAACAAAGATTCCTCAATATCAACCCTGGATGTTTTTGAATTCTCCCCCTTTTGCATTTATGCTATGTATCATTTTTCACCCATCCTACTAACTTTTATATCAGATATTGCAGCAGCCACCATAGAAAATTATCAAATTCAAAATCCCCTCTCGGATGTAGTGAGTTTCTGCAAGATAACTCTTTGGCTCATTGTCTTCAAAGCAATATTAACAACACTCATAAATCGATCATGCAATGCACCAGCCTTCCAATTTCATAAACTTGTTACTAATTCCTTCCCAAAGTTTCAAAAGAGCATGTATGTAAATATCATCTTGTTGATAACCAACTAAAATCAAGAGAAAATTATACTGTTGATCAAAAATGGATTTTGCTAAATTTTACAATAACCGAATTTAACAGCTGGTCATATAATATTTTCTTTTAGATACTATATGTGAAGAAGATATGATGAAAGAAAACATATAATAACTATTGATAAATTAAGCTGCCATAAGTGAAAAAAGACATATTAAACATTTTTTTAAAAGAATAGCAAGTGAACTCCAAGATGCAGCATCTAAAGTAGCATTAGGAATAACATTAGGAAAAGTAAAAATAAAAAATAAATACCCCATTTCTCCATATTAATCAAAAACACAGTTGTATAGTAGATCTCAACTTAGTTGACTAAATTTGAATCCCCTCTTAGTCACAATAAAAATACAGATGCGCTGTAACTATATATACAAAACCCTATCTTGTGGGCATCAAGCTGACACAATATCAACTTAGCTGAGGACATGTGAAACCAAAAACAGAACGACTTTAAAAAAAATTATACCTCCATCTCATATTTGGAGTCTTCTCTTTCGAGGATAGACCGTTAAAATCCACCAAATGTATTCTTTAATGAAGTTTTATTCAGTTTCAAAATCTTACATCATAAGAGCTCAAATTAATGACACTACAAAAAAAACGCTTATTTGCGAGGGACATTAGCGAGGGAATAACATTCCCTCGCTAAAACTGACTTTAGCGAGGGAATTAGCGAGGGAATGTGATTCCCTTGCTAAAACTGACATTAGCGAGGGAATTAGTGAGGGAATTTGAAAATTTGACCGTTAGCGAGGGAATTAGCGAGAGAATTTGAAAAATTTCCGTCGCTAATTGTTTGGAGGGAAAATTCAGTCAAATTCACGCGAATCAAGGAAATTAGCGACGGAATTAGCGAGGGAATTAATATCCCTCGCAAATTAAAGTGAGCATTAGCGACGGAAAATAGTTCCCTCGCAATTTTTTTTAATTTTTTTTACTTAAATCCGTCACTCACTCACTCACTCACTCTTCTTTCTCACTCTTCTTCTCTCCTCTTCACCCTTCCTCTTCCCTTCCTCTACTCTCCACCACCATCACCACCACACAACCAACCAACCACCCTCACTCTTCTTCTCTCCTCTTCACCCTTCCCTTCCTCTTCCTCTACTCTCTCTCTCTCACCTATAAACCCTAACCCACCACCACACAACAACAACCACCACCACACAACCACCACACAACAACCACCACTCGCTACACCACCACCACCACCACCTTCTTTCCTCTTCCTCTCTTCTCTCTCTCTCTCTCTATCTCTCTCTCTCTTACACAATTTCCACTTTCACTCTTCTTCTCTCCACCTTCTTCCACCACCACCACACCACCACCACCCACGAGACCACCACCACCACCTACGAATTTCTTTCCTCTTTCTCTCCACCTTTCACCACCACAACAACAACCACAAAATTAATAATATAATATAATTTTCATTAATATTATAATAAAAAATTGATTTAAAAAAAATATATAATAATAAATATAAAAACAAACCATTCAAATTAAGACACGTGTCAGTCAGAATTTGAAAATTTGCACAAAATTTGAGGCAACATTAGCGAGGGAATTAGCGAGGGAATTAGCGAGGGAAATGTCCCTCGCTAATTAGCGAGGGATTCAAATTCCCTCGCTAATTTCATTAGCGAGGAAGGTATTAGCGAGGGAACCGGTCCCTCGCTAATCCCTGATTTTTTTGTAGTGTGAACTGTGAGCAATAAAGTGTGCACGCTCAAAGAAAGTTGCATATACTTACTTGACAAAAGTCCTACAAAAATCAAAAAATTCTGTAGCCATTGGAAACCTCCACTTAAAATAAAGGCGGTTTGAATTCCTATCATTGTTATAGTAAACATCTAGGAAAGCTAGACAACATGTCAGTCAAGTTAGCAAAAGACTAACAAATTAAATAACGAAAAAGAAAAACAATTGGATTGGGTAAATCATTCTTAAGCAAGACAATAAAATTAGGACATTAAAACATGAATGAAGAACAATATACTCATTCATTCATACCAAAAAGTGTTCTCATGTAACCAATGCAACAATCACTATAGAACAAATAGAAAATTAAACCAATGCACCAACCACTTTAGAAGAAAATATAAGAAAGGCTACATGTAGATGGGAAAAGCAAGGTTATTAAAACCGGACCAGCCCCAGCGGCCCAACCGTGAACCGACTCTACATCCAGTCCAAGTAGCCCCAATAACTGGCAAGCCTAAAAACCGAATTTCAAACCGCGAAACTAGAGAAAAATCGTAGAAAACCGGTGGTCAAGCAATTCGGACGGTTCATAGGAAAAAAGTTTTTGACTGCATTAAAATAAAAAAAATTAAAAACTATCAATATGCAAAACAACAATCACCGGCGGATGTTACAGCGTAAGTGTCTAATGACACAATCAACCATTCAACTACACTCTCATGATCTACTTTTATAATACCCACCTTCCACTTTTCTTGCAAAACTTTCTCGATGTGGGACTTAAGATATAGCTTATATTTCCTTTGTTTTTCTCCATCGTCTTCTTTGAAAAATGAAATCGACCACTATCTTATCACATCCAATCATGTTGATTGCCTATTTGACGCAACTCTAAAAAATTTGGACGGGACCAATCATGTTGAATCACAGACTCTATCCTCTCAATCGAAGAGGCCTCTAGTTCCCCAGTTCTTTTATGAAATCCTATTTGTTTTTCTTTCTTACCAAGGTAGTTTACTTGCTTACTTTTTAGAGACATGAAAGCAAGCATTGTAGATCTTCACTTCAATCATAAGAAGCAGAGAGACCAACAATACTCTAAATAAATGGGTGTAATGTGAAATTGAAAACAACTAAAAAAATAGATTCATAAATCGTAGAAATACACTTCAAAAATTAAAGAGAAAATGAAAATATATGATTGATAATATTAGCAAGCCATAGTCAATTTTGCCCTATCCTTACATTCTATTGCATATGTAAGAAGGCGACAATAATATATGTGATTCAAAAAGAATCATTATTTGAAATGAAAATATTTAGCATTTGTCCTTATTTACATGCTTAGGATATAAATTAATTAATTAATAATAAAAGATAAATTATCAAATTCTTAGGATATAAATTTATAAGAAATCAAAATATTAAAAGATATAACATTAATTACACATGGAGCATTAATCACAAATTGCTAAAAAAACATTAATTACAAAAGGATATTAATTGTCAAAATGCTTAGGAGAGGACACGTGGAAGAGTAATAAATGAGATTCATTCTCAAATGTTATATATATATATATATATATATATATATATCCAAAACAATTACAAAATGAGGTGAGAATAAATCTTAGTGAGTTGCACTCTAACATGAAACAAATCATACCTTGAAATTATAATTATTCCATAATCAAATATACGAATTTGGATACTCACAAATACTTGTGAGTGTCCAAATTCGTCATCATCAACGTAGAAAAATTCATAAACTTATCATTTAGATATTTTCAAATCCTTTTCATTAGATCTCTAAATATCTCTAATATCCACCCAAATCCTTTAAAATTCAGTAGATCTTTTCAAAACTCATTTTTAATTGATAAAATCCTTTTCAAGACACCCTAAATCCCTAATAAATACAAGTGTCCAAGTATGAATGTCCTTTGGAGCAAAGAAAGAATGGAGTGGGCCCGCTAAACGTGATTGATATTTTAACGTGTTGTTCCGCTTCAGCCTCTTTCCCTTCTCAGGGGGCAAAGAGATGGTGATTAATAGAACTTGCGACGGAGGGAGACGGACTCATTTCCATTTCCTTTACTTTCTCCAACATGTCAAACGACGTCGTTGGAGTTCTCTTCGTCATTTCCATCTTCCAAGGCTTCCTCTACGTCAAGGCTCGCTCCGTGATCCTTCTCCCGTCTCAACTCCACCGTGACTCATTGCTGGAGAATTGCCCCGCGCATGACCCCAACCTCTACTACCAGCCGGTCATTGGAATCGTCAGCCACCCCGGTGACGGTGCTTCTGGTCGCCTCAGCAATGCTACTGGCGATTCCTATATCGCCGCCTCATACGTTAAATTCGTAGAGGCCGCCGGTGCTAGAGTCATTCCCCTCATCTATAATGAGCCACCGGAGAAGCTTCTCCAGGTATCAATCGTAGTCCACCCTTACTTTCAGTAAATGTTTACCGTTGAAAATTCGGTTAGTTAGTTAGTTATTGATTTCTTTTCCGCTAGCTTTCAGTTAGTTTCAGTTTCTGTTTTTTCTATTCCTTTACTTTAAGCTTGCATAGTTGCATATAAACACTTCATCAGATTGAATACAATTTAATAAGAATAATTCCTTAGTTTTTTGAATTTATCTACCGGTATAAACACTTCGAGACTGCTTGAGATTGAGAGAGGTTACGGAAACATCTTTCAACTTGTTTATAAGTTATTTTTCAACTTATTTTTATCAGTTCTCTGAGATAACTTCTGAAAAGAGCTTCTACCTTTTATGAAAATAGTTTTATTTCATTTTATCTTCTATAATCGAAATCGCTTGCCTTATACACAGGCCGGTCCAAGGTCCAAGGCCCAAGCAGCCCAAACAAGGGCTTGGGCCATCAAAAAAATAATATTTTTTATCAAAGAAAAAGGGCCTCCATTTTACTCTAAATAGTGTGCAATGGTATGTACTAACAAGAGCATAGCATAGCCCAATTGGTGAAATCCAATGCAGTTTTATTCATTCTTTAACTAAACCATTAGAAAAGGCAGAGTGTGCATCTTTTTCAATTAACTTTTCCTACAGAATTCTGGTAAGTACGGACTATTTATTGTTGGATTGCAAAAAACTTTTATATATGTAGTACTTACCTTCAATTATTTTTTTCACTGAATGTGGTTTAGAAATGTTTGTGCTGATATCTGATATCGACAATGTTTTTGCACTCATCATTGCAGAAGCTCGAATTGGTAAATGGGGTTCTATTCACTGGTGGAGGGGCTAAAAGTGGTTTATATTTTGAAACTGTTGGAAGAATATTTAAGGTATCTGTTTACTCTTGTTATTTTTGTTTTTCTAAATACTCCCTAAGTAATATACATGTAGATTTTAGAGGACTTGTATAATGATTAACCGACTTGCATTTGTTGGAAAATCTTTTTGCACTTGCGCATTACTGAGGCTCCTATATTATCGAATATGAATTGTTTGTGCAGCCATTGTTGTTGATGAGTTGATAGCCAGTTTCGGTGTTACCTACAAGCAATTATTTTACTTATAAATTTGTTAGATAAGCTAGTTTCCAAGATTTTAAGGGATGCTTTGTTGATGTATGAACTTGTGCATTTTAGAAATTCACATGTCAAGTTGTCTTTGTTCGTGCAGAAAGCTATAGAGAAAAATGACGCTGGACACCATTTTCCATTATATGCCATCTGCTTAGGTTTTGAACTTATAACAATGATCATAAGTGAGGTGAGTTAGCTTTCTTATAGTTCTATAATTTCTGCCTTTTTTTGTAAAAATTTGCAGATAAGTCAGATACATGCCTTTCTTGGTAAATTTTATTCTTTGATGGGGTCAACATTTTGACGATAATTGATGAGTTGTTGTTAAAAATTCCTTTTTTTTGTACGTTTACAAGTTTGACTTTACTTTTTCTTGATAATAGGACAATGATATTCTTGAAGAATTTAATGCACCAAATATGGCAAGTAGTCTTCAATTTACAGAGAATGTAAATATCGAGGGAACTGTATTTCAAAGGTGAAAAATCTATATAAATAGCATTTTTCTGAAGTTGGACTTTGATCCCTTAATGGGCATATAATGAGTTTGGGAGCTGGGCTTTGAAGTTAAATTTTTACTTCTCTCTTCCCTTCAACATATATGCAGAGAAATTGGTCAACTTTATTTTTTTGATGTTTTTTCTATATCATCTGTTGTGTTTGTTTACCCTTTTTTGGCAACAGATAATCCCCTATCCCTATCCACCATTCGGCTGTTGAATATTTTGTCACTGACTTTAATATGCAAGTTATTAATCACTTCTCTTTTTCCTGCAGATTTCCTCCAGACTTGTTAAAGAAGTTGAGTACAGATTGTCTTGCGATGCAAAATCATGTTGTGAGTATATATATATATAGTCAATAAATTATTCCTCGATGTGCGGCTCTTATTGATTTCACAATTTGACAGCAACTTTTACTAGATAACCTGTCATTAATTGGAGTATTATCTACTAGATCCCCATCATTGATAAACAATTTAGTTTTATGTTGGGGAGATCGACCATGGAAGTTATACAATTGCTACACAGACTAAAGACTAATGGAGAGATATTGGGGGGAGGCATACACATAGTTTTTGTTAGAAAAAGGTATCTGATAGGATATCAAGAGAGGTTTTGTGGAAGGCTCTAGAGATGAAAGGACCACAACTAGTGTGGAAACATAAATATAGGAATGCACCAAGAATCAACTTCTGAGCCCTTTTTGAAATTTTGGTTTTACTTTGAGTTTATTGAACATATCCAAAATGGGGACACAGTGCATGCTCTTTGAAGATGATATAGTTTTAGTTGCAGTGTCAAAAGAATAAATTAATTAGAAAGTTAGTGGTTTGGAGACAAAGTTTTAAAGCAAATGGCTTACACCTAAATAAAAGTGAAGCAGAGTATAAAGAATGTAAGATAGCAAAACACACAAAAATGGTAGCTTGGATGTAAATATTGGTGCATGAAACAGTTAGAGAAATCTAACTGAATTGATTTCTGTGTAAATCATTTTCTGTTTTTCATTACTCATGAATCAGTTACACTGTGCCCTTATATAGGGAAAGAGATACACAAGGTCATATTAGCTAAAGTCAGAGTGACTTAGCTTTTTACAAAACTATCTACTGAAAACTAGAGTTGCTATCTATTATATCTATTACTCCCCCACAAGATCAACGGGAGAGCATTGTAATGCTTGAAACGTTGAGCTTGTCCCGTAGAGAGAAGAATGAAGATTTAGGCAGAGGTTTAGTTAAAATGTCTGCTATTTGAGCTTCAGCAGGGACATGGCAGACAACAAGACTTTTACTGAGGACCTTCTCACGAACAAAGAATAGATCCAACTCCATGTGCTTGGTGCGTGAGTGCAGCACTGGATTGTGACTGATGGCAACAGTACTCTGATTGTCACAATAGATAACGGGTGGAATGATGAATTCTGAGTTCCTGCAATAAGGACTGAACCCACAGAATTTCAGATGCTGCTAAGGCTAGGCTACGGTACTCAGCCTCAGCACTGGATTTGGCCACCAGTGTTTGTTTCTTGGACCACCAAGAAATGAGATTTGGACCTAAGTAAATGCAAGCACCTGATGTAGAGCGACGATCATCAACATCACTGGCCCAATCAGCATCACAATAGGCCTGTAATGGAAGAGGAATTGAGGCAGCAGCAGGTCTCAATAGCAGGCCCATGTCTAGAGTGCCTTGAAGGTATCTTAAGATCCTTTTTACAGGTGTCCAGTGAGATTCAAGAGGCTGTGAGAGAAATTGGCAGGCTTTATTGACAGCATACCCAATTTCAGGCCTAGTAATTGTGGCATATTGGAGTGTTTTAAAACTCGGACCGGTCATCAACTCGATCGAACTATTGGGTCAGTGGATCAGTGGTCGAACTAGAAGGTCACTAATTGAATCGCATGGCTCAGTGTCAGTTTGTGTATATCTTATATTAAAATATATAAATAATATTTGTGCAAAATTACACAAGGTGGTTATATGGTGTAGTCATGTAGTGGTTACTAAGCCTTTCAGGGAGCTTATGGTGTAGTGGTTACTAAGCCTTTGAGGGAGCTTTAACAATTGGGTTCAAATCCAATGAATGTAACTTTGAATTACATTTTGAAAATTTTCATGATTTTAATAAACCAGCGTGTCCGGTTCACCGGTGTAATAAAAAACCGGCCGGTTTGATTGAACTTACCCCGGTTCGCACCAGTTCGATTGGAACCAAACTAATCCATGACTCGACCGGTTCTCAGTTCGAGCATGTCCCAAATAACAAATGATAATGGTCTCTGTTAAAGGTTCCCCACTTCACAATTGCTTGCCTCATGTCTGTAATCTTCGTTGACATAGAAAGTTTTGAAACAGCACTAAAATGTTCACTGGATATAATAGGTAGAGGCTCCTGAAAAATAGGATGGTTCAAGGAATGTCTTCCATTCTTTAATTAACTGGATTCTTCTGTGCTTCCAAACTTGACATTATTGACTCCATCTAAGCTCTTCAAAAACAAAGTTTATTGAAGTTTATCAGATATACATTGTGAACACCCAATTTTGACCGGTATTTTTCGTTTTTTTATAAAAAATCCTAAAAATATGTCATTTTGTGCTTTTTTAGATTTTTACCGTTTACACGTGCTATTATGTGCTTGTTGGCGATTTTGCGCTATTTTTGCTATTGTTAGTTGAACTTTTTTTCGTATTATTACTATTAGTAGAACTTATTTTAAGAAAAAAACTTAATCAAAAAATCTGTTTTATTATTAAATTTTTTTTTTTTTACACATTAAAAATTTTAAAAAAAATAGAAAACGAAAATTACAAAAATAATATTTAAAAAAGGGGACATCTTCTATTCTAGGCTAAATGTTATAGTCTCTTTTATCAATATTTTTTTCTTTTTCATCAAAGAAGTTGCTGCACCATCTGCTCTTATGAGCCATGCCTGCAAACATCAAACAAGAAAATAAAAAGGGTCAATAGCAGAATCAGAAAAAGCAAGAGATGCAGAATCATGGTTTAAGAAGTTGAGAGGGATGTTTCAAGAACTACAGGCTGGCAATGACAAACAGATAAATCAGAATCCTTTATAAAAGAGGCAAAACGAAAATCAGAAAGGGGGGAGGAAGCAGAAGATCAGAAACAAAATAAAGAGAGTGTAGAGAAGAAACACAAAAAATGAGAGTATAGAAAATAGTAGAGCCTTTCTCTCACCACCACCCACGTTTTCGTTAACCACCGCCACCATCACCGCCGGAACCGCCGCCGCGTACCCTCTCTCACCACCATGAGCCTTTCTCTCTCCACCACCACAACCGTCACTGATACTGTCGCCACCGTGAGCTCCGCCGCGGTCAACAGTACTCACCACTCCCTCTTCTTTCCCTTCCCCTACGGTTGTGCTTTGTTCTTTTATGTACTGGTTTTGCTTTGTCTCTCTCTTTCTCATGTTTCTCCATTTATTCTTTTAGTTTTTTTTTTTTTCTCTCCCCTTGAAATGATATGCGCATAGAGTGGGGGATGATGGGGTGTCAAATCCCTGACCCAAATCTCTTCTATATTTATTGGATGAATACCTTTGATGAAACACACACCCCACCCACAGTTCACTCACTTTTTCCTCCTTGTTTTATCTTATTTAATTATTTACTTATTTATTTAGTTATTTATTTTAGATGTTCATTTTAAATCCCAAAAAACAAGGAATCTGAGCACATTTGGTGCAAGCGTACCTTACCCCAGGGGTGTTCGTGGTGCGGTTTGGTTAAAGTGAACCGAACCGTAAGGTAAAATTACATGCGGTTTGGTTTGGTTCGGTTGGCTTCCTAAAATAAAACCGAACCAAACCAAACCAAACCAATGCGGTTTGGATTGGTTCGGTTGGTTCGGTTTTTTCCAAGACAAAACATAATTTAAAACAAAGTTAAAATTAAGTAACATAAAAAATGGCTAACATAAATCTTTAAGAAAACATTTACTCAAATATATGTAGTATATAAATTACTTTATTTTAATTCTTTTAAGATAGCTAAGACAATGTTTAAAAGAATTTGAATTAAATATTTTATTCTAATTTTTAAATATAGCATAACAATATGGATTGTTTGTAAGTGAGTCAAAGAATTAATTGGATTTGAGTTAGCAAGTGAGTGAGAGTTGGGCTTTAGTTGCATTTGAGCTAGTAAGTTAGTAAGGAATGATGTAATTCAACAAGCTTTAGTGTTACTTGCGGTTTGGTTTGGTTCGGTTTTTGAAATCAAAACCGCGAACCGAACCGAACCGCGCGGTGCATTGAAAAAAAGAACCGAACAAAACCGATTAGAAGCGGTTTTTTGCGGTTTTCGGTTTGGTTCGGTTCGGTTTGCGGTTTTCCAATTGGTTTGATTCGGTTTTGAACACCCCTACCTACCTCCTCAAGTCCCTTCACCTTTTGCTTCTTGTCCTTTTTATTTTATCATTCAATTTTTTTTAAAAAAAAATAAATTAAATTAACAATTGTTTGTTTTTTTAGTCAAAAAAGTGGAATCTGACCCTATTTTGAGAGAACCAGCGCCCTCCTCACCATTTTCTTCCCACGTGATCTGACCCTATTTTATTATTATTAATATTATTTTTAAAAATTTAATTTTACTTTATTTTGTCTCTTGGTTTTGTTTTTCTTATTTATTCTAATAAAATTAGGGATACTCTTTTGTCCACTATAAATAAAAATAGGGTTTGATTGAGATGTACATCTTGTCAAATCCAGTTTAAGAGACTTTAGCTGTACGGCTTTGATCTTAAACCCTTTCAAAATTAAAATCAAACAAACAAACTTTTTCTAAGAAGAACTACGTAGCGTTTGATTCTCCGCACATGAAGATACGTAGGAGCGGGGCTTCCCCGTCAAGCCAAATTAATATTTTCCAAATAAATAATCATTTTTTTTCTTTAACACTTATTTTCCTAAAAACTAAAAAAAATGGGATTGATTGAGATGTACATCTTATCAATTCCGGTTTAAGAGACTTTAGCTGTACAGCTTTGATTATAAACCCCTTCAAAACTAAAATCAACCAACCAACAATTTTTTTTTCAAGAAGAACTACGTGACTTTTGAGTTCCTCATTGCACCGGAGGATACGTAGGAGCGGGGCTTCCCCATCAAGTCAAAAACTAAATTTTCTAATTTTGTCCCTAGTTTATTTCTTTGTAAACCAAATTATTTATTTTTGGGGTAAACAAATTTTCTAAACTTTGATAATAATCTGCATGATCAAATTTAAGGTAACTGTCTTAGGACAGATGTATTAGGGGTGCTAGGACAGATGTATTAGGGGTGCTGTGGAATTAAGTTTCCGCCCTTCCCTATACATAACCGACTCCCGAGTTCAACCTTAGTTTACACAGACCAAATAACATTAAATGTAGGCTTTTCTCAATTTTTCCTATTAAATAAATTGGGTGGCGACTCCTAAAATCACACATTTTTGGGCCGCCTACGTCGAGATCCCGGTCACGACATACATGTTTAAATATGGTAATATGTTTTTTTATCTGATTTTGATCATGACAGTATGGCATATCCCCAGCAAAGTTTCTTGGTAATCAAATGTTATCGAGTTTTTTTGAGATCTTGACAACTTGCAATGATGAAGATGATAAGGTAATTTGTTCTTTTATAAGGTGATCTGGTTTGTAAATCCATCTGTTGACATATTCATACCCTCCTTCATAAATAACAATCTAATAGTGCTATATTTGTTTTAGGTTTATGTTTCCACATTACGTTCACGAAACTATCCTGTGACTGGCTTCCAATGGCATCCAGAGGTGATTAATAACGTTTCTGTGCAGAATATGTAATTGCGGTATTGTGAATTTCAAATCGTAAATACTATCAAATTAAGCTCTCCCTGAGAAGTGAGGACTACAGTCATGCACCACTTTCAGTTTATTATTTTAGGTACGTAACATCTTTTATAACTGTTGATATAGAAAAATGCCTTTGAATGGGGCTCACAGAAAATTCCACACACGGAAGATGCCATTCAGACAACTCAGTATGTTGCAAATTTCTTGGTCAGGTCAGTACTCTGATAATATCTTTATCTCTTTCTTCGTAGTCATGCAGTATATCTGGTAGTGGGTTCTCAGAAGACATCAAGCAATTTGAATAGTTAGCTGACAGATTTATTCAGTGTAATTGCCGGTACAATGGGAAAAAAAAGATGAAATTTATGTTTACTTTGTACAATTGATGTGAAGAATTTTTTTGAGTCATGTGAAGTATTTTTTTCAGTGTAATTGCCACAATGTGAAGTATTTTTTTAAAGATGTGAAGTATTATTGACTTGGTATCTATCCAAATCCAAGTCCAACCCATGTTGCTACTTATACTTTCCTTACCAATGTTGCTACTTAATTGCGAATCCTAAATAAATTTTGGAAAAACATCTTTAAGATGCTCTTGTCATGGTTATCAGTATCTTACGATACATACGATTCGTATCCCGATACGATACGACATGAAACAAAAACGATACGTATCCCCATGTTAGATTGACTAAGAAACAAGCCTAGCACACTATGCTTTTGGTCTGCACTCCCTCCTAAAATGCTATCTTTTTTAAACTTCCGACCTTGTTTTTATAGGGGTTGAATCAAACACCTATTATGTTTATTTATGACTTGATTTATTTTTAAGTTCATGTGTTTATTTTACTTATGTTACTTACTTATCTTATAGGGGTTGAATCAAACACCTGTTATGACTTACTTATCTTACGATACGATACACGATTCAGAAAATAGGTCTTCCGATACACGATACGTATCCCGATTTGATAGCCATGTTGTTGTTAGTTGTGTTTGATTGAGCTCCATTTGCTATGTTTCTTTTTTCCCGTACTTATCAAATGGCTAACTTGACATTTTTGTACTTTCATGGGTCCGGCTCCAGCGAAGCTAGGAAATCCTTGAACAGACCAGTTACTCATGAATTGTTAGACAATTTCATATACAATTACAGTCCCACTTATTCTGGAAAGGCAGGGTAAGCCTGTGATCTTTACATTTGTATGTTTTTTGTTTTGTTTTGGTGATTACATTTGTATGTTTTGCACCTCGAGTTACTGATGTTGATGTTTATGCTGCTTGTAGGAAAGGATTTGATGAAGTTTACATATTTGCACAAGTCTAAATGCTGGAGAAATCAACCGCTAATAATATATTCTGTATAAATAATTAGGGGTATGGTTGTTTTGGTGTTGAACGAGCTTGGACGCCGTCAAACCCAAGCTCCATTGTAGCTCTTCAGTTGAACGTGCATCAGAACACATGAAAATCTGTTTGATAACATTGTACCAAAAAGTATGTTGTCGTTGCCCAATCTTCGGCCTTCACTAAATTTTATGCTATACATCTGGATAATTAATGCATGGCTGAAGATGCCTTATAGAGAAATAAGTGACTTATTGATAACATGTTATATGTTTTACGACAGTTTGCTTACTCCCTTCAGAGTCTCAATCGTTTTATGTTTCTAGTTTGTTATATTGTGGTCTTCTGTTGCTATGTGCAACTAAGGAGGAAAGGCCATGCGGGCTGCGGCCACTCCACAACGGAAGCACCACTCGACGCGAGTGTGGGAGGAGATGGCGTGAAGCAGCCAGCTCACGACTAGCCTAAGGGCTTACGGGGAGGAGCGCAACTGGAAAGCAGTCGTGATTGGCTAGAACCTGAACATCGGGAAAGGCAACAGCAGATTTGGACAAGAGGCATGGCTTCTGCGGCAATGACAAAGCTCAAGGATCCAAGTGCCGAAAGATACCTGCCACGCTGATACACAAAAAATCACAAAGCTGTAATCCACAACAGACTGAACCAATGTGCCCCTATCAGCACCCATGCAGCAGCAATGATAACAGTAACAAACTATTTGATCCCTTCCTCCCTTTCTACAGAACCAAACTTGAGCCATAAAATTAATATCAGCCCCAATCCAATTGCATACTAATTAATTAACTCTTGAATATATATTTGCACGGAAGTTTTTAAGGAAGCATTACAGGATGCACAAGATAACATTTGATTTAGAAAGTGTTATCTGAGGTTGATTCAGAAAAAGCTCTTTCAAATAGGCTCTTCATTTGAGATTTTTTTTAATAAAAAATTTGGTCTCTAATTTCTTATTTCTCCAAATAGTTTTAGAGATGGAACCTAAAGATCGATTATTGCATCTCATTATATAGTTTGTCTATAAATCTGTCTCTAATTAGTCAAATCGGAATTTAAAAAATTCAGACTTTGTTTAGATACACTTCAGAGACTAAAATGTTTGCTTGAGATATTAATTTGGGGATTTGGATCCCCTGCTGCACCGTGGGAAAACGAAATAAAGAGTTGGTGTTGTGTTGTATTCATGGAACCTTATCAAAACGTACATCAATTATCAAAAATTTCATTTGTGGTGTAAACCTTATCGAAACGTACATCAATTATTACTTTCCTAACTCATGCAAAAATCGAAAGCTAATTTCTATGCAAAAATCAAAATATATTATTACATCTATTACCCCCTCCCTCAGTTATCACCTCCCTTTCTTTGTCTATCCTTCCTTTCATGGTGCATGTGTCTCACATTGTGCTCTTGTTGTCATGGCACATATCATGGTAGGGTTTTTTTTTACCCCCCACATTGTCACCCATACCCCCATATTATCCAAATAGACCAAAATACCCCTGAAAAAATTTTAAAAAGTACAATTCTCATCATTATACATATATTTCCGGAAAAAAGTGAGTTTTCTCCCTAAATTTTCCGGATTTATACGTATTTCCGGAAAAAAAATTGTAATTTTTTCGGAAATACGTATAAATTCGGAATTCAAATTCAAAATTTTTTAAAAAAATTCCGGAAATACATGTAAATTCGGAATGTAATTTCCGGATTTACATTCCGAATTTACATGTATTTCCGGAAAATTTTAAAAAATAACCTTCCGGATTTACATGTAAATTCGGAAGGTTATTGTTTTTTTTAAAAAAATTCGTTTTAACTCATTTTTTTCCGTTTTTCAGTGGCTAGCAGTCGAGGAGGAAACTTTACACCAGGCAAGACATCTGGATCTACACCGGGAGATGATGCTGCTCCTTGGACTAGGATGAGGATCAGATTGGTTAGACAGGCCGGGCACGCTTCTGAGCGTCAGAGGCGTGTCCGACAGCGACAGGACCAGGCTGAGCAGCCACACATACCAGACATACCACAGGCTGAGCAGCCAGACATATCGCTGTCAGAGATACCACAGGCTGAGCAGCCATATATACAGGAGCCTGCTGAGCATCAGGCTGAGGCTGCTGAGCGGCCTTTGTTGCACCGCTTAGTGGATCACCGCGTCAGTCGACTATTGGCCGGGGTGGTAATTACTTTAAATTATTTATTAATAACTTAATTAGTTTAAATTATTTAATTAGTTTAAATTATTTATTAATTACTTTTATTTTTTTACAAGACCGAGGTACGCTGAAAGTTGCATCTCACGGCGGGAAGATATCCAGTATTAGACCTGAGGTGCACCACCATCATATTGCAGCATGGTTGCAGCAGGCGAGGCTATTTCAGTTGGACACCACACCTCTCAACAACATCAACCATGAGCTTGTATCTGCTTTTGTTGAGAGGTGGCATTCTGAGACTAGCTCCTTTCACATGCCTTGGGGGGAGATGACCATCACATTGGACGACGTGGTTGCGTTGCTCCACTTGCTGCTCACCGGCAATCATTTGGCTGAGCCTATACATCTTTCATTTGCTGAGGCCGTTCAGGCTGGGGTGGATTATCTCGGAGTAGATGGGGCGGCCTGCTGGACCGAGTTTAATTCCTGCAGGACTCCGGCTTTCAGATTCCCATTTTTAGAGGATGCCTACAAAGATAACATGCATCGGGGGCAGTTTGATCATGCAGCATCTTCTCCGAAAAGAGTCACACGTACGTGCCTGCTAAGTGGATTAGTCTCATTTCAGATTTTGACACATGTGGCCAGTGGACTTGGGGTCCTGCTGCTCTAGCATATCTCTATGACCAACTGAACTTGGCCGCTTACTGGGACACCAGGCAGATTGGCGGATACGCTTCTCTTCTACAGGTAATTAATTAATTAATTATTTTTATTCTTTTAATTGGTTTTATTGAAATAATTAATTATTTATTCATTTAATTATTTTATTTCAGTGCTGGATTTATGAGTACTTCCCCACTATCGTCCGACGGAGGATGTTCCCTGATACTGGGCTTCCACGTTGCAGCAGGTGGAAAAACTTCAAGTGCGATGATCTGAAGCTGATACATTTTCGGGAGCGGATCGATAACCTGCGACTGGACCAGGTCATTTTGACGCCTTGGGCGGACCACAGACTGCACGTTCCATTCCACACCATGGAACATTTCTGAGGTTGGCTGATCTGGGGCGACATTGCTGTCACATATATGGCTGACCGGGTTCGCTGGCAGTTTGGGCGCATCCAGCAGATCCCTCCTGCACCCATCTTAGGCCCACGTCCAGATGTGATCTCCATTTTAGAGAGATTGTCGGTGTATCCATCCCCAGCACAGATTTTTCTTCGTACTAGCAACGTCGCAGGCATGGCGGGTGAGTGCACCGATGACTATCTACCTTGGTATCAGCGGGTGTCCATTCCACGACTGACTGCAGCTGAGGAGGTACCAGAGCAGCATGGACCAGAGCAGCATGTACCTGAGCAGCGGGTTGTAGCTGAGGATGTCGGTCTACCGACCTATCAGGATGCGATGGATGCTGCCGCTGGACACATACTCGATACTATGGGTTGTGAGGGAGGCATTCCAGCCGATGCATATGACAGCCTCCTTCAGGCTTTAGGACACTTAGACTTTCATCCGTAGATGTATTTGTTTTGGTTTTATTTTTGTATATGTACTCGTATTTTATCGACTTTATTATATTTTCGGTTTTTTTTTCGTTTGTTATCGTTATCGTTATCGTATTTAGATTGATTTAAACTAATTTAAACTGATTTTTTTAACTAATTTAAATTGATTTTTTAATTAATTTAAACTGATTTTTAAAAAAATAAAATAATAAATTACGCTTCCGAATTTATACATAAATTCGGAATATATAAAAAATATATATTCCGAATTTATGTACAAATTCGGAAGCTATTTTAAAAAATTGCGTTCCGGAAATACACATAAATCTGGAAATTTTTTTACCCCCTTTCCGAATTTATGTGTATTTTCGGAAAGTTCAATTTTTTTTTTTTAAAAAATGAGGGTATTTTGGTCAAAAAAGCAAATATGGGGGGGGGGGTATGGGAGACAAGTTGGGGGTACCAAAAAAAAACCCATCATGGTATTGATGCACTTCATCAAAGTGCTTTTAGGTTAAGTTGGAAGAGACTCCTAACATCTAATTCAATCGATCTTAAGTTTTTTTTTATTGGCAACGATTTTTCTGTAATTGAAACTTTATATTTATTTTATTTTTAATTTTACCATTTCTGCTTTTTGTGTAATTTCTGTATCTGTTTTTTATATAAATTTTTGTGTATTTTTTAAAAAAATTATTCATCATTAGCACGTGTAATGTTCTATGTAGTTCTTCCTTTATGTTAATCACATGTGTATTTTGATATACACTCTATGAAATATGTTTCCCTTATGCCTTTCTAAATGGAATGCAAATCTTCTGTAAACAATACATACTCCTAATCAAGACAACATTAAACCGAATACAACACCCTCACCACCAACAATACTTAGACACTCACTTCACTACCTCCTTATCGAAAAGCAATTGGTTGTAAATAGGTATTCTAGGTGAAAAAAATTCGGATGGGTCCGTCAACAAATATAAAGCATGTCTCGTGGCTAACGGGTACCATCAATTATCGGGGAAAGAATATGGTGAAACATTTTCTCTGGTGGTTAAGCCTACTACTATCTGTGTGCTTCTTACATTTTTTTTTGGTATACTGTGTGCTTCTTACATTGGCACTCACTTATAAATGGAAAATTCAACAAATTGACATTACCAACGCCTTTATTAATGGTTTCTTACAGGGGGACATTTACATGACTCAACCACCAGGTTTTGTGGCCGAGGACAAAACTCTTGCATGCAAGCTACAAGGTCCCTGTATGCTATGAAACAAGCACTGTGTGCATGTAATGACAGGTTACGCAAGTTTCTAGTCCAATATGGTTTCAAGGCCAACACCTGTAATCACTCTTTATTCATCTATCAGACTATTGGATGGGTTGTGGGAGTCTTACAATATATCACCCTCACCCGCCAAGAACTATCATATAATGCAAATAAGGTGTGTTAATTTCTCTCTGAACCCCTTGACTCACACTGGCAGGTAGTCAAGCGCATACGCACTACGGTACATAAGTGGCACCATTAACCATAGTATTATCATCCAGCCAGCACCACAAACATGTGCTCTCTCTCTCTCCGTGTTTACATACACTCTGATTGGGCTAATGACCCCGATGACTGGCGTTCAACATCTGGCTCATGTCTCTTCCTTGGGACCAACGTTAACGTCCTTGTGTCCTGAAGATCCAAGAAACAAACCCTTGCCGCACGCTCTAGTGTCGAGGCGAAATACCACGTTATCGCCAATGCTACGGTCGATTCACTTTGATTGCAATCCCTTCTATGTGAGCTCCATGTGCCCATGCATAAGCCAGCGTTATTGTGTGATAACTCAAGTGCGGCCCATTTAGCGCACAACCCTGTGTTACACTCAAGAACCAAGCACATCTTGCGTTAGATATTCACTTTGTAAGAGAAAATGTGGCAGCAAAATAACTGGTTGTATAACGTGTACCAGCACACGCTTACATAGAGTTGTGTTAACATATAACTGATGTATAAATAACACAATGTGCTCCGTAACAACTCACTTGAGAATAATGAAATCAGTCTCATATTCAGAGATCATCTCATCCTTTCTCAAATTCTCTCATTAGGTCTTACTAATTTAGTGAAGCCCATTACCGAAATGATGTGATCTACATGAATTTGACCAATCATAAAGAGATTATTGGAGAAAGTGTGCTAAAGGGTGTTACTAATATTTTTTAAATTAATTTTATTTTTGTAGTGGTCTTATTATTGACACAGCCCATTAAAGTCTCACGACGAGCTCCCTTCTCGATGCTTCTAGAGTTTTGTTTTAGGTGTGTTTAGTTTCTTGTTTTTCTACCCAAGAATACTTGGATGAGATGTTTTGGGTCTCTTCCAGCTTAACCAATGTTCTGGGTTTGAATCCAACTTCGGTAATGTAGCAGTGTTAAAACTTTTGAGGGAGTCACCCATTGTGCTCCTACCCGACTCACAGAGGTATCCAGTTTACAAAAAAAAAGTTATTTTTCTTCTTTTGCTTTTTTTTCCCGTTTCTTTAATCCTTTTTGTAAGTCCCTAAAATTTTACAGAAACTTAGTTTGACTCCTCACATACAATATATCAACTTATTCTCTGGTTTTTGAAAAAGAGTTTCGATTTAGTCATTTTTTTTTACAAAACAGAGAGACTAAATTGATATAACAAAGAGACTAAATTGAAACTATTTTGCAAAAGTCTTGAACTAAGTTGATATATTATAAATGTAAAGAATTAAGGCTGATTCGTCGCAACGGTAAAAATACCGTTTATGAACACCCAGTTGCCGAGTTCGATCTCCACTGGATGTTGATCCTTAATTTTCCCCTTTGTGTATGTTAGGTCCTCGCAATTGCCCATTCCGACCATCCAACAAAAAAAATGTAAAGAATTGAAGTAAACATATTTACTAATAACTCAATTAATCATACTTAATTACAATCATGAGTTTGTACAAGTCAGCATTCAAGCAGACCAATCACATAAATACACGCAGATCTCTCCAGAAATATGTGGCATCCACGTGTGCATCTAATGACATTAAGCCTGCATCTGACGGCCGAGGTTTTATACGATTTGCAATTAAGACGATCCAACGGTTTGGAGCAACGAACCTTACAGCACACCTGGGAAGTGATCTGCGCAACCTTCGGATCTGTAATTAATAATTTTAATACATAACCGTTCAGAATCATATCAAACCAAAACTTCAATGCCCTGCCTACTTTTGTGGATCATTGTTCCCTCCTCTTACTAATCCCTTCCACAGAAACGCAGCCCTGCTTTCAAAAACCTGTATTTAATGCTAAGATATGGAAATAGTGTTGACTAAATGATCAACATTCAAACTACCAAAGCAAACATTTAAAGAAATTTCATAACTCTATTACGGAATTGCTATAACAATCCCTGATCTTGCGCCCAACATTAGAGGCAATTTCAGAGCATTGGGTATTCTGTATTTGTTAAAGAAAATTCCTATAACAATCCCTGATTTTAACGCCCACATTAAAGGCAATTTCGGCCGTAGAGCATTGCCTTTATTGTCAAACGACAGTCTCCAAAATTTGTCTTAAAAATATAAACAAAGAATTGTTATGCAAGATGCCACAATGGGTGGTAAAGGCAATTTCGGCCGTAGAGCATTGCCTTTATTGTACAAAGAATTGGGATAATACTGCAGAACGTCTGTGTCTACAAAGCGTTTAAAATTCTCTTGATTTTGTTTTGCAATTGCCATGTACAGTCTGGCGGCAGCAACAGTTAGAAAATGCTTATGCGGATTTATCAGTTATTAATAAAAGTCAGCTTACAGTCATACCTTGGCATCGATAAGCATACACCTCGGCAAGTTATCCTGTAAAATTGAGACGACGCACCAGTTATGTCGAAGTTAGTTTTTGAACATATAGTGGAGTGTTGGATACTGAAAAGTTACTCCTAATTTATCAACAAATACAAATAATTACAAGGAATAGTTGCTACATCTCACCATATTCTGTTAACCTAACAGTTGCTACATCTCACCATATTCTGTTACTGCGCTTACGCTACAATTGTTAGTATTGTCACACAAAGGCATTGAAGTTCAAGAACAATTATATTATAATAAGGGGGAAGAAGCTAAATATTTGAAACCAGAATTGATTTAATTTCATCCAAACAAGACTAGGTAATTTAAAACACATGAAACAAACCAAACATGATTCAAATCATTGTTAAATAGGGGGTATTTTGTCTTAGGGTGTCTACAACTAATAGGGTTGCTCATAAGAGATGTTACAGTATCAATGCCATCGTAAAAGTAACACTATATTGTCCATCAACACAAATTATACAATAATACCCATGTGAGTACAAAGGTTCAGGCAAATGGCTATGAAGGAATTGTTTATTTCATGGTAGTGGCCCTTTTAGATTATACTATAAACCATCACAAATCATCAATCAACACCAATTAAACAAAAAAAACCACATGTATGCCTCTGGCCACGTATTATTACAATCATTCAAGAAAATTGATATCTGTTCTATTGACCAAAAAATTCAACCATCCATGCTGAATCAAAGCAACTTTTAACTAATAGAATATTTGGGGGTCGTTTTTTTTAACGAATTGAATTACATTTTTCAAGTGTCCCACATTTTGTACCCGTTTACAATGGAAATGGTTCTCATAGTTAATTAAACAGAACAAGTAATGATGAATGAATCAGAATCATCAGGCTAAGAGTCGATAATTAAACCAACAAGTGATGGAGTTCTATTGATACCTCTATCGTAGATCTATTGATACTTCGAAAAATAGCATACTCTTCTAAGTTACCAGTAAACAAACCTCTTCCATTTTTAAAACACATTCATCAATCTTCTTAAAAAGTTCTCTTTTGCTTAAACACACCCAACACACTCTCCTTTAATTTTGCAAACCTGATTCATCCAAGAAGTACTTTCATATTTTGCCCCTAATCAGCTATCTCTGATGCTTTAGAAATCAAAGAAAAATTGTAATTTAACGAATCAAATGCAAAACATACTAACTACGAATTGGTTTAATTTCATGACAACAAGCCATATATAATTTAATTCACATGAAACTCAGCAAGCATCATTCACATCGTTGATCAATATCTATTCGTAAAGAATGAAACTACAAAGTTGCAATACCGTCGTACCTATGTGGCGATGTGATTGGTCACTTAACAAGAGGTCCATCTTGAGGAGCCATGAACCTTTCTCGAGCAGGACGATCGAGGTTGTCTCGCCATTGAACCAAAAAACCACTCGCTGAAATCTGAACCAAAAAACCATTGAGCAAGAGAGCAATGGTCAACAAAGTCTTCTCGCCGTCAAAGGCAAGCTACTTCCCATTCAACATAGAGTTGTACGTCTCTTGGACTCTATCTAACACTTTTCCCAGAGCACCCTTACCTTCAACAGGGCGTCCAACTTCGAAGTGAACTATTGTATATATAGATGTGCACAAAGAATGTTGCAAAGAAAATACTAAAACAAAAATCAAAACCAAAAGAGGAAATAGAATAAAAGCAAAATTAGGGAATCAACTAAAAATCCTGATTCAAAACACAAATGCTCAAAAATGGCTCAGAGTTAAACAAAACTTATCTTCATATTCACAAACGAAAACTATTTTCAAACAATAATTAGGTTAATTTAAAAGATGGAGTCGTTGGCTGCCACACAATCAGATCTTGAAGATGCATAATAAACTTTGATTTTCATATCAGGAACATGAATCAGGTATCCGGAAAATTCCATGAGTTTTTGATTTGGGAATATAGCTCAGCAGATTACATACCTGAGAGTGTTGCGTTCATTCCCTGAGAAGACTTGACCTCCGTGCGTTCTTATTTGACCGTCTACTGTAGAGGGGGAATCAGAACCGTTGAGCGATAGTCACATCGCTGATTTGAAGAAAACCATAAAGTCACTGATCTGGTCTGTCATCCTGCGCGCTTTGAAGCGGTGAAGCAGAGGAAAAGGGAAGTTCACTTTATAGGTACTTGGCTTTTAATAATGCCTTTCCATTCCTAATTAAAAAACCCTTTCTTAAACTAATTTTGGTCTGATTCATAATTAAAAAGACCGTTCATCTCTAAAAATTTATCTAATTAACAAAAAACCATTTGTTGTTAAAATTTTTCATAAATTCAATTTTTGTCTACATATATATTTGTTTGATTACAAAGACACAACATATGTAAAAAAAATTATAACAAAAGGAAAAAATATAACATTAATTTTTAAACAGTATTTAAAATTCGTTCGTGAGATTTTGCCAAACCGCTATTCGATGTGAGTATTTAATACGGTAATGAAATTAACAACAGACAAGTTCATAATATGTGAATATTCACGCGTTTAAAAAATCAAGGTTTCAGTTTTCCCCTAAATTGAACCGTATTTATATAATATAATCATTCATTTTTAAACAATATTTAAAAATCATTCGTGGTACTTTGCCAAACCGCTATTCGACCAAGTAATTGATACGATAATGAAATCTATAAGTTGCAGTCGTAGTCCAGCAACATATCTTAAAGGTTAAGACGTGTGAGAGGGTAACGACTCAGTATTAGCTTTATATACAGATGAATGTAATTAAAATGCATATCGGATTTCGTGAATCTGTACCTGATGATTCTATTTGGAAGCCAATATCAAGTAGTTTCAACCAGGTGCGCAAATTATGTGATGTTGCTTAGAGATCAGTATTTATTCTTCGAAATCGCCACAAATCCTCCAGGATCGACTAAAGTATAACGTAGAGGGGAAAAAAAGATGTGATTTTGAAAACATTTAACGAAAAAATTATTTTAAATTATTTTTAGAAAAATTTGTATACCCTGGCACGGGTGATACATACTAGTACAAGTACAAATACAGGGGATGTAAAGTGGCCCCACTAAACGTGATATTTTAATGTCTTGTTCTGCTGCAGCGTCTTTCCCTTCGACGAGTTCCACGAGGGAAAAATCAAAAAAGACGTTATCGATAGTGTGGTGAGTGTTGACTGAGACGGACACCATATCAATTTCCTTACTTACTTTCTCCAACATGTCAAACGACGTCGTTGCAGTTCTCTTCGTCATCGCCATCTTCCAATGCTTCTTCTCCGTCAAGTCTCACCCCGAGATCCTTCTCCCGTCTCAACTCCACCGTGACTCATCGCCGGCGAGTTGCCCCGAGCACAATCCCAACCTCTACTACCAGCCGGTCATCGGAATCGTTAGCCATCCCGGTGATGGTGCCTCCGGTCGCCTCAGTAACGCTACTGGCGCTTCCTACATAGCCGCATCCTACGTTAAATTCGTGGAGGCCGCCGGCGCCAGAGTCGTTCCCCTCATCTATAACGAACCACCCGAGAAGCTTCTCAAGGTATAAATCACCGTCCACTCTTACTTTCAGTAACTGTTTACGGTCGAAAATTCAGTTAGTTAGTTAGTTAATTAGTTAATGATTTATTTTCTGCAGCGGCTTTCGGTTAGGTTCAGTTTCTGTTTTCTATTCCTTTTCTTTAACCTTGCATATAAAGACTAATTTAAGAAGAAGAATTCCAATTTCCAATTTCTTTTTTTTTGACCAATTTCCAATTTCTAATTATGAATATAAATATAGAAAGAAAACTTTTAATGAAAAGAAAAGTTATATAATTATTTAATATTTGTTGTTTAAATGATTAATAATATTTAACAATGTATTCTATGTTGTGCTTCATGATTATTGCTCTTATATCATTCTTTAGCAACACACCCTTGGGTAAGTCCAGAATGAGAATAGGAAGATATTTTGGGGATACAATTATAAAAAACAGAGAGAGTGCATCTTTTTCACTTAAATTTTCCTAGAGTTCTGGTAAGTACGGACTATTTATTGTTGAATTTCAAAAAATGGGGAAGAAAAAAATTTCTATCATATATCATATATGTATTAGTTACCTTAATTGTTCTTTGTTTCATTGAAGGTGATTTGGAAGTGTTTGTGATGATATTGATTGACAATATTTTTGCACTCATTGTAGAAGCTTGAATTGGTAAATGGGGTTCTCTTCACTGGTGGATGGGCTAAAACTGGTTTATATTTTGAAACTGTTGGAAGAATATTCAAGGTATCTTTTTACTGTTATTTTTTTTTTCTAATGCTCCCTAAGTAATATACATGCAGATTTTAGAAGACTTGTGTTAGGATTAATCGAGTTGCATTTGTTGGAAAATCTTTTTGCACTTGCGCATTACTGAGGCTCCTATATTATGGAATATGAATAGTGGGCGCAGCTACTGTTGTTGATGAGTTGATAACCAGTTTCTGTTACCTACTACTAGCAATTGTTTTACTTGTAAATTTGTTAGATAAGTTTCTTCTCAAAATGTTAAGGAATGCGTTGTTGATGCATATTTTAGAATTCACATGTCAAGTTGTATTTGTTCGTGCAGAAAGCTTTAGAGAAAAATGACGCTGGAGACCATTTCCCATTATATGGCATCTGCTTAGGTTTCGAACTTATGTCAATGATCATAAGTGAGGTGAGTTAGCTTTCTTATAGTTATATCATTTCTGATTTTCTTTGTAAAAATTCTTTTCCCAATAGATGTTTTGCTGATAAGTCAGATACGTACCTAATAGCCACAATTATGTTGCGTTGTCCTGTGAACATTGCTGTTTATAATTTCTATTGGATTTCAAATTCACAACACAAGATACTAGAAAGATTAGCCATTATATCGACTTGGTAAGTTTTATTTTATGAATATGTTCAGCATTTTAAACGTTATTAATGAAATGTTGATAAAGGTTGAAGACTTCTGACAAGTGACAACACATTCCACTTCCTTCTTTTTCTTGTTAATAGGACAATAATATTCTTGAAGAATTTAGTGCACGTAATCAGGCAAGTAGTCTTCAATTTATGGAGAATCCAAAGATCGAAGGAACTGTATTTCAAAGGTGAACATTCTATGTAAATAGTATTTTTCTGAAGTTGCACTTTGATCCCTTAATGGGCATATAATGAGGCTGGAAGCTGGGTTTTGAAGTTGAATTATTATCTCTCTCTTCCCTTCAACATATATGCAGAGAAATTGGTTAGCTTTATTTTGTTGATGCTTTCTCTAAGTGTTTGTTTACCCTTTTTTGCAACAGATAATCCCCTATCCACCAAATTCCTCACTTTACTTTTCTTCATCTTAATGAATTTCTTCTCATTTTACTGTTTTAAAAAAAAACAGAAGTCTCATCTCCTTGTCTTTATTATACCACTATTATCAAGGGCATAGGACTCATCTAAGAGAGAGAATTTCTTTTAGTGACATAGACCTAACACAGAGCATTAAGGCCCAATGAATCGCGACTTATGAGCTGGCAATAAATAAAAAATGAGCCCCTATAAAACATATCATAGTAACTAATTACGCTTGATTCCTGACTTAGTTGGCTTTGATTAGTTTGGTTGGATATCACAGATGTGGACGATCTGTCTCAAATTTATGAACCCACCATTATTCCTTTTGCTTGGATGGAAGAGGAACCTGTGATAATGGAGGCAGGTTGTTCAAAATAGCATTTCTTTTGAGTTGAAATCTACTTATCGCGTTCCCTTCCCACTTGTTTTCCAGGTGTACCCACCGAATTCTTCTAAATTGTAAGACGGGCTCTTTTCCTTATGAGTATCTATATGAACAGTCAACTGCAAAAGCTATTATGATAAAGGCTGATACCAATTTTATCAAAATCGTACGATTTTACAAATTTACTTAGCCTCAGTGATTTGAGTCGCATGCAAAATTGTAATCTCAGCAGCATTGTGGTGGAATCGCGTGAGTCAAATCGCGATTCTAGGGAACAGACTCTCTAACTCTTGTCAGCAGTTGTAACTTCCATTTGATTTCCCTCTTGTAATCTGTTTCGGTGGAACAATCTGCTTCCTGAGTATTTCATAAATAAAATATTTTGTTTAATCAACAAACTATTCCTAATTGATTTCCAGTTATAACAATTTCATTTAGGCGTGTTGTGTCTGTGCCTATACAAGATTTTTTCTTCCTCTACCATGAGGTTTATGTTCTGAAATTTTCGATCATTAAAAAGTGTTAAATTTGTTGGTTATTGAACTTTTGTCACTAAATTTAGCATGCAAGCTATTAATCATTTCTCTTTTTCCTGCAGATTTCCTCCAGACCTGTTAAAGAAGTTGAGTACAGATTGTCTTGTCATGCAAAATCACCGTGTGAGTATATATAGTTGATAAATTATTCCTCAATGTGCGGGGTGCGAGTCTTATTGACTTTTGCAATTTGACAGCAACTTTGGTTGGATAACTTGTCATTAATTTGAGTGCTATCTACTAGATCCACATCACTGATAATCAATTTGGTTTTATATTGGGGAGATCGACCATGGAAGTTATATAATTGCTACGAAGACTAATGGAGGGATATTGGAGGGAGGTGTAAAAATGGGAAGTAGAACATATTTCATTACTTACTAACTCGGGTTACAGGGATATGTATATACAAAATATACAACATACTAGTGGGCTTGGGCCTAGTAGTATATACAAGTATTCTAACACTTGCCTCAAGCTGGAGCATATATATTATATGCACCAAGTTTGTTACAAATAAACTCAATTCGAGAGCCCCTAATTATACTCAATTCGAGAGCCCCTAAGAGACTTAGTAAAAATATCAGCTAGTTGATCATTAGAACAGATGTACTAATGACAATACAACCAGACATAACTCTCTCTCTAATGAAATGACAATACATTTCAATATGTTTGGTTCTCTTAAAAAAAATCGGGTTAGAAGCAATATGAAGAGCAGCCTGATTATATTTTTAATTCATGAATTAACTGCTTGATCCAAATAAGCTCATATGTGACCAAAGCCATAGCATAGTACTCAGCCTCAGCACTAGATCTCGCCACAACATCTTGCTTCTTACTTTTCCAAGTGACAAGGTTTCCTCCTGCAAGAACACAGTATCCTGAGGTAGAACGTCTGTCAGAAGGAAATCTTGCCCAATCAGCATCCGAGTACCCAATCACCTAGGAATGACCTTTGATTTCATATAACAGACCTTGTCCAGGAGTTCCTTTTACATACCTCAAAATATGAGTAGTTGCATTCCAATGACTATGACTAGGAGACTGGAGAAATTGACTCACCACTGAGACAGCAAATGAAATATCTGGACGAGTGATAGTGAGATAATTTAGCTAACTAGTCTCTGATATCTGCCTGGATCAGTCAATGGCTCCCCTGACCAAGAAGAAGTTTAACATTAGGGTCCATGGGGGATTCAAACGGTTTACAATCTGACATGCCGGTTTCCTTTAGAATGTCCGATACATACTTCCTTTGACACACCACTATTAGATTGAGTCACTTCAATACCCAAAAAGTATTTAAGTAAGCCCAAGTTCTTAGTCTGAAAGTGATGAAATAAGTGTTTTAACTCTTCAACGTCATCTTGATCATTTTCTGTTATGACAATGTCCCAACATAAACTATCAAATAGATGCACTTTCCTGGAGGAAAAGTGAAGCAGAGTAATATAGAATGTAAGATAGCAAGAGACACAAAGATGCTAGCTTTGGAGGTAAATATTGGCGAGCAGATAATATCACAAGTGTAACATTTCGAGTGCCTTAGATCTATCAGACAAAAAGACAAGAAGATAGAGGAGAATGTCAAACACCACAGCTTAGCAGCATGGATGGCATGGAGAAATATTTCATGTGTGATGTGTGATAGATACCATTCAAGCTTAAGTAATACTTTTACTGTATGACTATAAGACCTCTAGTGCTGTATGAGATTCAATGTTAGGTGGTAAAGAATCAAGAAGAAAGCAAGATTAGTGTCGCAGAGATGACAATGGATGATACGAGACATGATAGGGCTAGAAATACAATCATTAGAGAGAAATTTAGGGTAGCTCCCATTGTAAAAAAGATAGTAAAATCTCAATGTAGGGATGACTATATGGAGGATAGTGGAATGGTTACAGTTAAAGGGAGACCAAGCAAAATCATGGGCCAAACTGTTGAGAGAGATTTAGAGGTAAATGGCTATTCTTGAACTCAATTCAGTATAGATTTTTATGGCATCTTCTCATTTTTATAGCTGATCCCACCTAATGGGAAAAGGTTGGTCGTTATTGTTGTTGTTGGAGTATTCACTTTTGACATTAATCGAGCATCTCCCAAATAACAAATGAAAATGGTGTCTCTGTTAAGGTTCCCCACTTCACAATTGCTTGCACTATGTCTGTAATCTTCATTGACGTAGAAAGTTTTGAAGCGGCTCTAAAATGTTCGCTGGATATATTAGGTAGAGGCTCCTGAAAAATAGGGTGGTTCGTGAAATGTCTTCCATTCTTTAGTTAACCGGATGCTTATATGCTTCCAAAGTTGACATTGTTGACTTTATCTTAGCTCTTCAAAAACAACGTTTAATGAAGTTTATTTGATTTTGATCATGACAGTATGGCTTATCCCCAGCAAAGTTTCTGGGTAATGAAAGGTTATCTAGTTTTTTTGAGATCTTGACAACTTGCACAGATGAAGATGGTAAGGTAATATGTTCTCTTATAAGGTGATCTGGTTCTTATATCCATCTGTAAACAAATTCATAACTTGTAACGGGCTTCCTTTATAAATAAAAATCTAATAGTATTACTATTTGTTTTAGGTTTATGTTTCCACAGTACGTTCACGAAACTATCCAGTGACTGGCTTCCAATGGCATCCAGAGGTGATGAATAATTTTTCTGTGCGCAATATGTAATTGCGGCATTGTGAATTTCAAATCATAAATACTATCGGTAAAAGCTCCCAGAGAACTACAGTCATGCATCACTTTTAGTTCATTATTTTAGTTATGTAACATCCTTTATAACTGTTGCCATAGAAAAATGCCTTTGAATGGGGATCAAAAGGAATTCCACATACAGAAGATGCCATTCAGATAACTCAGTATGTTGCAAATTTTTTGGTCAGGTCAGGACTCTGTTTGATTATATCTTCATCTATTTCTTCTTAATTGTGCAGTATAACTAGTAGCTGGCTCTCAAAAGCCATCAGGCAATTTGCATAGTTAGCTGACAGAGTAACTGCCATTTGCCAGTACAATGGGGAAAAAATACATGAAATTTATGTTTATTGTTTACAATGATGTGAAGTATTATTGTCTTGGTGTCTCTCCAATCCTACCCAATCTAATGGGGCGAAAGATGTCTTGGTTACCCTTTTATACCCTCCTTACCCATATTGCTACTTTTTTTTTTTTTTGAGATAAAAGATATATTTCAATAATGAGAGTAAGAGTCATTACACATTAAAGAAATAGAGAACGTGGAAGCTAAATAAGCTAAATGAACATCAGATGACCAAACATGGTTTCCTATGATTCTAGATAAACTAGCAAGCTTGTGGGCATCAGAATTGTGATTCCTAGAAATGTGATGAATTGAAGCCCCATCAAGCTGAAAGAGAAGTTCCTGACAATCTAGCACTAGAGGATCAATGGTTGCTCTTCTGGTTTGATTGGTAATACAACGCACAGCAACTTCAGCATCAGAATAGAAAACTGGTCTAGGCAAACCAAGCTCAATGATTTTCAGTAAACACCATCGAATCCCCATCATCTCAGCAGATAAAGGATCTAAAGAGATATCAGCAACTTTGGAAGCAGCAGCAATTAAAATTCCTTCCCTGTTCCTAGCCACCAAACCCCATCCAGTACTTCCATCATTATGGCAAGCAGCATCAACTTTAACTAAGGAGAGACCCTGCTGCAATATATCAGGTCTGGCACGACCGGGAGTTGTTCTACCTAAGTCATTCTTTTTGTTAGCTTCAGAAAACTCCTGCACAAACACAACAGTAGACTCTGCCACCAGCACTGGATCCGGGACTAGATTCTTGAATATAAGTTGATTTCTTGCATACCAAACTTTCCACAGCAACACCCCAAACAATTGAGCAGCAAAACCATCAGATCCTGATAACCAGTGGGATAACCAATCATGGTAATTCATAGAGCATGGAGTACGGGCACCAATAACAGATGAGAACAGGGCAAACTTCATAAATTGGCATTCCATAAGCATATGATCTATTGTTTCACAACCAGAGTTACAAAGAGGGCAGGTGGTGTCAAGCTGAATACCTTTTTTCCTCAGGTTGCTCCTAGTAGGCAAGATGTTCATAGAGAGACGCCATAAGTGATTTCTAATGTTATTAGGAACTTGAACCTTCCAAATTGAGCTCCACAGCTTGTCCAGAGTAGGATTAGAACTGCTGGGCAACAATCTATCCTTAGCTTCACAACGGGCTCTATAAGCAGATCTCACTGAATATTCTCCATCTTTTTCCCAGTGCCAGATGAATTTATCTTCTGGAAGTCTGAAAGACACAGGGATATTGAGAACCTGCACCGCCTCATAATGAGATAAATTAGATAACACAGTCTCTCTATTCCAGCTTCTAGTCTCAGCATCAATCAATTCACTCACAGTAGCATTAGAACTGAGGGCACTAATAGCACTTTTTACCACAAAATCTGATTGGTCAGGGAGCCAACTGTCACCCCATATCTTCACTTTACTGCCATTCCCAATCTGCCATCTGCCTCCTAGTTGAATTGGGACTTTTGCGCTATGAATGCTCCTCCAAGCATAGCTTGGTTGGAAACCAATTCCCGCTTCCATGAAATTGGTTCTAGGATAGTATCTTGCTTTGAAAATTTGCTCCATCAGTGATCCCTCCTTGGTTATCAGCCTCCAGCAGTGTTTACCTAGTAGAGCAGTGTTAAAGTGTGAGAATTCTCTAAACCCCAGACCTCCCTTCTTTTTATTTTTTGCAAGCTTCTTCCAGCTCATCCAATGAATCTTCCTCTCTCCTCCACCTGATCCCCACCAGAACCTTGCGATCATGGCTTCAATCTCCTTGCAGCAGCCATCTGGAATCTTGTAACAGCTCATGATGTAGTTTGGGATGGCTTGTGCTACAGCTTTGATGAGTGTCTCTTTACCTGCTTTAGATAGGAACTTCTCTTTCCAACCCTTAAGTTTCTTCCATATCCTATCAATGACAAAGGAGAAGATTACCTTCTTTGATCTACCAAATGGAATTGGTAGTCCAAGGTTTCTGCCATGAGTTTCCACAGTCTTTACACCCATCCTGTTACAGATTAGATTTTTATCAATTTCAAGAACATTTCGACTAAACGAACACTCAGACTTCTCCATGTTCACTATCTGACCCGAGGCTCTCTGATAGGTTGCTAGGATATTCATAACTTTGTCAGCTTCAGAAGCATTAGCACGGGTAAACAAAAGGCTGTCATCAGCAAACAGCAGGTGAGATATTTGAGGGGCTCTCCTGGCCACCTTTAAGCCATGCAAACCTCCACTGTTAATTTCCTTATGAATAAGACCAGAAAACACATTAGCACAAAGAATAAAAAGGTAGGGGGATAGGGGGTCCCCTTGCCTCAATCCCCTCTCAGGCTTGAAGATTTTACTAGGCTGACCATTAATTAAAATTTGGTACGAAACTGTGGACATGCAATTGACAATCAACTGCACCATCTGGTTAGGGAACCCCATTGCAAACAAAACACCTTCCACAAATTTCCACTCAACTCTATCATACGCTTTTGACATATCCAATTTCAATGCCATTGTACCTTTCTTTCCTTTCTTCTTCTTCTTCAGCCAGTGAAAACATTCCATGGCTATTAAGGCATTATCTGTTATAAGTCTCCCAGTAGTGAATGCACTCTGCTCCTCATCTAGCACCTCTGGCAGGATCTGCTTGAGCCTGTTAGCTATAGCTTTTGTCACAATTTTCATCACCACATTACAGAGACTGATTGGCCTAAACTGCTTAGGGGAAATAGGATTCTTACACTTTGGGATTAGAACAATAAATGTTTTATTGATGTCCTCAGGAGATTTGTTATTGTTCAAGATATTTAAGGCCATCTCAATGACATCCCTACCTACAATGCCCCAATACTTCTGAAAGAACAAAGCTGGCAATCCGTCTGGACCTGGGCTCTTAATGGGGTGCATCTGCATCAAGGCATCATGAACATCCTCAGCTGTATACACAGAACTGCACCAGTTTTTCATATCATCAGTCAACTTGTTCCTAACCACAGCAGCAGTTTCCTCAATATCAGAAGGGTCAGAGGAAGCAAACAACTCATCAAAATAGGAGACAAGCACTCTTTCAACATTCTCTTCACCCCTCCACCAAACCCCATTCTCATCTTTAAGCTTTTTAATCTCATTCACCTTCTTCCTTTGACTGGCCTTATTGTGAAAAAACTTGGTGTTTTTATCCCCCTCCTTCAGCCACAATGCCCTGCTCCTTTGCCTCCACATGGTCTCCTCAATTTTAAGGAGCTCCTCATGCCTTTTATCTAACTCACGGTACTTAGCCAAATCATCACCACTCCCCTCCCACATGCTAGCATCTTTAAGAGACTTCTCAATGGTGGTGATCTCTTTCTTTAGACTACTCAGCCTATACTCATCAAATTCAACATCCAGCCCTTTCATTGCATCAATCTTCTCAATACAAGACCTCTGTCCCATACCCCAGCTCCTTCTGACTGCCCTTTCACACCTTTCATCTCTGGCCCAGACATCTTCAAATCTAAAAATTCTGCTCTTCTTTCTACACCACTCAGAAGAATAAGCTTCAAGATGAATTAGAATTGCAGCATGATCAGAACCATACCTGGGAAGATGAGTAACCTGAATAGGAGAGAATCTTGATAGGAATTCAGCATTTGCACACACCCTATCAAGCCTGCATTGGATGTTGTTGTCTCCTTGTCTGCCATTTGACCAAGTGAAAGGATACCCCAGGTATTTTAGCTCCACCAGATTACATTGCTCCAGACAATCTCTACCGAGGCTAAGTTGAGTGTCAGATCTATCATTCCCACCCTTCTTGTCTCTGTTGTCCAGAATGTCATTAAAATCACCAAAACAAATCCATTTCCCTTCAATAGTAGTACCAACAGTCTTTACTAATTGCCAAGTCTTCCATTTTAGATGGTCAACTGGGAATCCATAAATACCTGTGAAAAACCAGGGCATCCCACTGTCTTCATCAGTTACCTTTCCATGAATGTGGTTCACAGAAAAGGACTGAATATCAATGTCACAGTTATCAGACCAGAAAATAGCTATCCCTCCAGCTCTTTCCCTTCCCATTCCCACACAATCGACAGCCAAACCAGAGCTAAACCCACACCTAATACGAATTTTCTCCATTTCATAGGACTTCAATTTTGTCTCCATTAAAAAGACAATGTTGGGATTTTCAATACGGAAGAGCCTCAACAAGGCTCGAACTGCAGAGGGGTTCCCCAACCCCCTACAGTTCCAACTAATTGTTTTCATTGGGCCAGGTGATGCTGGTCATCCAGCACCACCCTGTTAGATTGGTCACAGGACTCCTCCATTACAATGTCCCCTTTCTTCTTCTTCTCTCCTCCCCTCTTGTCTTTCACCATACCCTTAGCAATGACAACCTCATCCAACTGTCTTTTGCCAAGTTCCTTCCCTTTGGTAGCTCTTCCACTAGCTTTCCTCCCCCCTTTTTGTCTAGTCCATTTCTTGGTCTTGGGCACAGATTTCTCACCACCAGAAGATCCTATGTCAAAAGGAGTAGTAAGAGCCACAGTTCCTAAGGATTCTGCTACCTTCTCTATTTCCTTAGTTGTGTTAGCCAAGTCTCTAAGAGTTATGTTATCAGGGTCAGGATTACTTTCCTTCGGCATGGGGGTTTGTTCAACCACTTCCTCAGTGACTTTGACGCTGCTAGACACATTACACTTACTGGAACTAGATGAAGAGAATAGATTTTTGCTAACATTACCAGGGCAAATCTCAGCTTTCTGGCTGAAGGAGACTTTTGGTAATGGTGAAGCTCGTAGCCATGGTCCAAAAGACATTTCTGTTTCCTCCACTTCTTCATATCCTCCATCTTCTTTTTCCCCATCCTCGCAGTCCTTAACTTGGTGGCCTATCCTTCCACAAGCAAAGCAGAAAATAGGAAGTCTTTCATATTTGAAATGGATGCGAATGCTCCTGTTCTGATATCTGATAACGGTAGCTCTCATAAGGGGTTTCTGTAAGTCAAGGGAAATTTTGAATCTGAGGAATCGCCCCATTCTATGAGCATCCTTCTGATCAGCTTCTTCAAACATTCCCACTATATCTCCTAGTTTCCTTGCCATTGACTCAGAACGCATCTTCAGAGGTAGATCATAGGCCCTCACCCAAAAAGATACCCTATTCATGCTTAGCTCTGACGGTTGTTCATCACCCGTAACTCTATCCAGTATGAGGATGTTCCTATCAAAACTCCATGGGCCATTCTTGAGCACAGCTTCAGCATCCCGCTTTGTAGAGAATCTGAATAGGAATAAATTTTTGCTTAATTCCTGAACCTCTACATGGTTCTTCAAGCGCCAAGCTTGGACAATGGTGCTTTTAAAAGCCCTAACGTTGTAGGGGCTATCAGTCCATAATTTTCCCACCAGAGATCGAGAGAAAACTTCTTCTTCACAGATCTCACTTTCGTCAACATTTAATCCAGCTTCTTCATCCTTCGATAGGGGAACTTCACGCCACGGTTCCATCCTTAGCTTCCAATAGAGAAGAGGTATTGACTAGAGACACTAGTGATGAGCGTCGAGAGGAGACGAGATAAACCAGCGAACTGGGGAGAAGACCCAACGAGGTCAGAGGAGCCGCCACTAAACCCTAGCAGAGCTCGGGTTGGGGGAGTTTTTCTTTCTTTAAGTTAAAATTGAAAAAATAAAGATTACCCATATTGCTACTTAATTGTGAATCCTAAGTAAAGTTTCGAAAAATATCTTTAAGACACTCTTGTTAGCTGTGAATGATTGAGCTCCATTTGCTAAGTTTTTTTCTTGTACATATCAATGGCTAACTTGAGATTTTTGTACTTCCATGGATCCGGCACCAGCGAGGCTAGGAAATCCTTGACCAGACCAGTTACTCAAGAACTGTTAGGCAATCTCATTTACAATTACAGTCCAACTTATTGTGGGAAGGCAGGGTAAGCCCAAGATGTCTTTACAATCTTTAAATTTGTATGTTTTGCACCTGGAGTTACTGATGTTGATGTTTATGCTACTTGTAGGAGAGGATATGATGAAGTTTATATATTTGCACAAGTCTAAATGTTGGAGAAATCAACCGAAATAATATTCTGTATAATAATTAGGGGTATGGTTGTAGCTCCATTGTAGCTCTTCAGTTGAACGTGCATCAGAACACATGAAAATCTGTTTGATAACATTGTACCAAAAAGTAGGTTGTGTAATGAAAATATCCATTATTATGCACAATAATAGCTATATAATAACATTGCACCAATAATAGCTGTATAATAACATTTTGAGCTGTACACCTGCAGAATCAAGGCATGGCTGAAGGTGGCTTGTTGAGAAATAATTAACTTAATGATAACATGATACTTTTTTTAGGACAGTTTCATGCTGAAGATGACTTGTAGCCTATATAACTTTGTGGACTATATTCCATCTTAGGCAAAGATAACATCGTAAACGGATGTACATGAGAGAGAAAAATGGACCTTATTGATGAGAAGGCTGTGGAAATTTGCATAAAGATAAGGTTGTATGAAATGAATCTATTGATACACACAAAATGTGAAAGAGGCATCAATGCAAAAATTTGAATGAAAAATAGTTTGATTTAAAAAAGGGATTTTTTTTTAACCCCTACCTTTTCCCTCAATATCCCCACAAGATTTTTTAAGACGAAAATACCTCTGCCTAAAATGAACGTGATCGGATTTACCTTAGGGGGAGGTAAATCCGATTTGTTAATTTTAGCCATCGGATTTACCTTTTTGTGCACCCCCACTGGGTAAATACGACTTTAAAATTAACAAATCGGATTTACCTTAGGGGGAGATAAATCCGATTTGTTAATTTTAGCCATCGAATTTACCTTGAGGGGAGGTAAATCCGATTTGTTAATTTTAGCCATCGGATTTACCTTGGGGGGAGGTAAATCTGATTTCCCTAGAAAAAAGAAAATCGGATTTACCTCCCCCCAAGGTAAATCCGATTTTGGATATTAATTTTTTAAAAAAATTTTATAAAAACGCTACTAAAAATTCGTTAAAGAGTTAGAACTAATTCAAAAATTATACAAACACCACTAAAAATCTAATAAAACCAAACTAAGGCTATGCAAATTTTTTTAGATTTTTTGGAGACTGTGAAAAATTTAAAAAATTAATAGAAAATAATAAACGATTGAATTTGGGAATTTGAGCCCCCTTGTCCTGAAGTATTGATCCTTGATTTATTTCGAATTTAATGGCTGTGGTTTCATTGCAATCGGAGTAGGTTGCCCGAAAATTGATTTTTTAGCCTAAATTATTCGCTCGACGTACAATATCGTCACGTGTTAACAAACAACACACTAAATTGAACCCAAAGAAGACCGATATTCATATTATTGATATCTAATTTCTTTTTTCTTAAAAAAAAAAATTTAATTTTTAAATGATTTATTTATTTATTTATTTTTGGATAAAAAATCGGATTTACCTATGGGTGGGGTACATCCGATTGGAAATCGGATTTACCTTTGGGTGGGGTAAATCCGATTTTCCTTTTTTTTTGAGTTTGGGGCATACGTTGGGGTTTTTGAATTTTGTAAAGGGGTATTTTGGTCTTTTCAAAGGTGTGTATAGGTTCCACGGGTACAAAAAAATCCCTTTAAAAAAAGGAGGAAACTTAAATACAACAATGGTCTTGTTTTTGTTCACGAATTAGAACATTATTCATGTGTTCACTTCGTTTAAAGAAAAGTGAAGTGGTTCACATTTCACTAAAATGAATTCCGAAATGTCAAAAAAAAAAAGGCAAACAGTAGAGCAATGGAAGGTAAAAAGTCGTTCGATTTTGGGGAGGATTCTCTCATCTATAACCATCATAGTTCACCCTGATAAGTCGTCGATGCCAATGGAAGCGTTTGTTATTGGTGAGATCTGAACTTTTAGATTATGACTTTTATTCTTACATAAAAACAACCAGGCAATTAAACTAAACTGGTGGAAGCAGATGAAAATAAATGAGGCTCGCATCAGATTGGTAGTGAAATAATTGTCTTCAAAGTGATGGAGAGAGGGACATGACTAAAAACTCATTGATGTTAAACTTGGTACCCATCATGGGTTTCTCATTTCCGGCCTACCTTTCCTCGATGCATGTTGTTTTCTCCTAGACCAACAGTACCCTTTAACCAACAGTACCCTTTAAGCACTCTATTTTTTCTCATCCTATCTTCTTTGACTCCTCAGTTTATGATCAAGAGCCTTTGAGGCCATTTGGACTTTAAATATGGGGAAAGTATAGACTTTCCGTTTTTCCTCCCACACCAACTTTGTAGGTCTCTTATCTTATTTGTGGAGCCTATCGTTTTGCTCAATGGTTGCGGTTTTGCCACTGTGGTCGATGGCAATAGTTCCGGTGAGGTTACAGTCTTTCTGGTCAAATCAGTATTTGGAAGGGCATGTTGGTCTTATTCTTATAACATTATGGAAACCCTAAGTTGTTGGCCCAATGGGTCTTTTAACCATTTTTTAAGTTTTATCTGTTAGTTAACTGCCAAGTTATGTTTATTGTTCAGGTGCTCTTTGTGCTTATAATAATTTTGTTTAGGAGTTAATCTAGGCATGATTGATGTCCCTTAGTGGGTTATAATGGTTCTTGATTGTGAATGTTTGCTTACATTACCTGTATTTGGCGAACAATTGTGTTGCTATAAGATGTGAGAAGGGACAAAAACAGGAGGTGACTTTGGGGGTAGGGATGCGCTCTAGCCTCCAGATATTCCGGTCCAAATATTCCGGTGGCTGAGGTGGGGAAGGATAGTCCACTAGATTAGGTTGGGTGGTGGCACCACCACCCAAGTGAAAAAACAGGCATGAGTTTTGTGGAGAGCGAGCTTCTGGTTGCAGATTTTCTAGGGAGGAAACAAATCTGCCTCATACTAGTAATAAGATCGAAATGAGGATCGAAATGATAAGAAGTGGCACCGAATGCACTGACCATGAGCCTTGAGCGAAAACCGATCCTAACCTAGATTTAGGGGGAAACCCTAACATCCGTCTACTAGAAAACCTCAAGGAAGAGCCTTGATAGAATGCTTCTAATATCAGCTAAAATGAAACTCTTAGTACATCAAATGTTGTTTCATGACTTTTAATAATATCTTTGTATCATTGATTTCTTTAACCAATGCCAAGTGACCTTGAATTTACCAATCATAGAATTAAATAATTTTTCACATTAAAAATGTGTGCAAACTAAACTCTTTGTATTAATGTATTTGTATCTGATTTCTTTTTTGTCGAAGTATTGGTATTTGATTTGATTAGGCCTATACGAAATATTGGGTTTATGACACCAAGCTAGAGAATGACTTTTTTCATTAAACACCCCCTATTTTTCCAAAAACCTAAAAATACCATTAACTCTTCCACACTCCCACTCCTACCCCATTATGCGTTTTAATCTATTTGGTACCTTGGTATCGAACCGGTTCGGTACTAAGGTACCAAACTTGTATTTTGCATTTCAAATTACGAGTACCGAACTCATTTGGTATCAAGGTAATAAGGTTGGTTTTGCCAGATTCAGGCTCAAAATGTCTCATCCATGAAAAATCGAAGCTCCCAAATTTTCATCTGTCACTGACAGTTCGAGCTTACGGTTTCAGCAGGTGGTCGGTTGGCATCATAGCGGGTTCGTCAGACGGTTTGGACTAGTTGGGAGAAGAAATAAAATAACTCCAACGAAAATGTTTCTCGGACGAGCTGCAACATAGTCAGAGGGATTTATAGAGACTGAGTGTGAACATTGGAGATGAAGAAGATGAGAGGCGAATGGAGTTAGAGAGAGAGAGAGAGAGTTAAATAAAATAATTTAATAATCGAGAAGAGAATAGGTTGATGAAAAGTGAATGAAGAGAGAGACTAAATAAAAAAGGTGAATATGGAGAGAGAAAACAGTCTTGGGAAGCGAGAAAGTGGTTTTGTATTAATTGTGGAGTACTGAATTGTCCCGTTGTATCACTAGATTGCAGTCCTTGGGCAACAAGCAATCACTCATCCTTGTAAAGTTGCAGCCCTTGTGCAAGTTTAGGTGCTGTTGGGTTGAAATTTTGAGAACTAGACCCACACACTTATAACCAATTACAATTGATTTTCTTCCACTTGACACCTGACGCCGAATCCGACCTGACTGTAACAACATCTTGTGCCTCAAATTTGCCAAGTTTCGAGCATATTGAGATATTTTTCCAACCCTACAAGGCAACATATATTTTAACTTTGAGAGGAGGGTGAGAGAAGAAGAAATATGAGAGGAGTGTGAGGGAATTTTTTTTGAATGTTTGGAGTATTTTGGTATTTTCACATATTAAGGGAGTTTTGGAGAGCAGTAGGGGTAGTGCAGAAAAAATAAGTCCATTAGAGAACCAGACTAGACCACACCAAGTAAGCCCAACCCAAATCAAATGGTCCGTAGATGTGAAAAATGGGCGGAGCCCCAAGTTGAGTAATAAAATCCCTGATACATCTATTGTCACCATTCTCTCACCAAACCCTAGCGCACACTCACCACTTTCTCAGCACCAAGCTCAATCTCGCCGTCTCCGTCTCCGTCTCCGTCTCCGTCTCCGTCTCCTAGCTTTTCCTCAGGTATTCATTCTTCTTCCATATTCTTCCATATTCTTCTTCTTCTTCTTTCACTTTATCATTCTTTCATACATTTGAACTGTGAAAAACTGAAAATCAAAGTTTTCACAATTCTCCGACTTCAACTGCGTTTGTTAACTCTCTTTGTTCATTTGATTGCGCAGCCATGGCAGAAGTCATCCAAGAAGCCCCCGCCATTGTTCCAGATCCCTCCCAGATTGAAGTCAAACTCTTCAATCGCTGGACCTTTGACGATGTTCAGGTTCTTCCTCTTTCCAACCATCTTATTTTTCATTGATTTACCATTTTTTATTTATTCTATAGCAAAAGTGTTCTGTTCTATGAGCTCATCAGATTTGGACTATATAAAATTGCAATTCTGGATTATTTTAGTAGAATTCACTCTGGTTAGGGTTGAACTACCTATTAATTGAAATTGATTATTGATTATAAGTCTTAAAAATTACTTCTTTTTGTATTTTTCATCCTGAAAATGTGTTTTAGGAATGTTGGGTTTTTGTTTTTTGGTGTGTTAGGTTAATGACATATCCTTGATTGATTATATTGGAGTGGTGGCATCAAGGCATGCAACATATGTTCCTCACACTGCTGGTAGGTACTCAGTGAAGAGATTCAGGAAAGCACAGTGCCCCATTGTTGAGAGGCTCACCAACTCTCTCATGATGCATGGGAGGAACAATGGAAAGAAGCTTATGGCTGTTAGGATTGTCAAGCATGCTATGGATATTATCCATTTGCTTACTGACCAGAACCCTATTCAGGTTATCGTTGATGCTGTTGTCAACAGGTATGTGTTGGTGCTGGAAAAAAACATTTTCTTGTTGTGGTTTGTGTGTTGTTGATGCTTGTGTCTTCTATAAATTGTTAGTGTTTGAAAGTTTAGTGAACTTCCTGATAGAAATTGTGTTTGATAAATTCTGAAAGTTGTCTTTGATTTTCAACTATATGAATGAGGATTTGATGATTTAAACTCATGAGCTACTTGTCTGGCTTGATTTGGAGGATGGAATGATGAATATTTATTTCCATTGGTTTGACAGCCTGAATGATGGCATTTTGTATTAGCTCTATCTGGCCATTCTCCATGTCTCCTGGTTCATTTTTTTTTTAAATTTCTAATTAGATTAGATGGGTTGGTTCTTCTTTGGGGGTAGATAAACCCATCTGCATGTAAACTTTTATCAATTTTAAAGATCTATATATATGTAGTTTGAGCAGATGAAACGGAAATCTAAGTTAATAGAGTCTGTTTATTCATTCCCTAGTGGTGTCTGGATGCTGATATTTGAAATTAGCTTTGGCTAATGATCTCTTAATTATTTTTACATTATCTGTTATACTTCTTTATGTGTTTAATCCAACTTATGGAAGTTAAAAAAAATTATTTTACGCGTTATTTTGTTTTTGGTTGTTGCTTGAAATGATCTTTGGAAAAAGAAGCTTAAATTTAATGGTGAAGTTACTTCTGTTGTAAAGCTTAGACCAGCTAATGATAGTCAGAGTTGGAGAATGACATGATGATTAATTGTTTCCCTATTGGTTTGATTGCCTGAATGATGGTACTTCTTTATTAGTTCTATCTGATCATTCTCTTTAGTAACTTTTAATGGATGGTTAGGTTATTTTCATTTAATCAGCATCATTCGTTTGTAGAAAATGATTCATCACCATGGGTATATGCTTCCAAGTGGTTGTTGCTTAAGCTTGTCATTTTATCCTTTTTCTCTGGTCAATATAATGTATATACAGAACACTGAGCACAAGTGTCATAACAATTTGTGTATGCTGGACATATTTCATGAAGATGCAATAAAAACTGTAGGCTTTGATGCTCAAAACAGTAAAATTTGGTTTGTTTTGCATTCAAAATTCTGAATGGGCATTAATATGCTTTTCTTGATATAGACTGTAATGGATGAAATGTTAAATTCTTTCTAGATTTCTTCATTGTATGTGACTTATTTATCTGTATGTATTCTTTTCTCATTCTTTCAGTGGTCCCCGTGAAGATGCAACCCGAATTGGTTCTGCTGGAGTTGTAAGGAGACAGGCTGTTGATATCTCACCCCTTCGCCGGGTTAATCAAGCCATTTATCTTCTAACCACTGGTGCGCGTGAAGCTGCTTTCAGGAATATCAAGACAATTGCTGAATGTCTGGCTGATGAACTTATTAATGCCGCAAAAGGTTCATCCAACAGGTATGCATTTACAGTTCTATTACCAAGCATGAAGTTCTGATGTATTATATCTTCTCTTTAACTAGCATGTTTTAGTTTTTTTTTTTTGGGTTTGGCTGACTTGCTGAATACTGCTATGTTTCAGTTATGCAATTAAAAAGAAGGATGAAATTGAGAGAGTTGCCAAGGCAAATCGTTAAGCGGCTTGCTGCAGAAGTACTATTGGCCACAGATTTTGTTTTGATCGTTGTACCTTATTTAATTGTGTTTTACTCTCTAGTTACTTATCGTTTTGCTAGTATGAAAGATTTTGTTGCTTAAACGTAAGTTGTGTTCCAAGACCTTTAGCTTGAGTACCGGCCTCCATTAATCATGCTATGATAGTTTCAATGAAGTTTAAGGATTTATGGCCATACACCGTTTTATTTCACCTTGCTGTCATTATTCGTTGCTGTCTTTATTTTTTTCCTACCACATTTCTTTGAAAGAGCGTTATTCTTCCATCCAGGTAAGGAATTCGTGCCTTTTACACACTATTTATAGGTTACTACATTTGAACAGTGCAAACATAAACTTGTTGCTATAAACAAATATGACTGACCTTTCTATGGTAAGCGAAGTGGTGAAATCATGTTTTATGATAGCTTGAAATGATTATTGACAGCAATTATTTTAGGGGGATGAATTGGTTTGATGGAATTGCATTGTTGCTATAAACGACTATTTTAGCTGAGAAAAGTTGCATGGATTTTAGAAGACTGGGAATTTCAGGACTTTCAAGACTTTAATGGATTTGTGTCTTATGGACTTTGTTGGACTTTATAGAATCTATAGGACTTTATGAGATTTGACAATCCTTCAAAAATTTCACAAAGTACTAGTTTCACGCTCTTCACTTAATCATGTCTCTTTATATTCTTTATTTCACTTTACTGGTAAACTCCAGAACGTGCGTTTGTATTCCTGTTCATGTTTCTTTCACTTATTGATTATTTGTTTATTGTTTATTCACCGCTTATTGCAACGTTATTCCAAATGGGCTAACAAATGTATACAAACGAATAGTAAAAAATGGCTAACTATGATTTTTATTATTATTTTTGTTCCAATGAAAAAAAGACCAACAAAGTCAATATTGATAAAGGATTTTTCAAATTGGTTTTGTTGAATCAATTGAAGGAGAGCAGACTTAATTTTAAAGTTGTTTGCCTGTGCTGGAGGTTCCCAATCAACATTTGGATAACTTCTTGCAATTTGTGACACTACAAATTTCAATGGAGCTAGATAACTTCTTGCAATTTGTGACACTACAAATTTCAATGGAGCTAGTGTTGATGCTGTCAGATTGAGGCTTTTCCCTTTCTCATTGACGGATAAAGCCAGAACATGGTTGCAGACACAGAACATAGGCAGCATCTCTACTTGGGATAATTTGGTGGAAAATTTTGTGCAAAAGTATTTTCTAGCTTCCAGGTCAGCAAAATGAGAGGTGAAAATTACCTCCTTCTTGATTGGATACAAACGAAAAAATAACGTTCTTCAAAGTCCAAGAGTGTTGATTTGAACATTGTTTCGGTGAATGGCGTTCCTCAAAGTCCAACAGTGTTGATTTGAAGAACACTTGTTGATTTGTAGAATGAGTGATATAAAATGATAGAGAAGAAACAGTCACGTGAAAAGCCTTGAGAAATCCTTTTATTTTGGGTGGGATTGTTTGATGGATTTTGTATGGCATAGATAACATTAAAAAGTCACTCAAAATCCATATAAGAAAACAATCCTCTAAAATCCTTATATTTTTGAATGCCTATGGATTGTTTTTAAGTGGTAGAAAGTCTCAAACGAATACCAATAGATTTTGACAGACTCTTTAAAAAGTTCTGAAAATCCAGATTGAATACTAGTGGGTTGTTTTTAAGTGACAGAAAATCTTAATTGAATACCTACAGACTTTTTTACCCAAAAAAAGTCTTTTACAATCCTGTGAAATCCTAAACCAATAAATCCTAGCCATATCATCAACTTCAGTTGCGGTTTTAAATTTCCATATAATGAGTGAGGAAGATGAATGACCTTCAGTAAAGGAAACTTGTTTTATTCTTCAGTACACTTACTCTTTCTTATGGATAGTATCTACCTTGATCATAGTTATTAAACTTGAAAAGGGCATCGACCCGGTTAGGATGCTAGGTCATTAGTCGGACTACCAAGTCATTTGTTGGACTGCACGGCCCGAGCATTACTAAGAAATAATAAAAATATGCATGACATATAATTTCACACATCACAACGTCATCAATTTTTTTTACCATAGCTTAAAAAACCTTAAAAATGAAGAAAAAAAATATCAAGACAATATTAACCTAAGAGGATTGCTATATGTCCTGAAACTTTTTTCCCAAAGAGATACTAAAATGTTGTTATCGGTATTGCTAATCCACCGTGCTCCATTGCCCTATGCTACATCATCAAAATAAAATTTACTCGACACTAAGAAAATTTGGTGACTCCAAAACTAAACACCAAGACAAAATCACAATACGTAATATAAATATAACAAATGGAAATAGATAAATGTAATTGTGGAACAGATGGAAATTTATGTGTTTGGTATTATATATATATATATATATATATATATATATATATATATATATATATATATATATATATTGGTTTGATAAACAATAGATTAACGAAGCTGGTGGTGTTTTGCCTTCACAGATTTAAAATTATAACTTTGTGAGCGGTGTAAAACATATCTAACATAGGTAGCTCAGTAGGTGAGCTAAGAGATATCGAATGAGTGCACCAAATGAGTGCAATAAAGAGGTCCCGGGTTCAAGGCGATGGTTGAAAAATACAAATGACCGTGAATTAGCCATGTAAGTTGCGTGGAGGGTACCCGATTTACACCAAAAATAATTCACCAACTCATTATTCAAACTCAAGAGTTTATATTATCATACTGTTTACCGTGATTTTTGGTAAACACCGCTAGTTTGAAATTTCTTCTGCTTGCAGGATCAACTAGTAAATCCTAAGACCATTTGTGTTAAAGTTTTTTCCAGAATTATGCGTGTTATTGCGGTTTCAAAGAAAAGAATGAAGATAACTACCAGTTTCACGCGAAACCGTCGAATTTCTTCAGATAGGGACGAAGTGAAAACAAAGAAAAAATTGCAGAAAAGCAATAAAGAAAGCAAATTAAAATGCATTAATTGAAAAGAGAGTTGGTACACAGATCATACATTCTTTTCTGACTCATTTTCTCTGTAATGTGTTGGAAGTTAGAGCGTGAGAATCTGTAATGAGTTTGTGACCTTTTTTTCTAATGAGAAACTACTATTTATACAAGGAGGGAAAACACTAAACTAACTAACTGTACAGAGAATTTTAAAAAAAGAAAACTGCTTCAGCCTTTGACTAGGGTAACTGCCAGAACTTCGACGGCGAGCACTTGATTTTGACCTGCTATTGAATCCCAGCCTTCCTCTCGTCGAAATATCACCCTTCAATTCTTGTTAAGTCTAAGGCTTTGTTGAATTTGCCTTCTGATACAACTCTGCTGTGTCGAAAACAACACCTTCTTCTGAGAAAACCGAAGTCAAACCCCGTTGACTGCATTTAATTTAGCCTGTCGAAATTACAGGCTAACAAATTGCCCCCCAAAAATGTCTTTTTCGACTGAAGCTTTATGTAAGGCAGAAAAAGTGACATTTTTGAAGATTCCTTTTTAACTGCTCTGATGATGTCATTAACATCACGTTGCAGCATTGATGAGACGTTTCAGTGAAAAGTGCCTTTTGGCGCCACCGTTTCAGAGTTAGTGGGCCACGTTTTGCATTGGAACTCCCCACTACTCATTAAGAGTAACTGCCCCTTAAAGAGAAACCCAAATGTTTCATCCCTTTACACTCAATAGCTATATAAGCTATCATTTTCTCTCCATTTTACTTTTTTCTGAACACTTTGCAATCGCTTCTCTTCTCTTCTCTTCTTCGCGAGAACACACCTGCGCTTTCCAAACTCAGAAAATCCAGAACTCCATTAATATCTTGCACTGCTCATCAATGGCGTCTTCGTCTCAAGCTCGAACTTCTGCAACCGCTACTGGCAAGCAACAACTCATTGCTGAATCTGTTCAAGCCCAAGATCCTGTGCCAATCTCACACACCCACATTTCTGGAAAACATTTTTGTGTCGCTGAACCTGACCTTGAAGATCCACGTGCTCAAAATTGGAAGTCACAAGTGATCATCCCTGGTCCTGAAAATCACACACATGCTTTTCTTGGTCCTCTTCCTGATTTTCTTCCAGAACCACCAAAAATCCAAGAGATTTTTCCTAGCTATCATCATTATAGCCCTAGAATCTTCTACGAAGGTCCTTATGAAATGAGTTTCATGGCTACACGAGTTTTCAGATCTGCACCTCATGTAGGGCACGAAGCTTATATTAATTGGCTCAACAAAATCGAGTCGAAGAAAGGTGACTTCTAGAAGACTCAAGGTATTTTCGACCTCGTCCATTTGTCAAGATATGGCCCTAAATATCAAAGTTCTATGCTCATCGCAGCACTTCACTTTTGGGAGGTTACTACCAACAACCTTCATCTGAAATGTGGTATGCTCACTCCCACCTTATTAGACGTAGCTGCTATAACTGGACTTCGACCAACGGGTGAGATCTTCGAACCCGACAGAGTTTCGGATACTTACAATTTCACTTTCCAGCGTGCCACTTTTGCTGGGTATATCGAAGATCAACACGTCCTCGACAGTGATGAGGTTTCTGATAAGGAACACATAGCTTTTCTTACCTTATGGTTGTCCCATTATATTTTCTGCTCTTCATCACTTCAAGTTGCAAAGATGTATATCAATTTGGCTACTCAGATTCATAATGGTCGAAATATCTGTCTTAGCAAACTTATCCTAAGGTCTCTTTACGAAGCTTTAGGAGATGGGGCCCTTGAAATGAAAAACTCTAAGCCTCAATCCTCTTTACTGATTTCTGGGCCTATCTGGTTGTTTCAAATGTGGTTTCTTGCCACTTCTGAATCGAGACTTCAATTGATCTGTCCCAAAGACCAAATCCGGATGGTCGAAAGAAGAAGCGTCGAAGGGATAAGACTTGCTCTCCTAAAACCTAGGGAAATTGGTCAATCAAGTGAATACCAATTCTCTGATACTTTTGACATGCTATTGAATTGCAAGTCTTTCACTCCTTCAATGACACCATTTGTACACAGAACCCATGGACCTCATTGGTTCCTCAAAAAATTTCCTGCAACACCCATCGACTCCGATGACGAACTCCATGAAATCTGGCGAGCCTATTTGACTCCTTGCTGGTTATCACTTAGGATTTCGCCAAGCAAAGGTTCGACTCACTATGGACTGACAGGATACCAGCCAAATCTCATGGCGAGGCAATTCGGACTATGCCAACCTCGACCAGCCTCTCTTTACAAGTCGAAAAAATCTTTGATATCCCCAGATAATGAAAGGGACTACTGGCATCGACTTACCATGGCTACTTAGTGCATTCCTACCTTCATTCCTTTGAAATACACCCCGCTTTTCGCTTGTACTATGGAATTTCTCCAATGGTGGTCAAGCTATTATGCACCTAAACTGGCTGCTGTCAAAGAATCCACCTTGTTGCCTAACTTACTCTCTGCTTTTCCCAAAAATCAAGGTTCGCAAATTCAATACACTCTAGATTCTCCAAAGTCTCTTCAAAATGGTACATTATTCAGCTGTTTAGGTCGAACAATTTTTGGGATTTTCCCAACTGACCTCGTCGAATATTTTTGCAGTTGTTCCAACAACCACTAGCACCACTAAGACGCCGAAGAAAAATACCAAGATGAAGGTTTCCATCGTTCCAAAACAACACCAATCTCAGCAAACCAAGAAACAAGAGGTAACTACTTCCATGAGGTCTTTGTAACATCACATTTACACTTTAAATCCAACACTTGACTGATCTTCGTTTTGCAGAGTCGAAAAAGAGGGAGCAGTTCTACTACTGACATTCCTGCTAAAAAGTCGAAGAAAACTGAAGTGCAACCTGTGAGTGGTATTTCAAAGATCTAATATTCTTACCTCTTTACTCCTGGTAACATTTATCCATTTTTCTTTTCATTACTAACCATGAACATAAAACTTCCAGCCTGACGATCAAACACGGAGCCCGAAGCAAATCAAGATTTCTGCAATTCAAGTCGAAAAGGAGAAGAAAAAGAAGCATTCCCAAGAGACTCTTAAAACTCTCACTTCAACTCAAACCGAAAGAGAAAAGAAGACGAAACATTCTCAGGATGCTCCTAAAACTCTCACTCCAGTGGTTCTCGTCGAAAAATCGCAAGACAACAAAGAGGCAACTACGGAGGAAACTCCTCTGAATCCAGAGAAATCTATCCAGAAGAAAGCAAAGACTCCCAAAAGACTTGAAAGTGCAGGTTCTCATGTTAGTGAGACACTGTCGAAGGTAACAACTAAACCTTCAACTATCCTTTAATTATTCCGATCCAGAAAATGATCCTGACCTTATCAAACTATTGTGGTAGGGAACTGAAACTGGCCACGTTGATCCTCAACCGGAACAACTAACACCAACATCAACTCTATCTCCCTCTGTTGAACCGGTAACTGGAAAAGTGATCGAAGAGCAACTCACACCAATAAATCCTGTCGACATTACTAAAGAAGTTCTTCAACAAATTGCTGATATGCCAACTAATGATCCTTCTTTTGACAGCCAAACACTTGGAATAGAAATTCTCAACAAAGATCCAGAAAAACAAGACTTAGAGATGGTCGAAGTTACTGGTGTCGAAACTGAGCAGAATATCTTGGCTTCAACTCATAATCCAAGTAATAGTGAAGAACAAGACACAAACCAGGATGACAATGATGAACAAGAGAAACGGAATGATGATGCTATTAATTCTGAGAAGGAGGGATCTGAAGAAAACCTTGAACAAGTCGATGAATCATCAAAGGATGACAGCTCTTCTAAAGTAGCTCATTCAAACAGCAATACTGTCAGTGACGATGCTTTGAGTGAACTGAAAAGTAAGAATCCTCTTGAAGCTTTGAACCTTATGTTGAGTAGTAGGAAATCTTCGACTAGACAAAGCTCTTCAACCACTTCTATGGGCGAAGCATCTGATAATTCCAAGGAAGACCTCCTCAAGGAATTTCAAGCTAAAGTTCTTGAAGCTGACTTATTTCAAGCTATTGAGCACGACCACATGACTACCTTTGAAATTAAAGCTTTGTTGCGTAAACTCAATAATTCGACATCAGGTAAAGGTCTCATTGGCTTTATTGTTGAATTTGAGCCTCTCCTAGAGCAAATCACCTCAGACATCCAAAAGAGGAAAAACACTGCTGTACATAAAGTACGTGAAACCAAACTCCAACAGGAAGAATGGGCAGCTGTCGAATCCTCTCGAGCCAAGATTACTTCTTGGGAAACTCAAGCAGCAAACAACGCTCAAGAAATGGCTGCCTGTGATGATGCCATTTTGAAATATCAAGAACAAATCAAAAACATGCAATTGAAAATTAAGGCAGAAGAAAAGAAGAAAGCCTCAATTCGCAAGAGAATTCCAGATTCTTTGGAATCTATTATTAACGCAGAAGCAGCCTTAGCAATTCAACACTTGGAAAAATTTAGCACACATGAGGCAGAGGTTCAAAGATTGGTTGAAGACGAAGCCCTCACTGCCATCAGACTAGAACACTCCAAAGCTGTTTTTGAAAGGCTAAAAGCCAATCTCCAACTTTAGATTGTAACTTTCTTTATTTTCCAGTTTTTATAATTTCGACGATGTTCTGGCAAACACTTTTGAATGCCATGTTTGAATTTTTTACACTATTTAGTCTTGTGTTATTTTAATTTCTTGTAATATTGACTTATATTTCTTTAAATACTATCCATTTATTTGCAAAATTCGATCATCAGCACCTAATTCTTCAACTTCGTAGGCACCGTTAGTAAATACTTGTAAAATGCGAAATGGTCCTTCCCAATTTGGTGACCATTTATCCAAAACTCTATCTTTTCTATCCATGGGTAATATGACTTTCCACACTAAATCCCCCAAGGCAAATGTTTTTGACTTAACCTTTTTATTATAAGCTCTAGCCACTCTTTCTTTTTGCCTTATAAGAACATCTAACGCATTTAGTCTTTCTTCGTCTAAATCAACCAACTCATCTAACATCCTATCCCAATAAGAATCTGATGGAATTTCAAATTGCCTTTGAATTCTGGCTGATTGTAAACAAATTTCGACTGGCAAGACTACGTCGTGTCCAAATATGAGTCTATAAGGAGTAGTGTTAATTGATTCTCTAGGAGAATTTCGACATGCCCACAACACTTTATCAAGTGTTTTATGCCAATTTTTAGGCTTCTGCCCAATGTGTTTCTTAATCAAATTGATAATAATTTTGTTGGCCGCTTCTACTTGACCATTAGCTTGGGCACAGTATGGTGTTGAAGTTAATAACTTGAAATCAATTTCAGAAGCAAAATCAACTATTTTTCGACCAATAAAAACTGTGCCTTGGTCTGTAGTAATGGTTTCAAGAGTACCAAACCTATATAAGATGTGGTTTTGAATAAAATTTATTACTGCTTCCTGATCTACATTAGCTAAGGGAACAACCTCCACCCATTTGGTAAAATAATCTATTCCCACTAAGATAAAACGATGCCCTTTCGACGAAGTTGGTTTGATTTCACCAATCAAAACTAAAGCCCAACCTCTAAAAGGCCATGGTTTTACTATTGAATGCAATTCACTTGCAGGCACATGTTGTATTCCTGCGTGTTTTTGGCATTATTGACAACCCTTGGCGAAATCTATGCAATCTTTCAGCATAGTTGGCCAGTATACTCCTTGTCGAAATAAAAGCCACTTTATTTTGTGACCTGCTTGATGAGATCCACAAGCTCCACTATGAGTATTGGAAATTGCTAAATATGCCTCACTTTCATTAAGATATTTCAATAACACTCCTTCAGGAGTCTTTTTAAATAACTCTTTCCCAATAATAACATAACTTAAAGCTCTATACTTGGTTTTCCTATCTGTCACTCCTGTTGGATTTTCCAAATATTCGACAATTTGCCTTCGCCAATCATCATTCGACATATTGTCAATGGCAAAAATTTCAACTTCAAAATTTTCAAAAGTTTTAAAATTTTCCACCAGATTTAACATCTCTACCCCCTCAAGTTTTGTCGTTGACAATTGGACATTGGATGAATCTGTCGAAATCTGTTTGTGTTTGATGTCTATTAGCTCTAATAGCTTTTCTTTTGAAACTTTGTATCCTGATGCTATTTGTACCAAATCTTTTGCCTCTTGATTTTCCATACGAGGCACGTGTTTTATGTGAACAGTGTCAAACTTCTTTAACAACGTATTAGCAATGGCAAAATACATTATTAAGTTCTCTTTGATGCATTTGTATTCTTTTGTTAACTGTTTCACAATTAGTTCTGAATCTCCTTTGATTTTGACATGTTTTGCCCCCAATTCTAACAAGATCTGAAGTCCTGCTATTAAGGCTTCGTATACTGCCTCGTTGTTGGAGCATGTCCCTTAAATTTTAAACTTATATTTTGTTGGTACCTTTGTTGGTGAAATTATTAATACACCAATTCCAACACCATTTTTGTGGCTTGATCCGTCGAAGTATAACTTCCAAGGTTGGGTTTCCACTAAGTTTATTGTATTTTCGACCACTGAATGGTCAACTATGAAGTCAGCCACTATTTGGCCTTTTATTGCTTTTAATGGTTGATAAGTCAAAGAGAATTCAGAAAGAGCCAAAGCCCATTTACCTATTCTACTATGTAAAATTGGTTTCAACAGCATATGTTTAATAATATCATAATGCGAATAAACATACACATCAACAGGCTTTATGTATTGCTTCAATTTTGTACAAGAGAAATACAAGCATAAACACAATTTTTCTATAGGATGATACCTAGTTTCTGCATCATTTAGAATGCTACTGAGGTAATAAATGGCTCTTTCGACACCATTTTCATCTTCTTGAGCTAACATGCTTCCTAATAGGTGCTAACAAAATTGGTGGCTTCATCAGGTATGCTTTAATCTCATCGAAAGCTTGTTGGTGTTCTGCATCCCACCTAAACACATCTTCCTTCTTCAGTCGAAGTAATGGCGAAAACGCTTGAGTCTTGCCACTTAGATTTGAAATAAATCTTCTAAGGAAATTGATTTTTCCTAATAATGACTGCAATTCTTTTTTGGTCGAAGGAGCTTTCGTTTCCAAGATTGCTTTCGTTTTGTTTTGATTGATTTCAATGCCTTTTATGTGTACAACGAAGCCCAAAAAATCACCTGCATGAACACAGAAGGCACATTTGAGTGGATTCATTTTCAATCCATATTTTCTCATTCTTTCAAATGATTGTCGAAGATGGTCTATATGACCAATTCCTGAGGAAGACTTAATCACGATATCATCTATGTACACTTGCATAAATTTTTCAATAAAATCATGGAACATAGAATTCATTGCCCTTTGGTACGTTGCACCAGCATTTTTTAGGCCGAATGGCATTACAACCCATTCATAGACACCTAATGCCCCTGGGCTTCGAAATGCTGTTTTCGACGTATCTTCTTCAGCAATATATATTTGGTTATATCCAGAATAACCATCAAGCATACTTAGGTATTCATAACCTGCTGCTGAATCCACTAGCATTTCTGCCACTGGCATGGCATATTCATCCTTAGGTGTAGCATTATTTAAATCTCTAAAATCTATACACACTCTAAGCATGCCGTTTTTCTTAATTACAGGAACTATATTAGCAAGCCATTCGACATACCTGGCAGTTCTGATGAACTTGCTCTTTAGTAACCTTTCTATTTCTGCTTTGATCTTCAACAGGATTTCTGGTGCAAATCTTCTTGGTGTCTGCTTCACTGGCTTCTTCACTGGCTTCACTGGCTTCTTATCTCAACAACGTCACGACTCAACCCCGGCATTTCATTGTAATCCCATGCAAAGCAGTCTTTGTACTCCTTTAGCAATTCGACAATCTGCACCTTCAATGCTTGATCAATCTTAGCACTTATATATGTTGGCCTTTTCAAGGAGCCATCTCCCAAATCGATTTCTTCTAAGGGATCTTGTGCTTGGATCCTTTTGGTCGAACCCATTGGATCTTTTTCAAAACCTAAAGGCTCGTCATCATAGACACAATCAAGCCTCTGGTTTTCGACAGCAATGTCTCTATTTTTGTCCTCAACGGCTTCAGCAACTAATTGTTGTTGTAATTCAGCTTCTAAAATCGCTTTTTGCTTATTCTCGGCCACGTAGGCCGTAATTCTATCCCATGCAGTGGGCTTATTCATAAATAACTATTTATGGGCCTTCCCACCCTGTATGCTTAACAGAGCCTTGTGGGTAGTTGTCTTCATCTATAACCTCTCTATCCCAAATGAATCCATAATTGGGATGAAGTATCACTGAAGATCTAAGATTGTTTTGGTTTTCATAACCAAGTTCAGAAGAAATACATGGCGCAATGTTCGCCAATTATTTAGTAAAGGTTTTCTTGGTAATAGTGTTTACCTCAGCCTTGAAGTAACTTTGATCACCTTCAATATTTTCGACTAGACCATCTTCTCTCCAAATGATGAGCCTCTGGTGAACTGTCGAAGGTATTGCTCCCACACCATGGATCCATTCTCTTCCCTGCAGCATGTTGTAATTTGCCTTTGTTGAAATTACCATGAACATCATTGGTCTCCTGATGCTTCCAACAGCAAAATCAACTTCAATGGCTCCAAGTGAGTGGCCACTTTTGCCTTCATAGTTGGTAAGAATTACATTGTGTGTTTTCAAGTCAGTCTCACACCTTCCAATTCTTTTCAGCATATGTTGTGGCATTAGGTTCACAGCAGCACCACCGTCAACCAGGATTTTATTGACACCAATATTGTTCACCTTTGCTTGAATATACAAAGGTTTGAGATGGTTCATCATTCCACAGTCTGGTTTTTCAAACACAACGTGTTGCTCTTCAACGCAACCATTTTTCAGCACATAGTAACAAATTGGTTTGTAAGTGGTTTCTTCGTCGAAATCTTCTTCAACATCATTCACTTCAGAAACCACATCATACTCAATTGGGAGAATTGAGACTACACCACACAAGACGTCGAATTCTGACCCAGAATCAGCGAAATCTGAGCCCATTTCTTCGTCTAAATTGAGACCCTCTTTGATCACTGAAAGTGGTGGAAATATTCTTTCAGTAGCTGACTTTCTAGCCATTTAAAGAGATTTTGAAGGTATTTGTTTACCTTTCCCTTTGTTGGAATTTTCCACCTTGCTTGCAGCAGCAACCTTTTTTTGGCGTTGATATCTACGCCACTGAGTTCTTGTCATAGGGTTCTTCCCTTTGTAGTTATTATTATAGGCATATTTATTAGACTCAAACGCATTGTTTTGGCTAGTAGCACTAGTGCTACCCTTAACCAATTTTGCTGATTTCTGTTGATTTCCAACATTCTTTCCAGCATAATATACTGGATAATAACTAGTACTTTTCCACCAGAGTGCACCCATTTCTCGACAGGAGACTTTGCTGGAGGAACATAAGTTTTGATCTGTTCCTTTTGAGGATTTCTTGTCGAAGTGACTTTGTATTGAATACCTCTGTTGTTGTAGCTGAACTTTGGTCTTTTGTCGACCCACTTTCCTTTACGTTTGAGTTGAGGCTTAAATCCCTCCAGATTTTTGGCAGCCTCTTTGTCGAAGACAGAACTACACCTTGGACAAAGCATAACTTCAGTATTGTTGATTTTGCAGCGATTGAGAAAATCAATCAATTCTTCTTCAGCCCTTGGATACACTATCAAGAAACCATGAAATTTACAAAAACCTCTTTTTTGTCGCTGTTCCAATGGTGGAATTTTTAGGCCTTTAGGCACTAAAATTTGACCATCAGCCACTAACAGATCAAATATTTCATCACATTTAGAAACATCATAAGTATAAGTTTTTGCAACAAATTTATCATTCTTAGGCTCAACAGGATTTTTCCCATTAGAAGGTTTCAACAATTTGCAAGTATAAGGAGGTCCTGGTTTTAGTTCTGCAATGTTAACCTCTTCTCCGACATCTTCATAAGATATGTCGTATTCTTGGTCAGTGTCATTAGCTTCGACATAAGCAACCTTTTCTTTCTTACTTTGGAATCTACCTGTTCTGGCTTTTTCGGCTTTGAGTCTTTCGACTTGTCGAACTCTATCAGCCAATTGTGCCATATCTCTTAAATGTAGTGTATCTAGTTTCTTTCTTATAGTGTAATCTAGACCACCACCAGCCATTTCGACTAACTCGTGTTCAGGCACTTGAGTAAAGCACCTTGCTTTGAGAAAGTCTAAACCTATTGAGATAATCATTAATAGATTCCGCCCCCTTGCGTCGAACGCTAGCCAATTCCTTAAGACTAATTTTACATTGGCCCATGTAGAATTGTTCGTGAAAGGCCTTCTCTAACTGACTCCAATTAAAGATGGAATTTGGAGGCAGGGTGGTGAACCATGTAAACGCATTCTTAGTTAAAGAATTTGGAAAGTATTTCATTCTTAAATTCTCGTTATGCGCAATATCACCAGCCTCAGTCAAATAACGAGCCACGTGTTCGACAGTAGATTCACTGGTTTCTCCAGCAAATTTTGTGAACTTAGGGATTTTCCATCCCATAGGCAGCCCCGTTTGTAAGGTGTATTCCGACAACGGCGACACAAAATTAGGCCTATGTAAACCTAAGTTAAGGCCATTCTGGGCTAGAATAGTTTCGACCATATTAGCCAGATTATTTTGTGCTCCAAAATTGTTTTGTTGCACTTGTCTGACCACTTCATCTGCATTTTGGTTTCTATTTACTAACACAACTTCAGGGATTGCCTCTACCCTCATAGGCTCTTCGACAACCTGTTGTTGTCCTTGGTTTCCCTGATTTATAGGTATTGGATTGTTAGGCCTTTCAACAGGTACTTCGACAGGCCTGACATTCTGAATTTGGGGAATTTGCTGGTTATGGATTGGTGGAGTACCAAAGAAATCAGCAATTTTGCCCATTTGCGCTGCTAACATTTGGTAACTACTATTAGTGTTTTGTATCAAAGGATTAAACACTGTACCAAATTGTTGTGTTAACATATTGACCATATCATGATTGCTATCATCCATTTGTTGCCTCAATGCCAACAAAGATGTTGTAGTCAAATTGGGTTGGGCATTTCAACTAAAAACGCCTTCTGATGAACTATGAGTAGGGGAATAGCCTGCGATTGCATTTTCTGCAAAAGTAGACGAAAAAGCCGTTGGCATGCCATCAAAGCCGTTGGCATGCCATATGGGTAAGGTCTACCACTCATAGTAAATGGCAAGTTTCCAACCATTGGATTTGCCATCAAAAGACTCGTTGGTCCTACTAATGGTGGCACAGAAGCCATTGTATTAACATTCGTTAATGCTGTAGTGGTCATCATTGACACAGGGGTAATTATGAGAGAAGTTACGGCAGTTACTCCCATTGTTGTCGAAGAAGGCATAACAACGGTTATGCCTGTGACATTTGCAGCGTTAACATCACTAACTGTAGTTTGTTATTGTGTACTTTGTGCATTTGATGCAGAAGCATTACTTGTACTAGAGCGTGCCATCTCTGAAAGATGTTTACCACTCCTTAATTGCATGCACAGATAAACACAAAATTTAAGAATTCAACGAAAAAACTTTCAAATTAGCACAAACGTCCCACCAGGCGTGCCAATTTGTTTACCGTGGTTTTTGGTAAACACCGCTAGTTTAAAATTTCTTCTGCTTGCAGGATCAACTAGTAAATCCTAAGACCATTTGTGTTAAAGTTTTTTCCAGAATTATGCGTGTTCTTGCAGTTTCAAAGAAAAGAATGAAGATAACTGCCAGTTTCACGCGAAACCATCGAATTTCTTCAGATAGGGACGAAGTGAAAACAAAGAAAAAATTGCAGAAAAGCAATAAAGAAAGCAAATTAAAATGCATTAATTGAAAAGAGAGTTGGTACACAGATCATACATTCTTCTCTGACTCGTTTTCTCTGTAATGTGTTGGAAGTTAGAGCGTGAGAATCTGTAATGAGTTTGTGACCTTTTTTTCCTATGAGAAACTACTATTTATACAAGGAGGGAAAACACTAAACTAACTAACTGTACAAAGAATTTTAAAAAAAGAAAACTGCTTCAGCCTTCGACTAGGGTAACTGCCAGAACTTCGACGGCGAGCACTTGATTTTGACCTGCTGTTGAATCCCAGCCTTCTTCTCGTCGAAATATCACCCTTCAATTCTTGTTAAGTCTAAGGCTTTGTCGAACTTGCCTTCTGATACAACTCTGCTGTGTCGAAACCAATACCTTCTTCTGAGAAAACCGAAGTCAAACGCCGTTGACTGCATTTAATTTAGCCTGTCGAAATTACAGGCTAACACATACCTATAATCATAAGGTTGATCACGATGTAATTGTGAGACATTTTTTTTAGTTTTTTATTTTTATTTTTAAAATGCGCTAGACCCAGCCTGGGTCACGAGTCACTGGGTTGATCCTACAATGGTTTTACAAGGTATTGGTTCAATTTAGTTTGTAATTCAACAAGCAGTTTGTTGAATTGCTCCGTATTGAACTCATCGTGGAAATAAACCCTAAAAATAGTGAAGTTCAAAATGGTCAACAGATACGTCCGTTGTAAGGTGTGGTTAAAGTGCTCTTGCAAAGTTCCTTAAGAAATAGGAAGTGACCTAAGAGAGTTTGACAGTCACCAAAAGTGAGGTTAGAATTAGATCGGTTCGGGTTACACCCCAACGTTCACAACACCTAATGCTCATTGTTTTGTCGATGCAAAGTGAGATACACAAGGCATCATTATAGAGGTCAGGCACATTGGAGGCTACATGGACCCATTGTCGAGGAAAAACCCAACCTTAGGATGCCAAAGAACAATGATGAAGTTGATATTTGTAAAGAAGGTGATGAGTGAGCTTAGACACATCAGGCCAAATCCATTACAATAGAAAAGAACAAGAGAAAAAGGTTGATGTATGGTGTTTTGTATGGTCAAATTCGATGATATTAAGCTCAAAACAACTATACTGGTTAGTTGCTCCTTTTGATGAAGCATTATTATCTAGACACTCCGAAGGAGCATAGGAGAACACACGCCTTTAGAGTTTAGCTAGTTTGTCATATTTCACTCTTTAATTAGGCTTTTTTAACACAACAAAGCCTTAGAGACCAAGATCGCCAAATTGCGTGGTTTTATCAGCTACGAGCCTACGACTAAGGGAGATATTGTTTAACTTCCATAAACGCGTGAGTAGCTCCCATTAAACGGTGAAGTAGTGCTTTTGGTTCTTCGATGGTATCTTCATCAAACAATGCCTCAGTTAAGTTTTCTTGTTTCCTCATAAAAATGTTGTTTACCAATTTCCTCCAATGTTAACGATTCTTTTTTGTTTGGTGATTGTTCTTTTTTCACACATATTCAATGCCCTAGATTTTGAAGAAATTAGGCTTTAGACATACAGATTAAACATTGTTGAAGAGCTTTACGGAACACATGAACAATCTCTTTTCTTTTAAATTTTCGACTGACTTACTTTTTCTAAATTGAATAACTTATAGACTTCTCAAATTCCAAGTAGGATTAATGATAGTTATGTTGCCTTTTTTTTGTCTTGAGGTCTTCGACCACACTCTGATTTCTAGGAAAAAGAGGTCCTGACAAATCTGGAGATCGACCAAGAGGTAAGTAAAGCCTTACTCGAAGTTATTCCATCACAAACAATCAAACTTAGTTACTAGTTGGGCTCATCTCTTTAGATGAAATTTGTCAATCACTCACACCGAACTCTAGAGTTAATATTCAGGTCACCTTATTCTATTTTTCATTTAACATAAGGATGAAATTGCTACCATTTTAAAATTTGGGGGCTAATAGGGATTAAATTTGCAGGAAATAGCATTTTAAATGGACTAAAAACGTTGTTACACCTCTTTTTATTTTTTCTCCTACAAAACAAACAATCATTTCATCTCATATCAAAACCAAGCCATGATCTAAAATAGGGGTGATTCTAGGGTGAGGGAACAAGTCAAATCCCTCACCGATGAACCACTAAAGTTAACCGTAAGAGATCGTGTAAAATGATATAACTGGTTATGATTGAATCAACCAGTATTAAATCTCTACCGTTGATGATTTTTTATACTACATCCTACGGTTATACTTATGGTTCACCTGGAGGGATTTGATTTGCTCACTCACCCTAAAAGCACTCTAAAATGGTGTTAAAAAAACAGTCTAAAATAGTGTTGAACAGAAAATCAAACAGTGATACAAAGTTCAAATCCTAGTAAGTTACACACAAAATTACAAATAATGCCACAAGTATATAGAGTACGTAGACATAACCATCTCTCAGACGAAGCGGAGGGAAAACGAAAGGCAGCATAGCATATATTGGCGGGAAAACGAAGCGGAGGGAAATAAGAGAAAAACCCCAAACGCTCATTTCGCCGTCGTTCTGTTCCAATGTCGCAAACCGAAACCCTATCCTTGATTGACGAGATCGATTCTCTCGTTTCCGATAAACTTCAAGTGGTATTTCACTCTCTCTCTTCGTCCTTTTCGTTTTCCCCTTTAAAATAGTTCACAATTTTCATGTTACTCACTCATGCAACTTCAGTTTTACGATTTACTCTGATTCTTTCTCATTACTTTTCCCCTTTCTATTTTCTAATTAAAAAATCCATTGTTTTAGTTTTGGTCCTTATTTATTCTCTCCATAGATTTGAATTGCGGAGGGTTTTTGTCGAATTATTACCCTCATATCCCAAATTTATTTCATTTCTGACAATTATTTTGATTTCAAACCGTGATGCATCTTCTTTCAGGTTTCATACAAATGGCTCAGTCGCAATTATATGGTATCCTCCAATGAAGCAAAGAGGTAGGTTTTTTTTTACCCCAACTGGGTAAATAGAATTTCTTTGTAAAATGACTGAATTTTACTGTGTTATGATTACTGAACATTTGCGAATTTTGTTACTTTAGGTTGCTTCAGGAATTTGTTAAAAAACACGAGGGTGGGTTGGAGGTGGTGTATACTTTGTGTGGCTGGTTAAAGGGTAACATTCCTAGTTACCACATTAGGCTTGTTACTGGGCCAAAGCTTGCAGGTATTGGGGTCTTTTTGATTATAATGATAGTAGTATCAGTGGTGGTAGTTATGAATTTGCATCATTGTTGTCAAATTGCTGCCATGCCATGGCGGATTTTGTGCAAGCCACCATAGGCAGCAATGCCATATGTCATTCATACTACTGATTTGCCTAAATATATGAAGATGAAAAGTGAGATTTAAGTTTGTTGTAATGGTAATTTTTTCTTCTCCCGAACCCATTTGTTGTAAGGTATTTAAATGCAGTATGATGATATTCTCTGGTTCTGTATGAGTTTCTATTTGTATAAACCTCGTGTGTTTTATTCATGGTTTTGTTATTGCTTAGTTTATGCTTCTCTGTTTTGTTTGAGAGGATCAAGTTTTAAGGGCTAGACTCGAAACAAATACAACTGATGGATGTTATTTTTCAACTTTCAAGTAAAGCCTTGATTGTCATCTAGCATCTTTTTCTACAGAATCTGTAGTAATTTGTGTATCTGTAATTCTTCTAGCTGAAACTAGGACATGTAATCAATTTTATGTTTCTCTGACTCACCAGTCTTGTATGATCAGTTCTGTCCCTATTGGAAGAACTGCTTCGAGAACTTTCACTAGTCATCTGATGTGTGAAACATAATTAAGGTGTTCGGTTTAGATGTTGAAAAGCATTGTTGGTGACTGAGATTTTAGAAAAAATTTCCTGTTGTTGTTCGATGTGGAGTGGCTTACAAGCATTAAGAAGTAAGAGTAACTTGAAACAAAAAATTCCACTTATAATGCAGAAGCACAGCAAGAATTTGACGGGAATTGCTCAGTCCAGGTATATAGCGTGCAGGCAAGCATTCCAAAGGATCCAGCTGTGCTTCGGAATGCAGAGTTCATTCAAGCAGAGGAGCTCTTCAAGCAGCCTTCCTCAGTCGACAATTGCTTGAGAGATAATAGGTAGGTTCCATGTCTCCAGAATATGTAAGTACATGCATTTGAATTTGGTTCTCCAGTAAGAAACTCTTGATGTTAGTGAGAATGCTTTCTCGGTACAGAACCTCATATTACACTAACAAATTTTCTTTTTAGTTCTCTTTGCAAACTAGCATAATTATACCTTTATGTTGTACACTTGACAAGAAGCCAGAATTTTTTTCAAATGGTTTATGTGAATTGCTTGAATAGGAGAACTCAAAATCCTAGATAGTTATGTATATGAGAGAATAACTATATTTTCCATTTACAAAGAATAAAATAAAGAATTTAACAATTTTGAATCAGTACAATAACTTCCCAATGATACACTGCCTTCAGTAATTCCCGATGACAAATTAATCACTATTACTAGTTCCAAACCTTGCCATTGTCTCGCTAATGATATTTCTTTTCATTAAATGACAAAAGACAAACTTTCAATTAGTGAAAACTCATCAAACCAAACTAAGATCCTCCTGTCTTCTGTTTTTGGAATGTGCTCTCGACAATTTGAGTAATGGAGCAAAAGTTTAGGGTTTATAAAGAAATATTGGCCGTAAGTTTGTCCGTTGTTATTTGTGCATATAATAGTAATAATATAATAATAATAATAATAATAGTAATAATAATAATAGCTCCTAAGTTCCATAAATTCCATTTATTTCCCACGTCCTCATCTACAGCTTTGACCCAATTTACATAATTTAGTGTATCATCCATAGATGGTGGAGTTCTAACAGAGTCAAAGAGCTGTATTAAAACTCTATTAGACTAGATGGAAAAGTAGCACTGCTCGTCTTCCCCTTTCATCCTCCACCCTTGCCACACTTAAAAGAACAAATGTCACACAGCAATATGAGAGAAGCCCAATGACCAAAAAGAGAACCCACCGAAACCTGTAACGCAGTAACAGTGACAGAATATATACGATAATAACTACATATTCACAACAAGTTCCCTTTGTTGGTGTGGTTGGTTTTGTTTTATATCAATTGGAAATTTGAAATGCTTCAGATACCGCTTTTGAACTGGAAAATCTTCGACATTAAAATGATATTTTTATGCCCAGGAGAAAAACTGATGATTTGATTTTGCAGTGTTTGCCTCATTAGCTCAATCTAATATCTAAAATCTGCTAGAAGTTTCGGTTTACTGTTATATGTTGCAACATCGTTTTACTTAAGTGTAAGATTTAATTTCCAGGATATCTTCATTAATGGAGAATGTAGTCAGTGAAAATGGTTATAAGTTTACGAATTACGACAGTCTTATTTTTTTCTGCCATATCATATCCTTATATGAAATACGATTTTTCATTAATATGCATAGATATGCTTGGGGTTTCCTGGTGGCTAACAAGCATATTTATCAGGTTCTGTGGGATCTCTAATTCTTTTGTACGAAGGAATGTGGATGGCCCACCTGCAGTTGCTGCCACTCCTCAGGCGAAATCTGTAGTAGACAAGATACCAACAAAAAGTAACATAGTTCACCAACCTCCAAAAAATGTAATGCTTGATTCTACTTCTAAAGTTGATCTCAAATCACAGAATGGGTTGAAAGATGTCAAGAGTGAAGGCAATGGTACAGGGAATACTGGAGTTCAAGATAACATCAATAAACCTACTGCAGATAAAGAAAAGGCCCTTCCCTTGGCCACCGGCAAAAAGAAAGTACAAGCTGATAAAAGTGGCCCTGGAGGTTCACTGGCAAGCTTTTGGGGTCGTCCAACTGCTAAACCCAAGCCCTGCTCCACGTCAGCCAACAATAATAACACAGTTTCAAATCCTGCTGGTCAGTTTCCATTGCAGTTTATCTTGCAGTTTATTCTATATGATTTATTTTAGGTTGTCAGCTCTTTATGAATGATCATAATAGTAATAGTAGTAGTAATTCAACATTGTGTCTCCAATACTTTTATTGACACATGATTAAATTTTTCAGAAGCTAGTGTAGATGCCCAAACTCGTGCTCATGAAGCAGGAGAGGGTGACAGTGGTGATGATGATAATCATGGTATCGCTGTAAGAAAATCATCCAACAGGAAAAGGAGGGTTGTCTTTGATTTCTCAGATGAAGATGAGGATTATGTCATCAATTTAGGATCACCTGATTTGCCAAATAAACAATCATCTCTAGATTCCAAACAAAATGACAAAAACTTATTAGAGAAAGCCGCATTAAATTTTGACTTGCCGATAGAAATTAAACCAAGGGTCAAAGAAGAGAGATCTATTGAGCGAAAAACTCTCCAACCAACAAGAGAAGATTTATCAGTTATCAGCAAGTGCACAAGTAGTGGGAAATCATCTACTGAGAAGTTGCAGAGTGGTGCTCCCAAAATTAGTGTAAATAAGGACAGTGTAAAAAAGACTACTCCAGGTTCCCCTAAAAGGAAAAAAGTGATGAAGACCAGGATTGATGAACGAGGGAGAGAAGGTACTCTTAAATGCATTACTTCAACTCAACAGCTTCTTTATTCCCTTATAGCATACAAATTAGCTTTCTGTATAACTATACTAGTTCTTTACGAAATATTTCACCCGTATAGGCATGATTTTGGGGTTACCCTTATCAAAATGTTCAGTGAATCTCATTAACCATAAGTTCCTTTATATTCTATGTTTTATTCTTTAGTAACTGAAGTAGTCTGGGAGGGGGAGGAGACCGAGGTGAAGACAGAGGCAAAGAAAGCTGATATGGTTACAACGAAGAAATCTGACAATAATGCATCTATCAATGCGGTCAACAGGTTAGGCTACTATCCCTTATCCTTCACACATTTGAACTGAATAATTGGAAAAACCAATACTTCAAAGGCAGCATAATACCATTTAGTTGTCCCGTGAAGCATAAAAGGGTTCCTCATTAGGTTGGCTCTACAATTCACGTCTTTCTGAGGTTGCTCCAAAGTTTGACGAAAAAATCTTGATTTCATCTTATATACTAATTTTGCCTTGATATGAGCAATTTAAGGATGTAAGCAGTTCACTGCTCGGTCGTACGAGATGATAGTCCACTCTGGCTAGCAATAACATTTTAGAGCTGGTTTTAAATCTGATTTTGTTGTTTAAACTCAAATTTCATATTTTATTTAAGAAAAAAGTTTACTGCTGGATTATGAGATTTAAGCTTGACGGTCATTGACGACTAGTCTATTTGTCGCCATTTCAGTGCTCCGGCAACTAAGAAGCCAGCAGCTATATCAAGCACCAATTCCAATACAACTGGAAAAGGAGGAAGCAAGAAAGGAGGAAACTCAAAGGATCCCAAACAGGGCAACATTCTTTCATTTTTCAAGAAAGTTTGAGATCTTCACCAAGAATTACAATGTTCAAGAGAGAATTATTCTAGTGGGATAATTCATCAATGGTTCTTCCTTCGTGATTGTGAGGATTTTGCATTATGTAGATCTGGTTCTATTTTAGTTTGTTGTTTCACTGCAATATGTAGTCTGTAGTTTTTTTTTTTTTTTGAAACTCTTGTATTCTGCAAGCGTTGTTCAAGAGACCATCACATTATAGACTGTTTCGTCACTAATTGTGTCTCTTTTTCATTTGATTGAAGCTATGCTGTAAAAATTGTTTATATACAATCACAAGTGCTGTAGCACCACGTAACATGATTTGGAAACTAACTAACAAGCTGATTGTAATAACATATTAAGAATATATGGCTACAGTGGATTCATGTCCCACGTACTTGTACTTCTAGTACACCTGCGCAATTGTTTAATATCATATTAAGAATTGACCAATGAAAACATTCAGATTAATTGGTGGGTGAACATAATTGAGTAATGAAATAACAATATAAATATATTAATTTAATTAAATTTTAAATTACAATGATCTGAACATCTTATTGTATGTTCTATCAGATGAAAATTCAGTAACAAATATATATTAACTTCATATTCTTTATTTGTCTCAAAAAATGTTTAGTTAAAAAAAAAAAATTAACTGTGGATGTGGATTCAAATCAACTTTTTGTATTATTGATTTTACTTTTTTTTAGGAGTTGTTCATTTTACGTATACAAACCAGTTATGAATTTCTACAAATGATTCTTTGAATGTCTTGTTGAATTGCTTGAATTAGTGACTTGATCGGCTTCAGTTTTGAAGTGAAACTAGCTATATAGAGACTTTTTTTTGGTTCAGACTATTGCTGGCTACCCACGCAGTGTCCCAACGCTTTTAACGAAGAACTAATCTGCGCTCGCTACTTGAGGCTCTTAACCATTTCGCTGGCCAACACCTATTTGACATGGGCGGGAATCAAACCCGGGAGCAAACCGGATCGACCCTCACTACGTCCCTGGGCTAGGAGTGTTGGTTAGCTATATAGAGACTTTATGTAGCACTTCCTTAATTCAAATTCTAATATATTTCCACTACACTATTTAAAATTCCAGTAGAATTCAATAGGAAAAAGTTAAAGTAGTAGCAAAATTAATATATGCCCAGCTTAACTTTAAAAGAAGCAAAGTGTTGGATATATTATTATGAAACTTATTCTAATATTTGTCTTGAGAGTTGATTATGAATGTCCACTATATCACAAAACAAAAGCCTTTGCTTTACACTTGAAAAGAATATTTTTGTCCGCGACACCTAGCTAGATCCGAATACAAGGGTCTTTTTCAGAAAATTCTCCCAAGTACGTAGAATAGATAATTGTTTTAACGACTATAAGGTTAACATAAAATTCAACCTTAACCTCCTTATAAATACCAGAAAAATGTTTGGTTTCAAGCACAACACATCCTTCTCACATTCAAGTGCTAAGTAATCAACCTAAAATAGTTGTTTCCCCACATTGCACTAGCTACCATGGTTTCCAATAATCAATTATATCATATTTCATTTGCATTGCTTCTCTGCTTGGGATTGTGGACTTTTCAAGGCACATCTCGCACTCTTCAAGATGCTTCAATGAATGAGAGGCATGAGCAATGGATGGGACGCCATGGAAAAGTCTATAAAGATCCACAGGAAAAGGAAAAACGTTTTGGGATATTCAAGGATAATGTGAATTACATTGAAGCTTTTAACAATGTTGGTGATAAAACTTACAAACTAGGCATAAACCAATATGCTGACCTCACCAATGAGGAGTTCATAGCATCCAGAAACAAATTCAAGGGACCTATGTGCTCCTCAATCATAAGAACAAGTACTTTTAAGTACAATAATGTGACCGCAGTACCATCGACAGTGGATTGGAGGCAAAAAGGAGCAGTGACACCAGTGAAGGATCAAGGCCAATGTGGTAAGTTTCTATATGATAATCAATGCTTTGAATCTCACATGTTATCAAGAATGAATTGTTATCTAACTCTTGCTAGTTTTAATTTTGATTTGTAGGATGTTGTTGGGCGTTTTCCGCTGTCGCGTCAACCGAAGGAATTCATAAGCTGAGTACTGGAAAATTGGTATCTTTATCAGAGCAAGAACTTGTTGACTGTGACACAAAAGGTGTGGACCAAGGTTGTGAGGGAGGTCTTATGGACAATGCTTTCAAATTCATCATCCAAAATCATGGACTCAGCACCGAAGCCAAATACCCTTATAGGGGTGTTGATGGTACATGCAATGCAAATGAAGCATCCACGAATGCTGTTACCATTTCTGGATATGAAGATGTCCCAGCTAACAATGAGGAGGCACTGCAAAAAGCTGTGGCTAATCAGCCAATTTCTGTAGCTATTGATGCTAGTGGCTCCGACTTTCAATTTTATAAAAGTGGTGTCTTCACTGGTTCATGTGGAACTGAGTTGGATCACGGTGTCACTGCTGTGGGTTATGGTGTTAGCAATGATGGGACTAAGTATTGGTTGGTTAAGAACTCATGGGGAACCAGTTGGGGTGAAGAAGGATATATTAGGATGCAAAGGGGTGTGGATGCTCCAGAAGGACTTTGTGGCATTGCAATGCAAGCATCTTACCCAACTACATAATTATTAGATTTGGACACCTGTATTCATAAACTACATATATTTCTACTACCTTTATTTATGTATCTCATATCATGTTCTTGTGCCCTTGTGTATAGATTTAATGTACATGAAGTTGTGTAATTGTAAGTTATTATATATTATATATTATATATAATGAAAAATGAGTGATGATTATGAAATTTGATAGACATGTATTCACTATAAGTAAAACATCAAATTACCAAATCACAAAATAAAATGCTAAATCAATTGAAATCAATTGAGAAGAATGATACTTGGAAACTAGTATCACTACTAAGCAACAAGAAGGCCATAGATGTGAAGTGGGTCTTCAAAATTGAAGCCTAGTGGTGAAGTAAAAGGATAAGGCAAGACTAGTAGTGAAAGGTTTTATGCATAGACCTAAGCTTGATTTCAATGAAGTGTATGCTTCAGTAACAAGAATAGAAACTGTGAGTCTTGTTGTTGCCATAGCAAGCAAGAAGGGATGGATTTTGAGACACTTAGATGTGAAATTTTCCTTTCTCAATGGTCCACTAAAATTGAGGAGGTATATGCGTGTCAACCACCAGGATTTGAGAATGACCGGAACAGTGGCAAAGTGTATAAACTAAGGAAGGCTCTATATGGCCTAAAGCGGGGCCCTAGAGCTTGGAGCAAACAAATTGATGGACTTCTTATGCAATTGAAGTTTGTCAAGTGCACTTCTGAGCATAGACTGTACGTGAAACAGTCTCAAGATAATGATATGATTTTAATTTGCCTTTATGTTGATGATCTTGTGGTAATAGGAAATGTATTGGTGGAAATTGAAAAACTCAAGAAGAGTAAGATGGAGGAGTTTGACATGACTGACTTGGGTGATCTATCGTATTTCCTAGGAAGGGAGTTCAAGGAATCTAGTTAGGTAATTTTCCTTCATCAAAGGAAATACGCTAATGACATTTTGAGAAGATTCAGAATGGTTGAGTGCATCCTTGCATCAACTCCCGTAGAAGCGGGTCTAAAAATGTATAGAGTTGATGCAACAATGTACAAACAGATTGGAGGGTCTTTGAGGTACTTCAGCAGCACAAGACCTGACATAGCATATATTATAGGAATAATTAGCAGGTTTATAGACAAGACAAGTGCATCGCACATGAATACAACTAAGAGAGTCCTAAGATACATCAAGGGGACAACATATTTGGGCATACTAATCTGGAAGCATGACAGTTCTGGTGCAGAGATTCTTGGCTACACAGATTCATATTGGTGTGGTGACAAGGATGATAGGAATAGTACAACAGGGTACTTGTTTACGTTTGGGAAGGCACCAATCTCATTGTGTTCAAGAAAGAAAAATGTTGTCGCTCTATCATCCTGTGAAGCAGGATACATATTTGTTGCTCTTGGTGCTTTTCAAGCACAATGGCTTGAGATGCTACTAACAGAGTTGAAGGTGGGAAAGGGAAGTGTTGTGAAGCTATATATGTTGATAATAAATCAGCTATTGATAAACACCCAATTGCACATGGAAAGAAGCGAGCTTATTGAGACAAAATATCATTTTCTAGGGGATCAAGTGGGAAAAGAGAAGCTACAAGTGGAGCATTGCAGTTGAGAAAACCAGTTATCAGATATGTTAACTAAACCTTTGAAGATTGGAAGGTTTAAATAACTAAGAGACAAGTTAGGGATGATGTATTTAACTAGCATGAATTAGGAGGCATGTTGTCAGTATTCATCTAGTTAGTTGCAGTTTAGCTCTTATAGTTTTTATTAGAAGTATTTTCAGTTGGTTTACTTACTGCCATGTGTAATTGTTAGCTACTAATTTTCAGTTGGATAATTTCAACTGGATAATATATATATATCTATTCCTACCAAAATCTTGTTAAGCTAATTGTGTGTGTGTGTGATTTCCTTAAGATCTCTCAATCTATGTTGCAATTCACATATTATTCTAACAAAGGGAAGTGAAGAGGTTATAAATGTAGTGTGATGTGATTTCTCTCTCCCCTAACCGTTTTCCCTCCTTTTCTGAATATTCTTCTTTCTCTCAATCTCTGTGTATCGATTCTTACTTACTTGAGTTACAACTTAATAGAACAACACCATTACATTTTGTTTCCAAGTTCAATTCAGTATTGTTACATTGGTGCTTTCATTGTCACCATGGCAGAGCAAACATGGATGGATTGATAGGAAAAATGGAGTAATGTTGCAACAATCAATTTGCTCGAGTTGATGCTTTGTTGGAAGACTTAAATGCAATTGTGTGTAAAGCTCTTCCCATGGTGCATCGAACTCATTTGATGAGAACCCCGATGCAGTCGTCTCAATGCTATTACCGTTTGAAACTAACATGTGATCTTCTACCTATGTTGCGTATAACCAAAGGGAAGCTGGTGTTGCCAATTTGTGTGGCAATCGTACAACCACAGAATAGAAAATTACCGATCTACCACAACATTTTGTGGTTCCCCCTCTTCTCATAGTTCTAGATGATGCGCCATTATCAGATGAAGAAGAGGCAGCTCCAAAATCGTCAAAATTGGCTTCCTCAGATCTGGAAAGAGTCCCACTCTTACCACTGATGCCGCCATCGAAGCCACATGATCAAGATTTAACCACCGTACATCGACATCCCTCCAGTCCTGTCTCTACCAAGCCCACTCTACCTGATATTCCTCCATCGGAAGATTTGTTTTATTATGTGGAAATTCCTACTCATGGTGAAGGACATATCAAGAAATAGGATCCGGGTGGTGTTGGCTATTTCTTCCAAACCAAGGGTCCATACAATTCAAGCAACGGGTTTCAGGTGGATTTTTCTTGGAGGTCACATGGACAGTTGTTGTTATCACCCAATTTTAGTTTCCTAACTCCAACCTTAAGGAAAGGGTTGATTTTAATGGGGGCGATAATGTAATGATCTCAATAATAAAAAGTCATGTCAGCGATTGGAGGATATGTGGTAGCAAGATAAGTAAAAAAGAGGGGTGTGAGGTGAGGTATGGCTTATATATGAGAATGAAGGAAAGTGAAGAAGACATGTATTAATATAGTGCAATATAATTTCTCTCTCCCTCAACAAGACATTTCAGATTTTTTGGACGTGTTGCTCACATGCATGCCCCTGATGCAAGTAGAAATAAACTTGACGACAAAAGCAACAAGTGTATATTTCTAGGAGTGAGTGAGGAGTCTAAGGCATTTAGACTCTATGACCCTACAACTAAGAAGATCTTTATTACTAAAGATGTGGGTTTTGATGAGCAAGAGACTTGAGATATGAAAAACACATAGAAAGGAAAGGAGATAGTGACTGAATTGATTGATGATAGTACTTCAGAAACTGCCCAACAGAGTGAAGATATCACTGGAATTGCAAAGTCCAGTGCACAAGGTACTGAGAATGGTCAAAACCAGAGAAGTGAAGTAGTTGTAAAAGATGCTCAAAACACTACTGAAACAACTACAGTGAGAAAAAACGATGGACAGCTTCCATTGAGAAAAACAATACTTGGGAATTAGTGAACTCTCCTCAAGGTTGGAAGTAGATTGGAGTGAAATGGACCTTTAAGACAAAATACAATGAAGCAGGAAAGGTAGAGAAATACAAAGCAAGGCGAGTGGCTAAGGGGTATGCTCATGAGTATGGGATTGACTATTTAGAGGTTTTTGCCCCAGTGGCATAGTGGGAAACAATCTGATGTATTTTAGCCGTGGTTGTACATAGGGGATGGAGTGTGTACCAACTAGATTTAAAGAGTGCATTCCTCCATGGTGAGTTAGAGGAAGTTGTTCATGTTGAGCAACCAAAGGGATATGAAAAGAAGGGTCATGAGAACAAAGTCTATAGATTGAAGAAGACCTTGTATGGATTGAGGCAAGCAACTAGGGCTTGGTATAGTAGGACAGAGCTCTACTTCAGCAAGGAAGGTTTTAAGAAGTGTGCTCATGAACACACATTGTTCACCAAAAAAGATAAAAATGGTGATGAGCTCATCTTCACTGGCAGTGATGAGCTCATGATGGGGGACTTTAGAATATCCATAAAAGATGAATTCGACATGACGGATCTTGGGAAAATGAGGCACTTTCTAGGTGTTGAGGTAATGCAAGAGGGAAGATGTATTTTCATAACACAATAGAGATATACCAAGAAAATCCTTGACAGATTTGGTATGGCAAACAATAACTTAATAGATAACCCTATGGTTGTTGGGAATAAGATCACTAGAGATGAGGAAGGACAATTGGTGGACACAACAGTGTTTAAACAAATGGTTGGCAGCTTGATGTACCTCAATGCAACTAGGCAAAATTTAATGTTCTCAGTCTGTCTAATGAACAGTTATATGGAGAAACCAACTAAGAAACACTTTGTTGCAATCAACAGAATTCTAAAGTACCTAACGGGTCTGCTATATAAGAAAGATCAAGGACAACAGCTGAAAGCTTACGGTGACAGTGACTACGCTAGGGATCTAGATAATGGGAAGAGCACCTCTGGTTTTGTGTACTTTCTGAGTAGTGTAGCAGTGTCATGGTCATCAAAGAAGCAACCTTTTGTTACCCTCTCCACCACTAAAGCTGGATTTATTGCAGCATCCCATTGCATATGTCAAGGAGTGTGGTTGAAGAGAATTGTTGAAGAATTGGGTCTCAAACAGGAAAAATGTCTCACTGTGCATTGTGATAATAACACCACCATTAAATTGTCTAAGAACCCAGTGATGCACGCAAGAAGCAAGCACATAGATGTTAGACATGTGTAAGGAGGGAAAACTAGATCTGATGTTCTTCTCTTCACAGAATCAGATGGTTGATATAATGACCAAACCAATGAACAATGAGAACTATGTCAAGCTATAGAAGTCCCTAGGTGTTTACTCATTGAGTGAGTTAGCAAGCACTCTCACTAAACTGAATACTTAAAAGTGTATTCAGTTTAAGGGAGGGATTGTAAGTAGTGATGTCCAATGTATTTTGTTGGGCCTAGGATCTGTTGTTAGAATGACCCAACTTTGTTGTATTACTTAGTAAGCCCATTCATTGTAATATGGTTTTTAGTTACTGCTAAGTGCAGATGTATAAAGGAATTACTAGAAATTATCAACACACAGTTTGTTGCACAAGTCGTTCTCAGATGCAATTAGTTACCCTTACACATTAAGCTATTACAATATTACTTCAAATTTGTTTCCAGTTGAGTTCTCCAAATACATATTAATATTTAATCAATTTATATCTCACACTATTTTTTTACTAAATGCTGAAATATAATAAATGATCACCTTACATAATCATATTGCATTTATTTGTTGAAGTAAAATAATAATTATAATTATGGAACGATGGTGTAGTTTTCTGTATCTTCTAGAAGCGTACAAAGGCAGCATCCCTTGTATAATATACTTTAATTACTTTTATGCTTCTGATCAGGCTGTCAAAAAAAAGTTATAAGGTTAGAGAAATATAAATCAAAATTTGAGAGAAATCATAAAGTTAGTAATAACATCGGTATGACTTGGTAGTAAAAACACAATTAACATACTCCATCCGTAACAGGCGCAATCATCCGATATGCACTTCCAATATCTAGGTGAGACGCAATATTCAGTTGGACAATCAGAGGCAGATTTGCATTCATAGAATGCTGTGATGTAAAACAAGAACAATGTTACTTAAAATGGATGAAAGATTGTGTATTAAGGCAAAATAGAAAAATTTTAAAGGATGAGAAAAAGAGTCTAATACAGTTGGTTACAGCAAATAGGAAAAGAAAGAAGATCACAACGTAGATAAACTTGATGATTTTATTCATATTTTTCCTCCGTAATAAATACATAATTGTTTGACTATATATAATACCAAAAAAAAACAACCAACAAAGGTTGGTTTGAACGGTAACTAGACTTGAATCTCACTCAGGGTCTCGGGTTTGCATCTTGAGTGTGTATTAGTCACCGACAAACATCCTCTTTGACTCTATTATCAATATTATTTAAATAGTTTTTAAGGGACATCCTTGCTATAAAGTCAAGTAATCACTTGACTACTCGACTAAGTTGAAGGAACAAACATGACACAATAATATACACAAGAGACATTTAATAAATATTTTCCTTATAGATGGGTTTCTTTAACTTTGTAGGTGCTATTTTTTGAGTTTATTCTTGTGTATCAAGTTTTTATTACTATTTTTTATTTTCTTTTCAACCTTTCATTATAGTGGGGGGAAATTTTCTAATATAATAGAGAAATAATATATGAATATATTGTTAAATAGAAATGTCATAATAATATCTCTAAATAAATCAACTGAATATCACAACTATTCATAATATATATATATATATATATATAAGGAAAAATAGAAAAATTTTAAAGGATGAGAAAAAGAGTCTAATACAGTTGGTTACAACAAATAGGAAAAGAAAGAAGATCACAACGTAGATAAACTTGATGATTTTATTCATATTTTTCCTCCGTAATAAATACATAATTGTTTGACTATATATAATACAAAAAAAAAACCAACAAAGGTTGGTTTGAACGGTAACTGGACTTGAATCTCACTCAGGGTCTCGGGTTTGCATCTTGAGTGTGCATTAGTCACCGACAAACATCCTCTTTGACTCTATCATCAATATTATTTAAATAGTTTTTAGGGGACATCCTTGCTATAAAGTCAAGTAATCACTTGACTACTTGACTAAGTTGAAGGAACAAACATGACACAATAATGTACACAAGAGACATTTAATAAATATTTTCATTATAGATGGGTTTCTTTAACTTTGTAGGTGCTATTTTTTGAGTTTATTCTTGTGTATCAAGTTTTTATTACTATTTTTTATTTTCTTTTCAACCTTTCATTATAGTGGGGGGAAATTTTCTAATATAATAGAGAAATAATATATGAATATATTGTTAAATAGAAATGTCATAATAATATCTCTAAATAAATCAACTGAATATCACAACTATTCATAATATATATATATATATATATATATATATGACTTTTAAGATAGTTAAATATTAGATAATTCTTTTTATTAGAAAATGATTGTGTGTTTGTTGGTTACAATCTAAAATTATTAATAAAGAAAATTCAATAAATAACTCATACTATTTGTGTATTACGTCACTCTAATGACGTCCCAAATCTATTCACAAAATGTAAAATTTAAAATAATGCTTATTTTGTATTGGGTGGTAAATCGTCTTTTGGTCTCAAACGAAAATATCATAAATATTTTTTTAAACCACATTTCTCAAAATCAATTCCAAGAGCGAGTTTTTTTTAAAGTATGAAATAAAAATAAGACATGCATCTCAAAAACGAAGGAAAACATCACAACCAACTATATACATAACAGTAATAGTGAGTCTCACTTAGGTGATCGGCCGTCATAATAAGTACAATTTTTTTTGTAAGCACAAAGGCCAAAGGCCCAAGTCATAAGTACAGTACAAATAAAAGGAAAAACATCTACCATGTAGTATGCCCAAGATGCAAAAGTACACTCCAGACCAGATCTAACTCCACTAGTACCACCCACCAAAACTGTACAACAAAATATGTTAGTGAAACCCAACACTGGACATCTACCCAAAACATCATCACAGCTGGTCAAAACCTCTGACACTTGCTGGAAATGTAGAACTTAGCTTGTTTATCTTTTCCCTTTTTGCAAGACCCCAAAATGGTTTCTACTATAAAGGTCTGGGGTTTTATATAGAATCTGGCGTGAGAAGTGAGTAGTTGAGAGAAAAAATCTATTCCTAAAGAATATAATTAAATAGTAAGCTTTTGGAGTGATGAAAAGATGGGTGTGATCAAATGTTCAGAGAATTAAGGTAAGAAAATGCACTGAAGTGAAGTTGTATATATCCTTTATGAAAAGAGAGTAAAAGAAGTATTAAATTATATGACAAGCTTTGAGATATGTATGCAAAATGTTGTGGTTCGACGCATTAGGCATGTCCATCATCATCTACTTCAAGCTCTCATCATCATCATCCTCATCTAGTTTCCACTCATTTTAAATTAAAATAAAATCTTGGGATTTCATGGATCAAAACATTCCTTATAAGTAAGAAGTTTCATATTGTGTGAAATATTGAGCCGGATCCACTCAGTATTTCATACAAGGTACTGAGAATTATGACAATTGGTTGCCTTAGCCCCAAAAACCCTAAAGTACTGAGCCATAAGATTCCCGATTTTATCCTTTTGTTAGAGTGCGTGGTGGAAGCCTAGGGCTACAGATGATGTTACAGAACGGAGGAAGGGGAAACTGTCTAGTTTCTGGAAACCGATTCAATCATAGGATCACCTAGAGAGTATAGGTTATATTAAGTATAGACGGAAATTGGATTGCACTAAAAAGGAAAACCACTTTTAACAATGCATCTCGTTGCTTTCTTAAACTCTTTAAGGCAATCATGATTTCCTTCGAACCTTAATGTACGGAGATGTCTACGTTATAACGTGGTATACGATTGTGTATGATCAATCCAAGTTGGGGTAAGTCCCTTTAAAGTGTTCAAGAAAGAGAAGTTAGCGCTTTGGCTAGGGGTTTGATATGTGAGGTTGCATGAGAGTAATAGTAAAGAAAACTTGAACTATTTTTTAGGATAAAAATTTTCAAGTTGGGGTGTATTGTAACATCCCCAAAGTAATTATTTTAATTACATTAATTATTAAGTCATTTCCATTATTTTATTTGCTAAGTGAATTGGTGTGTTGTTTTGAATTGGTGATTTCATGATTTAATTGATTGAATTGGGGGTTATTGGAATTTGACAGAAGAGTAAGGGCAAAATAAAGTTTTTATCACTCAAACACTTATTAACGCACCACTATATATAGATAGGGAGCTGAACCAAAAACACACACAACACACTCACTTTCACTTTCATCATCTCCTCATCCCATTTAGTATGGTGTTATCAAATTGAAGCCAAGTTCCGGAATTTCAACTTCTCCCCATCTTGAAGCAAAAATCGTGTTACAAGTCATTAGTGGAAGCTTTAATCATTGGTTTGGGAGCTTGCATGTTTAGTTTGAACTCTAAGGAATGTAGACGAAGGCCATCTTAGTGTCATTAAGGGTCAAAGCTCAAGTCTTGTGGTTGTTTTGGTGGGTGATTCGCATTGAAGCTGGTTTGGAAGTGCTAGGACCTAAATTACTTGCTTTCTCTTAAAAATGGCTCTTCAATCAAATGAGTTCTTACCCACTTTAATTGCTTGTTTCATGTGTAGAAGGTTTTTCAAGTTGTGAATGATTGAGTAAGCATCACCTAGTATGTCTCAATGTGTTGAGCAAAACTAATGTCAATTAATTTGTGTAAATGTTGAGTGAATTGATGATTGACTTTGGTGTTTTGGATTGTTATTGGTGTGCTTGTTTATGGCTTAAGGTTCTGTTGGTGGCTTAAATTGAGTTAAGGATTGAATTGGAGTGATATCGGATCAAACTGAAAAGCAGATTCGGTGTAAAAACAGAGCAACAAAAGTGCATGATTTTGGCTGTCTGCTGAAAACATAGCCATGTTTTAGGCTGTTTCTGTGCAAAAATTTTAAAATGCAGAAACACGGCCATGTTTTAAAACACGGGTAGCAGTGTTTTAAAACACTGACAACCATGTTTTCTGTAGTCCCCAAGGTAAATCTCTTGATAAAAATTGATTTTCCGCTTTCCTTTCGACGCGACCTCATCTCCAATCTTTTCCTTAATCCAACCTATGTTATCCTAATCATATTTGGACTTATTGGATGCATGATTGATTGAAATCAATGAGGTTACGATTACGCAGTAATTGTTAAGTTGAACGAGGTTTTATTAAACGAAATGGCGAGTGAGAACATAACCACGGCTATTAATAAAACACTATGGGGATGACGATCCCAAGAGGTTAAGTAGCAAACTTGGAATGGGAGGTCATGTATCCTGAGTTCATAGTTGTTATCCGGGTTGGGTTCTCCGTTGTGGTTGACGTTGTTCAAGTACTTTTGGATTACCCTACGCTATGATAAGTAAAGAGGAATGATGAGGGGTCACGAAAGAACTCATTGAGATTTGTAATCTCACCCTTTACATTGTTATATTTTCAGATTGACAGGTTAAGATCAAGCGAGGCGAGGAAAAGTACCAGCTGTTTTGGCCACCAAGTTTTGGGATCCTTCGAGATCTAAGTTTATTGTTAGTTTCACTAGCTAGGGGTTATGTATTATAGCTTTAGAAGCCCTAGTATTGGATCATGTAAACTCTAGGTTAATGTACAAAGTCTAATTCGTTCTTTGGATTTGAATTATGTTTAAGGAATGACATCATGTAAACCGATTCAGTTATATCATTTAAGTTATCCTTTTTGGTATAATACCACTTGGGACTATGTTTCATTCAAATCCATAAACAGTTTAGAACTTTGATTTGGTTAAAATGGTTAACAACCTATACTTTATGATGTCTAAAATTCAAGGTGTTACATCATTTTCTTTTCTGGTGATTTTTCCAAGATGATGAATGGTGGTCAGTGTGATATCCCTTGAGTACTGAGTTGAAAGGGTTTTCATTTTAGAGGGTTTAGAAAATAAAATAAGCAAGTGTTTACCAAAGTACACAAACGTCAGTGTGAAAAAATGAGGGTAAATGTGTATATTTATAACGATTTTCATTGAGTGTGTGTCGTTGATCAATAATGCCATAAGAAATCTGAACTGTTGAAATTCTATCTGTTAAGGCACTCTTATCAATACGTAAATTAGAGTACTTTGACCGAATGTAGGCCTTGATCAAAAATGTCGATAAGATCGAGACTGTCAAAAGTGTGAGTGGATCTTGATCATTGATCAAAATTTAGTATTATTATATTAAAATTTAAGTTTAATAATTAATTAAAATTATTTTAAAAAATACATTCCAAATTTATGTTTTTAGACATAATTCCGGAATGAAAAAAAAAGTACTTCCAGATTTATGTCTTAAAACATAAAATCAGAATTTAAAAAAATAGGTTCCGGATTTATGTCTAATTAAATCATAAATTTAGAATTTTTTTCAAAAAAGCTCCGGATTCACCTTTTAATAAATAAATCCGGAAAATAAAATAATCTAAATTAAAATTTGACTATTTTATTAAGGGTAAAATTGAAATAAACGAAAATGCGGGGATGTTGGGATTAGATGTGGGGTTGTAAACATTAAAACCCATTTGCAAAATATACAAATCCAAGCCCAATTTAGATCCCAAGCTTTGAGCAGAATTGGCAAGATTGCAAACTTAGTTTGACCAAAATAAAATTTGACCAAAAAAAAAGATTGCAAACCCAGAAATAATTTTTTTTGACCAAAACCCAGAAATAATTAAAAGTAAGAATTAAGGAATTACAAAAAGAAATTATAAAAATTACAAAGTAAATAATAAATAAGTAACATTTCTTTTGTACAATTTAAAAAAGCGAAGCAAAAGAAAAGAGCAGAAAAAGGAAAAAAAAACTAGAAGCGAGCAATCGACACCCTCAAAGCGTCAGCATTGAGGATCAGATCAATTCCAGCAGGAGGAAGACTGAAAATGGCCCAAGGATTCACAGAGTTAGCTCCAAGTTTGGCGAGAAAATCTGTTGCTGAATTCCCTTCCCTAAGAGTGTGAGTAAGAGTCACATTTCACTGCAAATCTAACAAATCTTTAATACTCTGGATGATCAAAGCATATCAGGGAAAAGACGAAAGAGTCGACTTGATCAAATCAATAGCCAACAAGGAGTCTCAGTAGCAAATCATATTCTCGATGCCCTTTTCAAGTGCTAGACGAAGACCTTTGTATATAGTCATTAGCTCTGGGAAAAGTTGTCATGTTGCACAAGGAAACCAGTGAAACCAACGATCCAATCTCCCGCTCCATATAAATAAGTAACATATATTCAGAAACTATAATTGCAAAAAATAAATAAATACAAATTACAAAAGTACATAACCATAAATTGTCTTAACAAATCAATGCGAAAAGCCATCTAGTACACCCATTCTCATTCTCATTCTCCTTTGATCCTCCTAATACTGACACAAGACTCACACAACATTCATCAAACACCACCAGAAATACCAAATAGAGAGATAGATAACAGAGAAGGAGAGAGACTGAAAGCTCATCTTTCAGTTAGAAGCTTTGCTTTAGCTGTAAACTCCATATCGTTGTCAAGCCGTAGCACCATTATGTCGTCCCGCTGTCTTCGTCGTGGCGTCATTCCCTTCAGGGCGCTATCCCTGGGATCCTTCTCGCTCAACTTATGCTGCGGTTAGTTGTTTAATTTATTGTCTCTCTGCGCATCTGTTTTTTTGGTGAATTACATCAGAAAAGAAATGCAAAAAGACCGGCCTAGGGCTCAACTAGAGGCTCCTCCCTGCGCATCATATTATGGCCTAACCCAGTTCTTTTCATTTTTTATTTTTATTAGTTTATTTATTTTCTTCTGCTTTTTTTATTGAGACTAGTGTATCCACTGCCGAACGCAGTGACTAATCCCCTTGCTGGATTGTCTTCTGTTTTATTATTGTAATTGTAAAGCGATTATTATTATTATTATTTCATACCCCGTTGACTTTTACTCTTTTTATTACAATCGTATTATATTATTATCATTATTCAATTGGTAACTTTTTAATTCCCAATTAATAAAAACACAAAAGTAATTAAATTTTTATTAAGTCTTTCCTTCAATTTGCAACTTCTTAATTAATAAAAAGGGTAAATAAAACTATATTTTTTGGAATCAATATTACTTTTCACAAGGTAATTTTTCTTGGAAAGAATGTCATGGGTGCTAATATCTTCCCCACGTATAATCGACTCACGAACCCAAATCTAGTCTGCAAATATCTTATCCCTTCAAAAGGGTGTTTTATCAACGATGGCCCTAATATGCACTATATTGTAACCGATTGGAACCGTGGATCGAAAAGAGTGTTGATCCTGATATGCACTATATTACAAAACAAAAGCTGGAGTTACTGAAGTAGTTGTTTCCAATATTTTTTTTGTCACATTGCACTAGCTACCATGGTTACCAATAATCAATTATATCACATTTCATTTGCATTGCTTCTTAGGAATGTGGACTTTTCAAGGCACATCTCGCACTCTTCAAGATGCCCCTATGTATGAGAGGCATGAGCAATGAATGGAACACTATGGGAAAGTCTACAAAGATCCGCAGGAAAAGGAAAAGCGTTTTGGGATATACAAGGATAATGTGAATTATATTGAAGCTTTTAACAGTGCTGGTGATAAAACTTACAAACTAGGTATCAATCAATATGCTGACCTCACTAATGAGGAGTTTGTAGCATCTAGAAACAAATTCAAGGGGCATATGCACTCCTCAATCATAAGAACAACTACTTTTAAGTACAGCAATGTGATCCACTATAGATTGGAGGCAGAAAGGAGCAGTGACACCAGTGAAGAACCAAGGCGAATGTGGGAAGTTTCTATCTCATAATCAATGCATTGAATCTCAAATGGTATGAAGATTTGATTGTCACCTAATTCTTACTAATTTTAATTTTCATTTGTTGGGCATTTTCTACTGTTGCATCAATTGAAGGAATTCATAAGCTAAGTACCGAAAAATTGGTATCTTTATCAGTGCAAGAGCTTGTTGATTGTGGCACAAAAGGCGAGGACCAAGGTTGTAAGGGTGGTCTTATGGATGATGCTTTCAAATTCATCATTGAAAATCATGGACTCAGCATCGAAGCCAAATACCCCTATAAGGGCGTTGATGGTACATGCAATGCAAATGAAGCATCCACGCATGCTGTCACCATTTCTGGATATGAGGATGTCCCAACTAACAACGAAGAGGTACCACAAAAGGCTGTGGCTAATCAACCAGTTTCTGTATCCATTGATTCTAGTGGCTCTGACTTTCAATTTTACGAAAGTGGTGTCTTCACTGGTTCATGTAGAACGGAGCTGGATCATGGTGTCACTGTCGTGGGCTATGGTGTGAGCGATAATGAGACTAAGTATTATTTGGTTAAGAATATTGGGAAAAACCCAAGTCCCACATTGACTAGTGATAAAGTCTCAAGAGGGTTTATAATGAAGAGGCAACCCTCACCTTACAAGCCGGTTTTGTGGGGTTGAGTTAGGCCGAAACCACATTCTAAGATGGTATCAGAGCCAATCCAAGATCCGTTGGGCTACCCGCTATCGGGCCACCCACCATTATTATCCACGCACCAGTTGTCCGGTCCTGGGCGTGAGGGGGTGTGTTAAGAGTCCCACATTGAGGTCCTGGGCGTGGTTTTGTGATGTTGAGTTAGGCCCAATCCACACTCTAAGAAAGAACTCATGGAGAACCAGTTGGGGTGAAGAAGGGTACATTAGGATGCAAAGGGGTGTGGATGCTCCGGAAGGACTTTGTGGCATTGCAATGGAAGGATCTTACCTAACTGCATAATAATAAGATTTGGATGCCATTATTCATAAACTACACATATCTAGTTTTACTATTTTTTTTTTTGTTTATATCTCCTTTCATGTTCACGCACTTGTGTAAAGTATCATAGTGTTTTAAAGCTTTAATGACGGACCAAAATGTCCTGAAAATAGAAATCAAAATAGATCCTTAATTTTTTTAGGGGGCTTAAGACTAATAGTAATAATTAATTAGCGATGTGTAGAAAAAACATCCCCAAACCCCTGTTGTTTTTTTTTTCTTTTCAAGTTCCCCCAAATTTGAGGGTTTTGGAAGAACTCAACATTACTAATCAATTACAACTACTATTAATCTTAAGCCCTCCCTTATCCTTCCTTCCAAACACACCCTTAATGAAATCATTTTTTGCCAATAAAAAAACGTCCACCTCATCTACATGCATATATTTATATTCTTAATACTTTTTTAATAACATCAATTAACTTTTCTTTCCCAATAACACTGTTGCACAGGATCCCATATTTACCAAAAGGGATACTCATACTTGTTATTTGATACAAAACAGACATAATTTTTGTTCAATTGATTGAGGAAACATAAAGGTGGATGTTAAAGGTGAGTAGTACAGTTGGAAAGGGAAAAAAAGAGTTGCTTTTTGCTACCCTATGAAAAAGTTACCAAAATGAATTGAGATAACAATATACATCATTTACAATTATGTTTCCCATGATCACACTATTTATACTCCTTGTTATATCAAGCCTCTCGAATCAAGTTAGTTGGCTCGCTCAAAACGTACTTCGGTATCTCATACTTCGCGCCTGCAAATATTTGCAGTAATAAGAATCAGAACAAGAAAACATTTTGCTTCATAGTTTCACTATCACAGGATCTCATAATCTAAGCTAGTGTTACCACTTTAACTGTACTTCTGCTACTGCACTATACTTTTCAAAAGCATGTTTGAAGTTTGTAAATGGATCTTAAAAACCCCAAAAGGGTTGGTTTATTTTTGAGGAGTCGATAGCAAGTTTGGTCTCTCAAATTTTCGAAAAGTTCACTTTAGTCCTTGACTTTAACAACATTCCTAAATCCTAATTATTCCCTGACATTTTCAAACGTCATTCAATTTAGTCCCTCAAATTCTCGATGTCACAATGGTCCCTCCTTTTTACAAGTTATTATCAATTTAGCCTCTGACAACTCCGTATCAATTTGGTCCCTCATAGAACCAAATATCAGGGACCCACAGCTGAAACTAAGTTGTAAACGTCAAGGACTTAATTGATATTAAGTTGTAAAAGTCAAGAACTAAACGTGACATTGAGAATTTTAAGGACAAAACTGAATTACATTAGGAATATTCTTAATGTCAGAGATTAAATTGAACATTTCTTAAATTTGAGGGACCAAATTGGCGATTAACTCTACTTTTTAGTAATAAATTCAGAAAATTCAGAATGAGTATGCAAAAAGAAACAATTTTGATAGTGAGAATTCATATATTTGTGGTAGGGAAGCTGGGGTGAGAAAAGTAATGATGGGACTAAAGATCTTTCTGCAAAAGTGCAATGAATATCACCAAAATCCACAATAAAGGCGGGTATCACATGATATACCACCTTACCAGGATGCCTGGACCACAGTTGGATAATTAAAGGGAAAATTATGGAACAACTGCTGGAAACCCACATGGTGGTTCATGGGCATTGCATAAAAGTTCTTGGATGTTTTTCATCTTAACTTCCAAATGAAATCAAAGGAAATTGAATTGATAGAGTTCTCTGACTTTCGATTAGAGATAGATTTAGATTATAGAAACCAAATCATATTATATCATATATATATATATATATATATTTATATATATATATATATATATTTTCATACCTCTATAATTTTAAAATGGAAAATTACACTCACCTGCCCTGTGGTATGCTTAAAAGGCACATACTACCCCTCTATTTTGAAAAAGACAATAACTTTCCCTCAATTACACACATTTTTGGCTCTATTCAGTAAAAATAGAAGGAAATGGGTGTCTTTTAGACACAATTGGAGGAAGGTGAGTGCGAACAAACAAGGGAGGTGCGTGTTTGCTTTAAAATTTGAAGGGGTGTACATGCAATTTATGCATACCTTAAGAGACGCGAGTGCAATTTTTACTTATCTAAAATTTTGTTCGATATAAAGTAAATAGTAGAAATGTAGAATACGCCACAAATTAATTACTTACCTCTTTCATCATAGCATACTGTCAAATCAGAACTCTGAACAATGACCCCAGCACTATCCACAATTGCTTGTGCTAAAGTTATATCAGCCTCAGCAGCAGCTCTAAGAGCATCCCAAATCTCTAGCATACGGAAAATCAGATATTTATTTCAATTGACTTCAAATAATAAGGCAAAATGAATCAAAAAAGAATGATTGACACACAAAAATACTGTGAGACTATTTGGTCTTAACTTCATTTTTGGATAAGAATTACATGATCTTAGCAGAATGATAGGCCGCGCCAAAATACCTTGTAAACCTATATGATCTTAGCATTTTTTTGGGATAAAAGTTATATCTTATTGTGAAATGGCATTTGTTTAAACATATACTCTTGTCCCTGGCACTCTATTATTTATGGGATGGTTTTGTTATTTGACAGAACACTTTTCTACAACTAAATAAAATGTCTGATAACTTGTTTGCTTAATATTTTCATTTTCACCACAGAAGTGAACTCTATCTTCTCAAAGCACAGTGATCTAAAGGAAATAATCCTTCCATTCCTCCTTGAAAACATGCTGGGGGAAGCCAATTTTCACTTTTGTGGTGAAAAGATCTTAGCCCAAGTTATACTGAAGAAAAACAGCAAGCTTGGAATGATTAATGTAAATCAGTCAGAAAAATAGTCTTGAATCTGATATAAAAAAAAAACAGAGCAATTCACCACATTATTGGAAGTGAAATGACTTGTAGGGAGCAATAATTTCTATTTAAAGTTAAACTCCTTGTATTCTAAGCCGATTTAATCTGTAATAGGACTTCAAACTAAGGTAATTTATTAAATCGTGATAATACCTTTGCGGCCACCATAGTGAGGAGCTGTGTCCCAAAACTCATCACGCAATTGTATTAGCTGAGTCTTCGTTATTGGCTGAGGATGCTTCCAAGGCTTAGGCTTTCGGATCTTTTTTACAGTCCCTGTTAAATTGTTTAAATTTCATGAAAACGTAAGGAATGAAAAATTAAACCAGACATTTGAAATGAAAAAAAAAAGAATATATTAAATCAGACTGACAATTCCAACTGATGATGATACCAATACATGGATGTAACATTTAGCAGCACCTTATTTTACACATCAACAGATGTTATATCAACATAAATCAATACAGAATGAATTGGAGTAAATCATCTGTGCGTCTATGCATTGACGCACGGATCAAAAGGACAAAGACCTGTTGATAATCGTGTGCTTTAGAAAGGAAACAACATATTCATTTAGATGTTCTTCTTATCTTATTTCCAAGATATACAAAATTGAAGGAAAAATTCATTGCCATGCTTATTAGCATTATCTTCACACAGACACACATGATGTACTGGTATACATTCAGATTACATAATAATGGAAAATGGAAAATTAGGCCTTAGTAACAGTCAGGATACTCAGAATTTAGGTGGCGTCGAATTTTACATCAGAAGATAAAATTCATGCGCGAAGCTGTTTACATAGGTTTCATTCATTGTATAAATTTACTATAGTTTGTAAAGTCAGTTAGGTTAGGCTGTTTATTACAGGCTTGCTTCATTTTGGTACTTGCAAAAAAGCTTACACCAGAGTTTCAAAAATCTGGCTGCAACGAAATTGTGGCTGCAGCACCGAGATCAGGATTTTTGATGTCTTCTGACTCTTCTCAACTATAACTCCTCATTAGCCGTATTTGACTGCAATTCTCCTTATCAAGTTTTGCAACTGCGACCGCGACCGTCACACCGCTATTTAAAACTTGGTTTACACCAAACTACTACAATTTACCAAAATATCAAAGATATGGACCAAAACTGGTAGAAGTAGGGTCCAATATTTTTCAGTCTCAAAAGGTATTAAACTATTTAATGTTTTGTTACCCTTTCCAACTGCATACATCTAAATTTTGGTGTCCACTCACACGGGAATCAAGAGGAACCTATTTCCATCCCCAATTCAATCAATCACTAAAAGCTAAAAGCATTCCCATCATGATAAAAAGTAAAAACAATTCATAACCACAAATAAAAGATATAGACTTAGCAAATCAATTAATTTCAGCACCATGAAGAATAAGCACAGATTAAAAGAATATAATATGAGAAACAATTGCTTGGAAAGACAAACATCAAAAACAAATGCTCTAAGTGAACTGATCACAGAGGGTATGATTTTCAACATTAAATAAAAAATTGTAGTAATAAATATCTAAAAAAGAATGAAAAATTATCATTCACCCTGTGCCCTATGCACTTGAGTTCTTCCTATTCAAGATAATATTATAATTCTCTAAATGGGTTTTCACAATTATCAATATCATAACGAAAAAAATCAGAAAGAAGAGATTTTGATCCCAAAATTTTTGTGAAGATTTAACAAAACCCAATGCAAAAGAGAAGATTTAGGGTGATAGAGAAGTTTTACCATCAGACTTGGATTGTGAAGATCCAGCACAACCCATTGCAGAAAAATTGGAGCTTCTTCGTTGGCAGCAAGGAGCTAAAGAAAGAGAGAGAAAGAGATATGTGAATTGTGAAAGGAGCTTCACTGAGATGGCGAGTCAATGACGTAGGCTTTCAAGTGTGGGGGAAAAGCTCTTTTTATTTTTTGTTACTTGGAAAAAAGCTCTTATATACTCCCAAACCTTATTTATTGCACAACCCCAAAAAATATTGCAATTAAATACGGAATGCTTTACTTTAATATGAAGTGTTTAACTTTATTCAATTCCGTAATTATGGAGTGTTTTAATTTATCATACTATTAAGTGTTTTGAGAAAAAACACATAATAGTATGATACGAAACATAAAAATTTGAAATAATCGAGCAGTGCAGACGCGTAAAGTGTTACGCGGTGCTCTTCAATTCAATAATCCTACTCTATTAAAAAAATTAATAATTCTATAATTTTTTGACATTTTGTTAACGACTATTTATACTGAATAGCGGTTCTCTTATTTTTTTTATTGTCTTAGAAAAAATGACAAATAGACATCATATATACACTATTGGAATTTCATACCCGACTCGAACCCTTAAGTCGATGTTTTTATATCAGCTGAAATTGCCAATACAATCAGCAATCGGATGTTTTAATTTTAGATAATTACAAAAAAAAGTATTTGTTTTTAGCTGTGCAAAATATTTCATTTAGATTTTAGTCATTCTAATAAAAATCTATGGTAAAATTCGTAGAATAAACTTTTATTTTTCGATCAAAATTCTTGTGAAATTTGATTTGAAGAATTTTTTTTTGACAAATTGATTTGGAGAATTAAAAACTATAATTTCTACCACATTCATGATCCACAAAAACACTTCATTTTTTATGCATTTGGTTGAAAAGGCTAAAATCCGAATGAAATATTTTATACTGACTAGAATAAATAAATAAAAACATTATATATGTAGAGATAGTACTTTATAATTTTTTGTGCATTAATTTTCCGAAAAAAAAGTAAAATATCATATTTATTTGTAGGATTTTATTTGATAAATTAAATCATTTCTAAATACTTTTTTAAATATTTTTTTTACCAAACGTCGGTTTGTTTTTGGATTTTTTTTCCACCGCACAATTGGAAATCACAAGTTGTAGTGTGAGATTTCATGGTTATGCTGATGATGCTGCCTCCCCAAATTTGGAGTTGGAAAATGTAAAGCAAAAAAGGGTCTGAGTTATGCTAATGAGTGAGATAAGATGACATGTTACGTTGTTCTTTTTGAATTGTGGTTAATTAATGATATGATGTGAATCTCTCTCCATCCATCTACGTGCCGTATTGGATTGCCACCTCCCTCTCTTTGAGGTCAAACACTGGCAATGGCTGCTTTTCATTTATTTTATGCTTCCACCAACCTCCATCCACTCTAATCATGCCATAATAATTCTTCCCACTCCTCTTTTTCCTTTTTAATGAAAATTATTTTTTATATATTAAGTGAAAACTTTTTTGCTCGAATTTTTTATCGCAGATTTTTGACTGGAATGAGAACTTCTTTTTTTTTTGACAAGGAAATGAAAACTTTTTTAATGACAAGAAAGTAATTTAAATATGTAACATAAAGATTAAAAACATATAGTAATATTTTAATGATTAGTTATAATGTTATATTCTATTACCTATTAATTGAAAATAGTAAATGTTGACAAATTTTTAGTCTAGACAGAGTAGCATGATTTTTTTATAATGTTATATTTTGGTGAAGAAGATTTTTCACCAAAATACTATTGATTGAGCAAAGACGTGACATGATTTTTTTTATACAACAAAGACGTGACATGATGAGTCTTACTACAAAAGAGTTAAGTGGAACGAGCGTATTAGTCTCCAAAATTTTAAAGCTAATTATGAAAAAGTAATATATATTGTTAACAAATTTTTAGTCTAGACAGAGTAGCCTCCATGCACAATTAGGGAGACCTATGAAGCTCGAATACGAGATACGATACGACACGATACGTGGATACGATAAAATTTTGAAAATCAAGATACGATACGGCATAGATACTTCAATAAAAAATTAAATCAAAATTTAAAAATATAAAACATAAGTAAAGATGCTTCACTTTACTAATTGACAATTGCTCATAATATTCAATAGATATGATCGCATTTACAAAAAAGATATTTCTGATCAAAATAAGTAAGCATAGTTAAATATATTTTTTCCCACCCATTTAAAATATATTCTTCCTCCTACGAACATGTCACAAAAGATATACAGTCTACTATTTTTTTAAAAAATAAAAGGGATATGGAGCCTCATTAAAACCTTTTTTTCTGATGCAAAACCCTCATTAAGGAAAAAGCACCAAGAAGGAAATAGTACTCCCCCTAAATTTTATTGATCAAAAAGAGAAAAAGTACAGAAGACATGGAGGGACTAGATCAAAACCCATGAGCGAAAATGTCATTACAACTGGAAAAAAATAAAAGACAACCTACCAAGGTGTGCATAGGCATCACTATAACGACTCTCATCCCAACCAGGTCGGCACCAGAGACGCTAACAATCATCTGCAGCACACCAAAAATAGGAGTCAACATGCGAACTCAGCCCATCGAAGGACAACGAAGCTAACAAAATCTATAGCTAGGCAAGCCCAACCTATTCCTGAAAAAGTCCTCCGCAATGAAGCTCGGGATGAGATTCCACCAAGTAAAGCCACTTGAAATAGTTCCATGACTTGCAAGCTTATCAGCACAAGCATTACCTTCTCTGTAAATGTGGGTGCAAACGAAATTCATCTGTCTAGTCAAGTATAAACAATTGTTCCATCTGTTGCGGAGTTTCCAAGGAGCAACATTACAGTTCTTAAAGGCCGAAACAACTAATTGAGAATCACATTCTAACCACAACGACATCCAACCTTTGTCAAACGCGATCTCAATAGCCAACATAGCTCCAGTAAGTTCAGCATGAAGGGCATAACTGTTACCTATCGGAGCAGAAAAACACCCAAGCACAGCAGCACTCCGGTCTCTAAAAATACCACCACAAGCAGCTGGACCAGGACTCCCTTTAGCAGCACCATCTGTATTACACTTGATCATATAAGGAGAAGGTGGGGTCCAAATTACCTCTTTGATCGTTGAAGAATTTCTGTAGTTACCATTGACATTAAAAGCTTTGATAATCATAAACTCAGCAGCAGAGGAAGACATTGTAGATTTAGAGGCATTGCCTGTTAAAGTCACATTGGAAATAGTTAAATTGATAGCAGTATGTAAGGGGATCACATGATTATGAAATCTAGCCTGGTTCCTGCAATACCATATCACCCAAAAAATATTTACAATAGCAGTAGAGACGATGTCATTCAATTGCGGACTCCACCCATGGGAAGTCAAAGATAAAACGCTCTGGAAGGAAGCAGTGTCAATGTTGAGGCTTAAGACGCCTCCGAGCCAACTCCAAATGTGTTTGGCAAATGGGCAGGCCAAGAAGAGGTGGTGAGAAGTCTCTGAATCACTACCACATATACTGCAAACTGAAACCACAGTGCAACCTCTATTCCAAAGTTGGTCATCGGTTGGCATCTTATTGTGGATAGCCCTCCAAATGATAACTGATTTTGAGGGCTGAATAAAATTCTTCCAAATTGTCTTCGTCCAAGGAACAACCTGCCCAGCGGGAGCGTGAAAAAGGAACGAATCCCTGAAAATCAGATCTCCTGAGTTAGAGCAATCCCACATCAATTGATCCACCACCGGGATACTTGGGATAACAATTTTCTGAATGTCAAAATAAATTTGGGGGAAGTAATGAACGAAGTCGGTAGGGATAGACCATCTGCCATTTACTATAAAATCACTAACAGTAGCTTTGAGGTCCTTGTATACAGAAGGAGGTATACCAATGATATCCACAATAGGCCTAGATAGCCAATAGTCCGTCCAAAAATTAATGCTAACACCATTCCCAAGCTTCCAAGTTGAGTGCTCGAGAATTACCGAAATACAAGACTTAAATCCAAGCCAGATAGAAGAAGAGACATGATAATTTACCGGCTTATTATTTTTATAGACCCTGGCTTTCAAAAGAAGAGCCCATTGTAAGTTGGTAGAGATGAAATTCCAGCCAAGTTTTAACATACCAGCCTTATTAATGGTTTTGATAGATCTAAGGCCCAGACCACCTTCTTGGACGGGTTTGCACACCTTCTGCCAAGCAACAGTAACAATTTTCCTAGTAGCAACATCGTCTGACCACACAAAATTTCTAATCCATGTATCAATAGTAGTAAGGAGATTAGCAGGCCAGGAATAAATGCGAAAGCTATAAACCAACATGCTCAGAATGACAGAATTGACTAGTTGAACTCTGCCCATGACAGATAATAAAGAGCCTTTCCATGAGGATAGTTTAGCCCTAATTCTATCTGCAATAGGCAACAGGTGGATACGCCGAGGCTTTCCTTCGAATAAAGGAACACCCAGATAAGTGAAAGGGAGAGATCCTTTCGAGAATCCTAGCAAAGCTGAGATGGCGTTAACACGAGAGGTGGATATGCTGCCAGTGAAAATTTTTGACTTCTCTTTACTGATAACCTGGCTTGAGACTTGTTCATAAGAGGAAAAGAGTTCCATCAAACTAGAAATACTCTTTTTAGTAGCTCTACAGAAGATCATTATATCATCAGCATATAACACATGACTTGGCATACGGAAATCTCGCGGGCCAACCATGAGCTGAAGCTTACCCTCTGCCACAAGTTTAGAAATGCCTCGGCTAAGAACATCTTCAGCCAAGCAGAAGAGAAGAGGGGACAAAGGGTCTCCTTGTCTGACCCCCCTTTTGCAACCAAAGAAGCCAACAGAAGAGCCATTCACAGCAAAGGAGAGCTTAGCTGAGTGAAGAATAATATTAATCCAAGAACAAAACTTCTTAAAGCCAAAAGCAGCTAGAACCTGAAGTAAGAAATTCCAGTCTATAGTATCAAAAGCCTTTTTGATGTCAATTTTCAAGGCTAGCTGGCCTCCAAAAGACTTTTTCTGAAGCAGATTGATAGATTCGGAGGCGGTGCAGATGCACTCAGAGATGTTTCTACCTTTCACAAATCCCCTTTGATTTTCAGAAATAATGGCAGGAGCAACTAGAGCAAGTCTGTCAGCTATAACTTTTGTAATTATTTTAAATTTAAAATTGGCTAAAGCTATAGGTCTATAATGCTCGATTCTATCAGCTCCATCAACTTTTGGAATCAGAGCAACAATATTAGAGTTAAAGTTAGGGAGCAACCAACCTTGTTTAAAAAATTGCAGCACAGCGTTATAAACATCTTGAGCAACAATATCCCAGTAGTGCTGAAAGAAGAAACCTCCAAATCCATCAGGACCGGGGGCGCCATCACCATTAAGAGAAAAAACTGCAGTTTTAACCTCATCCAGAGAAGGTAAACTAGTAAGCATAAAATTGTCCTGATCCGAAACTAGAGCAGGAATAACGTCCCGAATAAGATCGTTGGAACGATAGTCATTGTTCACCGAAAATAAATTCTGATAATAATTCAAAATATGGTTCTCGATATCAGCCGCATTGGTAAGAATACTATCACCAGCCATCATAGTAGAGATCCTCGTGGCAACTTTTCTAATTTATGCCATCTTATGAAAAAAGGCAGTGTTTCTATCCCCCAAGTTATGCCAGATAACTCTAGATTTTTCCTTCCAATATGCTTCTTCATAATTTAACGCATATTGCAAATTAGTTTGAGCCTCCTTCTCAAGAGCGAGTAGATCATCGGAGCCACCTACATTATTAATCTGACCCTGGATATTATCAAGTTTGGATAAAGCCTCATTAACATTAGTGAAAACGTTCCCAAAAACTGTAGCATTCCAGTCCCTCAGCTTTGCTTTTAACTCTTTCAGCTTCTATGATAAAATATGCATGTGGCAGCCAACAACAGGGCTTTGCCAAACCTCAGAGACAAGCCTCTTACAGTCAGGGTGTTGAGCCCACATTTTTATAAACTTAAAAGAAGAATGTTGCCGTAAAGACTCCTTTTTCATAAGGAGGAGAAGCGGGAAATGATCTGACTTGCTTCTAGTAAGGGTGTAACAATCAACACTATCCCAAAAATGGAGCCAATCCTCGTTACATATGGACCTATCTAGTCTCTTCTCTTTATAATGATTTCCAAGTCTACCATTAGACCAAGTAAATTGAGACCCCCGCGTAGGGAGATGGATCAAATGATTCGAGTCGGTCCAGGCTGAGAATTCATCACAAGAAATAGCTAAAGGAAGCCCGTGACCTCTTTGCTCATGAGCACCCAAAACTGCATTAAAATCACCAATAAAACCCCATGGAGCAGGGTGATCCCGCTGCAAGTTAGTCAAATCGCTCCAAAGTTGCCTCCTAGCAATATGATTATTGGACGCTGCATACACGGTAGAGAGGTAAAGACTCTGATTTTCCACAACGATAGAGAAAGCCACCTGTTGGCTGGTAGAAGAAATAACTGCAGGATTATAAGCATCTGTACAAAAACACCAAAGATTGGAGGACAACGATCCTCTATTATTCTCAGCAAACAACTTCAAATGCAAATTAGAGAAAAAATTCGCGGAAATCTGATCAATTCCAACCCATGGTTCAGAAATAAACAAAAAATCAAGCTTATGCATTTTGCAAAGCTTTTGTAATACTACTCTTGTATCAGGGTTACCAATGCCCCTGACGTTCCAGTAAAGGACTTTTAACATTGAGACGAATGTTGGAGACCACCCTTTGATCGGGTCATATAGCTTCCTTTCTTTTGAATTTGCAGTCGCTTCTGGCTCAATTTTTTCTTTTGGGATTTAGAAATAACCTCAGTGAAATTATCGCTGTTAGAATCCGCCGAATACTTGGATGATTTGTCATTGGATTCGTCTTTTGTAGAAATATGCTCATCTTCAGACTCGCCACCCGAGTCACCCCAAAAACGACTAGCAATATGCATATCATTAACAACGTTTGCATTTAAGTGAACAATAAGAGTATCAGAAGTATCTTCCATCTGCGTAGAGTTGTCTTGAGCCTGATTTTCACCCTTGTCTGAGGCAAGCGAATCTGGAATAATTTGTACCGAATTGATTTCCTCACTAGGAACACCTCTAATCACTTCTTGCGCCTTAAGAAGTTCTGTAAATCCCATTATCGGTTTGCCATTACCTGCCATAGTCTTATCTGTCACCCTACCCAACAGAGGATTTGGATCCGCTTCTACCTCCTAAGGAGTCAACACAATGTTGTTGATACCCCGAAACCGATTACAATCATTATCTTCCTCTATTGATATAACAATATCTTGTGCCTGTACCGCCTTCGACTGAGGCGCAACTACATCAACAATAGTCTCAGTCTCATTTTCAACAATAGTTTTTCCCTTATCAGTCTTAGGGACGTACCAGGGCAGAGGACGCGAGGGATTTTTCTGCGGAACCTCCTTCCTCAGTATTTTTTGGCTTACCATCCTCAGCTTTTTTGACAACCTGTTCTGATGTATTTCCATACCTGCAGTTATGAATCGAGTGACCCAGGCAATTGCACAATTTGCAGAACGAAGGCACATGTTCATATTCAACGTCAATAAGAAAGGCATACCCCTCTCTTTCGACTAACAATTGATCCCGAAGAGGCGTATTTAGGTCAATATCTATCAGAACTCTAGCAAAATGACCAAAGGATCGCTTAGCAGTGGCTTCATCTAAAGCAATGGGGACGCCGAGACTCCCACTGATTTCAAACAAAATTTTCGGCTTTATAGAGTCTACTACCCAAGTTAGAATATAGGAAAAAAACATCAAGAAGTTTAGGCTTTATAGAATTGCCTACTATTCACTACTTAACACTAACTATGTCATTCTCCTCTCCTCCATTTCCATTGTCAAAAAATAACATAGCTTCCAACTCTGGTTCATCAAGAGATATCTCAGGATACTCCCAGGATACATATCCCCAAAGTGTCCCTCACGTATCCGGTAAGTATCTTGTCTTTTTTAATTTAAAAATAAATATAAATTCCTGGATACTCCTAGGATACGTATCTGGACGTATCCGACACGTATCGGTATCGGACGTATCCGACACGAGTACGTGACCTATTTTGGAGTATCAGGGCTTCATAGAGGGAGACTAATATCCATCGAAGCAACAGTAAAGCTCAATCTCAAAAAATTTAACGCCATAAGTAGTATACCTTTTAAAATTGTTAATGTTAATTATGGTTTTACTCAAAATATTCTTATATATCCTACAACATTTTTTTCTTAAAATCTAATTAAGTAATTAATTAAAAAGGGATGCTTTATATGGTTCAATGAATGCAATTAACAAAATATGGTCCAATGAATGCATTAGGGCCCGATATAAAACTTAAATTATGAAAGGGTGCAATAGGGTAGTCCATTGGTTGGTCGCTGAGAAAAGATTACAGTTACACGTATTTATCAAAGGTGTAGCATGCATTTTTTTTTAGACAAACGTAGCATGCAAATATGCAATTATTCCGGGGCTTTTCTTTTCCCTCACGCGTAAATGAAATTTTATTAGAGATTTCGTAAATAAAATTTTATTGAATTTTCTTAATTAGTGTTTCAAGACTATAATTGTTTCACTAAAATCATAATATTCATTATATTAGTAATTTAAAATCACAACTTTTTTATGAAAGATCTTTTAGTTTTAGTTTGTTCGTTAATTTTTCTTAACTCAATTGTTAACATCTGCCATTTCATTAAAAGGGGCAATATGCTCTTAGAATAAAAATGATTGTTAGCTGAAAGGAATCATATAATTGCTCAATGTCTAGGAAAAGTGATTGTTGGGTGTCAGTTTTCCTTGTTGTCGTGGCATTGCCGTGTGTGGTGTGACCTTTTTCTTTTGGGATTTTTTTTTTACCCCATCTTTCCCTCAATACCCCCACAAGATTTTTTAAGACGAAAATACCCCTGCCTAAAATGAACGTGATCGGATTTACCTTAGGGGGAGGTAAATCCGATTTGTTAATTTTAGCCATCGGATTTACCTTTTTGTGCACCCCCACTAGGTAAATACGACTTTAAAATTAACAAATCGGATTTACCTTAGGGGGAGATAAATTCGATTTGTTAATTTTAGCCATCGGATTTACCTTGGGGGGAGGTAAATCCGATTTCCCTAAAAGAAGAAAAATCGGATTTACCTCCCCCAAGGTAAATCCGATTTTGGATATTAATTTTTTTTTATTTAATTTTTTTAAAAAAACTTATAAAAACGCTACTAAAAATCCGTTAAAGAGTTAGAACTAATTCAAAAATTATACAAACACCACTAAAAATCTAATAAAACCAAACTAAGGCTATGCAAATTTTTTTAGATTTTTTGGAGACTGAAAAGTTTAAAAAATTAATAAAAAATAGTAAACGATTGAATTTGTGGAGAATAAGTTTTTTTTTTGAAAAAAGTATCAATTGTAGTAGTATTTTATTTTTTCACTAGATACACTACCTTGTTAGTTTTGTGCCCGCCTAATAAAAGCAAAGTGGACATTTTGGCATGATTCTCGTGCAGTTGGATAATTCGATCCAACCTCAGAGAGAGAAATCCATATTGTGACAAAAACAGACTTGCAATCGGTGTTATCAGAACCAGACCGCCCAGTCCGGTCGAATCGGCCCGACCGGGAATCGGTGCCCTTCTCGGTCAGGATTGCTTGCATAAACGGCTCAATTGTTTTTAATTTAATTTTTCACGTTTTTTGTTACAAAAAAGCTTCCTGCGGGAAGCGAACCTTGCAACAAAAGGTGGTGCCGCACCTCTTAACCACTGCGGCAGCTTCATATGTTGTTAATAAGCTTACAAACATGATATATTATATATCTTACATAAAGTATATGTAATTAGGTACTAATTATGATTTTGGATATGTTGAGACCATTATTATTTCATGGTTGTTTATTTAATTAGGTATTTACGATGTGGTTATGGACTTATGGTCCTTATGGATTTGAACTTGTATAGTAAATTTGAAGAATTATGTTAATTTTGTGTTGAGAATTTGTTTTATAGATTACTAAGATATATTACAAATTTTTGATGGCTTTGTTATGCACAAATTTATTCATATTAGGTCTATTTTTAGTGTGTCCGGCTCATGCGGTCCGACCAAAGATCTGCCGGTTCGACCAAAGACCCAGTAACTCAGTACCTTGACCGGCTCGATGATCGGTCCGGTTCTGAAAACATTGCTTGCCATGCAAAGGAATCCTTTTATTTTTCTTCAATTTCCTGGCAACAACTGATACATCAAGTTGCGGTTTGTATCATTTTTTATTAATATTTCACAAAGGATTAAATAACTATTTATTTTGGGGTTATTTGAGCATTCAAGTGTAGCCTTGTTTGAGGTAATACACAGTTAGTATAAAGTTTTTTTACATAGTCATCATTCATATAAATTGACACATCATTAATGCACTGTTTGTTAAAAAGTAGCGGATAGCAGATAAGGTAGCTTATAGTAGATAAGCTAGCTTAGCAGATAAGGTAGCAGATAGCGGATAAGCTAACAGATTAAATTTAAAGTGTTTGGTAAAATTAGCGGTTGAAGTAGCTTATAAATATAAAATTACACAAATAGGCATTTGTAATTCGTACCTAAAAATGAGAGAGAAATTCATCTAATAGAGAATAAATGAGGAATTTAAGTAATAAGGGTAAAATTGAGAGAAAAAAAAACCCATAAGCTCAAACACTACTTCAAGTAGCATTTCAAAAAATGCTATAAGCTAGTTAAAAAACGCTAAAAGCTGGTTGTGTCAAATACTTAAAAGCTAGCGGATCAGCCCTGCCAAACAGAGCGTAAAAACTGAATTTTATCCTATCTAATTTAAAAGTCACGCATTAACTATATGTTAGGTTTCACTTTTAAAATTGGTAGACGTGAGTTTAAAAGGCTAAAAGTGATTTTTGGGTGCTAAATTGATATTTGACTCTTCTTTTTGTTGCATAAATCGGGTATCCGCTACACGCAACTGCAGAGACTAATCACTCGAGCCGGATAAGATCACAATGGGCGGTAAAGCTCTCCCTCAAGAGATTTAACATTGCTGCATGCCCAAGGTTGAACTCTCAGGGCCTAGGTTAAGTTGCATGCCCAAGAGCTTTGATATTTGATTCTTTCATCTAAAATCAATTTTATTACTCTAAAAGTGATTCTATTAAAATCTATAAATTGCAGCTTCTAAGGTGACATCGAATTTATCACAAAAAACGGTAACATAGAATTTATTCTACAAGGGGTGAAATTTCTGTCCGTAAGTGGGGATCCCTGTAGGGATTACCTCATTCAGGGCCTCGCAGACGGAGAATTTTTCCCTATGGGACTAACAGGAAAGAATATCCCCTACCGTCAATTCGCGAATAGGGACAAGGATCATACTCGCGTCCCAAATATATTACATAAATATTTATTACATTATAAGTAATTGATTTGTTAGCCTTTTTAAGTGTTTTTAATTAATCATCGCAAAATTGATTAATTAAAATCAATTCAAGGAAAATCAATCATCGCCACCCCAGAACTAAACATACAAAATAATGTGATTGGTTGTCAATGGTAAAAAATCATCGACGTTATATCAAAACTAAACTCATTAAAAAATGGATTAATATGTTTTTAGGCATAGTCTGTAACACGAGAAAGTGAGAAAAACTGCATTAAAAAACTTTTCAAGTATTTGGTTTTGGTGTTTCAAAATATTATGGGAGAATGCAAAACATATTCGTGGATCCACAAATATGCAATCTTCCCAAAATGAGAAGAAAATTGCTATGTGGAAGGGAAAGCATGGAGAGTATTTTTCATTTTTTCCAACTTTTTACCATTTCCGTTGATTATATTTTAGGGTATTTCTTTCTCTTTTTTCTGACAAAAAAAATAATTTAGGGTATTTCTATAGTTTTGTTTTTATATTTATTTTCTCTTTCTTTTTACCCAATCAAACAAAGAAGAGAAGAAAATAATTTTATCTTTCTTTTGTCACATTATTCTCTACCAAACAATCAAAAAATGGCTAACAAAGATGACGCAAAAATGTTTTCATGAGTTGTTAGCTATTTTTTTGTTATCCTAGTAGTGAAGGATCTTGACCAAAGAGTCATTGAAACTCAAAAATGCATGAACAGAGACACAGAAATACAAATACAGTAAAATAGATAAATATAAATTAAATTTATTTATAAACAAAATTAAATGAATAAAAATATAATTTTGATTTACAAAGAGACTCAATTATGTTGTTCTAAAAAAGATAGTTTTAAATTTATTTAACTCTAATCTTAAAAAGTTGAGATATTTTCTTCGAAAATTTTCAACCATCTATTCATAATTTGTAGTTATAATATAAGAGTTGTGATGATATTAAACATTTAAATAAAATTTATACTCCAAAAAATATTAAAAATAGCAAACATTTATACATATATATATATATATATATATTGTTACATATTACCTACACATTGAATAAAAAAATTATTAATGCATAAAAAACATATTTTTCTTTTGTATAGTATATTTTGCAAATTTGTAAGTTTTGTATCAATAATGACTGGTGGCATTGTGGTTATTTGTGGGGTGTGTAATTCTATGGTTATTGGATCGATTCCAATTATAAAAAGAATATAAAAAATAAGCGCCGTTGTTTTAAAATAACAAAACTGAAAAAATCTTAATAAGAGCTACACCAAGAATCGAATCGAAATCGGGACACAAAGGGTGAAGAGCCCAGATTTTAACCGCTACGCCACACTTTGAAAATTGCTATATTTGCGCAAGTCCGGTATATATTTACTAGTCGATATATAAAAATAGGGCTATTTTAGTAGTTTTACATATTTTTTAGGGCGGGTCGTGGCCCTCCCCTCCCCTAAATAAGATCTGCCCTTGTAACCTAGGGATTTTGTTAAAATCAGCTAAAAACGACTTATACATATGTCAAAATATTTTCAGAAGTTCTCTCAGACACTTAAATAAATACTCTTAACCTCTGTTTGGTAAAGCTTGACAAGTTGCGTCTAGCTGGCTTATAACGTATAAACTCAGCTATGCATTTAAGTTTATAGGTTATAGCATTTCATTTTTATCTCTCATTTTTACTCTTATGATTTCAAACAGAAACCTATGATATTGACAGGTGCACATACCAAACAAGAAATGTGACTTGAGTCATCTTAAACATCATTCAGAGTGTTTAATGCTTAAACAAAACTTTGGTGGCGGTTTCATTTTTTAACCCACGAAGGATCCCTCCTTTGGATTTTTCGGTCACTAAAGTCACATTATGCTCTACCAAACAATCAAAAAATGGCTAAAAAAGTGTCACAAAAATGTTTTCGAGTTGTTAGCTATTTTTTTGTTATCCTAGGGAGCTTGTTAAAATCAGCTAAAAACAGCTTATACATACGTCAAAAACTATTTTCAGAAGTTCTTTCAAACACTTACTTCCTCTGTTAAGAATATAAGCAAAAACTGGTCCACAAAAATTGATGTATCTAATTCAAAATTTAGACCAGATTCATCAACTTTCGTTGACCAGTTTTGCTTATATTTTATAACAGAGGGAGTACATAGTCTTTGAGTCACAATATGGTAGGAGTTAAGGCAGTCAAATAGAAACTCTTAACCTCCGTTTGGTAAAGCTTGACAATTTGCACCTAGCTGATAGCTTATAGCATATAAACTCAGAAAATAAATATAAGTATTTAATGACACTAATTATTCGTTTGAGTTTATATAGCTTATACCATTTCATTTTCCTCCTATTATTTCAAAGAGAAACCTATGATATTGACAGATGCACATACCAAACAGGAAATGTGACTTGAGTCATCTTAAACATCATTCAGTGTGTCTAATGCTTAACATAAAATGATAAATGCAGAAGATCAAATATTTGGGAAAAGGAGATAAATGGTCAAAAAGAGAGTGAGAAACCTCTTCAACATTGAAAATATTTATACGTGTAGATGCAAATTTTATCACAAAGTTTTTCAACTAAGCACAAAACATTAGATTATAATCGAACTACAATTACAAACTAACTTCAAACATATTCAAGTACAAATATTCAAACATAATTCAAAACACAACTAGTAATTGAAAAAAAAAATCAAATCATGCAAAACTTGTTACTGAGAGTTGAATCTGAAGGACTCTCCAGATACATACTTAGTCCTCATGCTATAATGATCAAACTTTGAATTGCTATGATCAACAGTTCTTGGCTCAACAGGTTTAGCCTCAGCTCCATTTACCCCAAAACCAACTTCTCCACTCTTTTCTCGATGCCGGTGTCTTGTCCTTTCCTTTTGGCTTTTAGATTTAGAGTACAATGGCATCTCAGTAGAACCATAGAATTCCGCGTACTCTTGTCGTTTTGAAGAGCGATGCTTACTTGACGAAGCAGGGTCCTTGAAACTGCTTGATTTCATCTTTGGAGGCTTCGATTCTGAATATTTCTCGGCTGTGCTTGGAGTATGGACCTGTGGCATCTGCCTATTTTCGATAAAAGTAGCAGGAGCGGTTTGCGGAGCGGTTTGTCTATTGACCAATGGAGGCGGAACCGTATCTTCGGGCATCACGAGATGATCCTTTAGTGGTGTTGGGCCTTTCCTGTGGCCGAGAGATCTGAAATTTGAGGGTATGAATTGAGTGAATGTATTAGCTAAAGCTTCAAGGGAGAGCTTAGAAAGATCAATAATAAGTTGTCCAAAAGATGGCCATCCTGGCTCTTCTTTACTGCTCTCTAGGATTGGCATGTGTTTCTCATTGCTTGGTTTCACTTTAAACTCTTTTCTCGATTGTCGCTGCAGCGATTATGCAGTGTAATTAGCCAACCAACAAGGTAGAAATACATTTTATTTTTATAATATAAACACACAAATCGTGTAATTATGAAATTTCTATATTCACAAATTGTATTGAAGCAAAACAGACATACTGTTTTTGAGAAGAAAGAGGATCCGTATCCCTGCTGAAGCATGCATGTAGCATATCCTACTAACACGGCACCAACAACTGTAAGGATATCTGCAGAAAAGTGGAAAAAATGGGTTATAGTCAGAAGTTAATTGGAGATAGTGAGAATCTAATGCACATGATTAAAAGATACAGTTAGATACACTGTTCTGGAATTTACATATTCCCCATTATTTCACTAATTTGCTAAACAGAAACTTAACATTTTCCAGTAACAACCATAACGTTTTAATATTTTAAGTTCTTAACACATTTAAATAACAATCTTTCCATTAGCTCTATTTTTCAAAGGTTGTCCACTCTTTGATTTGGGCTGTATGCCAAGTTACCCACTCTTCCTACATTCATGATGAACTTCTCCCAGGCTAGCTAGTCAGTATTAGTGCTATCGCTTCAAAAAATATAGATCGATATTATTAGACATACTTAATACTCTCTTTGCCCCACAACGAGTGTCACATCTGGTTGTTTTACAGAAATTAAGAAAAATTTATAAATGAAAGAAAGAGAATAGTAATTTTACTGAATTACCTTTATCAAGGATTAGTGCATTCACCGTTATGGTATTAATTAGAGGGTACAATTAGAAAGAAAAAAGAAGTAATTAATGTTACATTGAAAACGACATTCATTTTGGCATAATTTTTTGTAGAAATGTGACACTCAATGTGAGACGAAGGGAGCACCAAGTGAAAAACAAGAGGAGACTCGCGCGCACTTAGTTGTTGTTTTGTAACTAAACTCTTAGCACTTTTGGTTGTCCTTTAATGAAGTTAATTTTGCATACAAAAATTACTCCTAGTAAACAATAGGCTAGATACACAATTCATTAACTTCTTCAGAAGGTTGAACCTTCTGAATATATATCCGATTTTCTAAATAGTCTTCTCATCACCAAGTACATACTGTAATACCATATCAAAAAGGTTTTCTAATTTCACCTTTTGGCAAGATTTAAAGAGTCATTATTCAACCTCATTCTTATGACTCGCTGAATCACTTCAATGTTGATTAATATCACAACATCCAATTCAAGAAATATTTTATGGTGCATAACGGGATGGAGGCTTGATTGGAATTCTTGCAAAGATATTTTAACATTTGGATGAAGCAAGTGGGGGAAGATCGACAATGAATGTAGAGAAGTGCGACTGAAGAAGCTTGAACACATTCTTTAAGGGTTATCTCTGAACTTCCAAAATGGGAACCCTATGAACCTGTCTAGAGGGGGAAACACCATAGGTGTTGAGCGTGAAACAAATGGAGAAGGATCAAGGTTTGGTAACGACAGAAAATGGGATTAAGAGCAAAATTGGAGAGAAGTGGGGGAAGAAGCTTGACATTCATCTGTTTTTCATAGATGATGTGCAATAGCGGTCCATAGAAGATTGCCAAAATTTCGCCATAATCGGCCTCTTTAAAACGCATCGCGGATGTCGCCATACAGTACAAAATGAAATGGCGGATTGCTCAAAACCACTACCTCAATCTGCCATGGCGGTTTTTTAACGGCGCTGATGATGTGTATGGATAAATAAATAGGCGGGGTGCTATTACAAGATAATGGGGTGTGTGACACGAGGAGAGTCTACAAGCAATAATGATGGCTACAGAGGATTAAGTCCTATTGGTGTTCCAGTCATGAGAACTTTGTGCAGAGAACCCTTCATAGCCAAAACTTCAGGAAACAGTGATTAAAAGGTTTCAATGTTTGATAATGCCAAACGAGTATTAGTTTCTATTGGAGTTGAACAGACGACTTCTATGGAAGACTACCTAGCAAGAGTTCAAGCTCTATGTGAATCCCCAATGAGACACCGATCCTAAGTTTCTCAAGAAAAGGCAGAAGTTACCCAATGGAGGGTTGGTGATGTAATTCGTAATAACAACTAACATCAGAATCACATGTTTCAAAGGCTAGAATTTTTATTCTTCAGTGAAGCATAAATCATTCAAAATATTCTTATCTTGTCATCACATACTTGGAAGGTGAAAAAAGCACCAGATTAGTATCATCTAATATCGACAAAAATTATTACATAAAATAATAAAACAATACCAAAGAGGAGATAAGAATTTAAACCTGTGCTAGAAATTGAACTAGATTGATAATCACAATCCTCTTGGTCAAGAATAATTTGCCGAAGAGCAGCATTTCCTCTATCAATGACCAACAACGAACAGGTTGGCCGAACATATACAACATCAAAATCATTTGAGAACTTAGCATCCTCACTAGGCCCATCCCTATATCCTGCAACATTTGACTTTCCTCCCGCGATGGTAGTCACACCTAAAAAATAATTACGAAGATCAGTAACAAAACCTTTTTCACCATTCTAACTGATCTTTCTCCTCGAGAGATTTGTATTTCATCTTTCAATAATTCCACTAAGGCAGAAATCATATATTCAAACGAATAGCCTGAAGTCAGGAAGTGTTGTAACTCAACTAACACATACCAGAATCTCCAATCTTTCTGATGGCCAGATTCTGAGTATCAGCAACATAAACATTCCCTTTATCATCCATGGTTATGCCTTTGGGGTGATTAAAACGAGCATCACTTGGTTTGCCATCCACATGACCTGTGTGGCCCTGAAATGAACCAGCTACCAATCTGCCTCTACTATCTGCAGTAACATAAATAGATAACAAAAGGAATTAAGAAGTTAACCGCTTAAGCCAAATAAACGACAACGAAATCATTCTAATTTTTTTAATGGAGAATGACTTTTAGTACGAAACGAAAACCACGGGAGAGCAATAGCAGTTTCAATCACTCACATGGGTACCGTTATTGTTATTAAAAACCGAATTATATTAGTGGAATTCTGACGTTTTGTACGAATGGTAGTCGTACCATATATCATTGCTGTTTTTTAATTGACTTAAAGTTGTTTAACTTTCAATATAACTTCCATCTATGAATACTGTTATGAGAAACCCTTGAACCAAATAAACCATAAAGATTAGGCTTTGATTTTTTTCCCTTTTCTTTTTCCTTTTTGTACCCTTGTTTTTAACTGGACACTACCATTTCCCTATTAACTTTAACCAGCCAAAAGACAATATCGGATTACTTCTTTTTCATTTTTATCATCATTCTTACAATTTTCCCGCAAATTACAGAACCAATTTTAAATAATCGTGACAAAAGGAAGTAATTCGAACAAATCAAATTTGCTAATAATAGTTATATAAACTCAAGAGAACAAACAAAAGCAAACGTACATTGTGACAATGGTGGCGTAATTCGAACAATGTTGCTATTAATTGAATCAACAGCAAAGAGTTCACCATCCTCCTCAGAGACACGGATCCTATAAGGTATGACCCCAATCTCATTTCCTTCCACAACAGTCTCAACTACATAACCATTCTCAAATTGAAGAACATTCCCATCTGAAAAAAAAAGAAATAACAAATCAAATTCAAACATTGCCATAAGAATATTACACTATATAAGCATGAATTGAAATGAAAAGCTATCAGCACAAAATTAACAACCACCTGATTGTGGCGTCTTTGATGCAGCAGACCTTGTCCATTTAATAAGTGATGAGACATGCTTAATCAATGGCCCTGATTCATTAACATTGATTAATTAACGTAACCAAAAAGGAAACAACCACAAATTAATTAAATTAATAAATAAATAAATAAGATACCCACTTTAGTATTTAGCTACAGTAAGCATAAAGATCGGAAATTTAGCATACCCAATGGGAAAAATACAAAGAAAAGGGAAAATCGAAGTTGTTAAAGAAATGGGGGAGAGTGTTATTTACCTGCAGGAGCAGCGTGAGCTTGAAAATGGAGAGAGAAAGTGGAAACAAGTGCAATGAGAGTATAGAAGAGGAGAGAGTGAGTTGTCATAGTTACTTTGGAATGATCAGAAGTGGGGGAGGTGATTAGAATGAATGAGTAGTTGTGAACTGTGTTGTTAGCTTGAGTTTGAGAAGAACCGAAGAAGGAAAAAGCTATGAAAGAAGGTATACTTCTTCTTCCACCGCCACACATACACGGCCGAGTACAACAATGCTCTTCTTCACTCTTTGCATACTCTCTCTCTCTCTCTCTCTCTCTCTAAAGTGGTTTTTGTGATGACACTTTTTAACTTTGTTTTTCTTATTTACGCGGAAAGTGAGTTTTTCGAGGATGAAAGGTGGTCAAAGTGAAATGCTCTATTTAATGTTTTTGCTGTGAAAATACTCCCTCCGTTTTATAGGTTTAAATATGCGTTTGGCCCCTGCAAATACACGCACAATCCAAACAGGCCCCTGTAAAAAAAAAACTTTAAAATAGCCCCTGCAAAATATAAATTGTTTACGGTTAGGCCCCTCGGTCAGTTTTCCATCAAAAAAAACTTTAAAATAAAAATAATTGCCACGTGTCATCATCTCATTGGACCATTACGCCACGTGTCACTGACATGCCACGTCATCATCCCATGTCACCATGGACACATGGCACTGACATGTGCCACGTCAACAACCAATAGATGGCAGCCACGTGGCACTTGGGTGGCAAAGTTGGGCACATTGTTATTATTAAAAAAAATAGCAATTTTGGCAACAATCAAGAGTTGAACTCGTGACCTGCAACTAGTAACAACTCTGAATACCACTTGAACCACTTAATAACTTGTGATTTTTAACACCACTGTAAATATATATTACATAAAACCAAATTAATTAAAAAAAAACTACAACAATGGAGAACACAGAATCAGATCTGGAAATAATTGGGGGTTTCAATCTCAAAGGATTTCTATGTTTATGGGTTTCCATTTCTCTTCTTTGTTCTTCATGGGTTTCAATTTCTCTTCTTTGTTCGATTTCTCTTCTTTGTTCTACAAACAATTTCTTCAAACGAATCAGATCTGGAAACGAAAATTGATCTTCATTCACGCGATTGAAAACGAAAAAGATGAAGAAATCTCAGAAAAAACCAAATCTGAGAATCAACGAAATCGAATTTGAGAAAAATCGAAGATGAACTTATGATGAAGATGAACTTCTGCATATGATGAAGATGAACTTATGATGAAGAAGAACTTCATTTGTTCCAGCGTTTTGGCTTATGATGAACTTCATGGGTTATGTAATATCTCTCTATAGGTTGGTTAATAAACACAAATAATCTGGTAGCTTGATGGTATGAGGAAGTGTGTATCACTAGAGGGTCACGGGTTCAACTCACCCATATCCCCCAAAATTGCTATTTTTTTATAATAACAATGTGCCCCACTTTGCCACCCAAGTGCCACGTGGCTGCCATCTATTGGTTGCTGACGTGGCACATGTCAGTGTCATGTGTCCATGGTGACATGGGATGATGACGTGGCATTCAGTGACACGTGGCATAATGGTCCAATGAAATGATGACACGTGGCAATTATTTTTATTTTAAAGTTTTTTTTGATGGAAAACTGACCGAGGGGTCTAACCGTAAACAATTTATACTTTGCAGGGGCTATTTTAAAGTTTTTTTTTTACAGGGGCCTATTTTGATTGTGCGTGTATTTGCAGGGGCCAAACGCATATTTAAAC